>CM052810.1:74696050-74824317 GCA_028533885.1 Nasua narica | reverse complement strand
CAGAGAGCTAGGCATGCCTCTTGAAAATGAAGTTTGGATTGTAAATATTCTTTCCAGTTTCTCATCCAGCCTAACATAGCAATAGTCATGAGGGATATGCTAGATGGCTGAAGGAGTGAAAGAATGAACAAATGGGTGTATTTCTGGAGCTAATGTTCACAAGTTGGCTGCTGAAGTTTGGACTGATAGAATAATCCTCAGCCCTGACTTGGCTTCTGATATATCTACATAGTGACTGCTATCTAGAAAGGGGCTGAGGGTCCCCAACTGAATTTGGCTCAAATCACTGAGCTTACCCTTGCCTGATTTCCTAGGTATGAGGTCTGTGAACTCCTCAGGGAAGTCATCCTCCTGAGGCTCTACTGTGGCATCTTAGTTGGCAGGCATTGTGCCAGGCACCTTACAGACGTTAATTCATTTAAGGTTCATGATACCCCACTTAGTTAGATGCTATTTTTATCCCCATTTTGACCGAGGGGGAAACCAAGACACCGGAAGTTAAGGATTGTGAGCAATTGTAATTGCTCACAATTACACAACCAGTAGGGGGCGGATGTTTAACAAATGCTTGTTGCACCTGGGTATGCCTAAAAACAAGGACCAACACATAGAAAATGTGCTGTAGTACACATCTGAATTACATTCTTCTGAAATTTCAAATGATGAACTATGTCTTATACAAAGAAGAATGTATAAAAGACATCTGTGCAGTCTAAACATTCATAATGAAACAATATATCTCACCTAGGTTGAAAAGGAGAACATTGCAAGTACTTCGGAAGCAACCCCTCCCCTCCTCATGTGCCCCTCCCTGATCCTGGCCCCCCTTTCTCTCTACTAGAGGTGGTCATATTTCTAAAATTTTAATCAATCCTTTGCTTTTCTTTATAGTTTGCCCTCTTGAATATATACTTTATTTTTTAAATTTATTTTTATTTTTTAAATGTTATTTTATTTAAATTCAATTAACATAGAGTGTATTATTAGTTTCAGAGGTAGAGTTCAGTGATTCATCAATTTTATATAACACCCAGTGTTCATGACATTATGTGCCCTCCTTAATGCCCATCACCCAGTTAACAGTTAACCCAGCTCCTCCCCACCCCCGCAACCCTGTTTGTTTCCTGGAGTTCAGCATCTCTTATGGTTTGCTTCTCTCTCTGATTTCATCTTATTTTATTTTCCCCTCCCTTCCCCTCTGACCCTCTGCTTTGTTTCTTAAATTCCACAGGTGAGTGAGATTATATAATTGTCTTTCTCTCATTGACTTACTTTGCTTAATGTATGTACCTTAAACAATGTATAGTCGAACCACATGAAATTGAATATAGATGATTTCACATGGTTTAACACATGCATTTTCAAGGAGGCAATAATATTTCATTGAGGTGAAAATTGGTTCTTGGTTGGGGACAGGCAAAAAAAAAATACTTAGATAACACAGTGATTTGTGGTGCCCTGAAGAGCCACAATATACAAACAGATGTATACTGTATCTGTGAAATTGAAATTTCATGGGAGGTTAGCATTTTAAAGAAAAAAAAATCTCCTTTTGAAGGTGATAATGAAATATAGGTTGAAAAACACTGTCTGAACATTACTTAGTTTTACCGTTTTTTGAACTTTATGTAAATGAGCTTTATGTAAATCCTATGTATGTGTCAGGTAAGTGGCCATTTGACTTTGGGGTTCATGCATGTGTGTGCAGCCATTCCTTCTCCTTGCTGTCTACTAGTCCACACGGGGACATGACAATTGGCTTACCCTTTCCCTCTCCAGTAAATGATCATGTGGGTTGTTTTCATGATTTTGTTTTTGCTATTACAAACATTCTTTACATGGTTCCAGTGTACTTGTGTTTGCATTTCTCTAAAGTATATACATGAAGGACAGGTGTGCTGGGCCACAGGAGAGCCCCTCTGTTAGATTTCCACCTTTATTAGATGCCAAGTGGAGTTCCAGTGATTGCTCCATTTGAGGTTTCCACTAGCTGTATATGAAAGTTCTTTTGTTTCTCTTTCCTAACACCCTATACTGATAGAGATTTAAATTTGTTAATTTAGTGAGTGGGAAATTGCTTATCAGTTTTTTTTTAAAGATTCCATTCATTCATTTGACAGAGATCACAAGTAGGCAGAGAGGCAGGCAGAGACAGAGGAGGAAGCAGGCTGCCCGCCCAGCAGAGAGCCCGATGTGGGGTTCGATTCCAGGACCCTGAGATCACTACCCGAGCTGAAGACAGAGGCTCCAACTCACTGAGCCACCCACGCACCCCTGCTTATCAGTTTTAATGGATGCTTCTTTGAAAACAAAGTTGGACATCTTCTCACATATTTACTGGCCTTCCTGGCTCTTTTCCTAGGAAGTAGCAAGTTTTAGATTTTAAGCCATTCAGTTGTGTTTTTTCTTTTTGGTTCAGACTTAATATATACACATGTATTCTGAGTGTGAGCCATTTTTCAAGTATATGTATTGCACAAATATCATTCCTCCCAACTCGTTTGTTTTCTTTTCATTTTTCTTTATAGTATCTTTTAGAGACCAGAACTTCTTAATTTTAACGTAGACAATTTCTAAATAACAATCTTTTCCCCTACGCGAAGGTCATAAAGATTCGGCTCCGTGTGCCCAATTAAGTTTCACTGGCGTGCTTTCCAAATTGTTGCTTGGAAATTTTCTCACCCTCGAGCGCTTTCACCGCTCCCGCACCCCTTGGCGATGCCTCTGTGAGGCTGGGCAGCGGCTGTGTTGAGAGGGTGAAAGGAGGCCCCGGGCATCCCTCTCTGTGGCTCAGGCGCGCTGGGCTGCTGCGCAGCCACTTCGGGGCGGGCCTTCCGGGGCCGGCAGGTGGCGCCCGCGCCCCGCGCTCCTGCATATTCTGTATCCTCCCACAGGCACCAGGCAGCTGCTTCTTGCTGTGTCATCTTGGGTTCTGCCTCCGCTGTTTTGGTCAGCAGAATAGGCCTGCCCTCAAAGCTTTTATGATATTTGAAGATTACCGAGGCAACAGCTGGAGAAGGGAGTAGCCTACTTCTTTCAGAGCATCCAGTTTTCTGCAGTCCCCACCACTCCTTATTGCCTCAGGCCACCTCTGCTCTCATTTCTTCAACTCACCAGGTACTTGGAAGCATTTGAGTTTGAGATCCCCTTTTTCAGAGTTTAGCCTTTAGATGGAGAGGAATTCAGGGCTTTGTGAGTCAACCATTGCTTTAAAAAGTTTATTCTGATGATACCTATGTAGTTTAGAAAATCTGAAAAATGCAGGAAAACAAAATAAATAGCCTGCATTTTCAAATACTTCAAAATTTAAAAATTTTCACTTCACAAATAAATACTGTGAATATTATTTGTGTATTTTTCCCCGTCTTCTTTCTGTGTAGTCTGTTCTTGTAAATGTCATTATATAAAGCATCTACTGTGCCCCCACTTATGTTCAAGAATGTGGCCGAGCCCTGGAGGGCTCCCTGGGACTGCAGAGGCCACAGACAGACCCTGGTCCAGCCCCAGAGTGTGAGGGACCACATGATGGACCATTGCTGGACCAAGTCTGGTCTTGGTTTCTGTGTCAAGTGGTGCAGGGTAGGGCTGCCTGTTGTCCCAGCAGTCCATCAAGGCCCGGTTTCCAGCGGTGGCAGGACCAGGAGCAGTAGGAGTGCTGCCAGCTTGTGTCCCACCACTGGGGTCCCTTTCCTCAGCGTGGTGCCCTCCCGGCACCATTGCCCAGGTTCTCCTGTGGGGTAATGGCCATGCAAACATCCGGGGACATTTCCATGTGCCCATGGGGTCCCAGGAACATGAACCCTGGGACTGATCCGTGCTCTATGCTAGTGACCACCCAGAGCCAGGCTCCTGCCTCGATAGCGGTTGCCTTGGCCCAGGACCCACGGTGGCTTGGAGAGCCTTCCTGATAGTTTTTTTTTTTTTAAGATTTTATTTATTTATTTGACAGAGATCACGAGTAGGCAGAGAGGCAAGCAGAGAGAGAAGGGGAAGCAGGCTCCCTGCTGAGCAGGGAGCCTGATGCGGGGCTCGATGTGGGGCTCAATCCCAGGACCCTGAGATCATGACCTGAGCTGAAGGCAGAGCCTTTAACCCACTGAGCCACCCAGGTGCCCCGAGCTTTCCTGATTCTTCTGTGCTCTGGGTTCTGCTGATGGGGGGGGTGGAGGGGTGTGGTGGGGTGGGAGTTCCTGAGCCTGTCAGGAGGTGGGAGCTACTGGGCTCAGAGGTGCTCAGCCCCAGGGAATGCAGATCGTCTGCTAAACACGGTGGGGCTGCAGGCTCTAGGTTGTGCCAGTCTCCACACTACATGACACCCCAGCCCTTTGGGAGACCCTACCCTGGCAAGGGTGGGTTTTAATAGCACGTGGAGGTCACTCTGGGCAGGAGGTGTCCCGTCTGGTTCTGAGGCTTGAGAAGCCGTGAGGCCCCCAACGGGCACACATAGTGGGCTAGGAACTAACAGCAGTTATTTCAGAGTGAAATAAAGTAGTTGTGTCTCAGCTTCTGTCTCTGGCTTTCTAAGAGCTACTAAGTTATTAGCATATACATACTTGTTAAGAGTTTTGGAGACCCCAAGAACTGTGTGACATGAGAGTCGGGAACCTCTGGTTTACATGGTTCTGCCTCTGAAAATTAAGGTGGCCATCAGGTCGAGTGGCCCCAAATGGATGTGGGCTGGCAGTTTCCTCTGCACAAGAGAATACCAGGGGGGCCTGGATATGGAGGGTGGGGGAGAGTAAGGGGCAGGGCCGGAAGTCCCTAGGGTTCTTGTCCACCATGCACTGATGGGCAGCGTTTCCTCTCCACAGGGGAATCAGGCTGTGATTTTTATCTTCACCTAGCGGTGTCAGCCGAGGGAGGTTAGCTGGGTCTGAAAAACCCTGGTGCATGGATTTGTCTGAGGGTTTGCACAGTGCTGTGCTGACTAGGTGCGGAGCTGGAGAATGCCCACCCCAAGGAGCTGGTGACAGTCCTCTACACTTGGGGGCCCTGTGTCCACAGCGAGAAAAAGCTCAGTCTTCCAGAGGTTGGACATCAGGCTACCTGGAAAGCAGCTAGGCAGCATGTGTTAAATTACAACTCCATCTACCTTCCGGCCGAGCCATGGCGACAGAATAAAGTGCCCTGGATGAAGCTGGGTGCACAGGGAGGGCACCATTGTCCCCAAAGCAGAGCAAAGTGACTGCCCACTGGCCAGGGAGGGCTGAGCAAATTATAGTCCTCTACTCCTGGAATGTTAGGCAGCCAGGAAAGAGACTAAAGGAAGGCTGGGGCGGAAGATTCCGGAGGGATTTGTAGAGGATATTGAGTGAGAATATCAAGATGCACATTGTGTGAAATGATCCCACTTTGTGAAGCAAACTAACCTAAACCCACTATCTACACGTATATATAGATGCACATATGTATTACTATGCGTATATATGCTTATTATCAAGAAAAGACAGATGTTTTGATGGAATGGAAGGTGTGTTTACCTTAGGAAGAAGGCGGAATGGGATTACGAGCAGTTCTATTGCCAATGTAGTAGCATAAAGCAAACATGTCTTATGCTCAGCGGGTCTGTGGGGTCAGGCCCCACGGAGGGGCTCAGCTGGGTGGTTTCCACTCGGTGTCGGGTGTCAGCTGGGCCCTGGCCATCTGAGGGCTTGCGGATGAAGCACATTCCGAGGTGGTTCGCACAGAGGGCTGGCAGCCTGGTGCCGGCTGCTGGCTGTGGGCTTTGGCTGCTTTCTAAGTGGGCGCATCAGTGGGACTACTTGAGTGTCTTCCTGGCGACATCTAGGATGGCCCCAGATGAACTACTGTAGCAGGAAAGCCGCTATAGATAATTGCCAGCAAATGTGCGTGTGGCTCCGTTCCAGTGAAGTGCATTTACAAAAACAAGCTGAGGCCCAGGTTTGGTCCCTGGGCCAAAGTTTGCTGACACACAACCTTGAGAGCCTGCTTAATACTTTGCTTTGCCTCTGAGAGCCCCTAGAGGGTCCTGAGCAGAGAAATGATCTGGCATGGCTCAGTTTCGACAGGACCACTCTGGCCAGAGTGGTAGGAGGGTAGCCAGAGCTCAGGGAGGAGGCTGGTGACATGACCTGGGGGACCAGGGTTCTGGTGTTCGGGCTGAGAGGGATTACATGGGCTTCGAAGCTAGATGCAGAGTGATTCACTTAGAGAAAAACACCAATCAAGATGCTTCATTAGCCCTCGGCCCTGCGTGGCCATCCTGAGCCTGGGGTCAGGAGCTCTGAGGTGGGGGTGGGGTGAGGGTTGAGTTGCCCACTCCAGAGTGTGAGTGGGTGGCTGTGGCTGGAGATGGAGTGGGCGCCTTTCATAGGAGTGGAGCCCAGTTCCACCCAAAACGGAGGCCAAGTATGCGTGTGGGGAGGGGCCCTGGGGCCAGGAGGCCTGAGCGCTGAGGACTGGCCTCCCAGGAAGCTGCCTGTGGCTTTCAGTTGAGTGTGTGAAAATATGTAAGGGCCAGGAAGCAGGGCGGCCCTCTGCAGTGTGGTGGGATGGCTCTCCAGCGTACCACAGATGGCGTTCCCTGACCCTTGGGCACTTCTCTGTAAAAACAAATATGTAAACACAGGCATAAAAATGTTGTAGGCTTTTTAATTCCAGCTGGTGACGCACGTTCTGCAACTGTTGGTCTGTGTTCTGTTTCAGTAAAACTGCAGATCCAGCGTTTTCCCCCAACTTCTGAAAATGTCCTAACCTGTATAAAGTTAGAAAAGTGGAAAAAATAGTTAAACTAACACCCATACACCCACTACCTAGATTCAACACTTAGCTTTTGCGCCGAAGGTGTGCCAGAAACCTGACGTTTGCTCTGCTGTGAATCTTCTCTTCTCTGCCTGCCTTCGAGTCTCTGCCAAAATGCGTGTGATGGTGACGGACTCCCTTGTGTAGCAAACTCTGAGGAAATCACTTTTGCCTGTTCTCATTTGGGTGGTCTTTGTTTATTTTCACAATGGGATTACAACATCCTTCTGGGTGAAAGCTATTAAGTAAATCTACCTTCTAAAACCAGAGAAGGGATGCCTGGGTGGCTCAGTTGGTTAAGTGTCACCTTCGGCTCAGGTTATGAGCCTGAGATTGAGTCCCACATGGGGGGTGAAGGTGGGGGGGGGTCCTTGCTCAGTGGGGAGCCTGCTTCTCCCTCTGCTTATGCTCATTCTCTCTCTGTCAAACAAACAAACAAACAAGCAAACAAACAAACAAATAAATAAATAAATAAAATATTAAAAAAAAAAATAAAACCAGAGAAGAAATGATAGTCCCTAAATTGGACCCAGAAGCTTGGGAGATGAGCAGATTTTGTGAGTGGAGTGGTGGGGGAGGGGCATGGTTTGGGGCTGGCACTGCTGGAGGCGGCTGGGCCGGTGAACCTGATCTCTGTGGACCCTTTATTTGCCTGTACTCCGGCCCCATCCCGATATCTACAGCAAACCCCAGGTTGCGTGGACACTGTCTCACTCAGTCTGCTCAGGTCGCCAGAACAAATATCCAGACTGGGCAGTTTAAGCAACAGAAATTTATTTCTCACAAATCTGGAAGCTGGAAGTCCAAGATTAGCAGGGTTATTTCTTCTGAGGCCTCTCTCCTTGGCTTGTAGATGGCCACCTTCTGGCTATATTGCCATTCGGTCTTTTCTCTGTGGTCACACATCCCTGGTGTCACCTCCTCCTCTCCTTCTTCCTCGTCCCGCTCTCCTTCTTCTTCTGTTTGAGACAGGGAGAGGCAGGGAGGAGAAGAGAGAGGGGGAGAGAGAGAGAGAATCTTAAACAGGCTCCACGTCCACCACAGAACCCGATGTAGGGCTCGCTGTCAGAACCCTGAGGTCATGGCCGGAGCCAAAATCAAGAGTCAGATGCTTAACCAACCGAACCACCCAGGCACCTTGTGTCACCTCCTCTTCTTACAAGGACATCAGTCCTACTGGATTAGGGCCCCACTTTTATGACCTCATTTAATCTTAATTACCTCTGTAAAGGCCTCTTTCCAAATGCAGTCACTTGGAGGTTAGGGGGTCAGCATATGGATTTGGGTGGCACATAATTCAGTCTGTGACAGGCACCAAAGGTGGAGAGCTGCCTCCTGTTAGAGGTGAGACTGGGGGACACCTGCCCCATTCTGAGGACTCACCACTCATCATTCTCTGCCACACCCTTGTGAACAGGTTGTCCCACCACCTGGAATGGCCTCTCTCTCTCTCTGGTCCTGAATGGAGGTGACACGATAGAACATATGTTCTCACTTTAAGTTCATGGCCGGCTTCCTGTTGACAGTGAGCCCTGAGGCTGTGTGCATATTGGTGGGGATGCACATCTGTGCCTTTCACATTTTCCAGGGAGAAGATCAACAGCTTTCACTTGATTCTCTGAGTCCAAAAGATGATAGAGACCATTGTTCCAGGTGCCAGAGAGGGTGGGCCTGGATCCAGTGGCCCCACGGTGGCCCCGTGCTCTCTGAAGGGAACACGGCTGTGCACGGGATCCATCAGCATGCTGTGTGGCTGAACAGAATCCCTCCTGGCCCATGGCACAGAGATGTCAGGAGCATACCTGCAGGTAACATGCAAGGCCCTTCGAAGTCCACCATCCATCTTATTTTGTCCTCCCAACAATCTGGGCACCAGGCAGTTATTATTTCTAACAGACTCATAGTTCAGAGGAGAAAGCTGAGGCTCACATAATCGGCCTAAAGTCATTCCTCTGGGAGCCAGGACCTTCTGGTTCCTGACCCAGGTGCTCCACTGCTCTCCACTACATATACTCTCTAAATAAGCTACTTCGTTTCACCAGCTGGTAAGTTTTGCCTGTATTTCAAGGCACATGTTAGAACTTATGAGTTCAATTCTACTTCATATAACTTGTGAAGTATTGGTCCATTTCTCACCAGAGACCAAAGCTCAGCTGTCTAGATCATAATGCTTACACTTTCAAGTCAAGAATAAAGTATGGATATCAAGCACCAATTTTGAACCTTGACGGCCCATGAAGACACCCCCTGGGGAGACTACATTCTGTTTGAAAAACAGGGTACCTGGGCCTCTCACTCAGGCCCAAACTGAATCATGGGCATTCCCACTTTTATAAGCTTACTGTGTGACTCCTATGGATGATGAGCAGAAAAGCTGGCTGATTTAGAGAAATTTTGAAACTAAAGTGAAAACAGAAGAATCATCAATGAGTCTGCTAATTGATATTGTTTGTATATCGGTTATGATTAAGTTCAGCTATGAGGAACAAAATCCCAAGGCATAGAGGCTTTATGGGATAGAAGTGCATTTTTGTCTCATATAAAGGAAGTCTGGAAGTAGATAGATAGTTTTACGGCTAGTATGGTGCCCTCATGATGTCTCAGGCTTCTGTTATCATGTGGCTTCCATTCCCAAGACCACCTCATTGTCTAACATGGATGCTAGTGCACCCACCATCACATATGTGCTCCAGGCAGCAGGATAGGAGAAAGGAAGATGAAAAGCATGTTCTATCCCTTTTAAAGAGCTTTAAAAAAAAAGCTTAAAAATTTTTTTTTAATTTAAAAAGCTTCCTGAAAGTATTATATAGCATTCATGCTTACATTTATTTGGACAAAAAGACCCCAAATACTAACCAAAATTAAAATTGAGAACCTCTGTTCATCAAAAGAGTTCATCAAGAAAATGAACAGCCAAGCCCAAGACTGGGAGAAGACATTCACAATACATATATCTGACAAAGGATTTCTATCAAGAATATATAAAGAGTTCCTATAAATTAATAAGAAAATACAAACAACCTGATTTTAAAAAATGAGCAAAAGACACATTTCACAAAAGGAGATATCCAGATGGCCATAAGTACATGAAAGGATACTTCACATAATCAGTTATCTGGGCAATAACAATTAAAAACTGCCTGAAATGCCCTTATTTAACAAGGAGAATGACTAAAATGGAACAGATTGATGAACAAAGTTTGACTGGGATGGGAAACAGATAGACACTTTGAAAGAGTGCAAATTTGTTAGAAAGTTAAAATGTACTTTTATATGGCCTAGAATTCCACTCTTCAGTATTTACCCAAGAGAAATTAAAACACAAACAATTTAATAACAACTATTTTATAAATAACTGAAAATTTGAACCAGCCCAATGTCCAACAATAGGAGAGTGGATAAACAGATTATCAAACATTCATATGTCAGAGATATAAAAAAGAACAAAGGTCCTTTGCTGTGGGCCATGCTGTCATCAGGCCCAGCTTTTAGCGCAGCTCAAAGGCTCCGGGCCTGGCCTGGAATCTTGTAGTTACACTTTGGTGGGTATAGTTGGGAGGAGAGAGAGCTCGGAGCTGGAGAGGGCTTATCCTGCCACAGCCAGCACCGTCTCCTCCTGGGACTGGACTCAACCGGCCAGCATCTGCAAAGAGTTGCACATAACACACATGACATATAACACACAGCATGCAACATACACAACATGTAACACATACAGTATAAAATATGCATAGCACATAATACGTAGCATGTGCACATGTATAGCATGTAAGTGAATATTACAGCATGTAACATACATAGCATATAGTATGTAGAACACACGACACATAAGAGGGTACACGCTGTACACTACACATAGTATACAACATGCATTGTATATAATACACATAATATACAACATATACAACGTATGGCACACGTAGTGTGTGACACATACTATGCATACATTTATAGCAAATAATGTACATTGCATCTAACATGTATGCATGTAACACCCGGCACATCATATGCACAGCCTGTAACATACATAGCCCATAACACATAGCATATAACACACAGAACATGCACCAGAGCTAGCATGTAACGTGCATAGCATAAACCCCGTGGCTGTGGTTTGCCCTTCCATGATGGACGTCTGCCCTGGTCGGGGTGGTCAGAGAATAGCTTTTTCTACTGGGCAGAACCAGGCTTGTTTGGTCCCAGGCATTACCCTCTACCCTTTCTTTCCTTCCTGAGATATGGCCTGAATAAGCTGGAATAGGGAGAGACCTTTTGAAATGTGGCTATGAGCAGAATGGCCTCACAGGCTCTTTCTGGAGCACCTGGAGGTTACTGTTGGCAGCACCAGACCTCTGCCTGCCTTGCCAGCCTGACCCCCAGACTGAGTGCATGAGGAGGGCTGGCTTTCCTCCCCTTCGCCCTGCTGGGGCCCCATCAAGGGAGAAGCAACATGGAAGGAGGGTTTCTGGTGGCTTCCTTGGAATCAGGGTCTTCAGGTTTGTGTTCCCCAGAAATGGGCCTGAATCAGGGATTCAATTGCAAGCTGCAGATCCAGGAGGTGATCCCAGGAAGCTCCAGTATGTGAATGGGAAAGTGAAGGAGGCACTTAGAAGTCACTGCCCCTGGGACCCCAGGACATCTATCCCTTCCTTCTCCAGCTACAGATGCCATGTCACAGGCAAGTAGCAGCTGCTGGCTGCTTGCTTCTGAAATTGAATCTGACCCTCCTTTTACAGTAGAAACACATGCTCAGTGAAATAAGAGTTTTCCCCAAAGATGCCAAGTGGAGGAGCAGGAGGTCCAATTTCTACACCCGTTACTAGGCCAGGAAGCCACAGGTGAGTGTGAAAGGGGTGTGTGTAGAATTGTCTGAGGGCAGTGGACACACCCCCACAGCCCCTTTCTTCATGATCTGCATCCCATCTGGATGAGAGTAGAGGTGGGGTTGCGGCATGAGCCCTCAACACCCCACAACCTGACTCAGTGCCTTCCCCTTCCCCCACCCTGTCTGATGAGACCTTACAGCTCCACAGTGGCCCAGCCCTGAAGGGAGGCCAAGTCCCCACAGGAGAAGCTGGCTGCATATAGCTCATAGTGTGGCCTTCCAAGGAACAGGTTCCTTAACCGAGCTGAAACAAGAACCAGGGGAAAGGAAGGTGATGGTCTGGCTTCTTGCCAGGCCCTCGAACAGATGGTGCTGGCCTTGTGAGGACTATCGGTCCTCCTTCTGGCGGGGGATCAGAAACTGTGTCAGGAGGGCTGGGGCCAGAGGGCAGGCTGCTCCAGCCAACGCTTGCTGCAGGTGTCCTGCTGAGTTGGCATTTGTTGGCAGGGTGGGAGCAGCGAGGGCTTGATAGGGTCATTGTTTTGTTCTCACCCCAACTTTCTCCATGACTGTGCCTGAGGTCTATCTGCACAGAGCTTCCCTTAAGTTGATCAAAGGAAATGTTGATGCCAGTCCTAGGTTAAGAACAACCATGCCCAAAGGCAGCTTGGCTGAAATAAACCTTCTGGATAGGGAACTACTGTTTCTGGAAATATGGAGCAGACATACTTTTCCCCATTCCTCCTGCCAAGTAAAATTTAAAACCCTAAATATTTCATAAAGATAGAGATTTTTTTATAGAATATCAATCTATGATTTATATCATCTATCTATCTATATCATCTATCTTTTAAAAAAAAGAGATTTATTTAGGGGCACCTGGGTGGATCAGTCAGTTAAGCTTCTGTCTTCAGCTCAGGTCATGATCCCAGGGTCCTGGGATTAAGTCCCTCAATGGGGTCCCTGTTCAGTGGAGAGCCTGCTTCTCCCTCTTTCTCTGCCTGCTGCTCTGCCTACTTGTGCTCTCTCTCTATCTCTCTGTCAAATAAATAAAAACCTTAAAAAAAAAAGATTATTTGAAGGGGAGAGAGTGAGCGTACATGACGGGGGGAGGAGCGGGGAGGTGATCAGAGGCAGAGGGACAGAGAGAATCCCAAGCAGACTCTCAGCTGAGTGGGGAGCCTGATGCAGATCTTGATATCATGATCCTGAGATCAGACCTGAGCCAAAGTCAAGAGGCACCCAGGCACCCCCTATTATCTATCTTCTATCTATTATATCTAGACCTTGAAAGCAGAGAAAAGAAGATGGACCAACTAGGGATCTTGAGACCTAAGGAATGAAATTGTAGTGAGTCCTAGGTTTTCTTTTTGCCTCATGTGTCCCAGAATTGGATCAGAAACAGCCAGCAACCCAGAAAGGCCAATGGGCATGGGCAACAAGTCTCTTAGCCAAAAGACCAGTAAAGGAGCTGCCCAGAAGAACAGAAAACTCAGGCATTAGCCACTCTACTCCAGCCAAACACAACAGGAAAATCTGTGCCTCCACGCCTGCCTCTAATGGCTAAGGCCAAGTGAGGATCCTAGACTCTAACAAGGCCCCAACATCCCTATCAGGGTGGGATCAGTGAAGGCCAAGCAAGGAGCCAGGACTTTTATCACCATTGGCTGGTGAAAGCCCCCCGTGAGTGTCAGTAATGAGGAGCCCCCACATCAGGTGTTAAGAGAGGTCAAATGGGGAAACTGAATTTTTACCTACACCTGGCAGTAACGAGGCAGCACCCCTTATTTCCCTGCTAGCACAGTGTTTGTGAAAACCAGCTGAAACAGAAAGTTAACATAAGGTCCAGAATTTTATAATATGAAAATGTCCAGGTTTCAGTAGAAAATCACTCTTCAAACCAAGAACCAGGAACATCTTAAGCTGCTTGAAGAAAGACGATTAGTAGATGGCAACACCAAGATGAGAGAGATATTAGAATTACTTGACAAGATTTTTTTAAGCAACTATGACAAAAATGCTCCAATGAACAGTTATGAACACTCTTGAAAGACATTAAAAAGCAAAGTCTTGACAAAGAACACAAGGTATAAAGAAGAACCAAGTGAAAATTTCAGAATTGAAGATACAATGACCGAAATACAGAGCTCAGTGGATGAGCTCAGTATCAGAATAGAAGAGACAGAGGAAAGAATCAGTGAACGGGAAGACGGACAATAGAAATGATGCAATCTGAACAACAGAGAGAAAAAGCAGACCAAAAAAAAAAAAAAAAAAAGAACAGAGCCTCAGGATCTAAGGGACTATAATAGAAGATCTTACTTTAATGTCATTTGAGTACTGGAAGGAGAGAAGAAAGAAGATGGGGCACACTAAAGACTTGAAGAGATAATGGCTATAAAACCTTGCAAATTTGTCAAGAGACCTAAACCTGCAGATTCCAGAAGCTGAGTGAATGTCCAGGAGGATAAGCACAAGGAAATTCATCCCAAGAGACATCATCATTAAATTTTTTAAAACTATAGACAGAGGAAAAAAATATTAAAAGCAGTCAGAAAGAAACAACACATTACCTACAGGGAAAGAAACCATTTGAATGACAGTGGGTTTCTCATCTGGAGCTATAGTGGCCCAGAGGAAGTGTTAATAGTATTTTTCTTTTTCTTTTTTTTTTTTTTTTAATAGTATTTTTCAAGTGCAAAGAGAAAAGAGTTATCCACTCAGAATCCTATACCCTGCGAAAATATCTTTCAACAATGAAGAGAACGTAAAGACTTGGTCAGGGGGGCCTGGGAGGCTCAGTCAGTTAACCATCTGCCTTCAGCTCAGGTCATGATCCAAGGATCCTGGGGTCAAGTCCCACATCAGACTCCTTGCTCTAAGGGAAGTCTGCTTCTCCCTCGCCCACTGCCCTGATCCCCTGCTTATGATGGGTAGGGGGTGGGGGTGGGGGTGGTCAGGATTACTCTCTGATTAATCAGCAAAATGATATGAAACAGGTGTTTGCAAAGTCCCACATTCCTGAGCTCTACATCTCAGCCTGGGAGACACTGGCTCAGGCTGTTGGCAGGTGTCCCCTCCTGCTTCAGGGGCCTGGAGACTGAGTGGCAGCCCTAGTGTCTGCATTTGCCTCACATGCAGGCTTTTTACCATCATGGTTTCATATTGAAAAACATAAAACTGTACAGAAAAGTACAAAGCATAACATGACAAACCCCCATGTACCCAGAAATGACAGTTGCTGTTCCTCTATCTGCCTTGTTTTCACCCTACAATATGTAAAATGTTCTAGATAAAGTTGAAGTTCCCATTTTCCTCCACCCTCTCTGTGTTCTGTGAACTGAGAAAATCACTGTCATGAATTTACCTCTTCCATTTTGCTTTAGTTTTAGTTTTCATCCATCTGTGTTTTGATCTGGTAATTTATTCACGTTTTCAAAATTAAGAAGGTACAAAAGCATACCCGGGAAAGAGCCCTCCTCTAACCCCCCAGCATGTGTATGAGCCAAGAGCAGCAGGTGGGCAGTATTAAAGCAGAACATGCCCAGCAGTTGCTGGAATGAGGTGTCACTTGGGCTGCAACCTTCAGCTGTGTTGCCTTTGCAGAAATGCCAACTTTAGTGGCCGTGCTATATAGCCCGTTGTTAGGATTAGGTTTATTAAGAGTGACAGAAGCTCCAAGCAGCAGCTCAAGCAAGGTACACGTTTATTTCTCTCTTACATGTTTGAGGTAGGCAGCCCAAAGCTGGTAGGGTGGTTCCACAGTCATCAGGGACCTACCCTGTTGCTCAACCATCCTCAGCATGAGGCTTCTACTTCATGGTCCAAAATGGCTGCTCCACCTCCAGCCATCACATCCTTATTCTAGTCATTAGGTAGGAGTCAGGAAGGAAGAAAGGTTCACTGTTCCTCTTTCAGGACTGTGTCCTCAAAAAAAGCTTCAAGTGTTATCTCTTGCACACTGTTGGCGAGAGTTTAGTGGTGTAGCCACATCCATTGGGTGGGGGCTGGGGAGTGTAGTCGCTGGCTGGCTGTGGTCCCATTGATCTGTGAAGGTTCTGTTGCTATGGAAAGAGGGGAGGACAGGTATCAAGGGACAGCTGGCAAGCTCCCATGTGATGCCTGAGTTTAAAATCCTTTGAAGTGGGACAAATCACTTCCTGCATGAAGTGCCAGCTACAAACAGACAGGGACTCCAGGCCACTTCCCTAGCGACACCTCTCAGCGTGCTTGGCAAGAACAATGTGAGTGAGGCAGGCAGGTCTTGGTTACTCTGGGAGCCTTGTTCCCCTGGAAGCCCTTCTTGCCAAAGCCACTCCGAGCAGCCCTTGTGTGTGCAGCTTTGTCACTCGGCGGGCCACTCCCTGGAGACGGCAGCGTGGAACTGCTAAGCTGAAATGCCCGGCTCCTCACAAACAATGTTGTCCGGAGCTCCCGGGACCCTGAATCCGGCCTCGTGGCTCCTGGGGAAGGGCGGGCACCATGGAGAACAAAGCAGCACTGCGGAGCCCCAGCCGCAGGCCTCCAGGCTGGCTCCCTCGAGTCTTGGAGAGGCTGTGTCTTGAATGCTTGGCTTTATGTTTGAGAAAGAAAAGTGGCTTCTTTCCCTAGGCTTCCTTTCACAGGGAAGTCTCCAGGGTTCTGATGAGCTATAGAGCGGGGCAGGAGGATGGGGTTGGTGAGGACAAGCCCATCAGGAGGGAGGGTGGGAAGCTGCTGGGGGCCCTGGGGTGGGACGACTCAGGAAGAGAGGAAGGGGAAGGCACCCTGGGGCTCCGTGCTCTGTGTCCATAGCCTTGGCCAGGGTCAGGCACTGGAAACAACATGGATAGGCTGAGAGTGAGGCAGAAAGAGGGACCATCCCCGGCGTGTTTGGGATTTCAGCGCCGTGCATTTGCAGGATGGGGCTTCTGCAGTGGAATAGAAATGGCAGTGTGGCAAACGTGGACAGAAAGCAGGCCTCCTGGGAGGTTAAGATCCCATGTCTGCCGTGGGGGTGGGGTCCCTGCAACGTGGGGAGGGGCTGGAGAGCGTGTGGCAGCCCCGGGAGGGCTGAGGTGGGGGCTCATCACCGGATCATCAGGGAGAACAGACTGGCTCTCAGTGGAGATCTCTGTGCCTCCCCCAGGACATGAGCTTAGACCCAGAGTCCTCGATGTCCTGGACATCCTGCAGTGGAGCTGGTGAGGACAGAGGCTGATGGCCCTCTTGACAAGGTGGCTGGGGAGTCAGTGGAGGAGGGGGGACCTGTGTGAGCATAGCCTCTCATCCCTGGGGGATAGGAGTGTCCCCTGGACCCCGATGTCACCCAGAGAGGAGGGGAAGCAGAGGATGACAGAGGGAGCCCTAACACGCCGTTTCTAACCAGTAGAGACCGTCAACTTGAACAAATTAAAAAAAAAAAAAAAATTAAACCCCTGTCAGAGGGAATGGAGACTTGAAGAAGTCAGGATGTGAGCAGTTTCTTTACAAAGGGCATATTTTGGGGCACGTCTGGGCAGTGCCACGTAAATTCCTCCCCTGGGCCTGCCCAGGAGCCCGGTCCCACTTGGAGCCTAGAGCCACATCTGAGGAGGCCCCAGGACTGGGTGGGCTGTGCTGGGAATGGAGGGAAGGGGGAGGTCCAGCAGGGGTGGGGCCTGGAGAGGCAGGGAGAGAAGGCAGGCTGGGTGACCCAGCCAACTTCTGGAGCGGGAAACAAGATGGAGCTGAGCAGGTGGGGATGGATGGGGCGGGTGGGCAAAGGATCTGCAAAATTGTCACAGTCCTTTGAGGAAAAGAAAGGAAAAGGAGAGAACAGGTCTTAGGTGCGCCCGTAGGCTGGGGCCTGTGTGGCTTTGCTCTATAGTGGGCAGCATGGCGGGTGTGATCGAACTGGTGGTGGCAAGGGTCAGGAGTCTGTGCACCCTCCCCAGCGGCTTATTCGGGGTCAATGCTGGAGCTGGAGAGGAAGGCCCAGTCTGAGATGTGCCCCACCTGGATCGGGCTCTTCCTCCGGGAGCAACCTTCCCATTTCACAGAGAGGAGGGGCTGACGGCCGGTCAGTGGTCCAGCGGGAATCCTAACCCTGCTTTGACAACAGGCTGTAGGTTTCTCCGTTGCCACAGCAAGGAGAGGAGCCAAGACCAGCTCCTGGTAGCAGGGGGTCTCCTGGGCCATGGAGGTAAAGCCCTTCCAGCTAGGCCTTGTCAAGGGGGCTGGGTGCCCACCCTGGTGCACTAGGGCAAGAGCTTGTGGGGAAGGGGCGGGTCAGCCAGAAGGGGGTGTGGGGCTAAGTGTCCCCACAACATTGATGCATGCAGCTTCCTCTGCAGGCCTGTGAAGCTTGGAGGTCCCCGAGACCAGGTGTATGCTCCCAGGAAGGGACTGTGGCTGCCATTCCCTGGGTGTTGGCCTTCAGCCCCCAGGAAGCCTGTGTGCTCTGGGCTAGGAGATTGGAGGGTGGAGGACAGGCTCCTTCCTGTGCCATAGTGAAGGGGACTAAGCCCAGACAGGGTAAATAGGGACTCCTTTTCTCCAGGAAGAGAGAATTGGAACCACACAGAGCACTGAGTGAGGACAATGCCTGCTAGGAGGTTTTTGGGTGAGGACCCAGGGAAAGCAAGTTAGTAGCAGGCCCACTCCAGGAAGTGGCAGCTGTTGGTCCCAGTAGGAATGCTGGCTGTGAAGAGGGGACAGCAGGGGAAGCAAAGGTGGGCTGAATGGGGCTGGGTGCCCACTGGCCACGATGGGGAGGGGGGCTGGTCCAAATCCAGAGATCAGAGGGGCTCGCTCAGACTTGAGTTTGCCCAGCAGTGAGGGAGGGGTGGGGCCCACGGTGGGTGGATGGCATCTACCCACTGGGTGACACGGGGAGGCTACAGCTGAGTACAGGGAGGGGGTGAGGGGCCGGGCAGGACCTAGGGGCCTCCCCAGCTTCAGGCTCAGGAAGGCTTGAAAGGGGCCTCCAACTTTCTTTTTCTTTTTTCTTTTTTTTGGAGAGCGAGAGAGCAAGCGGTGCTGGGGAGGGGGGTGAAGGGGCGAGAGGAAGAGGGAGAAGTAGAGAGAAAGGATCTTAAGCAGGCTCCAAGCCCAGTGTGAGCCCCACGAGGGGCCTGATTCCCATGACCCTGAGATCACGATGCGAGCCGAAATCAGGAGTCGGACGCTTAACCGACTGAGCCACCCAGGCGCCCCAAGGGGCCTCTAATGTAAACAGAAGTAGGAAGATGAAAACTCTGGTCTTTGCGGGGAGGTATTCTCAGGACTGACTTTGTCTTTGTCTCTCATCAGGACCCTGGCCCCCAGAGGGCAGTGGCACCGCCGGGAAGAGGAGGACGACACTTCCATCCAGTGTTTCCGAAGGAGGAGTCAAGCTGCAGGCTCCAGATGAAATGTTCAGGGAAGGCCAAAGCTGGGGGCATGGGGTGTGGGGGGCATGGGCACGTGGGGGGCACGGGCGTGTGGTGTGCTGCCCAGGTCTTTCCCCACTGGGGTTCCACGTGGAAGGCCTTCCTTGCAGGACTCTGTTACTAGAGAGATGCTCCCTCACAGATTCAGATGGTCAAGAACGCTGTTTGGATCTGAAGGTTGGGATTTTAAGGGTCAGCTGTGTCTGCCCCTTCCCTCTCCCCTATGTGGGAAACCTCTAGCAACCAGGCAGCGGCCACCTTTGCGCCCTGGGACTGCTGTGGGAACCAGTGGTGACCCCCATCTCCTGGGGTTCCGCTCCACCCCTCAGCTGCTCAGGGGCTCCTCTCTGCGGCCCGGGAAGCCCCGGCCACCCTGCCCTTCCCCCTCGTTCCTCCCTCTACGTGGACAGGACAAAGCCGGAGTGTCCAGATACAGAATCGGGGAGGGGGAGGAAGGCCTTGAGGTCTGAACCACAAGCTCCAACGTAGCTTTGCTGGAGTCTTGCATGTGACGTCACTGGGAACTGACTCAGCCTGCTGGGTCTTCCAGGACCCTCGCAGGAATGCAAACTTGGTGCGCTCTGGCCCCTGGCCCTAGCACCATCTAGCAACAGCTAGCTCCCCGCTCTGAGCAGAACAGGTCTGGTTCCCTGAAGAAAAGGCTGTTTTTATCAGCCCTGTGGTCACATCAAGACCCAGAAGTTAAGCACGGGTTCTCTCTCCGTCTCATCAGAGAACTAAAATCCATCAGTCATTGGCCAGAACAACCTCCCCCGTGCGGCAATTGTGCCCCAGTGTTTGACAGAATCTGATCATGAGAAAACCACCTGACTTACGCAGACGTTTATTAAGAGACAACTGGTCTATGTTAAAATGGCAGCGCTAAGAAAGGGAAAAAGTGCGTGGGGCGGGGCGGGGCGGGACTCGGCTGGGAAAAGGAGACACTAGCAGTGGATGGCACAGCCCCTGGCTCCCAAGTCTGGCCTGAAGATGTTGTGGGGACAACTGGGAACTGTAGACACAGACTGTATGTTAGCTGATTTTACTGAGTTTATGTTACATTTGGGGAGATGGTAATGGGGTTGAGTTTTATAGCAGAATGTCATTTCTTAGGGGCTCCAGGCTGCTGTGGATAGAAGTATTCTGAGGACTGCAATTTATTTTCAAATATATCAGAAAACCGTGCATCTGAGTGTATGTGATAGTGTGTGCACGTGTGTCTGTGTGGTCTTGGGTGTGCACGTGTGTACACAGAGAGCAAGTGTGAGTGCAGGATAGTGAAATGGGACAGAATGTTAATTGAGGCAAATCTAGGCTCAGGGTTGATGGGGGACCGACCACAAGCTATTCTTTCGCTTTGTCATTTGCGATCTTTCCGAATTAAAAGTTGAGGAGAAAGAGGTCATTGAGAAGCAGCACATGGTGTCCGGTTTCTCAGCCTGACGTTGAGCTGGGGTCCTGTTTTCAGGCGCTGCCGTGGACGATTACCAAACCGTGCTTTGTGGTGAGGACAGCTGCCTTTCCCAAAGCATTGCCTAAGTGGGAAAGTGCGTAAATGCCTCGTTCCTGGGCTGCCTGCTCCCTAGGGAGGCCCCCACTGCCGCCTCCATCCCTCTGCTCGGATGCTCCCTTTGAAAATCAAATCCCGAAGGTCTGGCCACACCGCGCTGGGCGGATGGCCGGCGCCACAGATCACAGCACACCCGCGCTCCTTGTCAAGGGTTTATTTCATCTGCTAACATTCATTCTTGACCTAGACAAAAACAATTAGATGATTATGACTTGCTTTTCCATCACCAACTTGTCTTGTATGAATAACCAAAAGATTTCTTCTCAACACTTTTTTTTTTAATAAGAAGCTATAAATAAATAAAGCTTTAAACGCTCCTGGGTTCAAGTTAAACACTTCCAGTTCCCAAAAAGGTCACAGACTCATTGCTTGGACAGTTCTGACGTCCCCGGTTCCTCCTCCAGGAGGGGGGGACGTTGCAGGTCTGTGTGGGGAGTGGGCTGTTTGCTCCCTGCGTGTTGTCCTCGAGGCCCTGGGCAGAGCCCCTGGGCGGGGCGCCCCTTCTGTGGAGGCCCAGCAGGTGGCAGCGTCAGACGAGATGCCGCAGGCATGAGGAACCTTCACTTCCACACAGGTGGCCTGAGCGGAAGTGCTGGACTACAGGCCCGAGGGGCCTAGGGGCACTGGCAGCTGCTGCTGTCTCTGGGCACCTCGGCCTGGGTGCTGGCCCCAGATGGGACCGCTTTCCAGTTGCAGCAAAGAAACCAAGGAGAGACCCGTGTTTCCGTGTGAATTGGGACAACGGATCATAAGTTAAAACATTCCAATATGTACAGAACAGATCCTACACCCAAGCCCGCACACACAGGAAGCCCACCTCAAGGAGGCCCGGATGCCCAGGGACTGGGGCAGAACAGGGCCGAGCTTTCCATGTATGCCCTGAAACTGACCACTTCCCGGCGGAGGCCACAGCAAGCCCCCAGCACCTGACGTGCTTGTGCAAGACCCCAGAGTTCTCATGAATGTGTCGCTCCCTCCCCCCTGGAGCATGCCCATCCCGAAGGATGAGTGCCAGAATAGATCCCCCCATGCTGACCTTCACTACCGTACCCTGAAAGAACCACACTGAATCACCTGGACGCTCGCCTCCTCAGCATGACGCACCCACTCTGGGGGTGGTCCCCAGCTGGGCAGGCATGGTGCCTCTCCTAGGCTTCGGACCGCTGCTCTTGGACGAAAAGGTGAAGTAGTTGCTGCAGGAAGCAGGAGATATGGGCACCATCCCCATGTCAGGCATGCAAAGACCAGAGGCTGCTTCCTCCTGGGTGGCCACCTCGTTTGACAACTCATTAGCATTTCCTAAGCTATGGAAGGTTCCTTGCTTCCACACCTCTGTGGTGGGACAGCTGTGATGGCTGAAGAGAACCAGGAGAGGGGAGGAAGGCCCCTGGTAGAATCTGCCCGTGAGGCTGCCGCCCTCCAACAGGCCAGCCCTGGCCCTCCCTGCCCTTGTGCCTGCAGGCACATGTGGGTCCTCTCCTGGAGAGACAGGGTGCTCAACCACCTAGGCTGTGGGACTCACACTCTGCTCCCCAGAGCCCAGGTCCTGGGCCTCATGTGGGGATAGCACCTGCAGAAGAGAGAGCGGCCTGGCCTCCTGGAGCACAAGAGGGGTAGGGCATGGGGGAAGTGTTTACAATGGATATGGAACATGGCTTCTCCAATCTGCACGGCTGCCAGGAACAGGGCCTGACCAGCTCGTGGGCAGGGGGTGGGCACAGGGCAATGCAGGGAGAGCATGGGGTGGGAAAGGCTGTGTGTCTGGGGACTACAGAACCACCAAGAGCATTTCTTCCAACTCTAGTTGAGAATCTGAAAGTCTGAGTCCCCGTTCCTGGCCATATAGAACCACCATGGCCCCAAGATATGGTTCCCGGGCAGCAGGTACAGTCTGCTGTGTTCTAGCCAGTAGAGGCTTGACTGTACTTTTGCAGATGGGGTTGTGGGAACAGTGGGGTGTGAGCCCGGGGCCAGGGACAGTCTACCAAATCTCAGAGGGTCAGAAAGGAAAATGAGGCAGGGGAAATTCTCCTCCTGTCTAGCTGGTCTGGCCAGGTGGTCATCCCCAAAGGCCAGTTGGGGGGGCTTAGACACAGGTGGCAGCATCCTTGGACACAGACTTCCCACCCCTGGGGATGCACTTTGCCCACAGAATAGGGGGCAGTGCATGTGGGCCCATATCCCTGCAGCCCTCCTCAGTCTGAGAACTATGGGAAATGGTGGGGAGGGGCCCCAGAGGTGTGCTTTGATCTCCTGACCCAAAGCATAAAGCCAGACTGTGCATTTTGACCTTGGGCCAGAGAAAGTGGGCTTCCCAGGGGAAGGACCAGAGTATCCCTGACCACTGAAGATGGGTGAGCTAGGAGCTCCATTCCTGAGGACACCTCAAGGAGCTGCCTGTGTGCCCTGGGAAGGGGCTTTGCTCTGGCCCAGGGGCCCCGGGGCCCCCAGAGGCCAAGGGTGCCTGAGTGGCCTGAGCCTGGGAGGGTGCCTGGAGCTGGTGTCAGGCCACTGCTGGCCAGTGGTGGGGAGAGAGCAGGCAGGGGTGTACGGTGGCTGTAGGACGCGCTCCTGGCGGGGAGAGTCTCCTCTCCACTCTCCTTATCTTCAGACCTTCGGCTGCTGTGAGCGAGCAGAGGCCAGGAAAACAGGGACGCCACCTGCCCTGGGCCTCTGCCTGGGGCGCCCCTCAAGCACACCCTCCTCGGCCTGGCGGCTTGCACTGGTTGACTCCTCACACGTGGTCTGGGAGGAGCAGTGAGAACCAGCCCCGCCCAGTGCCACGTCCCACTCCTCATCCCTGTTCAGCACGCATCCGTCTTCTGGTGAGTGCACTGGGGACCACTTCCCAGCAGTTCCGTGTGGGCTGTCTGTCTATCTGGCTTCGGCTCCCCTCTCCCGCCCCCTGCCCCCAAGGGGCCACCCCCCTCGGCCGGCCGCCACTACCACTTCTCGATGATGTGGCTCATGTAGTCCTCGGTGGGCACACGGCCCGGCTCCTCGGCGTCCTCCCGCGGCAGGGCCTCCTTGGCGCGGTGCAGCAAGCGCTCCTCCCGGCTCTTGAGGCGCTGCTCCCTGCGCTCCAGCTGCCGCTTGTACTGGTAGCGCTGCTGGAAGAGGTCCTTGGCGTAGTCGTAGAGCTGCATGTCCAGGTCGTTCAGCTCCTCGATGCGCCGGATGGTGTCCTCATCCACCTCCACGCCGCCCGCCCGCGTGCTGTTGTACTGCATGAAGGGCCGGATGAACTTGAGGTTGAACGTCCGCTCGAACAGGTACTGCGTCTTGCGCTGGAACTCCGTCAGGCCGAAGAAGGCCATGCCCCGCAGATTCTTCTTGGCACTCTCCAGCAGCAGCTGGGCCCGCTTGCCCTCGGGGATGAAGGACAGGTTGTAGCAGCCCACCAGGCTCAGGTCGGCCAGCATGCGCACCTGGCGGTTGTTGGCCAGGTTGTAGGGGCAGTCCATGAACTCCTGCAGTGTGCAGCCCGACCAGTCTGTGCCTTCGTAGCAGGGCGGCAGCTCCTCGGGCGTGGGCGTGCGACCGTCACACATGTGCAGCGACGTCTTCCACGTGGCCCCCCGCTGCACGTGCCGCCACTCGCTCAGGTAGCGGGACACGGGGTCTCGCAGCAGGGTGATGTAGTAGAACTTCCTGGAATGAGACGGGGACAGGCGGTAAGGTAAGGGCACGGGGTGGGGGGGAGGTTGTGTGGAGTACTTGGGGACTGTTTTGGGGTGAAGGATGGAGGAGGCTGGAGCCCCAAATCTGACTGCTTTGGGTGTATCCTGGGGGACCCCAGGCACCTCTGATACCAACCATTATGTCCTCCAAACAGCCAATGCTGAACGAGAAATGCAGGATCTGAGATGCGACCTAACCTGCAAAAGGGCACACGGCCATGCTCATGTTGGCCGGCTGTGACCGTCCACGGTGTCATCCTGTAGTGCCCTCGGTGCCCCTGAACCCTGGCCCAGGGTCTTCTCCTGAACCCCAAGGCTGCCCTCCTGTCTGCTCACTCCTTAGGAGGGACAACCTGTCTTCGCCCTGCGGGGGCCAGCATACGGGGCCCCAAAGCCGACACCACCTGAAACAAGGGGTTTAGAGAGTTGCTCATAGTGGCTGGCTAGGTGCTGCTCAAGGGGCCACTCAGTAGAAGTCACTCATGGTCCCAGGCTGCACATGCAGGCCTGGTCGGGGCCTCCAGCAGGCCCACGCCACCCTGCTCTAGTAGAGGAGGGGCACCAGTAGACCACCCAACCCAGGACCCCCTGGGGTTACCCATCATTTATTATCTTGTCTCCCAGGAACTGCTTCCATGGAAGAAGTGGGGCATCCCTCCAGATGCCACCTCCCCCCAGCTGTATGCAAGGGGCACCCATACCATGGGAGAAATGACTCCCTGTATGACAGGCGCCCGGGATGACTCATGTCCCTGCTCAGCAGGATGACTGGCCGGATGGCACCAGGACACAGTGGGCAGTGGGGCAGCTGCCACATGTTCCTGTGGCAGGCCTGGTGGGTGTGGGTCAGCCCTAGAGAGGTTATTCTTAGAAGCCTCTCCTACAGGGCTGGGAGAACTGCTGCCTGTGCCTGGTGGGAGGGGTCCCGGGCCAAGCAGAACCACTCCTGGGGCGGGGAAGCTCCAGGAAGTGCCCCCCCCCGCCGCCCCCGGTCAGCAGCGTGAGAGCGCATCCACACCACCCCTCCTCACCAAGGCCCAACAAGAGCACCCAACTAGTCTACCACCCCTCACACTGCCACCGGGAGAGTGGCAGGGACACAAAGCCCCCCGAGGGCTGCTGGCAGTGTGCTGATCTGACGGCACATCTCTCAGGGGGCCCTGAGGGGTGGGCGTGGTGACTGGGAAAAGGTGGTGGGGTACAACTGCAGGCCACCCCAGAAAGAGGGAGGAACATCTAGAAAACTGCAGGGGAGCAGTGCTAAAGTACCTTCCTTAGGGGACTCGGTATAGCCCCAAGCAGAGCCCCGGTGGAGGGGAAGCCAGCCAAAGGCTCTGGGGCAGAGTTGGGGGGTGGCAGAGGGCAAGACTCGTCCTTAAAGGCAGACTGCTAAGGAGACAGGGCAGCAGGTGGCCACCTGACATTCCCTGTGGCTCCCACGGGCTGGAACTGTGTCACCCCAGGGGTGGGGGGGGGGCGCGGACAAGGCAGACAGTGGAGAGCACCTGGGCAGTCGGGTGGGGTCTCTTTCCCAGCAGGGAGTAGAGATCCTGACTGCCAACTCCTCCCTGATGCCTGCCTGGGTTCTGCTCTGTGGTCTCTGCCTCAGGCCCTGGTTCGCTCTGGAAGCGCCCTCCCCACGTACCGTGCCCCAGCCTCGGCACGGCTCGCTTCCGGCCTCTGCAGGCAGCTCAGGTTCCACCTCCTGCAGTGCGGGGAGCCCTGCGTCCCACATCTGACCCCAGCTCCTGTGGAACACACTTCGGCGGCTCTTGCTGGCCTTGGAAGGTGCGCCAACGGGCCACCTGCACCCTCCCAGGCCCCCAGTGACCAGCGAACATCCTTTCGACTCTCTTGCTGGATCCTGGGGAGAAAGTCCAGGGCCTTGGCACAGGTTGTGTTCTCTTCCCTCTTTGCTTCATCAGCTGACTCTGGCTCACCCTTCAGACCTGAGGCAGGGCCACCTCCCAGCGGAGCCTTGTGCTATAGACTCGGCTCCCCCGTGGGCCTCTGTCACAGCGGTAACTTCACACTGACCTCTCAGCTTGCATGACCAGAGCCTCCCTCGGGAGGCAGTGGGCAGGAAGGAAGCTGGCTCCTGTGTGTGTGCCAAGCAGGGCCAACATGACTCCCCAGGGTCAAGACTGCGATGGTCAGAGGAGCAAGGACAGAAGGCACCTCAGGAGGTCACCTCACACAGCACCTCAGCCCCCAGGGAAGGACACCAAGCCTAGAGGTTAAGCTGCTGCCTGGAGGTCCCCAGGGGCTTCAGCACTGGGGTGGCATGCGTGGCCTCTCCTGGGTGGCTCTCCTCTGCAGACCCTGGTTTGGCGATAAAGCCCCTAAAAGTGGCCAAGAAAGGTCAGTTCACTTAAGGGCCAACTTTCTAGAAATGAAGTAGAAGACACTGATAAATCCTGACCATGTCACGTGCTTCTGAAGAGGCCAAGACACACAGGGAGACACACAGGGACGCACCCAGAAACAGGCCTATGAATAGAGGCCTGCCTCTATTCAAGACACGTGCAAGTGTCTGTGGCCTGCCCTGCTGGGTCCTGCATGTGCCCTTGGGCCCCACGGGGAGGCTGAGGGTTACTTGGACTTCCTTCACTCCTGTGCGGCCCTGACCACTCACATGGAAATGCACCAGCCTGGTACTTCCTCCTGAACACAGACAAGCAGAGTTTAAGGTGTCTACTGACAGGGAGGTTTGTCCACTTGGTGCCAGCCAACACCAGCTGGAGTTTGACACGGCCCCAAGGTGACCTCAGGTCCTGTGTCAGCACTGGTCTCCATGCTACCACGGGGGCAGGCTTGGCAGAGCCTCTCCTGCTCCCACACCCTCACGGGTCCCTGTGATGGGAACAGGGCCATCAGCCCTCCCAATGCTGGTGCATCCAGGTCCTGGGGAGACCAGGTGTGGATGTCCCTGAAGCCCTTGGCTGTGAGTCTCTCCTATTGTACCAACATTGGCCAGACAGGTATCGGTGGCCCAGTGACCTACAGCTGCCGTCTGGACAGCCACGACTGATGGGAGTCCTAGCCACGGAGGCAGGCCCACCTGCTTTTCAAGTCCCTCTGCTTCTAGCCCGACAGGGTGTGGGACCTGTCCAGGGTCACACAGCAAGTCACGAAGCAGGACGAGTTCAGGCTGCCTCCTCAAAGCCTGTGGTGCGAGCTGCCCTGTGCCTGGTTAGATAGCTGGGCTGATTCCGGCAGAGAGACCAGGGTGGTGGAGGGCTTAGGGCCCCATGGGTGGGGTCACTGAGGGGTCTCCAAGGGTACAGTATGCTCTGGTGTCTGCATCTGGCAGGTTCCAGAAGATGCGCATGAGTCTTCTGGTCCTTGCAGCTTCCTGTTTGTGCTCTCGGGGGCAGCCTGAGAAGCTGACTTCCCATGAGCCTCGGGCTCATGCTGACCCCATAGCACCCTAGGCACCATGTATGTGTTAAGCGGAGTCGCTTCTCTCCTCACTGCATCCCTGGGTGCTGGCCCAGGTGGGCAGGAGCAGGGGCTCACGTGTGCTAGGGTGACTCGGAAGGGCATCAGGATGGAGCATGTGGCATCTTCTCTGTGCTCCATGATTGTGACATCATGACACTGTCATGCCCTGGGCGACGTGTGCCTCTCCCCCATTCTGTCCCCCCAGACATGCCTGTGGTGGAGAAAAAGGGCTCAGGCAGACTGTGCACCTGCTCAAGGGGCCAGCAGCCCGAGGCCACTCCCCAGCTCTTGTCTGGATGTGTGGGAGCCACTGCAGGCGCACACACCCAGAGTCTGTTGGCCTCCTCAGGAGCTCATGAGACCTTGTCCACCCCGGTCCTCACTCTCACTGCTGCCGGGACACAGCAGACACTCTGGCTACAGGCTTGTACCCTGGCCATCCCCTGCCCAGGAGCCCTTCCATCTCCCTCACTCTGCTCTCCCTGCTGGTTAACACACCACTGGACACACTGGCTGTTTGTGTTCTGGATTACCGTCAGATGAAAGAGGGAATGGGGGCCCCGTCCAGAAATGAACAGAGGCAGAGGGCGGTGGGGGGCAGAAGAACCCCTCCAGAGGACCAACCACACCAGGCAGCTTCCCGCCCAACATGTGACCTGATGTACATTCTGTGAAGGTGTCAGGGGCTCATGACTCAGGGATAGGAGTGTTTGGCAGGGGCCAAAGAGTCTGCATCCTCACTGGTATCCCCAACACCTGCCCCCCGTGCCCAGACAGCTGCCACCAGGCTGAGACCCTGCCACAGAGCAGTTCTTCCTGCACTGACATCTGCGGTCCGCCCCAAACAGGGGCTTTCTGCCCATCACTCTCCAGCAGGATCTGTCCATTCAGGTGGTCCAAGCGCCAAATGACAAGGTTTCCAGAAAGGGGGGAGTGAGGAGGCAGAGGGGAGGACATGAGGACATAATGAGAATTGGAGTATACAATTCACTTAGCCTGAAATGGCTCCCCAAGTGCCCAGCCAAGTGCATGTGGGGACCAGACCCAGGATTAAAGATGACCCATACAGCACCTGGACAGAAAAACAGAATACATAAAGAGGACTGGTTGTCAGAAAGGGACTCACTTTCTCTGTGGTAATACCATATGCTACAAATCAATGGCTGCAAATAACACAAATAATGGCTTCAAAGTGCTGAGGGAAAATGACCAGTGATAGGTCAGACCCCCCACCAAACTGTCAAGCAAATGTGAGGTAGACAGGAGACATTTATTTTCCATAAATCTTGTCTTAGAAAGATACTGGACTAGGTATCTTATAGTGTATAAACAGTAACAACAAAAAAATTTAGCATGGGAGACAGGAACTCCAACCCAGGAGAGAGATCAAGGGGGTCAAATCATGCCCCCTTGATCAAGTGGGGTCACTGGGCCTCCCAGGAGCAGAGGGGCAGGGGTTCCAGGAAAAAAGGGGCATGGACATATTACCCACTGTAACAACATTTATGGAAAAAAAATTCACTTAGAAAAAATTACCTTTATGAAGATAAAATACAAAGCAAGTAAAAAAAATTGGGCTATCATTAATTCTATGAAAAAACGAGTAATATAAAAAAGGAAAATAAAACATTCTATTAGGCAAAGGAAGTAAACAATGCTTTCAGAGACATCATAATGTCAACAGTGACTATTGATTTAATAAAAACTCAAGCTTTTCACTCTACTTGGAGGTTGGGTGGGCTACGGAGAAGGATGTGCAAAGGCTTAGGAACATTTAATCTTCATCCACCAAAACAAAAAGCAAACAGATAATGTTTAAATCAATAAATCAAGAAATAGCACCATAAATTATTTAGAAATATGGAAGTAAGTACATGAAGAATACTGAAGAGAGCTGCAAGTGATAATTTGGGGAGGACAGAAAGGAAAAGCAGATCTGTTGGTTTTTACTATAAGCCTCCTGGAACTATTTGTCTTGAAGCCTGTATGTAGACTATTTTAACTAAAACATTAAAAATGTAACAATGAGGAAACTGGCCAAAAAAGCATATGGAAAAATGCTCCCCGTCATTAGTCATTGAGGAAATGGCACATTGAGCCACAACGTGATACCCGCTAGACAGGCAAAACAGAAGCAGGGTAGTGCCAACTTTCAACAACTGCTTATGCGACGTGAACTGGGGACAGTTGTTATGGAGTGTCTTCACCGGAAAGCTGAAGGCCCACACATACCCTGTGCCCCATGATTCCTCTCGTGGGCACATGACCCAGGGAAACCACTGGAAGGTGCAGGTAAGACTGTCCCTAGCTGCACGGTTGGCGACAGCCCCTAACCTCTGCCACAGTGGCCCGGGTACATAAACAGTGGTATATTCTTCCAGTGGAATACTGCTCTGCAATACAAATGAACAAACTGTAGTTACAACAACTCGGGTCAATCTGATGAAAAGATGTTGCAAAGAAAAAGCAACTTAAGAAAATTTAATAGAGTATGATAGAGTATGATGATACTGTTTATCATCACTGTTTCCAAACATAAACACAGCCACAGAAAGTACTATTTAGTGATGCATACATAGATGTTGAAATTATTATTTTTTTAAAAAAGGTGATGAGGAGATACACCCAAAAATTCAAGGCAGACGTTGGCCTCAGTGTGTGCTGGTCTGGGATGGGCACTGGGGATGGTACTAGGTCATGACGGCTCCCAGGGTGGCAGTCATGTCCTTTTTAAGGCAGGCAATGGGGGCATGGGGGTTTATTGTGTTTTAGTTCTCATTAACATCATTTGTACGTTTACAAAACACCCTGTGATAAAATAACAGTTTAAAAAAGTTTTACAAACAAAACCAAGATTCTCCCTTGCAGGCTTTGCAGGTGAACTACCACTTCTGCCAAACCAGGAGCCTGGGTTCCCCAAAGTGCATCAGTCCCCTCTACCTTTGCTCCCATGCTCCTTCTGCCTGTAACCCTCCACCCCCCACCTTTCTACTTGTTAACAATGCCAGATCGAGTAGGATGGGGTCTGTGGAGGACCCCCGGTGGGCATCACCTTTGGGGATGGTGAGGGTGGCCAGTTTTCCAGGCCAGTAGGGGCTGCCTTTGGCTTGCGAGCGAACCATGAGTCAGTGAGCTGGCCGCTCTGTGGCCTCTCTAGGAAGGAGCCACTTCTCCCAAGCTGGGGCATCCACTTGGTGGTTGGCTTCCCACCCAGGAGGGCCTTGGGGTGCAAACAGGGTCAGCTCCACCCTTGGGGCTTCCCTTCAGTGCTGTCAATCCCAATGCAGGGACCCTGTTTGGTGACTTGGCTGGCAAGTTATGCTCTTTTGGGGTGGCAAGCTTCTGGCACCTTCTCTGAGCAGAGCCCTAATCCATGTCCTGGCCTAAGTGGGTGGCCACAGTACCCTGATCTCCAGGACAGGTCTCTGCAGAGCACAGCTGCCTGCTCGCCCTGGGACAGGCCCGGGAAGTTGCCCAGACCATGTCCCAGTCCAGACTCTCCTGCCTGTGGCGAGGGAGCGGGGCTGACAGCACTGTCACCCCCAAACAGAGCACATACCAGAACTGGAGGGGTGATGAGGAAGCCCTGCCCACATCTTCTCCTCTGAGGCCTGAGGCACAGGGGTGCTCACCACCACTCGTCCCGTCAGTGCTCTGCATGGCAAAGGACACAAACTGGCAATGCCCCCAGATCTCTCACACCAGCAACGGCCACCATGATTACTGAGGCTCCCAGCACGCCAGGCACAGCCCAGCCCAGGGGGCAGGTCCTTCTCCCCTTTCACAGTGCTTATGGGGGACAAATTCCAAGCTTAGAGGCAGTGTATGGCTCTAGCTATTCAGTGTCCAAGTGCTCTGGCTGGGTGGGGCGGGACCCACAAGGACAGTAGGAGGTAACAAATGGGGGGAGGGGGGAGGGCACTACTCCCGAACGGGGCAGGGTCGGGGGGCTTCTCGGAGACGGTGGGTGACTTGAGGAGGGGGGCAGTGGAGGCTCAAGGGGCAGGCAGGGCCAGGCCAAGAAGGCTCTTATTAATTTGACAGGAAAACCAGCTCAGATGGGGAACGACGTGGAGTGCAGCGTGCACATGGATTTCAAAGATAAAACATGGGACTTCAAAGAAATTTTACACTGTGAAGTAATTCTAGCCCGCACGGGCTGCAGTCCCTCCTGACAGCCCACAGGATTTAGTGCCTGTACTGGGCATTCTTGTGTTTGATTATTTGGGTTTAATGCTTTCTGTGCACTTAGCTGCTCTGACATTTTCGTGTGCATGGTTTAGCGCATTTCACAATCACGTAAGATCCTCACGGGCAAGAATGTGCCTTGTTCCTGGGTCCAGACACTACCGTCAGGCAGTAGCCGGCTCTCAAGTTTTAGGTTGGGAGTTTTTATAGGACAACTCTACCCGTGGTCTGGGAGTCCTGCTTTGTTGACAACATAGCACACAGAAAATTCTGCAAGGTCCGGCAAATGAGCTTTGAGTTCCTTCCTGGAGGAGGAGGTAGGGGGCAAGTGGGTGACAGCCGAGGCGGCTGCTTCTCTGCTCCGGGGCTTGGATCAGGGAGATGGCACCTTCTCACTCTGTCCTCAGGAGCCCTTCCGTCTCCTGCCCCCTGCATCAGGCCAGTCAGCCCACAACCATCTCTGCAGAGCTCAAGCTTTATTAGTTATGTGACAGCTGGGCTTGCAGGGGTGAGGTGAATGGTCGAAAGCCAGAGCCCACACCTGTCCTGTTTCACTGGACATTACTGGCAATGAAGCCCTGCCTCCTTGCCCCTCCCACGGATGACACCAGTGGCCAGAGGAGGCTTTATCTTCCTTTCTATGCCCCGAGAGTGTGGGTTTGATCTGAACCCCCCACTCCCGACCCTCCCCCAGCAGCCCAGGGCTCTGACCAGAAAGCAGATTTTGAACCTCGCTCAGGCAGAGAGAAGCCCCGAGCTGGGTGAGCGCACAGGACTCTGACTGGGTAAGGCGCGGTCGGGCTTCAGCTCTGTGCCCTAACAAGAAGGGCCAGGATGCAGCAAAGCTGCTGCAGAATGTCGGCTGCATGTCAGCTACCCAGGAGACGGGGAAGCCGGGGAGGGAGGCGATCGGAGCCACCCACCGCAGACTGGGCCGGAGCGGAGCCGCTGGTAGGCGAAGACGTGTGGGAGGGCCCACGCCGACCCCCGGGCTGCACTCCATGACTGCTACCGAGCAGGCAGGCGTACGACAGGGGCTGCTGCTGCCTCAGGATGGTGAGGTTAGGGATTTGTTCTAGCATTTTATTTTTTTTTTAATTTTATTTTTTTATTTTATTTTTTTAAAGAAATTATTATTATTATAAGATCTTATTTATTTATTTGACAGAGAGAAATCACAAGTAGGCAGAGAGGCAGGCAGAGAGAGAGGAGGAAGCAGGCTCCCCACCGAGCAGAGAGCCCGATGCGGGGCTCGATCCCAGGACTCTGAGATCATGACCTGAGCCGAAGGCAGAGGCTTTAACCCACTGAGCCACTCAGGCGCCCCTGTTCTAGCATTTTATTATAAGCATTTTCAAACTCACAGCAAAGCTGAAAGTCTGGGAAACACCCATATGCCTAAATGGGTTCCTTTAACATTTTTATATATTTCTGTATTGTCCACAACGAGTGCCCACTGTTGAAATAAAGGAACAGGGATTAAAGAAACATCTCTGCTGCCTGGTATGGGGCGCTGGGGTACAGAGAGGCCACAGGAAAGGGCCAGGTCTGCGCTGTTCATCCTCTACCACAACATGCCAGCTGGCCGGCATCTCAGAGTGGCAGGCTCGCTGCCGCGCACCTCCTTCCTGGGCTGCGGGCTCCCATGGCAGGGGTTCTGTGAACGAGGGTCCAACCCACCAGTCTCTAAACTCACACCCTGAAATAAAGGCAGACTTTTCTAACCAGCACCAACAGAGCTGCAGCTCCCTGTGGGTGAAGGCACTGTCATTTACAGCCCGAATTATAAAGTCTTATAAAAAAAATACCTCTGTATTACTCCTGGATTCACAGTCACTGGAAGAAAATTAATGCCATAGGTCACAAGAAGTGCCCCTGGAGGACCAGCCCCTTTCTCCCAACTTAAGGTTGACCTTGATGGGAGGTCCCAGAGTGGCCAGGGAAGCTCCGTGAGGGGTACTCACGCCCCCTTTCACCCCAACTGTGTACTCTGGCCTCCTAGGATCCAGGAATCCCCCTTTGTGGGGACAGAGACCACACCATGAAGCCAGGATATGGTCTGAGAAGTATCTGGGAATTCAGAGGGAGGACTCAGGAGAACTTGCCCAGGTAGGTGAGAGCTGACCACAGTACTCCAGCCCTCGCTCATGGGCTGGCTGGGGCTGGGGTGCGGGGACCCCTGCCTCCCCAAAGTCTTGCTCTGATTACTGTCTCACCCCAGGGCCTGTGGGGCATGGCAGGCCTGGGCAGCCGGCGCCCTCCCCAAGGCCTGGGTCCACATTACAGGAAGGAAATGACAACCTTCAGGTTGTCTGGCACCTTCAGGGGTGGCCAGAGTCGGGAGCCATGCATGGCCTGTCCTGCTGTGGTTAGCTCACTGAGCAGAGCCCCATCAGGACTGCTTGCTGCCAACTCTAGGCCAGGTGCTGGTGGCCTCAGGACCCCTGCCTGAGAGCACACAGTAGCTCAGTCCTGCTGTTCTTGCTGGCCTTGGAAAGAGCTGCATGTGCACCAGGCCAGCTCTGGGGAATGCAGCTCATGCAGTAAAATGACCCAGCACAGAATCCAGATGGGGGATTTATCGCCTTACAAAATGCAAGTCTGATTTTTAGCTCTGATTCCCCGAGACTGGCCTATGTGGGGCTGGTTGCCACCTCCTTCCTGTGACAGGAAGAGGCCCGCAGATGCAGCTCCCCAGAGGGAGCACCTGGCTGGCTGTCAGCTGGGTCACCCTTCCTCTCTGAGCCAGGATCCCCATGTGCATCATTAGCAGGGCCCGGCTGGTGTGCAGTGCTGGCCGAAGGGAGAGGGAGCAGAGTGGGAGGGAGTTGTGAGGCCCTCTCAGTGCTGGCACAGGCAGTGGGAAGATGGACAGGAGGAGATGGACCAGTTCCTAGGCAGTACAAGAGGGAACCAGCACCTGGCTCTGGCCATGACTTACCTCCTGCACTACATACCCAGGGCTATGGGAGCAGGCCCCACCTGGCACCTTCAGGAGAAACCAAGATCACCAGGTGTAGAGCTGGTGGTGGCGGGCTGGGGAGCCCCCTCTCCAAATGCGCTGTAGAAAATTCCTGTGGGGGCGCCTGGGTGGCTCGGTGGGTTAAAGCCTCTGCCTTTGGCTAGGGTCGTGATCTCGGGGTCCTGGGATCGAGCCCCGCATCGGACGCTCTGCTCGGCGGGGAGCCTGCTTCCCCCTCTCTCTCTGTCTGCCTCTCTGCCTACTTGTGATCTCTCTCTCTCAAATAAAATTAAAAAAAAGAAAAAAAAGAAAAAAAAGAAAATGCCTGTGGAAGGCTATCCCTTCTAGAGTAACGCATCCACAGAGCAGCTGTGGTCAACTGACTCTGCTTCCCAAAATAACCGGGTCTGTGATCAGGGGCTGTGTGAATGCAGGCCAGTTCCCACCCCTCCTCCCAGTGCAGGTAGAGCCGGCAGCTGACACAGTCCCTGGTGAAACACCACAATGGGAGCTCTGGGGTAAGTGAAGTCTGACCGAGCTCTTCATCAATCACAAAGTGGCCTGTGAGTTGGAGAGGGGGAGCATGGCTTATGCAGGGAGATAGAAGACTGGCCCAAGACCACTTGGCCCCTGAAGGCTGAGCTGTGCTTGGGCAGGACTGAGCAGCAGGGCCTCCACGCACGAGTCCCGCTGTGCCCCTCCAGCAAGGGGCGCACGCTGGGCTGCCTGGTTGCGCCCACTTCCAGCAAAGTGAGGAGGGCCTCCCTGGCTCACCCAGTGAGCTAAAGTCCTCTGGCAGGAATGGAGTCCGGCTATAGGGAGCAGCACTCACATGGGCCCCCAAGTGACTCCTCAGGCTTAGGAAACAGCAAGGAAGCCCTGAGGAGGAAGAAGCCCAGGAAATGTTCTGTAGCCAGGTGTGGCTGTGTGACTAAGTCCGGCCTTCAGCATGGGTGTGGAGGCCTTCCACCCCCTTTTCTCCTGCTGGCTGGAATGTGGATGTGACTGCAGAGTGCCAGCAGTTATCTGGGATCATGAGGCAGAAGCCCTACTCTTCAGATGGTAGGACGGACAGAACCTGGCTTCTTGGTGCTTCCTGTGGCTGCACCACCACTCAGGCCTGCCTACTGCCTACACTGGGCTCCTTTTCAAAGGGAGGGGAATAAATGGCTACCCTGTTCTGGTCTCTGAACCTAGTGTATCTATTCAGGGCCAAAGCGTAAAGACCTGGGCGTGATCAGAGGGTAAGCTGCTGGGGTGGGGCCCCGGGCGTCAGGCGCTCAGTAATGACTGAAATAATTAATTTGGTGAACCTCAGTGCTTTACCCTGGTCATCCTGGACACTCAGACACATCCCGTGGAAGGAAGTATTCCCACTTTACAGATCAGAAAACTGGGCCCACAGAGGTTAAATAGCAAACCTAGCCACTGAGCTGGCTGGTGGTGGTGCTGGAGCTCAAGGCCAGGCCCACCTGGACCCAGACCGTTAAGTGCCGGGTGACAACTGCTCCCCTACAGGCTCCAGCCCCCAGAAGGCATGTAAATGTCGCCCCGCAAGGCTGGCCGCTGGCCACCTGCTGACCACTCACCAAACCACGGAAAGGAGTTGTGGTATTTTTTAAAGTCAACATGAACACAATTTCCAGTCCATTCCCTTTAAAGTACAGTGAGCTCATTAAGAGTCAGAGGGGTCTCCATAAAGAAAAAAACCTATCCAGAAAGCCACTAGGATGCACCGATTTGGAGTTGCTACACTTCACACGGCCATTGTGACCGTCCTCCTGACGGTTTGCCTGCGGCGTCGGTCACGGGGAGCAGACGGAGCCAAAGCCCTGGACTGCGGCCCAGCCTGGGCAGGACATTGCCGCGGGATCCTGAGTGGGCCTCCTGGATGGGCTCTCCTGCTGCCTGAGGGCAGATGGCCGCTGATACTGCTGCAGGCCCAGAGCCGGGGTAGAGACCAAACTGCAGGGAAGCCAGGTGGGTGGAGACCTGGTACCTAAGGGGGTTCGGGATGCATGGGTGGTGGGTGTGACTCTTACAGGGCAGAGGCAGGGAGCAGTGGGCATGAGAGCAGGGCTGCCACCAGTCCCCACCCTTCCCCATTGCCGTCACACGGTCCAGCGCCCAGGGAGAAGCCTGTGTCCTGAAAAGCCCCCACCTAATGTCCCTAAGTGTGTCCAGATAGGCTTCTCTGACCTTGCCCCCACCAACTTCCAGGGTCTCTGGGATCCAAAGTCTTGAAGACAGGCAGGGTGTTCAGGGGAGTGGTGGTATGGCTCCCCATGCTGGGCACCCCTGCATCCCAGGGGCTAGTTTGTACACCTTAGCCTGGTGCTGGGCCCTTACCATTAGGAGGAGTTGCCAGAATGAAAGGACATATAAGCAGAGCTCTTGTGTGGGGGTGCCAGCAGGCCAGGGTGAGGGGGGCTGTCTGACTAGGGACCAATGGAAACCGAGGACAGGGCCTTCCAGCAAGCTCCCAGCAGCAGAAGGACCCTGCCCAGGCCTCCCCTGCCTGCAGGTTCATGCACTGACTCCTCTACCCACATGGGCACCCCTGGCGGCCAGTTTTTGCCTGCTGCTGGCACAGGCTGAGAGAGGCCCTGCTGCCCACAGGAGTGGTACTGGGAGCTGAGAGCCCCCACCCTTTCCCTTCCTCATGTGCCCACAGGTAGGCTTCTGGGTCAGGAGGCTGGGAATGTGAAGGGGGGACTGGGGTGAGATGGAGCTCTCTGCATCTGAGGCATCCTCATAGAGGGGCCACTCCAGGATCAGACTCTGCCAGCTCTGTCCCCTACCATGGGGCCTGGGAGCGTGAGGACCCCTCTGAGCCCTACGTACCATCTCCTGGGCCTCCCCACCAGTAAAGGCCTGGTGAAAGGCTGTCTGTAAAAGAGCATTACAGCCTGAATGGAGAGGAGCCTCTAGCCCCGGGCAGATGCACGGAGCCCAGGCAGGTGCAGGAGGTGGGAACCCAGTGACCTCACCTCTCTGCCTCAGGGCTCAGCACCCCATCCTGGGCTCCACGGTCCCCTTGGTCTTATTCTTTTCTCCTTCAAAGGGGTACCTGCTACATACAGGACGTGTAGAGCTCTGCCCTCCTGTAGCACCTAGAAGGGCTGAAGAGTGGCCAGTGCCACAAGCAGAAAGGATAGGTGCCTGAATCCAAGCTCAGTGTCTGACAGGGCCTCTGAGGTGTGACATCGGAGCTGACATCTGAAGGACAGGGAGGAGCAGCATTCCTGACAAGTCTCCAGAGGAAGAGGAGGTGGATAGGAGAGGGCAGAGCACAAATGCAGAGGGGAGCTCGTGATTTCAGCATGGGAAGGACATTGTTATTAAACAGTGGGAAAAACAAAATTTCTGTCTGTTTAAAAATTCCAAGTTGTTGACAAAACGTGAAGAAAAACAAGTTCATTAGTTTAGGCTTAGGAAATACCTCTAACGGGCCCTTCTTCCTCCCCAGACAACATCTGTAGCAGATGAAAATATTCCACTTACAAACGAGGTTAGCCAAGTTTTAGGAGAGCAGAGCAGGTGACCTCAGCCCTGACTCTGCAGCACAGAGACTCCCAGGCGCTGGCCGGGCAGGCATCATGGCTGGGCCGGACCCCGGAGGACCGCATTCCTGGGGCCCAAAGCCCCTGCCTTGGGGCAACTGACCAGAGAGTGGGGCTCTACACCTGAGGAAGCCCAAGACCCCTTTCCTCCCAAGACCCTTGACCTTCGTGATCCCAACTGTCCCCTACAAAGCCCCTGGGAGACCTGTGGGGGCAGAAGGGGACTTAACCATCAGGCCAGCATGCTCTATGGGGGTGCTGTGGAGGCCACATCCACCACACCTGAGCTGCCACAGATGGGGAAGGTCCTGAGCCAGGGCTGGGGTGCTGTGAGGGACCCTCCTGGCTCCAGCCTGTGTGTCAGTCACCCTCCATCCTCCCTGTAAGAGCATCTCGGTGGACACATCTAGGACATTGGGCTGGGGTGCTCTGCGAAGCAAGTCTGGGTAGGGCTGCTTTCCCTGGAGATGCACTTCCCAGCTATATGCAAGGCTACGTGCCACAGTGCATGGCGAGGGTGCATAAGAGCCTCAGCAGGCCTCTTGCTGGGGAGCCGTTTTCCTGACAGCACTGACACCGAGGCGCCCATAGGCTGGACAGCGGGGGCTGGGATGCCAGGCCCACAAGTGCCCCTTCTGGCAGGTCACCAGAAAGACTGCAGCTATTTGTGGTTCGGGAAGCCCTGCCCAGGGTGGGGGCCACGTCCTTCCAGTGAGGCCAGGCTTGGGACTGCTCTCTACCAACCCAAGCATGCGCCTTTCCGAGACGTCTTGTCCCATGAGCAAAGGACTGGCTGATGGTATTCTGGGAGACTGCCTGCTGTCCCCAGACCAACCACGGCTGGGGTCAGCCCCAGCCCTGGACTCTCGCCATACTGCTCTGCTCCAGGTGTGAGAACCATCTCCTTTTGCCCTTGGACTCTACCAAGTCCTGCCTGCTGCTCCCGGGCAGTGCTCCAGTGCAGGGGGGCTGACCAGCAGGTGACCCCAACCAGGCCTCCAGACCCTACCGGGCTGCTCATGGTGCACGGGGCTGCCCATTCCTATCTCATGCCTGCCCACCTGGCACTTCCTGGCTTCTGACATCCAGCAGGTGAGGCTTCTGCCGGAACACACACTCACCTCGGGATAAAGGGAAGGTGACTGTGCCCTACTCTTTTCCTGGGTGGGGCCGTGTGCTTGCTGACTCAGCCCACGGCCTGGCCTCCAGAGCCGTGGCCTCTTCTTGCCATCATCTTGAATCCCAGCCACAGGCTCATGGTCTTGCTCTTGCAGCTTCCAGACCCTGGCTGAGCTCTTTCTCCCACATCCACACAGCCCGGACCTGCAGACCTGCCACAGCCACCTGGACCCAAGGAGGATGAGGTGGGGGCCCACAAGGGAAGCAGGAGGCCGTGTCAGGCCCTGCCAGGCTGCGAAGCCCACATGCAGGCTGGACCTGCTCCTGCCATTTGCCAGGCAATAGCAGCTTCCGGGACTCTGTGCCAAGATATATCCTGCAGCTGAGCCCGAGCACGGACGGCCCATGCAGCACGCTACAGCTTGGCGGACAAGGTCCCTGCCAGGCTACAAAGAGCTCAGGGCTTAACTCGAGCTCGGGGGCACACAGCTTGATACCTGCGCCCAGCAACTCCATGGCAACCAGGACACACGGCCCTTCTGGGGACTCTGCAGTGACATGGGAGCATACATATGGCTGATGAGCAAAAGCACCACACCAGACCTCATGCTCAACTCGATGCCATTCTGGAAAACACAAAAACTGGGCACAGATGAAAGCTGGGACAGAATTGTAACATGGGCCAAATGCAAAGGGGGCTGGTCCCAGGGCCTGGTGCCCTGGGCAGCTTTTTCTACTTTTCATTTTTCTCATGTTTTTGCTATTTTATATAACCAACCATGTATTATGAAACAAACAAGACACCACGATTAAAAGCCTTTATATACTAGGTACCATCTGCTTTTTCTCACAGGAGGTGCAGATCAGAGGCCTGGGAAGCTTGATGCCTCCTCAGCAGCCACGAGGATGTCTCTAAAGCCACGGGTCTACCAGCTGTCTGCTTTTCTGGGGGTCAGGAGGGCCAGAGCTGGGCTGAGGACCACTGGGATGCCCTCTAGGCTCAACCCGCTAACCCCACAGCTGGCATCTGGTCCCACAGAGCCTGTGAACGGACAAGAGGGGCTGATACTCCCTCTTCCATGTGCACCCATCACCTGCACAAGCACAGTGTGCTGGGGAATGATGGCTTTGTGTGTTCTTTGAATGCTATTTTTCCCCAGACACAGACATTCCGAGCCTGAACGGCAACTCTAGACAGAGTCATTTGATGCCCAAATTAAGTGCAGTGTCCCACTTTCTTCCCCCTCTGTGGTCCCTGCTGACCCAGCTCTGCTCTCCCAGGAAGGGTGGCTACCTCCGGCTGATGTGCTGGGAGAGCTGCCGTCTCAGTAGTGACCCTTCATCCTGGGGGCTGGGACACCAAGGAGGCCTCCATCAAGTGCTTCTATGGGGGTGGGTAAAGAGAGGCTGATGCTTGGTGTGAGGAGTGGGGCCTAGTAGGCCCTCACCAGCTTGGCTCCTACAACCTCTGGGTAGGTACCACAATAGACTCCCTCTGTGGATGGGCAAACTGAGGCTCAGGAGTGCTTCCTCTGCCAAAGCCTCCTAGCTACCAGGGGCATTCACACCACTGAGCAACCCCGGACACAGGGTCTCTGAGAGGAGCTGGGAAAGGCACAGAGTGTGTGGTCTTTCAACTTGCCAAAGGCTCTGCCACTTAGCGGCTGCGCAGCCCTGACAGCCCAGTCCAGGGCCCCTGGACCCAGCCAGGAGGGAAGGACAGAAAGGCCTGTAGAGAATGAACAGCCACAACAGACTCACCTGTTCTCGCCAGCCATGGGTGGGGGGCACCAGGAGAACATGCAAGAGACAGAGAGAAAAGCTGTCTGTCAAGTATCAAAAGCATAAGGAGCCCTATCACCTTAACCAAAAAATCAAAATAGCAGTTAAAAATCCTCCTACGAGTCTCAGTCAAGTACTGAGAAATGTCTGCAGCTTACTTTGAAACTGTTCTGCCAAAAAGAAAAAAAAAGAGCGGACACACACGTAAGTATATCTACACGTGGACGGGTAAGTGCGGATACACACAGACACACGCCGGTACGCAGAGCAAGAGAGCTCACGTGCAAGAGCGTGCGTGCCCAAAGCCAAAGCAGTAACAATCGGTGTGTCTGGTGTAAGGTCGAAGGCTTCACTACTTTGAAGGTTCGTTTTTCAAAATAAAAAGGTGGTCGGGGGGAAAGTCATACAAAGAAAATGCCAAGCTATTTCTACCAAATGTTAATATAATAGATTACCCAACTTTACGCAAATGCTTCTAGACAAAGGGAAAGAAGGCCCCCCCCCCCCCCCCGCCAATCCGTTCCACGAGGCCAACATTACCCTAGTACCAAAATCAGACAAACACAGGAGAAGACAGGAAAATTACAGCCCTTTTCCTTCACAATGCACACGTAAAAAAACCACACGAAAATCTTACCAAATCCTAGCTAGCAAAACACATAGAAGATACCTCACAATGACCCAGTCACATTACCCAGGTATGCAAGGATGGGTTACTGTGAGAAAATTCATAAATGAGACTTATCATACCAACAGATCACAGACCTCGACAGATGTTTATACATCATAAAAGACGTCTGCTAAAACGAAACACCTATTCCTGATAAAACTCTCAGGAAGGTAGCAATAGAATGAGAATTCCCTTAAGCTGATAAAGCTTACAAAGTCAACTAGAAGCAACACAGTCCTCAGGGAAGAGTCAGATGCATTCCTTCTAAGACGGGAACGGGGTGAAAATGCCCACGCCCTGTTCAGTACGGGGCGTCTCACCTCACACAATAAAATGACAAGATAGAGCCTGTCTGTCCATCTCATCTTTGCTAAACACCTACATGCGGGCACTTGGCTTGGGGCTTCACCCTCAGAATCCCAGCTGCGTGAGGGACCTACTTCCCCTATCCAATACCCTCATCCCAAGTCCCAGAGTGCCTGACGAGAAAAGGTCTGGCTTGCTCTCAGAGGTCTGCAGGGTCCGGAAGTTTGGGGCGGCCACACCACCAGGGGAGTGGCAAGAGGCCACTCATCAGCCAGCATCCTTCCTGCTCCCAGCCTCCTGGGGGCCAGGTGTCTGGCAGGAAGGGCCCCAGGCACCAGGGGAGCTCAGCAGGTGCGTCAGCCAGGGCACCTGCTTCTGAGCGAGCTTAGCAGGCTGGCCTCAGCCCCAAGGGGGAACCCCTGGCTGCATGACTTGGGGTCTTCAGGAGCCGATGCCTTGCCTGGAGCAAAGTAGATCGGGAGGGTCCACATGTAGGCAGGATGTGGGGCCAGGGCTCTCCAAGTCTCAGTTTCCCTGCTTCACAGCACCAGCCTTTGCTGCCTTACATCAGTTCAAGCCTTCTCCGTCTGTAGGAGGTGTGGGTATGCTCAGGAAACAGGTGGCAAGCAGGACCCCGAGAAAGGCCTCTGGACAGATCTGCAGGAAGATCATCCCTGAAAGGAATGCTAACAGATAAGACGTGCTAGCAGCTCTGCCCAGGGCCCTGAGTACAAATGGCCTGGGCCCTGCTCACACTTCTATCTCCGTTAGCCAGGGGCCCACGGCCTCATCTCCTTGAACATGGTTCTTGGTCCTCCGTTTCCTCTAACTCTGTTCAGGGTTTTCCAAATGCACATTCCTCCTGATGCCCACATGGTGAACCCCTGCCAAGCTCCTCGATCTCAGGGCAGCTTTGAGGGAGAGGGTCTGGCCCAGAAGATAACCCCTGCACTTCTGGGAGCAGAGTCAGACCTCATCTGGGGTGGAGGGAGCCAGGTGGGGGAGAGGCTGGGAGAGGGGAGCAGGGGCAGAGCCACATAAGCCCCAGGCCCCCCCACTAGCACAGGAACCAGCTCGGGTGAAAGGGGTGAGACAAGGCACCCGAGAGGGATTATTTCCAGAGGCCCTGCCTATCCCCTCCCCCACCCTTTTTTTAAAGATTTATTATTTGAGAGAGAGAGAGACAGACAGACAGAGGAGAGGAGGAGCACGTGCTCATGAGAGCTGGTGGTGGGGGTGGGCAGGAGAGGGAAAGAATCTTAAGCAGACTCCCTGCTGAGCATGGAGCCTGATGTGGGGCTCGATCTCTTGACCCTGAGATCATGACCTGAGTCAAAATCAAGAGTTAGACACTTAACCCATTGAGCCACCCAGGCACCCCACCTGCCCATCCTTTCTTGGAGTCCAAGCCCAGCAGGCCACTGGCTAGGATAGGCTCCTGGCCTGGCATTTGAGGAAACCCGGCAGCCCTGGGGGCAGGGACACCCATACCACGTGCCAAGAAGGAGCGGACCTCAGCCCATACCAGCCTGCACTCAGAAAAAAGCCAGGGCTCAAGGCTTGGATTGGAGGGGAAAGTGAGTTCTGTGCCCAGGAGCTCAGAGACCTTACTTCCCACGAGAAGCAGAAAGAAAGCGCCCACGAACAGGGCTTTCTGGGGCATGGTGATAGGTGTGACAGGGGAGGACGAATGAGGGTCCAGTGGTGGAGAGGCCTGCAGGAAAGGGCAGTGGCAGCACAGCGGCGCCAGAGTTCCCGCTGTGGACACTGAGCCTGGGCCACCTTGCAGGGGATGGGCCCAGTATGTGGGTGGAGGCACTGAAGCAAAAGGAGCAGCATCTGAAGAAGATTCAGGGCCCTCTGAGGGCTGAAGGCTAGGGCACGTGGTGCCAGAAGGAGGGCCAATGACTCAGTGGGCACGTGGGGGGCGGGCTCAGGGGGCAGGTGCGGTGTCAGCTGACGGGCTCCAGCTGGAAAAGATGGCTTGACTCATGCAAGAGGGTGCGTGCGATGCAGGAGATTCTGAAACAGGCCGTCTCCCAGTGGGGCTGTGGCGGGGCTTCTGCCTGTCCAGGTCACCGGTCCCTGGTCACCGGTGCTCTTCCACTCTGGTAATGACAGGTCCCCAGCACCCTCACGGTGCCCACCCTGCCTCCCCACTGCTGGCAGCACACAGAACTATGGGGCCCTCCCTCCCAGGCTCAGAGACAGGGCGTGTGCCAGCATGTGGGAGCCGGGGAAGGAGGGCCACAGCCTGGACCTAGCGAGCAGGACACTGTAGGGCCCTGACCATGGAAAGTCACATATCCCGGGGCGCCCAGACAAGACCAAGGGGCTGTACACAGAGTCGCCATGCACTGGAGGGCGGGCCCACTATCTCCTCCCCAGCCACACACTCCCACCAAGGTGCCCACCTGGACATGTCTGTCTCCCCAAGCTTCCGAGTGGGCAAAGCCCACGGCTGGGAGCTCAGGGTGGGTCCAGAGAGAGCCACCCCTCCTGCTGCATGCAGGCCCTCTCAGCACTTCTGAGGGGCTCTAGGGGTCCTAGGAGTTAATCTGAAGACACATACCCCTTTCATGACCAAGGTCCCAACCTGTGCCATGGGATCCCACTCAGTCCCACATAACCCCCTTGGGAGCAAGGGCTGACACATGAAGGGGGGCACCGCACAGCTGCAGCCGAGTGTGGCCGATGGTTTCCCTCTGCCCGCCAGGCCCCCAGCAGAGGGGAGCTCCTTAGGGCTCTGAGTCCAGACTGACTTCCCTCCCCGAGGTACCTTCCTCCTGTCTGGCCCTGCGTTCCCCACACCCACCCGCCCCACCCCACCCCATGCCTGCCCCTCCCAACTCTTCCCATTCCTGCTGCAAATGAGCCCCCGAGGCCACCCTGGGTGCTGGCTCAGGCCCAGGTATGGGGTCCTTTGTGTGGCTGCAGGCCCTTCCACCTGTGCAAGGCCTGTGGGTTTTGGTCTTCATGGGTCCTGGCGGAGCTGCTCTCCTCTCCTTTTCGTGCTCCCCGCACACCTGGCCTCTTGTGAAAAAGCACTGTTTGCCCCAGCCCTGTTTCAGTGAACCTCCTTCTCCCCTTTTCTTCCCTTTCAGACCCTCCTGCCCTGGCCCACCTCTCAGCCACGGGCACATCACACAACGTGGTGTTTCCTCCCCTCCTGGCCTGTCTCCCACTGTCTCTAGGGCCACATGGGGCCTGGGCAGAGCAAAGACTCAGAGAAAAGCCAGGGCTTTGAGTCTTGGACTGAAACTGACAAGAGAGCAAAAGCAGGCAGTGGTGGCTGCTTCGGTGGTCATCACCCACCTATCAGCCAATCTCCTCGCACAGAGCTGGGGAGGGCAGCAGGGCAGCTTCTGGACTTCCCAGAAGCCACAGCTCTGCCCGCCACGAGAGCAGGGGGCCTTTCTCTGCTAAAGCAGGAGCAGCAGCGGCAGCAATCCATGGGCCCTAAGGGATTTAGGGATGACTCCTCTGCTTGCTGAGGCCACAGCTTTAGCGTGTGTGGGCCTGGGCAGGCATGGCACCCAGGCCACCCAGGAGAGGAAGGCCTGGTGAGATGGGGTATGAGTCAGTCCACGCTGGACGGCAGCATGAAGGCCCCACTCTACGCCCGCCTGGGGCTCTGCACTGAAGTCCACAGGGAGGGGTGGCCTCACCAGACCCCAGGGGGGACTCACAGGGGGAACTCACAGGGGGAACACATACCCCTACATACTTCTAAAACTTCTCAAAGTGGGGGCATAAACACATAGCCCAAAGAACGTCTAGAAGGTTAGCCACAGGATGGTGGCCTCCAGCCCTCCAGGGTGCTACTGTGGCCCTTCCTGCCAGCTGAAAAGTCTCTTCTTTGTAGGACCCAAGGCCTCATTTGCTGAGCGGGGCCCCCAGAGGCAAAGGCCCCTGCACTGTCCCCGAGCTGACACCAATTTCGGTGAGAATCAGGAAACACAGCAACGTAAAGGCTGCAGGCCGGAAAGTGGTGCCAGCTGGGCCGTAACTATCCTGCCTGTCCTCAGGAGCCCCCGCACCCAGGAGAGAAGCACGAAGTCTCTTACCGCCCAAGACCCGGGATCCTCCAGAGCCATAAATGACCGTATGCAGGGCTCCCTCATAAATCCAGGGTTTCTGAGGCCATGAGAACTTGGCATGCACCCCCAGCCTCCTGTGGGCTGGCTTGCACAGGGCCTACAGGGACAGACAGGCAGGGAGGACCTCATGGGGGCCTGGCACCCAGAGCCCACGTGTGTGCAGCCTTAGGCAGGGGAGAAAGAAGGCACCTCATACACCTGAGCACAGACATGGCTGTTTCAGGGCTGCCCACAGGCGCTGAGAATGAACAATCAACTCTTTGAGGCGGGAAGCTACCTGGAGGCGAGGGCTCTGCGAGCAGGGGTCCGTGGCCATGCTGAGCCAGGCAGAAGCTGTACTGGCCATGCTGGACCTCTCAGGTGGCGGTGGCAGTGGGGTGGGGCTGGGCCCAGTGGGGGGGTCCACACGGAGACCATTGCAGGGACAAGCCAACTGTGATAGCGGCCTCTCCTCAGCTCTGGCCTGTGGCCAGTGGGTCCGAGCTCCACACTTCCCAAGAGTGGAGACCTACCCAGTTCCCTTTGCACCTGCCCAGACCCTCTGCTAAACACCTGTCCCAAACCCCACTAAGAGCTGTCCTGCACCTCTGCCCTCCCCAGCTTCGGAGCCCAGAGTCTGACTCCTCCCCTGAGGCCCCAAGTCAGGGCTCACTGGGGTAGTAACTCCCATCCCAGCATTATCCACACTGTGCTCTGGACTGTCCTACTTGCTCTGGGGGAGCAAGTGGACCCCTGAAGCATTCCTGGTGGGAATATAAACCGTATGGTGGGTCCTCAGGAAAGGAAGCATCAGATTGCCATATAACCCAGCAATTCCACTTGTAGCTATACACCCAAAAGAAGTGCAAGTGGAGACCTGAACAGGAATGTGTGCACCTGTGTTCACAGCAGCCTGCTCCACAACAGGCTGAGACCACCCCGGGGTCCACCTGCGGACGGTGTGTAAGTACAATGTGGTACAGCATACAACCACGGAAGCGCGGACACGGGCTTCGGTGTGCATAAGTCTTAACGATGTGATGCTAAGTGAAAGAAGCTAGCTGCAAAAAGGCAAATACAGAAGATTCCGCTTACGTGAGGTCTATAGAGTCATCAAATTCACAGACGCAGAGCAGACAGTGGTTGCCAGGGGCTGGAGGAGGGGACACAAGGAAGTAAGTGTCTCATGGGCACAGTTTCAGCTGGGAAGATGGAAAAGTTCTGGAGATGGATGGAGGTGACAGCTGTACAACAATATGAACGGACTTAAAACCACTTTAAAAAAATGGTAAGAATGGTAAATTTTATGTTACACATATATGAACACAGTTTAAAAAAAAAAAGGCTCTCCCGTGATGGGGCATCTGCAGCCAGCACCAGGTCAGGCAAGTCCTCAAGAAAAAAAACCACGGCAGGCTCTTCAGGAGAGAAGCCATTTCTCTGGGTGCAGTCACTCCAAGGGACCCTCAGTGACTGGGTGACCAAAGGAGTCCACTCAGTGAAACCTGCCCCCAGCGGGAGTGTGTTTGGGGCACGGGGTACTTCCTCGGCTCTCTTGGGGAATTACGGGACCAAAGAGAAGACCCAGAGCACCAGGTGTGGCCTTGGATGGGGCAGAAATGCATGCAGACCCAGCCCAGGACTCAGGGGTGACCTGAAAACCCCGTTTCTGTTTTTTACCTGGACAGAGCAGGGGTTCAGCCAGCACCCATCCCTCACTGTGGGGACAAGGGAGCCCACAGACAAGACACACCTCATGTCACATGTGATGCTGGTGACCCAAACTCCCCTGGTTGAGAGGGCCTCACTCCCCTAACACCCTGAGGTGGTGCTCTGCTCCCCTGTCCTATGAAGGAATGAAAGGAATGAACAGGCTCGGGGAGGCTCTGGTCTGGCCCTTGGCTGCAGGACCACCAGCAGGAACCAGCCTTCTGCCCCAGCTCTCAAGAAACTGCAAGAAGTCACGACCAACCACAAAAACTGCAAATTCAATCTCATCCCAAACTTGTCATCTTACGGGAAACAGAATGGAGAGCCCTCTCACCCAGGACCCTTCCCCTGGGTTCCAGGCACCCCAGCAGGCTGCACAGTCCATCCCAGCCCCATCTGACAGACGAGGAAACGGAGGCACAGACGGGTCACCCTGGCCTGAGGTCTCACACTGCTGAGGAGCACAGTGGGGCTTAAGAAGGGCTCTGTCTCTGAAGGTCAAGACCTAATCCGTGCCAGGTCCTCAGCAAAGCATAAGGACACATAAGTGAATCATGGTGGCCCAGCCTGTCTTGAGGGATTCCAGCTGTTGGTGGGACAGGGGCCAACAGGGTGGCGACTGTGGTGGAAAGCAGCTCACGGCCCCTCACTAGCTCTCAGTCCTGCAAACACTGTCCGTCTGCCAGGGAGAGAAACGAGGTCTACAACAGCAAAAACACCAGCCCCGGGCAGGCAGAAGACTGACGCACATCTTCGGGCTGGGACCACTGGCCCCTTCCTCCCATCCAATGAACACTGGGTTTCTCTTTTGGGGCCCAGGCTGAGACAGGGGGAGACATCAGGCCCTGGTCTGGGTGAGCTAAGTCCCGCTCTGCCAACTTCATTCAGCTCACTTCTTCTGCATCTTATGCAAAATGGGAGACTTTTCCAGGGATGCCCAACAGATTTCAACCCCCAATTTCTGCACAGAATCACAGGACACAAGGCATGCACTGAGGGCGGGGCTGGTGTAGGCAAGATTGCACAGGAAGGTTCGGGGTTGGAAAGCTGGGACCCGGGTCCCCAACCCACCTTTGCAGTCCCCCAAGTCCCTTAGCTCCCTGGGCCGACACTGGGGTTGATAAAGTAGAGACTGTTGCCCAGGACAAAGACCACTGTCCTGCTGGAACCTGGCAGGGATTGGGGCACACTGGAGCAGATGGTGGGCTCACTCACCCTCCCCACACTGGCCTCACTGCAGGGCCTTTCCCATCACCACATGCCATGCCCAGGTGTGTTGGTGTCCTGGAGATGCCCGCCCTCCTGACCCTGAACCTCTGGTCTACCTGATGTGTGGTGGTGCTTGTGTCTCTACCTGGGGGGCTGTATGTGGCGGCAGTGGGCATGTGCCTCCCTGGGGGCTGGCGGTGTGGGGTGTCTCTGGGGCTTCTGGCCCAGCAGCTGAGCCGCTCCTGTGGCTGGAGTCTACAGCCCCTGCCCCAGGCCTGTCCCTAGTCACCTCTGTCCCCTTCTTCCAGCGGGGAAGGGAGAGGCAGCTGGGCCTCCAACCCAACCATCTGTCCAGTTACCTGTTTGTATTTATCTCTTCAAGCGGGCCTGAAAAACACCTGGGGGGGCGGGGAGGGGGAGAACAGGCTGATGCAGGTGCACAGGGTAGGCTCCATGACTGGAGCCTGGCTTCCTGCCTGGTAGAGTCACCCATGCAGCCCCGCAGTCACATACATGCTCCCAGGTCCCCTCAGTGCCAGAGGCCACCACGGTCATTCTAGGAGGCCACCCCAGGGGCGAGCCCCAGGCAGCCACGGCACCACCAGCTTCAGCCCACCAACGCAGCACAGCCTCTTACCCCATCCCCAGCCTGGGGTCCTTGCCCACGGGAGCACAACCACCGTGTCTCAGGTGTGGCGAGGAAGGGGTGATAGCAGCCACAGAGAGCACCCACGGTACCCTGCCCATCACGCCTGCCTAAGAAACAAGGGTGGATGTCACAGTCATTAGCTGGAGCCCATTCTCCTGGGAGGGCAGGAAGGAAGAAGGGATTCCCAAGGTCCAGCTGTCTGAGGAGTCTGGGCTTTGACCCTCGACAGAGCCTCCCGCACAGCCCGGCCCTCCCACCTCTCTGTTGGGGCAGGAGACCAGAGGGGCAGCCTGCCTGGCTCCAGGGTGCCCCTCCACTGCTCTGCGATGGCAGCAAACCTTCCTTGGAAAGACACTTCCTTATAGTCCCGGCCTGCTCTGAGGGGGTGGGGACGAGGGACGGCCCAGCTGCACAGTGGAAAAATCGCTGGGCTCTTAAAGGGGGGCTAGCGGGAAGGAATTTCAAATGGGAGGAAATGTCCCAAAGTGTCCACCACTTGTAAGGAAAAAAGGAATTCTTGTTCCAGGATGTTTCTGAGTCACTGATGGCTCCACAGCTCGAGCTACTGCCGGGAGCGTGTGAGTGTGGGTGTGCAGCCGTGTGGGGCTGTGTGAGAGTGTGGTGCCTCGTGCAGCCCGTGGTCAGGCTCCCTCCCTCCTGGGGAAGGGGCCGCTGTCCCCCAGGCCCACACGAATGCAGCCCCAGCTTGGGGCTGCTGCTCTGTGAGGCAGAGGATGGTCTGTGATTGGCAGTGACATGCAGCACAGGCCACAGAAAAAGGTCTTCAAACTGGAGAAGGGGCCAGGCCATGTGTTTGGTCCAAGAAAGGCCAAGGCCCCTGCCGCGGTAGCGCTTGCCTGTCACCTCTTCTCTTGAGTGATGTGCATGGCAGGCATGAGGGTGTGAGGGGGCTGGGAGCCCAGGGGAGACCCCGTGCTTATGAGACCAGTGGCTGCCAGCTGCATATATAATCTGTGCAGAGGAGGGAGGTGAGTGGACTTCTCCTGACCTCAGGGACACACGTGCAGGTGTGAGGCCTGACAGCCCGCCTGCTGGAGCCTGGCCCTTCTGGGACCCCCTGGCACCTATGGAACTTTGGGGCTCAGCTGGCCTGAGACCAAGGGAGGGCAGAGGGCCAGGCTCTCCTTGGTGCCCACTGGGTCCTCTCCCTTGCTAAAGTCAAGCCTCAATCTGAAAACATTCCTGCCTGGGCCACAAAGCCAAATGTGTCCCTCAGGAACACTGGCGGGCACCTGGAAACCAGTCGGATGTTGGGAACATGGCAGGCTGCCGGCCCTCCTGACCCCTTGCCGCACACTGCAGGGCCCCAGTGCGGAGGCTTGCAGCCCGGCTCTGCACTCTCAGCTGGTGCCGCTGCCTCAGACGGACTCAGGGAGGCACAGCAAGGGCAGAATGCCCGGTCCCGGGCCCCTGACTCCCCGGTCAGGTCCCCAGCTATGGCATGTACTACTGTTCCAGGAAAAAACCCTGAAGATAAATATTTAAAACATGGCTTCCAGGTCTACCACAAAATTTTCCATAGCCTTGCGCTTCTCTTTGCCGCTTGTGAGATCAACGAGGTGAGCTATGGTCAGGTGACCTCTGACGCACTGGGCGCATTGCACAACTGTCTGCCCTCAATAAGCAGACCACACATAACGGGCAGGACTCGAGCCTATCCTGGACCATCTCTCCCTCTCCAAGGACTGGCTCTACAATGACCACTGCCAAGCAGCTGCAGCGACAGGTGTGGGCAGGGCCCAAATGGGGGTCCAGGACACCTGAGTTCAAGTCCCGGGTCTGCTACCTAAGCCACATGACCTTTGGCAAGTCACCTGGACTCTCTGAGCCTCTGCTTCTGCATCTGTAATGGGAGAACAGTGGAGCCACCTCCCAGTGACCTGGACAGTGCCTGCCCCTGGGCCCACTGGTTCCTGCAGGCCAGTGCCAAGTCACCCCAGCAGGGTGAGTGGGGGTCCAGGATGCATCCAGATGAAGCCAGAGCAAGATGTCAAAGGACGGTAACTTGGAGAAAACCTGCATCTGGCCTGGCAGACGGACAGCAGAAACGCCACTCAAGGGGGTCAAGACCCTCATGCTGCCCCTGTGAACTGCAGGGAGTGGACAGTGCAAGACAGTGCAAGTGGGGTGTGTCTGCTGCCACAGCCCCTGGGCCCTCCTGCATCCGGGCTGCCTGTCAGACACAGCTGGGCAGCCCCGGCGGGGAAAGACAGGGACCACTATCTGATGGTGGTGTCCCTCTCAAGACTGCACAGACGAGGGCTCAGGAAAAACCTGCTGAACAAACTGAAACAACTCCCAAGGCTCCACGCACAAAGCCCAGGCTGGTTAAGGCCGGGATTTCCTGTTACCTCAGGAGGCAATAGCTGCTGGCCCACAAGGGTCAGGCTGCTACGCCAGCTGGCTGTGTGGCCTAGCTAGGGCTCAGAGCCGAGGCAGGCTGAGGGAGGCCACACAGGGCTGCAGGGCACCACCCCTAGGCTCTCTGGTGACCCACTGATCCTCCTGGGGAGCGTTTCCTCTGGAAATGACCCGGAACAGCTCACATGATGTCTTGAATGGACAGGGCACTGCTCTGCAGGAGACTGGCTGGGCTGCAGGGCCACCTCATTTGTGGCACAAGTCAACCCTATCTGCAGCCCTAGGACCAGACCTCCATGCCTAGCATCACCACAGGCTGCCTCTGGCCTGAGGCAGACGGACACAGCACCGGAGATGGCAGGGCCCAGGCTGGGGAGCACGCAGAGAATGGGGGCTGGTGAGAGGGATGACAGGAGCCCGCTCAACCTTGTCCTGCCAAGCAAGGCCCATCTCCCCAGCCAGGTGGGGTCCTCTGGTCTGTGGGGAGTTCCTGCCGAAGGCAGAGCCGCTCTGTGGTTCAGAGTGGGCCTCACGGGCAGTGCCCATCCTCCAGACAATGTGGTGGTGTGTGAGGGGGCCCAAGGCACTGGCTGCTGGCCTCCACTTCTCGAGTCTCCTGTGTGTCTGACAGGCAAATTGAGGGCTCCGTGAGGTGAGAGAGGGCCCGTGAGCCAGAAAGACGTATCAGGGCACCAGGGCCTCTCAAGCAAAGCCCTCATGTTCTGGGATTCTGCTGGCCTGGTGTGCATTTTGTGCCCCTGGGTGAAGCCCGGCCTGATGCCCGCTGGGTTCCCCTTCCACTCAAGTGCTCAAGGACAGGGGTCTACTCCCGCTTTGAACAGTCCCACATCAATCCCACCACCCTCCTTTTAACCACTTGGCTAAAACTTGACTACTTTTTACTTGATAAAAATGGTATTTTCCACTGGGCACACTGTCAGCCTAGCTTCCAGGAAAGCGTAGGAACAAACTTCCCCTTTCAGGACTGGGTTTCCTGACTGCTTGTGTCGAATGGGTTAAAGCAGGACTCGGGAGGCCCTGAACTTCCAGGGTTCAGATGGTGGGCTGACAAGCAGCCTCTGTCTGGACTTGTATGAGTAGAGCGAGCTGCCCAGACCTGCTTGCCCGCCTGCCGGCCACAAGGGAACAGAGGAGAGGCGGAAGGGGCCTCTCCCTGGAGCTGTGGTCACTCTTCTTTGGGACAAGGAGCCCCAGAGGGCAGCAGGGAGCTGGGCAGGAAGGAGGGCTGGGGCAAGGGTCTGAGGCTGGACAGGCGAGGCCTTGGATCTGCACACGGGGCAGGAGCTGCACGCTCAGCAGGGGCTCCCCCGCTCCCTGGCTTTGTGCCTGCCTGGGCAGGGCCTCTCCTTACAGGGGACATTAGAAACCTCCAAATTCCCCCGGGAGGCCATTTGCTCTGCCCTTCCTCCGTTCCACCCGCCCTTGATCCCCATGGGTACCATCTTGGATCTCTGGGAAAGCCCATCCTTGACACAGCACTGTTACCCTTCACCACAGCAGGCAGTGTGCTGGGCTTGAACCCTGTGCCCAGGAGATGCCTGGCTCTCTCCTTCCAGCTGGGGACTCTGGGGAGGGGGTAACAGGAAGCCCTGGAGCCAGGGGCCTGTGTGCAAATCCCATCTCTGAGAAGTGACAAGTTATTCAGGCCCCAGTTTTCTCATCTGTGAAGTGGGGCCCCTGAGAATGAGGCATAAGCAAGCCCGGCCTGGCAACGAGCGAGTGTGCCAGTCAGTACAGTCACTCTTTGCTCCTGGCCTGTGCCCACCAGGTGAGGACACCCGCTTGTCCTGCTCCAGCCAGCACAGCGCACACAACGTTAAGCAGGGTGCACGTGGCACAGCAATTTCACTTCACACAAGCCCCCCTCCGTTGGCTGCAGTATGGCTGGAGGACCTCCGCCTGAGGCTGCAAAGTTTCCCCCACAGGGAATGGGGACAAGATTCCAGAGAGAATGCCACCCGGCCTCACTGTTCCAAGATGACACCCCATCCTCTTGCTGCTGGGATGCAAACGCCAAACTTGATGTCTGCTGGTCTCCTTTCTCAAGGACACCAATGCTCCAGAAAAATAAATATTTACACGTGAGGCTCTGAAGCTCATAACTCAGCGGGGAGATGCTAACCCACCGCCCACGTTTGTTCATGAGCCCCGTGGCAGCAGGAGCTAATTCTCAGACGGACGATGATGCACGGGCCACTCCTCCCAGGTCAGCAGGGGATGTGGTCTAGAAGCAGATGCTGCACATACGGGGCTGGGGCCATGTGGGGCTAAGGGTGGGTGGGGTACATTCTAAGACCTGGGGATGATGAGAGGAGTGGGCAGGAACCTCGTCCACAGAGGAGGGCCATGCCGGGACTGCCCCTGGTGTGGCTGCAGCCGACAGGGACAGGCACCAGGCTGCAGGCCAAGGCAGTGGTGTGTGGCTCCTCAGCCAGGCCTCGCTCTGGGGAAGTCCTGCCTCGGTTTTCATCAGAAGGGAAGGAGGCTCCTGCAACTTCAGAGCAGTGGGTTCCAGGCTCTGGTTTTGACTGCAGGATCCTTTTCCCAATCTAATCTCACGGGGACCCCAACGACCAGGATCGATGGGTGTGAGACCAGAGGCAGGAGGACCGCGTGCTTGCTTGGCCTCCTGGGCTGGGCTCATGCAGTGGCTGCCCTGCATGCTGCTGAGGGCTTCCAAGGAAGGCCCTGAGGGTATCCCTACCATAGGAAGGATGGCTGGTTAGTCGGCCATCTGGCCATCTACTCAGTCTTCAGGGCCTCTGGCTGAGCTCCAACCACAGGCGGTCCCACAGGGGTCCAGAGGTCAGCAGGTACACTCCCCTCCATCCCCTGCATGTGCACTCGGTGCCACGGGCTGGAGGACAGAGGCCTGGCTGGCTCGCCTGGCCCACACCAGTGCAGGGATCAGTAAACCAAATGCTCAGGACGACTTGCAATATGGAAGGACAGTGGGGAGGAGAGGCCTGGCAAGCACAGAACCCTCAGAACTTCCTACTGGGAGGCCCCTCAGGACAGAAAACAGTCCGGAGACACAAATGGTCGGGGAAACCTCAGTGGCGGCAACCTTGTAGTAGGATGCCTGTCTGACCAGCCACAGGGACAGATGCTAAGACCACAGCGTCCGTCTCACAGCTGCTGGCCTGGCAAAGATGAGATTGTCTTACAGGCCACATGGTGGGGGCATGTCAGGCACGGTGTGGGGGATGAACCTCAGGCACGGCATCATGGACCACCTGCCCTCCAGCCGAGTCCTAGGGACATGCGAGGGGGTGTGGCCAGGCCTGGCCACTGCCACCTGGTCTGTGAAACACTCCTCCTGTCTGCTCTTGGAACAAAGGACAGGGAAAAAACAAGAGATGTGTCTAGACAAACTTGATGTTAAATCCAGCAGTCCATGAATTAAATATGCACGTCATGGACCAACATGGATAAATCTCAACAACAAGGCTGAGTGAAGAAAGCAAGTTGCAGAAGGTCAAGTACAGTCTGATGCAGGTTCTGGAAGGTGCGTAAACAGTGCTAGGTGCTGTTTAAAGGACACACGTCTGCAGTGAAAATATACAAAAGGGTGCTGAAAACCATGAAACACAGACAGTGGTGAGTGGGCCGGTGGGACAGAGGGAGGGGAGCCACAGCAGGCTGCCTTGGCGCCCCTGTGTTAAACTCTCAGCCCACAGTGAGGACAGAGGGACTGGCGCCCCAGGTCACGGCCACCAAGTGAAGAATGAGCCTGTCACATCACACCCATCAGCGCCCATGGGAAGGAGAGCAAACCCCAGGAGCTTACTTGACATCCAGGGAGGAAGAACAGCAAAGCCTGTGATGGGAAGGAACAGGGTGGGTCCCCAGTGCCACAGCCAGGGGCAAGCAGGAGACCCCCATTGCTGAAGCATGGCACATCTCGCATCTCAGGTTGTCATGTCGGAAGGCCTGTGACGCTTGGTGGATGTCCCATATGATGGGACGCTAGCTACCTAGATTTCAAGTGCTGAAAGGAAGCCCCCTGCTGGCCCTCAAGCTGACCACCACAGGTGCCTAATGCCTAGCTGGCCCTGAAGGGCCCTTCCCTGTCCACAGAGAGGGAGATGTGCCCTGGCCTCTTACAAAACAGTCTCCACACCAGGCACAGTTCCAACTACTCCCCTCTGAGGCAGGCACTGTCAGTATGTCCATTTTACAGATGGGGAAACCGAGGTCACAGAGCTTGTGAGTGGCAGAACCAGGATTTGACCTAGCTGGTCCGGCTCCAAGCCCGGGGCCCCCACCCTTGCTCTGCTGTCCACCCTGCCCACCCGCTGTTCCTGCTCTCCCACCGACTTTGAGCTGTTTCCTCCCGCTGGCTTCTTCACTGCCGGGCTGCCCGTGGAGGGCCGCTGTCCTTCCATGCCGTGGTGGGCACTGAGAAGCTTATGGAGCTGGCTACCTGCTTGGGTCTGGTTTGTCCGACGCCTGCCGCTACGCCCAGGCAGGCAAGGGCCACGAGGCTCAGAGAGTCCCAGGCATATACGGGTCCCAGGCAGTTGTGAGTCAAGAGCTCAGACGTTCAGATGTCCACCACGATGCCTCGCGGCGGTCTCCAGAGACCCAGGGTCCCCTGCTCCTGCCTGGCCACTGACCCCCTTCAACGCCACAGCTTTAGAAACAAATAACTGCAGGGTTTTAATCTCTCTAGTTACTATCTTTCTAGACAATTATTGATTTGCTGTGACTCCCCCCCTGTTGGGCTTTTTAAATGTTCCCGTGTAAACACACGGAGGTGGCTGCGCCGCTCACATGCGGTCCTCGGAGCCAGGCCAGATGCACAACTGTGGGGGGCTGCCTCCCGCCAAAGCCCCCGCCCCCCCACCACAGCCAGCCTCACGCTGGGCCGAGGCAAGGCACGACAGCCACTTTATACCCGAGGGCCTGTGCTCCACCTCGGATCACAGAATTCTAAAGGGTTACGGAGGTGCTCCTTTAAGACCCAAGCACAATCTGGGGCTGGAAGGACTATGGAGTCACGGAGGTCATGGGCGACAAGTCACTGGTTCCTCTGGAGAACCAAATGACAAACTCCATATCCCCATTTTTGAGATGGGGAAACAGGCTGCCCCTCTCCTCCTCTGGTTCCTTGTGGAGGCCGTGAAGTGCTGCCTGGACCCTCTGGAAGAACCGCAAAGTCGAGTCCCACCTGTCTCTGTCCTCACTGGGGCCTCAGAGCCCCATCTCCATAGAGAGGACCCATGAGCTCCTGTGGAACTTGCGGTGCCAGTCCCCACAGGCAGCCCTGGTGAACAGAGGCCCCAGACCCAGAAGGGTCGGCTAAGTGAATGAAGGACCAGCAGCTGGTGCTCTGGAGGAAGCCTGCAGAGAGGTGGAAGCAGACAGCACTGCAGGGAAGGGCTGCTGGCTGGCCTGCGGGGCTCTGCTGCCCAAGCAAGAGCTCCCAGCACCCAGAGCTGGCCGGAGCCTGGCCGGGGGCAGCAGCTGGCCATGGGAGAGAAGGGCTGCCCCAGCTGGTTTCTGCTCCCCTGTCAAGGAAAACAGGCCCCAGGCCCAGGCTGGGGCAGCATGTGTGTGGTCCTCAGTGGCTGGACAGCCTATGTCCACCGTCCTCCCGGCCAATCCCGATGTCCTCTAACAGCTGTCCATGGCAGGCAGCCTGGGATCTGCATGCTAACTTGCCAGTGTGTGGCTGCGTGCACACCACACTTCCAGAATAACCAGCCCTGCAAGCTAGGGACTTGGGACACAGCCACATCAGGAACCTCGAGAGGTACAGAGAAATCAGACCATGGGTCCCACAGCCTGAAAGTGACAGGCCTACATTCAGGGGCAGCCTGGACACCAGCACCCGGGCCTCTGTCTTATCTTTGTAGCTGGGACAGCATCTCACTCCAGGGGCCCTGGTAACCCGAACAGAGAGCAAAAACTTAACAGGAAGAAAAAGAGCCAGCGGAGTTCTGGAAGAGGCAAGAACAAGACTCTGAAGAGACAGAAACTTTCCTGCAAACACTTCTCCTCATCTGTGAGTGGTGGCAAGTGAGGCCAAGGTACAAGCCTCAAGGAAAAGGAGAGCAGGGTTGCCAATAAGAAGGGTCCACGTGGTTATAAATAATTGCTGAGGAGAAGTACTTAGAAACCATCTCCTCAGGAGAGAGCCGGAGTGCCCTGCCCGTTTCTAGAACCTTCCGCAGACCAGCTGAATCGTGTGCTGGCTGGAATCACACAACCACTCCACCAGGGCCAGGTGGCCGGCTGGTGGCTGCAGGCCCTCAGGACCGCCTGGGGACAAGCCGATCACATGGGAGGGCAGTGGGGGGGGGGGGGGCACAGGCCCCGAGCGGGAGACCCCTGCATGCTGCCACAGACGGCTGCCATCAGCGCCGCTGCCATCAGCAAACCTTGCCGGCGCTACCTTGCCAGAGCCAAGAGGATGGGGCCTGATCCTTGTCTCACTGCTACTCCGGTGAAGGCTGCCAGATGTTTTCCAGCAAAGCAACGACACAGGTCTGTGTGTGAAATTGCCCGTGTCGGCCCAGGGTCTTGGAAGCTGCATGTGCTGAACCTGGCTGGTCTGCCTGAACTGTTGGCTATTCTCACCCACAGAGAGTCTTCCCGGCGGGGGGCAGGGAGCTGGGGCAGCAGCGGGCTTGCAGGGCACATAGGCTTTGGGATAGACACCTCAATGTCAGCTCCGGGTTCTCCAAGCTGAGGGATTCTGCAAACTCCCCACCTTTTCGGGGCCTTGACTTCCCTAGGTGGGAAATGGGGACAATTGTCATACACTTGGGGTGGCGGGGCCAAATGAGATAACCCATCCCAAGTACCCACTGAGTGCTTAGGGGACAAGAGCCAGCCTCCTTTCTGCACCCTAACTTCCTCAGATTTGGGTCCCCATAGCCCAGCACCCCTTTCCTTCCGACCCCAAATGGCAGGGCTGCACCTGACTCTCTGCACAAGGCCAAAAAGCAGACCTCCGTGAGCAGACAGGCAGGTATGTAGGGTGACTGGGCATGGGTCCTCCCAAACCCCCTGAAGTTCAGACCATCCCGAAGGGTCTATGCACCAAGCTGGACTTCTGGATAAAAACCCCAGAGAGAAACATATTGCTGATTTAAGAAGGTAGACTCTTTTCAAACCCACAACCCTGTTCAATACCAAACGGGCTCCCAAATACCACATGTGGCAACATGGTACGGCGCAGACTTTCCAAAAAGTAATTTCAAACTTAGGCTGACAGTACTTGAACCTTCAGACCTTCAGAAATCCCTCTCCTAGGAGCTTACGAAGGAAATCAGAGCTATGGAAAACATTTACACACAAGGACATCCACTCCAGAATTACTTACAGGAGCCAGAAATGGAAATCTGCACATTCAACAACACAGCAGAACTAACAAGGCACCCAGAGGGGGGTCGTCTGCAGCTACTAAAATATTAAGTTTTTAATAAGAAGGAACAACATTTATGGAGAATTTACATTATGGTTTCAATTACAGTAAAAAAAAAAAAAAAAAGCATGTGTGAGGAATACAGTTTTCTTCTCTCTTTTATGTTTTCCTCCCAATTACCCCATAATCATTATAACAACAACAACAAAAGGATGAGATGAGAAAGAGAAAAAAACTCTGGGTCTCTTAAGGATGACAGAGCCGGGCCTCCGCTGACCGCTGGCCACTCCCCAAGTACAGCAGCTGAACCTCTCATGCCGCCAACTGAGAAAGAAAGAAAAAGACAAGGGGCCTCACAGGCCCCAGGGGTAGGAGCGGGGGCCCCGGGAAAGGCTCTCTGACCGGGCAGCACACAGTCCTCAGATCAGTCAGCCCATCACATCACAGTGGTCCAGCCCACTCCGCACGGCCCCAGGTGTTAGAAGTGAGGGGCCTAGAAGGACAGGAAGCCCTGGTCTTGCAAGTCCTCGGTGCTTTAAAAAAGCAAACACGAGTTACATAGATAACTTCACAAGCCAGAACACCATTTAACACAATTGTCAGTAAGCTATTTGAAAGTTTGCCTTCTCATGCGTTTGCCTAAAAAGAAGACGTGTTTTGTTCTGGCTATGAATGAAAATCTAATTCTGAACATCTTGACCTCACATTCCCCTCATCTCCATACAAGGCTTCCCTAGGTGATTCAGGCCATGGTGACACCCCAACCAGGTCCTCTAGGTGGCTGGGCCCCGTTCATGGGTCCCAATCACGTGCTCTAGGTAACATCTGCCCCAGTGTAGGCAAATGCGGGTTTTGTCCCCAATCATGTGTTAGAGAGTAACTATGAAAGCAAGGTGGAAATTGTCGAGTGCCGCAGAAAGAACTGTTACAAAAATGCCCCAGTCTTAAGTCTGCCCAACCTGGCTGAGCCCACTGAGGGGCCCTTGAGTACCCCTGGGACCAGCACCGCACTCAAGGCTGACTCTAAATCTCATTCACTAGAGGACTCATGGAGGGGCACAGCTCCAGGAGAGAGTATGGGGCCAGGAAGAGAACATTCTAGTTTGTGCCAACATGTGGGCAGTACCCACTCAGCATCCGGCTAGTGCCAACATGCTGTGGACATGCCAGGATGGCCAAGGCCATCTAAGGCAACAGAACGCTGCCAGGGAAGGCTTCCTGGAGGAAGGGGAAGCAGAGCTGAGGCTGAAGGGAGAGGAGAAGCCAGCAGGGGAGCGGGAGGAGAGGACAGCATGCTGGGGCAGAAAGTAGCAAAGGCTCAGCTGAGAGCACTGGCAGATTTCTGGAACACAGAGGAACTCAGGACAGTGGAGGGTATGTGACCAGAAACGAGGCTGGGCATTGAGAGGGTACAGGCCATCGATTCTAGGACTCCTACATAGGAGTATCACAGATGCTGGGAACCCACTCTAGACAGTGGGGTCTGTCCTGGGGGGCCCCGCTGTAAAGAGGGTCTGGCTGAGCCCAAGACCCCATGGAGGTGGCCTGGAAGCCATACTGGGGACCCAAATGCTCCTGGTGGCTCCAGATGAAGCCTACACAACTTCAGGAACATTTCCAGGGCCACCCAGGCCAGACCTCAACCGTGTCTCCTCTTCTGTCCCCTTTAGGCAGATGGGAAGAGGAAGGAGAGACATTCTGACCATTAGGAGCACCATTCTGACTCTACAAAGTGACACAGAGCATGGGGTGCAGAGACATTAACCAAAGCAGCCCTTGACAACAGCTGGCCGGCCACCTGCCTGCTGCCTGTGGGCAGCCTCACTCCTGTAAGGTCAGTCCTTCCTGGGGGCCTTTCGAGCACACCGATGCGAGCAGGTGTAGCAGCCTCCTCAGTGGACACAGGCCGTATAACAGGGACCTACTGATGCTGTGCTCACACATCTTTTTCTTTCAACTTAGGAAGTACTAACCACTGCTAGAAGTTGCAAACCATATTCCAGGAAGGTGCATCTCCCCACCTTGAAGTCTGTCACCTCAACACCTGCCCAGCTTAGAACCCCCAAGGCTAACGCTGTGTGATAGGGAGGTTCTGGAGCCATGGAAATGCCCACTCCACTGAGTCACAAGGCCTGCCTCTTCTAGGCCCCCCCAACACTGAAGACACTGGCACCAGGAGCTGGGAGAGGCTTGGTGGAGTTTCTAAGAGCACTCCTCATGGCAGGGGAGTACTCATTCACGCCCTGCAACGTGCTTGGCCCTGGGGACCAGGGGGGAAGGAAAGGTCCTCACTCTGAGCCCAGACCCCCAGAGACCTATCATGGGAGCTCTCAGAGCCAGGCCCAACCCCTCCTCAGTTACCCAGCCAAGTGGTCACTCCAGCACCCACAGGGTCATGAGGGAGGGCAAGACATAGTCTGCTGGAAAGAGGGTGAGGGTGACATCTGGAGCTCCTGGGACTCCCGGTTTCAGGAGTGTCATTGGCACTGACAATACTTGCCCAGAGCGGTGCTGCGTCCCTGGGGCAGGTGGGAGAACTGCATCCTGACTTTCAAAGCACCCTGGTGCAGCCGCAGACTATGGGAACATTCAGCCGGCGAACCTCAGTCAGATGGGCTTATAAACACACAAAGCCAAGATTGCCCTGGCCTCTCAGGGAAGCTCATTAAAAAAGCAATCTACCTAGCGCCTGGAACAGAAATGAAGGGGGTGGGGGAGAATGGTGCAGATGAAGCTCTGTCACCTGCTTCATGGCACAGCCCACTCTCAAAGCGGACAGGAGAGGGAGGGCCTTCTGAGGACCCTGGAGACCCCTCCTCCACCTGGCCTGCATGCTGCTAGCTCAGCAACTTCCAGGCAGAGGGGCTGGCAGCCCACTGTAGCAAGAGGCAGCCGGCTGACGAGGCCCGGCATTTTCTACTCTTGAGGAGGGGGTGCTGGGCCTCCCTCGTGCAGCACCGGGGGGGCCCCGTCTGCTGCACTCGGTCTCCTGACTCTTCTCTGCGGGGGTGGCTGGGCTCTGGTGGACAAACTCCAGAGAAGGGAGGTCAGGGGGCCTTCATCCTGGTGACTCAAAGGGAAACAGCCTCAGGAGATAGGCCGCAGAAAGAGTGTCCTGGTCTTGGCAGCCCCCAGAACAAGTTCTGCACACTGTTCCCTCCGGGATTTTCCCACGCTAATTCCCTCTGGCAGACAGGATGGTGCCCATCCCCATCCCCACTCCTGCAGGCAGGGGGTGCCCATCTGGGCCTATTTGGGTTGGTCAGTGCCCAGTCCTGGGGGACTACAGTCCTGCTGGGCCCGCAGCTGCAAACCCCAGACCCTGGCTCAGTATAGCATAGAGTGGTTCACCACTAGAGCAAAGGGGTGGGAGGTGGGTGCTACGCCAGGAAAATGCACCCCTGCAGAGCAGACCAAGTGCCGAACAGGAATCAAGGCTTTAAGGGCTTTGGGATGGTAGATCTGTTAAGTGGGGCCTTAAGAGATCTGGAACATCACCTCACAGGCAAGCAAGCTCGGAGCTGCCATCTGGGGGCAGGGGGTGGGGCAGCCACAGGAAAGTAAGACTATCTCTGACCCCAGCTCCAGGGCCCTAATTTCCTGGCAGTATGGGAAAGACCACAGGAGGACTGAAGTACTGAGCAGAAGAGCAATGCCATGGACCACGTTTAACTGTGGAGGCCAGATCTTCAACCTTTATCCCCCCAACACACCAGAGACCCTGCCCTGTCTTGACCCAGAAGACTGCCAACAAACGCAGCTACTCGGCTCACATAAGCTCTCCCACCCCCAGCCTGTCTGTAAGTGCAGTCCTAAGTAAAATGGAGAAGATAAACAAAAGACAGGCAAGAAGACCTCACTCCTGACCCTTCCCAGCCCAGATATTATGGGGAGAAGGCCCCCAAGGCATCAATATGAACAGGAAAAGAGTCCAAATTGTAAGCACTGGAAACTCCGCCTGCCCTCTGACGTTGTGGTTACAAAGTGCTTCACAGGAGAGCCGCTCCCCACACAGGTCAGCCCTGTACCTCCAACCTCCACAGAAATGGGAGGCCCCCAAGGAAAGTGTCTGGTTGAAGAGGTACCCCTGACCAACTCTGCTCCCCCAATCAAGCAGTCGGTCTGCATTTGCTCCTCTTTCAGAAAGAGCTTCAACCGGTTCTGGCCCAATTGGTGAGGGCAGGCAGCAATGCCTCCTCCCCGCCCCCAGCCCCAGGTCATACTCAGGCCTTTGTTCTACCTGCACACACTGGCAGGCAGAGCCCACCCACTTCCCCAGCACTCTCCAGGCAGGCTGGGGGGCTAGGGGCCTCACAGGTGCAGGGGGAGAGGCACTTCACTTCTCTCACTTCTGCTCCCGGTGTGTGAGCGGCCGAGGTAAGCCAACACTCCAGGTGGGCTACACACGCAAAAGAACCCACTTTCCCGAAGAGGACACCAGGCCAGCCCGGAACCACAGCTGGGGTGGGCCAGATTTTACACTGACCCTTGGGGCAAGGCAAGTGACGGCCCCCAGATAGCAGACTGTGACTCGAGGGAAGCCCAGGCACTGCGCAACCTGGGGGGCGAGCGTGATGGAGGGGAAAAGTAGAAAGGCGAGGAGGTGGAGAAGGTGAGACTAGAGGGCAGGGTGACAACCGGCTGCAGCAGACGAACTGAAAGCTCTGGGCGCCCAGTAGGTCAGGAGGGAGTCAGAGCGGCTGCTGCGAGTAGGGGCCCCAAGAGAACAGGAGACGAGAGCAGAGAGGGCAAGGAGGGCAGAGCGGGCCGAGGGGAGCCAGGCGGGGGCACGGTCCCGGGGCACCAGCCGCTAGCTGGGACACCGTCGCTCCGGGCGCTCACCTGGGCGTGCGTAACGCGGCAGGGTCGCGACGGTCCAGCACGCCGGGCACGCAGTTGGTGAGCTCCGTCCAGTCGGCGTGCAGTCCGCAGCTCCAGCCCGTAGAGAAGCGGGAGAAGAGCCACGTCTCGCGGCGGTTGGGCCGGTAGCAGGTGCACTTCTTCTGGCCGGGCCGGCAGTCGCAGGGCACCTCGAGGCGCACGTTTTGCACGAGGTGGCGGCCGAAGGTGGTGCCACCGGTCTTCTGGATGTGCAGGAAGACGATCACATCGTCGCCCTTCATGTCGAACCGCAGCGAGCGCTCCAGCTCGCGCACCGGGAAGTAGTACTTCTTCTCGTAGTGCGGGTCGGGCGTGGGGAAGAGGTCCAGGTCGTCGGGCGGCGCGCGACCGCCGGGCGCGCCCAGGCTCAGCCCCGGGCCCGCGTACTGGTACAGGATGAGCATGAAGCACGCTGAGCCCGCCACCACCAGCACGAACTTGCTGGCGCGCTCAACCATGGTCCTGCCGCCGGCGCGCCGCCGCCGCATGTGTCACCATCGCCGGCGGCCCGGGCGCGGGGCGCGGGGGCCTGGGAGGGCGGGGGGCGCGGGCGCAGCTGCCTCCGCCGCCGCCGCCCGCGCTCCGGCCCAGCCCGGCTACTCGGCGCCCAGGCCGCCCGCAGCGGCACGGGCCCCAGCCCTTCGCAGCGCCATGGCTGCTCTCCGCCCGGCCCGGCTCCGGCTCTCCGGGCCCGACCCCGGGCTCGGTTCCGGCTCCGCCTCCGGCCCCGGCCCCGGCCCGCGCCCCCTGCGGCCCGGTGCCGGCCACTCTGCTCCGCGCAGCGCCGAGAACGCTCTGCACCGCCCCGCGCGCCGCCGCGTCTCCGCAGTCCGCCGCCGCCCCGCCCCGGCCCGCCCCCGGCCCGCCCCCGCGGCGCCTCTTGCCGTCGTCGCCCGCGCGGATCCTCGGCTCCGCCTCCTGGAGCTCGCGGGGCCTCAGGCGGGTGCTGGGCACCGGGAGCCGGGTCTCCGGAGAGCGCTCCGAGGCGGGCCGCTGCCCACTGGGAACTGTTTCGTGTCAGAGAGTCGAAGGGGAACGACTGGGGAACTGGGGGACAGGGGTGCGGGCGACCCTTCCGGACTAGAGCGGAGCGCGCAGCAACCAGCACCCCTGGCGCCTGGGTTCCCCTCCCCCAAGTCCCGGCTGCGGGTGGAATACCCCCTTCCGCACTTCTCCGGAGGAAAGCCACTGACCTTGCACGCTGGGCGCTCTGAAGTTCTAACTGCGAAAGGAACAGGCTGCGATTGGTGGGACCTGGGGGCGGTGGGGTCGGCGACGGGAAGAGAAGGGAGGGCAGAGGGCTCAGAGCCCCGGGTGCGCGGCAGCGATCGGTATGGTCTTGCCCCGTGGCTTTGGGACAATGACCCGGAGCTCGTCTTGGAGAGATACTGAGGTGTCCGGAAGAGGCCTTCGGCCCAGCTATACGCAGTCTTCTTTGAAAGGAATTTCAGCTAGTGTGCATTTCTTCCCCCAACGTTTATTATAAATCTATGAAAAAGTTATCAAGAGTTGAGCCAATATTTCGAATTGTGAAATTCTACAAAAAATTTCCGACTTCGGTGTTTGGGAGGTCAGTCAGAGGGCCTGGCAGCCCTGGGCCTGCGCCTGTGCCTGTTTTCGGTGGTGTCCTCGTGGGTGCCTTGGGCTTCCCGACCCTATCGCACGCTGCCTGTTTATGCCTTCCAGCTTGGGCCAGGTGCCCAGCTCCTCAGCAGAAGGCCCCTCACCTGGCCCCTGCGTTTCAGGTAGGTCATGCCCCAAAGGCAGGGCCCTGGCCCTTGACTGTGTCAGAGGCTGTGGCACCTCCATGGAGAGGTGAAATGACCTGCCAGAATAGCACCTGGGATGGGTACCAATGCCCCCATCACCCCTGCAAGGGTCTCTCCTGATTTCCTTCCGTGCAGGTCCTGAAAACATGCCTGGGTAGGGGGATGGGAGGGGAGGGTTGATAAGGGCTTCTTGTGTCAATCGTACTTTCATAAACTCTTAAAAAATAAATCACACCAGAAAGCCCTCTTGGAAACAAACCCAGAGAACAGGAAACACAATCACCAACACCGCGAAACCCGACTAAGAGGGAAGCATTTAGTTTTCAAAAGGGGCTGAAGGAACATCAGCTCTGGACAGCCCTGTGCAGTAACCTGAACACACTACAGAGTGATCTGGAGCTGCTGGGGGTGAGGTGGGGACTCCAGGTGTGACCCAGGCCCCAAAGCCCCTGCCCACACTGAAGCTGCTTTAAAACTGACCCTGGCCCAGAGAGGCTGGGGGGCATTTTGGCCTACTTTCCCAGTAATGATTCATTCTTGCCAGGAGTGGGGGCTGGCACAATGCTATGCCTGGAGGTGTCTGCCTCTGCCTGCAGTTACTTGACCCCCCCTTTTTTTTTTTGGCTGAGGCCTGGGGAGTCTCCCTTCCTGGGCCTGAAGGCAGCAGCTCAGATGCGGAGGGCAGGACGGCCCTGGGTCAAACCACTAGGCAGCATTACCCAGATGACAGTCCTCTCTTAAGTAGTAAATCATAACTGAGGCTGTTCTTTAGCCAGAACTACTGAGTACTAGGCATTGTAGGTGTGTCATTTCTAATCCCATTGTCAAACCTGTGGAGTAGACCCATTTCACAGAATAGAAACCTGAGGTTGAGTGGAGTAAACAGAAGTTCACATGGCTGACTGGTGGTGACCAGTCACCACCTTTCTCCGGGTGCTACCTCTTCTTGACCCACAACAGCAGGGTGGATAAAGCATGAGCAAAAGCCTGCCCATGGGCACACTCATCCCTCGAGGCCTGAGTATCTGGGCCCAGCATGGAGGGCATAGGGTGGGCCAAGCACTACTCACTCTTCTGACAGTCAATATTCTGATCTTGGGCTGTCTGGCTTCCGAGTCCAGCCCTTATTTACCCCTGTACTCCTCTCAGCTCCCCCAGACCAGATGCCAAGGCTGAATGGTGGGAGTGAGAGGGTCTAGAGGACTGACTCCTCAGCTCCCAATCACAGTCTTTGCTGCCAGATACGGATGTGGGTGCAGAGTGTTTAAGAGAGAGCTGCAGTTTTATTGAAAGGCCACTGAACCTGTCTACGCTTGGCCTAGGGTCCCATCTTGTGACAATCTCACTGTCCCAATGGGGAAACTAAGGCCCAGGTGCTTTCGCCAGGGAAGCTGTTTAAACCCAGCTTTGTACTTGTCCAGGATAGCTGATAGGAAACCACCTATTTAGGCAGAAAAGCTTTTATTCCTAGAATTCTCTTAGGAGGAAGAAAATTTTCCTAGCTGCCTCCAGGATTTTACACAATTTCCCTCTTTGATTTAAGTGCTGCACTTGCACTGTGAGACCCCAAGGCTGTAGGTGATTTTCTCATATCTTAAAGTCAAGTCAGATAAGCCACTGATCCTAAAAGTCAGTGGACGTTTGGGAACAGGGTGGAATGCAGACTCTGGCTAACCCTTGCTGGCTGGGGGCTTCCTCAACCTTCTGTGTGTGTTGAGCCCTCTGTGTCATCCCTGACAAATTGGCAGAAACCCACACATTAAAAGGGAGTTGTGGATTCAGGTGAGGTCCCAGCCCAGCCCAGCCCAGTGCCTGGCACTCAGTAGGTCCCCTTCCCTTGCCGTGTGCGTTCTCTCACTCTTTGACCAGTGGGTAGCCAAGGTTTCCCACCATCCTAAGATTGCAAGTGAGTATAGGAAGGCTAATTGTTTGCTGGAGGCAGCGCCCAGCCCTGAGTATTTTCAGAGTTCAGGGGAAAGCAATTGCAGCTCTTCTGCTCTATGACTATCTTTGTTCTCTGAATATCCACTTCATAAATTCTTTAATGTGTGATCTCTGACTTAATGTTGAAGAAAAGGAAAAAAGAACACGGCTAGTGGTAGGATGTGATGATCAAATAAAAAGTCATTGTACTTCTGCTCCGGGAAAGTGCAAGCCGCGATACGATTTCAGCTTTGGTAATGAAATGGAATTTCTTTTGAATCTAAAATAGCCTCAGAACCGAAACGCAAGCTTTCCCTCCCTAAGCGCCACGCGTCTTTAAAATCTGAGAACCAGGAGATCAACCCGCGATGCTTCTCCCTTCTAGGCGTGCAGTCCCGTGGAAGGGCGCGCGGGGGCAGCACAGCGGCCGCCGGCCGGCCCCGCACCCAGCAGTTGACATTGTAAGACTGGGGGATTTTCCACACTTGATTCCCTCGTTCTCTTTCGTCCAGTCGCCCATTGTTGTTTTTGAAGGGGTGGAGGAGGGCAACCGCGCCTGTCCTCAGAGCCTCCTCCGGGGATGGCTCCGATTCCCACGGCGGGGCGGAGAGAGGGGTTTTGTTTAGGGACAAACTTTTAAAGGGGACTTTGAATCGCGGCGGACCGCGTCGCTTGCTATTAGATCCGCGGAAGGGGCCGGCTGTGGGGCCGCAAGAGGCCTGCGCTGACCCCAGTGGCCGGCTCAGGGGGACCTGAGGGTGGGAGGCGCCAGGGCCCTGAGCCAGGCGACTCGTGGTCACTCTGGTTTAACCTGCGCTCCCTCCTCTGCCGAAGCCCATTTTTCCTGTGGTGTCCATGTTTGCCCCTTGGTGCCTCCTGCCTTTCCCCCCACGCTGTACCTGCTGCCCCGGTCTCCTGGAGAAGCCTACCCACCTGTCTAAGGTGTCCTCCTGCAGGAAGCCCCCTCCTTCTTACAAAAGACCTGTTCTGTGACGAGGCGCCCGTCCTCCTGCAGTGCCACCGGCTAGCACCCCAGGCTCTGCGGGGTACCCTGTTTCCCCTACCCCAGCCCTCCACAGAGAACTGCCCGTGTCTTCCAGGGCAGTTGTCTTGTGGGTTGAAGGACTTAGGCTTGAATAGGCCACCAGGGCTACTGGGAGGCCTGCTGTCCCCGGGTCTCCACCTGAGCTTCAGAAGGGCCTGGGCCAACCAGGCATCGTGGAGGGGAGCCCTAGAGAAGCTGTCTCTGATTCTCAGTGCTGTCCTGAGCCCGGTGGCCTAGGTTGCCAGTAGGCAGTGGTGGGAGGGCAGACCGAGCACAGCTAGCCCCCAGCAGGATCCTGCAGGTGCCTTCTTTCCAGCTCCTCCTTACTTTGTGCTCTCTTCGGCTGGATTTGAAGGCCTCCTGAAACCCTTCTGGGAAGGAGGTGGGAGTATCCATAGATCAGGGAGAATCTGAGCAATTTAGATGGAAACAGCATAGCCCTAATCTTCCACCTGTCCCCAAGAGCAGAGGTTTGGGACCTAGCTGTGACCCTGGTGTGACCCTTCCGCAGCCCCTGCCCTGCCAGGTCGGGGTGAGTGTCTCCCCTGACTGACCACTCACGCCAGGCCTCCTGTGTAAAGAGGACTGATAGTGGGTGGGTAGGTGGCACCGGGCTCTGCTTGGCCTGTTGCCTGGTGTGGACTCTTTGTGCCGCAGTGGAGGCTCTGTTCTGGGTCTCCCTGCCTCCCTGCATCACAGGGCGGGGGGAGCAGGGAAGCCCCCCTTCCTCCTTGGGTGCATTCCTGCTATTGGGGTTATTGAGAGGGCAGTGCCTGAACCGGGCAGGGGCAGGTTCCGCCAGCTCGGTGAAGTGTGCACGGGCATAATGTTATCCTGAGGGCATTGTCCTCATTCTTACACCTGGAACGGCTCCGAGAAGGACACACCTTTAGAAATTCCAGAGCAAAGTCAAGCCTGGCAAAGCCTGTGTCCCAGGGAGGGGTGGGGTGAGAAGTGAGAGGTGTGTCAGTGTAGAGTCCAGCTCCCAGTGGGACTGCATCCCTGATTTACGCTATTGTGTTTTCTGCCCAACCCAGTTGGGGTGGCGGGTCTACCAGGGAGGGCCATGTGGGCATTTTGGAAAGATGTACCGCTACGAATACTCTTGGGGGGTGGGGGGGCTAGTGGCCCTTTGAGGGTTAAATGGTGTAGGCCAAGATGAGCCACCAGGACCCTGGGTGCTCACTGCCTCTGCCCCCCAGCCTGGCTCCCCACAGGCACATGGGATGGGACATGGGGTGAAGGAGATCCGTGCGGAGGCCCTGATCCCTTACAAGGCGGAGGCAGGAGGAGTCAGCACCCTCCAGGCAGCTTCGTCCAAATGTTACTTGTGGGATAGCCTGTGCCTCTTTCTCTGCTTCCTGCATTCCGCTGGGCACCCCCTCACTGAGGAGGTCTGCCCCAATACCTCCTTCTCCAAAACTCACCCTGTGTGTTCTTCCCATTGGGCTGGGCAGCCCTTGCTGGAAGATAGCAGCATGCCCTCTCCCTTATCTGGTTTGGCTCTTTTTAACTCGATTCATCTTGACTGTTAGGAAAGACTGGTCATCTGATAGATGAAAGTTGGCCTGACAAGTCAGTTGATTTTTCTGACAGAAGCTGCTTTCCTGGGCAGAGCCGCATGGCCTTTGATGGGGTCAGGGCCCTGAGCCTGTGCACAGAAGCAGGGGGTACTGGTGGCTTTCTGGAGAGGCCACTTGGGCAGCCCACCTGCCCCAGCAGCACTGTGGGGAGGGGGCTGTCTGTCCTGGAGACGGGGCCTTGGACAGCACAGTCCCTCCGTCCCCCAGCACCAGCAGCTGGGAACCTGGCTGGCATGGCACTTTCTCTCAGCTGTGTGCTGACAACCTTTCTTTGTGTTCTTGTCATTCATTTTTCTCTCTTTCCCTCTTTTTACCACTATCCTTTAAAGGGGAGCTTGTTGTGGGAATTAGACACAGGCCTAGCCAGGCTCTGGCCAGGTCACTGTCTAAGGCCACAGAGCCAGCTGTGAGAGGAGGCATGAATGGAGGGTGAACAGAGGCCTCCACCTCCAGCGCTGAGGCCTGCCAGGCCTGGAGAGGCTACACCTCCAGTGAGGAGGACTGGGGAAGAGAGCCCTCACTGTGACACTTGCCCTCCATGTCCTGGCTCCCCCGGGACTGGGTGAGGGCCTTCCAGGAGGTGTGTGGCTCCTGGCTTTGGCTTTGGGGTCCTTGGGGATTGGGACCCATCTTTCCCCCCATCTAGCTGGGCTCACCTGGGCTGGGGGCCCAAGGAGGAGAATTTCAGCCTCAGCAATATAAAAACAGAATCAATTGGGTCTATTAGGAGCAAGGGGTTTACACCCTGTGTTTACACCCCAGGCCTATCTACCCAGCTGTGTGGCCCAGGACAAATTACTTAACCTCTCTGAGACTCAAATTCCTCATCCATAAAAGGAGGACACATTTTTTTTTTTTTACTTAAAAAAAAAATAGTAGGCCCTACTTTATAGGGTTGTAAGGACAAGTGAGCCGACATGTATTAAGGGATAAAGATACCGCTGACCTGTGATAAGCAGTGTATTAGTGTATTAAATACCAGCTGCTCAGATCCTCCTGTGGGCCAGGACCTGTGCTGGTCTCATCTGCATTGTAATTTATTTGGTTCTCTCAGCTGCCCTAAGGCATCATTCTCCTGTTTTACAGATGGGGAAGCTGAGGCTGAGCAGGTATAAGAGGCTTGGCTGAGATTACAGTGTCCTCTGCTTAGCAAGAGTCTTGGCTGAGGGTACTCCACTGTCTGGGCCACTCAGCCCTTGGGGACCTGAGAACCGGGTTCTCTCCGGTTCTTCTGGGCTGGCCTGACTTTCCTTGTTCCAGCCGGGTTTGGGGCTTCTGCATTCCCATCTGGGACCCTCCTGCTTGTGTCCCTGAGACACTGGTTCCCCTCACATAGCCTTCATCACTGCTTTAAGGGGACAGCAGTTCTTGAAATATGTTAATACATGCATCTCATTTGCATCTCTTGGTCCCGACTTATCCTTCTTCTGCTGGTGGCATCCGTTTGCCTCAGGCGGTTTGGGCTTGCAAGAGTGAATATTCAGTTTCAGAATGCCACATTGAAGCTTTCTGAGTTTGCACCTGGCCAGTAGGCTTGAAAGACAGACTTTGTTGAGAGACAAGGATTTTCTATATCTTTTATCTTTTAGCATTTTTAAGACAGGAGTGGGTATGCTTGAATACAGAGGTATCTGTAAGGGCCTAGTCCCTTTGGAACTGCTGGGTGTAGTCAGCCATGTAGGGCTTCCAGCTCTGACAGGGGGAAGCTCCCTGAGGATAAAATATGGTGGGCTGTGTGCTCAGGAATGTGTATGGTCTGCTTCTTTTCCTAAGCGGCCTTGGGTTCTTTGTGGCCAAGATGGGGCCTAGAGGCTCCTGATGCCTCCTGTGGGGATGTGGAAACTGACTGAGACCTGGGCTGGGCAGGGTGGCTCTCCACGGGCCATTGGGGGCAGGCTGTTCCTATAACGGCCAGGACTGGGGCCTGCAGCAAGGCCTCTGTGTATGCTTGTCCAGTAGGCTTGACCAGCCTCCCCATGTGGGGCGGTAGCTGACCTGCCCGGCTGCTAGCTTGCAGCCCATGAATCTTGCCTGCCCTCTTGTTCGGGGGTCTCTTGAAGAATTTTGAATTCTGAAAGACCAAACGTTTATTTGAGCCGTGCAAGTAGAGGCCAGGTTGTCTGAAGAGAGGGTTTGAGGATCATTCTTGGTTAGAGACACAAACTGAGGCACTTACAAAATTTACTGTAAAATGCCCTAATGGCAGGTGCCTGGGTGACTCAGCAGTCAATTGTGTGACTTTGGCTCAGGTCATGATCCCAGTGTCCTGGGATTGGGTCCAGCATCAATCTCCCTGCTCAGTGGGGAGTCTGTTTCTCCATCTCCCTCTCTCCCTCTCCCCTTGTTTGTTCTCACTCTCTCTCTCAAATAAATAAATAAAATCTTTAAAAAAGTGCCCTAGGGGTGACGGGGTACATATGTAGCATGATGGGTACAGGCTGCTAGTTGTAGATGTTGGGAAGGGCAGGTGCAGGTTCTTTATGCCACTCTCTCTACTCCTGTGAGCAGTTAAACTTTTCACAAACAAAAGGTAAGAAATAAAGACTTAACAGTCACTGGATTGGAAGGGAGTGACTGGATGAGCAAAATCAGATTTTGTCTGTCGCACATTGGGATGGTGCTCTCAGGCCGACCAGAGCAGATGGAGAAATAAAAAACAATGTCTCAGCTTCTGGACTGGACAAGGAGGTAGAGATGCGTTTCTCCATGCTCCTCCCTGCTGAACACGGCTACAGACCTTGGAAATGGCACAAGAGACAAGCAAAGGAAGATTCTGGAAGGTGGAGGAAGAAGGCAAGCTGGTTTGAGACTGTGGCAGGGCTGCTCATAAATCCTCCTGTCAGAAGAAGGGACCCCGGCTTGGTGTTCCCCAGCCCCCAAGCTAGCAATGTAGGGAGGTCTGGCAAACTCACTCTCCCCTGGCAGTGATGCTGAAAACAGGTGAGTCAGAAAGCTCAGCCAGTAGGTCCGATGACAGTAAGTGGCCAGGGGAAGAGCCCTCTGTCCCTCCTGGGCCTAACACTCCCCCCACCCCCAGAAACAGTAGAACCAGCAAGGGGTACACTACCCCCACTGGTGCCCAGCCTGGAAAGTCCCTTTATCCCCGTGGGATGGAGAATCCCTCCACTACCTAGAAGCATAAGTTGGCTGGGCCTGAGGCAATCTCATCTGTCCCTTAAGCACCAGCAGGGACCAGTGGGAATCCTAGCAGCACTAGACCAACCAAGCAGATGAAAATAGTGCCATAAGTTCTGAAAATTATATTCTTATTGGAAACACAGACCACAAAAGTAGGCCAAGACCTGGATGCTGAACCTACACTGGCAACTGACTGCTAATACTAAATGTTTAACTGTACACTATGTCTCCAAACATAATAGTCAAGGATACAATAGAAAATCATGCATTATACCAAGAACAAGGAAGATTACAACTTGAGTATGAGAAGAAAATTAATTAATGCCAACACAGAGATGAATCAGATGTTGGAATTATCTGGCAAGGCTTTTATTATTTTATTTATTTTATTTTTATTTCTTAAGATTTCTTTATTTGACAAAGAGAGAGGAGAGGAGAGGGGCAGCAGAAGAGGGGGAGAGAAAATCTCAAGCAGACTCCATGCTCAATATGGAGCCTGATGTGGGGCTTGATCTCATGACCCTGAGATTATGACCTGAGCTGAAATCAAGGGTTGGATGCTTAACCAACTTTGGAGCCCTCCATGTGCCCCTCTGGCAAGGTTTTTAAAGTCGCCATGATAAAAATACTTCTATAAGTGATAACAGATTCTCTTGAAACAAATTTAAAAACTAGAAAATCTTAGCAAATAAAAGTAATAAAAACCATACCTGAAAAATACAATAATGGAAATTTGAAAAAGCTCATTGAATGGGCTCAATAGTAGTGTGGAGGTGACAGAGAATAGGAAATCCATGAACTTCACCGCAGAACAACAGAATTGACCCAATCTGAATCATGGAGAGAAAATAGACTGAAAACAAAACCAAAAACACAAAAACAAAATCAAAATCAAAGCCTCAGCGACCTGTGGAATAACAGAAGATCCAATGTGTATGTCATGTATCACTGGAGTCCAGCTGAAGAGAGAGAGGGATGGAAAAAGTATTTGGGAAAATACTGGCTGAAACATATTGTATTTGGCAAAATGCATAAACCTATACATTCAAGAAACTGAGTGAACACCAAAGAAATTTATGTGGCACACCATGGTTAAATTTGTGAAAATGAAAGACAAAGAAAAACTCCTTTTTTTTTTTTTAAAAAAAAGACTTTATTTATTTATTTGAAAGAGAGTGAGATAGAGAGAGCATGAGAGTAGGGGGGAGGGCAGAGGGAGAAGCAGACTCCCCCCTGAGCAGGGAGCCCAATGCGGGACTTGATCCCAGGGCTTGGGGATCATGACCTGAGCCAAAGGCAGATGCTTATCTGACTGAGCTGCCCAGGCACCCAACAAAGAAAAACTTCTTTTTTTTTTTTTTAAAGATTTATTTTATTTAATTGAGACAGACAGAGAGAGAGAGAATGAAAGGGGAGAGGTCAGAGGGAGAAGCAGGCTCCTCTCAGAGCAGGGAGCCCGATGCAGGACTCGATCCCCGGACTCCAGAATCACGACCTGAGCCGAAGGCAGTCGCTCAGGCAAATGAGCCACCCAGGCGCCCAAGAAAAATTTCTTAATGACAAAGAGAATCTTGTCCTCAACCTTGTCTTCTTTTTCTTTGCTTCCTTCTGAGACTCATCTTTTATGAACGTTTTCCCTTATCAGAGAGAGACAAACCAATAAACAGACTCTTAACTGTAGAGAACACATTGATGGCTAGTAGAGGGGAGATGGGTGGGGAAGATGGATGAAATAGTTGATGGGGATTAAGGAATGCACTTGTGATGAGCACAGCATGTAGTATGGAAGTGTTGAATCACTGTCTTGTACACCTGAAACTAATACTACACTATATGTTAACTATACTAAATTAAAATAGAAAACTTAATAAAAAGTTCTCCTCATGTTGATGGGTCGTTTGATTTTAAAAATATTATTTCTAAGTTATGTAAACACAAGGTAAGTAAGAAAATTAAGCATGTTATTCAATAAAAAGGATAAAATTTACTGCAATTCTATGCAGACATACAGAAGGCCAACAGACACATGAAAACATGCTCAACGTCACTAGTCATCAGGGAAATGTAAATCAAACCATAATGAGATATCACCTCACATCTGGCAGAATACCTACTATCACAAAGACAAGAAATAATAAGTGTTGGTGAGGATGTGGAAAAGAGAACGCTTGTGCTCTGTTGGTGGGAATGTAAATTGGTGCCACCACTATGGAAAACATTATGGAGATTCCTCAAAAAACCAAAACTAGAAATGCCATATGATACAGTGATTCTACTACATTATTATAATTACCCAAAGAAAATAAAAACGCTAATTTGAAAAGATACATGCATCATTTTTGTGCATATATGTTTATTGCCACATTATTTACAATAGCTGAGATATGGAAACAGCCCAAATGTCCATTGACCGGTGAGTGGATAAAGAAGAAGTGGTATAAATACACAATAGAATATTACTCAGACATAAAGAAGAATGAGATCTTGCCATTTGGGACCACATGAATATTGGGTATTATGCTAAGTGAAACAAGTCAGGCAGAGAAAGACAAATACCATATTATTTCACTTACATGCAGAATCTAAAACACAAAACAAACAGACCAGAAACAAACTCATGAATACAGAGAACAAACTGGTGATTGGCAGAGGTGAGGGGTCAGGGGATAGGTGAAATAGGTAAAGGGGATTAAGAGATATAAACTTCCAGTTAAAAAAAATTGTTACAGTCCCAGGACCAAGAAGACACTATCATTAATATTCTGATATTTATTTCCAGATCTTTTTCTATGTATATAAATGCATATGAACAAACATTTTAGTTAAAAGAAATCATAGAATACATATCATTCTATAATCTACTTTTTCCATTTTAAAACATGTTATGAACACATTTTCTTGTTAAGAAATGGACAAGTATATCATTATTCTATACAGAATTCCATGGTCAAGAAATGGACAAATGTATCATTACTCTATATAGAATTCCACTGGGTGAATATGCCATAATTTAAATAATCAAAAATGTTGAAAATTTAGGTTACATTATAAGTAATACTGTGATAAACATTTGTGTATGTATATCTTTGTGCACTCATCTGATTATTGCATTAGGGTAAATTCAGAAATTTTGAATTTTGGAATCAAAGTGTTTACGTGGTTCAAAGCTTTCATTAAATATTGTCAAGGTGGGGGCGCCTGGGCGGCTCAGCTGTTAAGTGTCTGCCTTCAGCTCGGGTCATGATCTCAGGGTCCTGGTATCGAGCCCCACGTCGGGCTCCCTGCTCGGCGGGGAGCCTGCTTCTCCTCTCCTACTCCCTGCTTGTGTGCTCGCTCTGTCAAATAAATAAATAAAATCTTTAAAAAAAATTAAAAAAAAATATTGTCAAGGTGTTCTTCAAAAATGTTTATCAATGAATAGATCTGGTAGCACTGTATGAGAATACTAGTTTCCAGGAATATCAGGTCCCTGACTCCATCATTGCGTTCTTTCCCTTTGTTCCAGACAGGACAGCTTCCCTGTTGGTATCCTGAGTGTGCCTAGCATGTTCTCCTCTCAGGAGCCTTTGACTTGTTGATCTGTCTGCCTGAAATAATTTTTCCCAGACATCCAAATGGCCTTCATTTTCTTTAGGTCTCTGCTCAGATAACATTTGGTTAGAATTGCCTTCCCTGTTCATCTTATGTAAAAGAGAAATCCCCTCTTCCCCATTATTTCCAAGCTCCCTTTCTTTTATCTTCTTCCTCTCTTACGCTTACTATCTTATCTTGCCCACACTAGGTCTTAATGTCCTAAGGGCAGAGACTGTCAATTCACTTCTGGATTCCAACTTGCAGGGATGTATACAGATCCTGCATGTAGAAAATGTTAAACAGATATTTATTTAATGAAGGACTAATATTATTTTAAAATTGTAGTAAGTTGGTACAAGAAAAATGGTATTTCACTTGTTTCAATTTGTATGTATTTGATTACTAATTAAAATGAATTTTTTTTGCCATTTATTTTCTTCTTTTGCAAATAACTTCTTTGTTTCCTTAGTTTATTTTTCTATAAGGTGTTTATCTTTTTTATTTTTACTAGTTCTTTAAGTATTAATAGTATTAACCTCCTATATATCATAGATCTTAGAAATAATTTCTCACAGATTTTCATTTATCTTTTAAATCAATTTTTTTGTCATAAATAAACTCTAATTTCTTATTTAGTCAAATCCATCCATTTTGCTTTATGTTTTCTTATCTTGGTATTGTGTTTAGGTCATCTTTCCACACCACTGGACTATATGAAAGTCATCCTAAATAAATAGTTTTGGCACTCTTATTATATCTTTTCAATATTTAAATTTTAAATCCATCTGGAATTTATATTATTATGATATATGAGCTAGAGATAATTTTTAAAAAATTATGTGTCAATTTTCTCAATAATTTTTGTTGAATAATTCATCTTAACAGTGAGAGCAAGTTGATAAGTACAAAATTATAGTTTAAAGAAACCTACTGGAGAACTAAGGTTATAAAGAAACTTAAATGTATCAAGTTCCAGAAAGTGGAAAAAGCCCATAACTGCTTCCATCTCTGGTGCCGTGGGGAAATGGGGAGAAACATGTTTTAAATGGGAATAAGAAGGAAACAGCCAGATACAGATAGAAACAGAAAAGAACAATGAATAGAAAATAGAAGACAAATAAATGAGATAAAAACAGAATGGCATCTGGTCTGGCAGAGTGGATTAGATCCCGAGAAGTCCAATCATAGCAAGTCTGCACCATTTACCAACTAAAGCTGCACTGAAGCCCCAACATAGCTCCACCCTCCACAACAGTGGCCTGGCAGCAGGGGAAGGTCCTTTACTGGGAAGTAAGTATCACTAACTTCGATCTCAATGATGGCTTTACAAAGTCTAGTATACCTAAATCCAAACCAAACCAAAGCAAAAAAGTAATGATGCATACAGAGAAACAACCGTGGTCCAGAGAAGAAGCAATCAATAGAAGCAGACCCAGAGATGGCCCAGATGTTGGAATTATCAGAAAGGGATTGTAATATAGCTATGATACATCATCTAATAAGGGATCCACCAGGAAAGATAGACAGCTTGTGCACACATATGGAGAATTTCAACAGAGGTATGGGAACAATATTGAAGAACCAATTGGAAATTCTAGAAATAAAAGATACTTTATCAAAATTGCAAGATTTATTGGCTGGGCTTATGAACAGTAATGAAAATAATCAGTCAACTTGAGGACTAAGGTTAAAAGGTTAAGAGAAAATCTCCAAACTAAAATACAAAGAAAAAGGAATATAAAAAAATAGAAGAGAGTATCCAAGACTTGTATCAATGTCAAATAGTCCAGTATATGTGTAAGAAGGAGAGATAATAGAATTTGAGGAAGAAGAATTTAGCATAGATAATAGAAAATTTAACAACATTGATGAAAGACATCAACCCACTGATGCAAGAATCTCAGTGAGTCACAAGCAGCGTAAACACAAATAAAACCATACCTTGGCATGTCATAGGCAAGCTTCTGAAACCCAAGATAAAAATTAAACCTTAATGGGGTGCCTGGGCAGTTCAGTTGGTTAAGCATCTGCCTTCAGCTCAGGTCATAATCCCAGGGTCCTAGGATCAAGCCCCACATTGGGCTCCCTGCTCAACAGGGAACCTGCTTCTCCCTTTCCCTCTTGCTTATGTTCTCTCTCTCTCTCTCAAATAAATAAATAAAATCTAAAAAAAAAAAAAAGATTAAACCTTAATAGCAGCCAGAGAACAAGGAAAGAAAACAATTTACTCTGACTTTTCATCAGAATCAATGGAGGGCAGATGACAGTGGAAGAACATATATCTTGCAATGAAAACAAAAACAAAAATAAAAAACCTTTCCACTCCATATCATACAGACATTAAAGTGATAATGAGGGTTATAATGAGCCCATGCCAATAAACTAAAAAACTTAGATGAAATAGACAAATTCCTTGAAAGTTGTAAATTCCTAAAACTCACACAAGAATAGAAAGTCTAAATCACCCTATATCTATCAAAGATATTGAACTTACAATTAAAAGCCTTTCTACAAAGAAAACTCCAGGCCCAATGGCTTCTTCAGGAAATCTATCACACACTTAAGGAAGAACTAATATCAATTTGACAAAAGTCTTTGGAGAAAATAGGGGAGGAGGGAATACTTTTCAACTCATTTTATGAGGCCAGCTTACAGCCCTGATTCCAATATGTGACAAGAAAATTGTAGAGTAGTTAGAGATTAAAATCCCTCCTAGACACACATGCAAAGTTTCTTAACACAATATTAGCAAATTGAATTCAGTAATACATAGAATACACAGAAAGAAAATATATAATACAAAGTGGGATTTATCCCAGAAACGAAAAGTTCTACTATTCCAAAATGAAATTTACCACCATAAGGCAGGAAATAAAGAAAACTAAACTAAGGAGAAAAACATCTCATTATCTCAATAAATGCAGAAAAAGCAGTTGATAAAATTCAACACATATTCATGATTAAAACAAAAAAAACTCATCCAGAAATAGAAGAGAATATCTCCAGTCTTATAAAGGAGGTATACAAAACCCTACATAAATGAGATTAAAAATACTTTAAAAAATAACATTAAAAAAGATGAGCAAGACTTCCATACTGAAAATTACACAAGCATTGTTAAGAGAAATGAAATAAGAGCCAAGTTAATGGTGAGATATACCATGTTTATGGAGTGGAGCTCACAGTATTCAGAAAATGTCAATTTTCTCCAAATTGGCTTATAGATTCAACACAATCCCAAACAAAATTCCAGCAGTCTTTCTGAAGAAAGCTGATTCTAAAATTTATGTGGAAAAGTAAAAAAATATAGAACAACCAAAATACTTTCTAGAAAAAGAGCAAAATAGGAGGTGCACTATCTGATTTTAAGACTTGCAATAAAGCTACAGTAATCAAGATGGAAAAGCACTGCCATAAACATAGACAAATGGATGTGTGAGACAGAACAGAGTTGCACATCAACTTGCACAATGTAGTCAATTTATTTGAAAAAATCTCTCCCATTCTCTCATGCCTCATCCCTTGGTAACCACTTTTTCACTTGCTGTTGCTGTGAGTTTGGCTTTTTTTAAAATTTAAGTATACCATGTATAAATGAGATCATGAAGTTTTGTATTTATGAATCTGGCTTATTTCACTTACAATGTCCTTCAGGTTCATCCATATTCTCACAAATGGTAGGCTTTCTCTCTTAAAGTTTTAATAATATTCCATTGTGTGTGTGTTATATGTTTGTATATATGTGTATAATTTTGTGTGTGTGCATAAATTTTTGTTATTCATTCATCTATCAATTGATATTTAGACTGTTTCCATGTCTCGGCTATTGTAAATAATGCTGCAATGAACATGGGAGGGCAGATGTCTCTTCCTTTCAATTGATTTTTAATCAAGAAACCAATTTAATTCAAAGAGGAATGGGGAGCTTTTTAAATAAATGGTGCTAAACAAACTGGATATCTATACTAAAAATAAACAATAATACCACACAAGAAGTAATTAAAGATGGATCATTCACCTAAACGTAGACCTAGAACCATAAGTCTTTTAGAAGAAGATATAGGAGAATATTCGCAATTTGGGGGAAGACAAAGACACTGATCAAACTAGCAGGAAAAACCCAAACCATAACTAGACATCATCAAAAGCAACATTTATGCTCAACAAAAGATACTATTAAGACAAAACGAGCAGGAAGCCACAAACAAGGAGAACATATTCATAATGTAGATCTCTGACAAAGGATTCATGCTCACAAATATGCAAATAATTCCTAAAAATCATTAATAGGCAACCCAACAGAAAATGAGCAAAATAGTGGCACCTGAGTGGCTCAGTTGGTTGAGTGATTCTTGGTTTCAGCTCAGGTTGTGATCTTGGGGTCTTGAGATCGAGCCCCTTACTGAGTTCTGTGCTCAGCAGGTAGTCTTCTTGAGAATTCTCTCCCTCTTCCTCTGCCCTTCTCCCCCCTGCCCCCGCCCCCACTTGCTCACAATTGCTGTCTGTGTCTCTCAAATAAATAAATAAACTTTAAAAAAATGAGCAAAATACTTGTAGACAATTCGCAAAAGAAAGTGTATAAATGACCAGTAAATACGTAGAGAGATACTCAACATTAATAGGCATCAGTGAAAACCACTATATACTTATTAGATTTAAGCTATTAAATTAAACTAATTAATTAAAATTGATTAAAATTAAGACAACTGATTATATCAGGCATGGAGCCTCTGGAATTCTCATACCTTGTTGGTGGGCATGTAAAATAGGACGAGAATTCCTTGTAAAGTTAAACATGCACGTATCCTATGACCAGGGAATTCCACTCCTAGGTATTTATCCAAGAGTCCTTAAAAAGGCTTTACATTGATGTGCATTGCAGCTTTATTCAAATAACCAAACATTGGACACATCCCAAATCCACGCATAGGTGAATGAATGAAACAATTTTGATATATTCAAATAATGGAATACTACTTCACAATAAAATGAACTATTGACACACACTATGTGGTTGAATCTCAAAAATATTATGCTGCATGCCATCAAAAAACCCGAAATCTTGCCATTTGCAATGACATGGATGGAACTAGAGGGTATTATGCTTCGAAATAAGTCAATCAGAGAAAGACAATTATCATAGGATCTCACTTATGTGGAAATTAAGAAACAAGGAAGAGGATCATAGAAGAGAGGAAAAAATGAAACAAGATGAAATCAGGGAGGGAGACAAACCGTAAGAGACTCTTAATCATAGGAAACAAACTGAGGGTGACTGGAGGAGTGGGGATGGGAGGGATCAGGTGGCTGGATGATGGACCTTGGGGACGGTATGTGTTGTAATGAGCAATGGGTATTATATAAGACCAATGAATCACATACCTGTACCCCTGAAACAAATAATACATTTTATGTTAATTAATTGAATTTAAATAAATAAATAATAAAAAATATTACGCTGCATGAAAGAAACCAGATACAAAGGAGTTTGTGCGGTATGTTTCATTGATTTGAATATCTAGCACAAGCAAAACTAATCTCTGGTAATAGAAATCAGAATAGTGATTGATTCTGAATATGCGTGGGGGGTTAACAGAAAAATAGCCCCTGGAACCTTTCTGGGTAATGAAAATTTTCTAGATCTTGATTTGGGTTGAAATTGTTGAACTGAAAAGTGAAGCTCTATGCGTTTTGTTGTATGTAAATGACATAAATTAAAAAGAAGAGTACTGTGGAGGGAAATTTATATTTACGTATTCACTTTTATTGCTGTTACTAGTATGGTACTTTTTTCTATCATATTTTCTAACTGGTCAAAGCAATTTTATAGTCAAAGTCAGCCAAACTTCCCATAGAATTTCCTTGATGTCAAAACTTGATGAAGTCAGCACTTAGGTGTGCATGTGCTACAGGAATACGTGCACTCCCACAAGTATAGGCCAAGTACACTTTTGAAGTAAATAGAAATATACCAAAAGGTAAAAAATTAAATCCAGCATTCACTACACCATGACAAAATAGGACGTATATCAGGAATACAAGGAGAAAAAGTACATGATTATCTTAAAGCACACAAAAACAACTCTTGAGAAGGACGGCAAAGGGTTCGAAAGAGACTTGCTTGCCTGAGGGTCTCCTACTGAGCCGGATGTTGACTCCAGAGGGCGGGGCACTGTGGAAAGGCACAGGAGTTAGTAGATGCTCACTAAGCCCTGATTGGACAAAACACCGGAATTAGTAATCGCCCCTCCCTCAGCCCCTCCTGTAGACTGGGACGGGGGTGATTGAGAGGACAACCATGTCCTCTTCGTGGAGAAAAGGACAGCCTGCCTAGGGGAAGGGGCCGGGAGGTAGGTGAGGGTGTTCTCCATCCCATTTGTGGGGTCTTTGTGGTACTGCACCATGCTGATCTTCCCAGGCCTAAGGCTTTTACTGAAGACCAGTTCCAGCCCCAAGGAGGCCAATATCCGCATTTCCACGGCACTGGGGTTCCTCTCTTCTTGTTGCCTCTGTTTCCCTCCCTCTCTGGTGGGAGGGCCATCAGCCTCCGGCCATCAGCCCAGGGCCATCAGCCCAGAGCCCCTTCGCGCTGCCAGCCCCAGTACCCCCTGCTGTGGAAGCAAATCCCCAGTCTTTGGAATTTCCAGACTTGTAGCCCCAGCCATGAATAACTGTCTTAATTGCTCTCAGTTGTTGAAAGTAAACCCAACTCATCACCAAACGAATACCACACAATTTATATTAAAAAATGGAAATAGAAAGGATTTGGAACTTTAGTGGATCGAAACATGGAAAGGTAGAAGTTGTAATGTGTTTTCTGACATAGACTTTTAGTATTTTCGGCAAGTGAATTTTCTTCTTGAGCTGCACTAGCTCCATCCTGCCTCTTGATAGAGCTTGTTCTGAGCTTCATCAAAAATCAAACTGCATGGGGCACCTGGGTGGCTCAGTCCGTTAAGCGTCTGCCTTTAGCTCAGGTCATGATCCCAGGGTCCTGGGATGGATCCCTGAGTCAGGCTCCCTTCTTATTGGGGAGCCTGCTGCTCCCTCTCCCTCTGCCTCTCACCCTGATCATGCTCTCTCTCTCTTAAATAGATAGATAGATAAATAAAATTTTTAAAAAAGAAAAATAAAACTGCTATTTAGTGATCCAATGGCTCATCACCTAATTCCATGCAGGTTTCATACTCCCACACATCTCAAAATAGCCTTGGGTTTTATAGTCAGATTCCACCGGGAGCTGGAGCCTGGACACAAGGTTAGTGTGGACAGCTGTTCTTACTGCCAGTGATGCTTGTGGGCTAGCTTCTGGAACTTTCTTATTGTGGTTTTCAGTAGCATCCCCAGAATCAGCAAAACCCTGTGACTTTGAGCCAATTCTGGTGGAATTTTTGACAATCCTGGAGTATTAACTATTCATACAGTTTTATGACTTCCAAATAAGAACAATTTCACAATCTAATAGCCAACAGTGGACTTCTTACCAGATAGTTAATCTTAAGTTCCCCTTTGTGTAGTCATTGAATAAATATATATGGTTCATACTTATTGGTGATCGTGAATATGGTTGAAGAGTGTGCTTTCTTAAGCTGGCTTACCATTATCCCCTGCTGTTTTACTTTTAATGACAATTTTAATTTCTTTAGCAAGACCCTAAATTCCCCTTTAGTTAAGAAACGTGTTGCCAAACTTGTTGCCACACAGAAGTCTTCTGGAAGGAAGTGTCATCAAGAGGAGAAGGGTGTCTCTGGGAGTCAGAGAGGTAGTAAAGCATGTGGGGTAGATTATTGCAGATAGCATGGGCCTTAACTTCCAGGACTGGTGGTCAAAATGAACAACTTTAATCTTCATGCCAGCCTTGGCACATCTGGGGGCACCATATGTTCAGTGCCTCAGTGATTCCATGTGTAGGCTATAGGGCTTGGCGAAATCTTGGGTAGAGGGGGAGGGGAGAATAGTTTGAAAAATTCCTCCTAGAAGTTGGGCATGGCCCCTATGCCTCTTCTCTCCACCCAAATCACCCAAAGGGGCTATGGTGTGTGTGCCAGGGATCAGAACTGGGGGGCTTGTGGAACAATATTGGTTGCCTACACATCAACACACTTCCCTCTCATCTTTCCTTGATTAAGGCATCTCAGTGTTGTTTGGGTCAGGGATATGTCTAGGTGACATACTCTCTTAGCCTCCCTGAGGCTAGTGGTGGATATAAATCATGGTTCCTACCAGTGAGACACAAACTAAGACTTCAGCAAATGTGATAATGTTGGTGGAGGTGGTGATGGTGGTGATGGTAGTGAAGGTGGTGATGATGGTGTAGGTGGTGATGATTTTGGTGATGGTGGTGATTGTAGTGCGTGATTTTGGTGATGATGATGGTGGTGGTTCTGGAGAAGCAGGAACAGATGCAGCTGACCCTTTACCATTCACATTTCCTTCCCTCTTCCTCCTTCAGTCACATGATATCTGGAGTGACAGTAGCTATCCTGTAACCACGAGGTAGTAAAGCTGAGACTTAGAAATGGTTTACTAAGGCAAGCCAAGTGGAGGGACAGGAGCCTGGACCAAAGATGTCATATCTGAACAGTTGAACCAGTGCCAGCAGAAGCCCTCCTCTGAACTTGTGGTTATATGAGAAAAATCATCTTGGTTGACCAGACCACTGTTGATCAGTTGGGTTTTCTGTTACTTCCAGTCAAACAGAATACTGATGGAGGAATCCTTCTGGAAAATGAGAAATGCCTGATGTCAACACATGCTGCATTCAACATTTTATCTGAACACCTGGAGTCTCTTTTCACACAATACTTTGTTCTTATAATTTCTATTTCTTCCTTTATGTGTTTAGTAATTTTATACATTTTATAGTAATTATTAGCTAATGATATTTTTGAGTATTTAGAGGCCCAATTCTCTGTTGTTTCTCGTGAATCTTGCTCCTGACCTCCCACTTCCTCAACTATTTTGTAATTTTGGGAATCAAGCTTTTTCCATGGTGCTTCTTTGTGACCTGGATTGAGGGAACTGACATTTACTTCTACCAGATGTCCGTGGGGGTATGAACAGCTCAAGAATACTTTTCATGTTGATTTTTTGGTATGTGTGGTACCTAAGCCATGAGGTATAATAAATTTGAACCCTAAGCCTATGTGACATGAGTCTGGAATTTACAAATTCTCAAAGATCATTTTCCCTCACTTTGAGCAAAAAACAGCTAAGCATCCTTATTATCCCTCTTTGTAAGGTGCAATCTGCCCTTTTACTAAACATGTATGCAGGGATCTCAGCCACAACCCGGCACCCTGTGTGGGCTCACAACCTCTTCTGCACATGTATAGCCATGGACCCAAGCAGACCCCATTGCCCCTCCTACTCCCATCAGGTATCTTAAGTACTACCACGACTTGGCCTCTGGTTTCCATAATTTTGCCATTTTGGGTCCCTGGTATTTACCCTCATTTCTTTTTGAACTCAGCTATGCATTTAAGGAGGTGTTTGATATATTTTATCTGGCATCTAGCACAATCCCAGGTCAGGCTTTTTGGGCACCAAGAGTTAGGTTTTAGAATATCCTCTGGGCCACTATTTATAATACCCCTACACTGTTTCTCCAAGAGCAAGAACCTGAGTCCTCCCTAAGAGATAATGAAAGATGCGCTCCCTGACAACTGTACTGGGTCTGATATTTTTCACTAATTTTTCACTAACGCTAGCTCAATGCATGGCACATAGTGAATGCTCAGCGATTTTGTGATTGAATTTTGAATTAGGAATTGGTAATTTGACTGTTGCACATTCATATGTGCCTTTTAAGCTGCACAAAAATTATTTCATAGAGAAATATTTAATGAAGTGGGAAAACATTCTTGACATATTTTTAGTAACCAAACCAAACCAAACCAAACCAAATCAAACCAGAAAGTCAGCATAGGTTGCCTTGACAGCTATGTGCAGTTTAAGTTCCATTTGGAAAAGTGCAATGGTGAAAGGAAAATATAAGAGAAGGATATGATGAAAAATATTAAAAGAGGTTATCTGCCAGAGCAGGATTATAGAAAGTTTTTTGTTTTTCTTCTTTAGACTTTCATATTTTTTCCAAGTTTTTGAAATAGAGAATATGCATGACTTTTTAGAACTAGTAGAACTAGTAGAACTAGTTTTAAAAGTGGCAGATGGGGCAGTTGCTGTCACAACGACCCTGTGCCAGGTTTGGATCATCTCCAGAGCCAACTGCCCCTGGGAAGACCTGGCCTCCCCCTGCCCTCTCCATTCTGAGCCTGGCCAGCAACTCCCAGAACCTCCTCTTATACACCTCTAGGCTGGTCCTGCTCAAGGATTGGAATTTATAGGGGAAAAGATTATAGAAAAAATAAGAGCAAGAACAACAGTATTACTAATGATGGTGAACATGTTAGAATACACACTTTATGCCAGGCACACATATACTCACTTATAAGTATTATTCATTTGGTCCTCATGACGTATTATTCCAATTTTATAGATAAGACTAGTGAGATAAATACATGTTATAATAAGGCATTTATCTAGAAATAAATTGTTTTTTGATATAGTATTGTAGCAGCTAGCACAGGCTGAGTTTGCTGCTGTAACAAACATTCCCCAAATCTCAGAAACTAAAAACAGCACACTTCTCCCTTATACTGCATGACCATTGTGCACTAGCTGAGGACTGATCATCTTTACTTAAGGACTCTGGCTCTATCTCTCTCTGATTGTCAAGGCAAGACAAAAGGGTTATGAAACTCATGTGAATTGGTTCTCAAAACTTCCTCTACTTCTTCCTGGTCACAGGAACTTACATGGCCATACCTAACTCCAAGAAGCCAGGGGATGGCCTCCTGCCACATTCCTGGAAAGGAGAACCAGGCTATTTGGGGTTAGCACTAATATCTACTGTGGTCATCTACACTGACCCTCATAAAATCTGATGATGTTTCTTCCATTTTAGATTAGAATGGGGAGGGGCTTCCCAGAAGAACTCAGCCAGGTGGCAATAAAATCTGATGATGTTTCTTCCATTTTAGATTAGAATGGGGAGGGGCTTCCCAGAAGAACTCAGCCAGGTGGCACACAGTGCATAGGACCAGTGCTCAGGATCTAAGAGCTTATAGTTTGAGAAAATCCCAGTGCGTGAGTCACCTTGAGATGGGCCCTACCATTTCAAAAAGGAGATTCTGAAGGGGCCAAACTTCCCTAGTGAAGGAGTAGTGATCTCGCACAGCCCAGAGGGGATGAAAGTGTTCAGCAGTGAAGGAGTAGTGATCTTGCACAGCCCAGAGGGGATGAAAGTGTTCAGCAGTGCTATAAACCAAGTTGTCGCTCAGCTCCATTCTCTTCTGGTTGTATGAGCTGGGTGAGCATCTAACCTTCAGAGCCTCAATCTCCTCATCTGTAAAATGGACTGTCATGACTGCTCCCACTTCTACAGGTCATTGTGAGGATATAACTAGATAAGGTAGCAGGTGTAGAGAGCATACTAGTGCCTGGCATGCTTGGTCACTAATGTGTGTTTCTTTTTTTTGCTGGCTCACACAAGTTATTTGCTTGTGTATCCCTCAGTTTTTTTTCGCTTATGTCACAGAATTATTAATGGTGGCTATACTTCTGTCATGGTGGTTGTAGTGATATAATGTAAGTGTAAAAGTGTTTTAAAAAGCTAAAAAGCACTTTAGAAAATGCAAATTTAAAAAAAGTGCTCATGATAAATGTAAATGTGTTGAACTTATAGAAGATGTATCTTAATTAGTGAGTTTAACATGTTTAAAAATAGGGACCCAAGTTGGGCCAAGTTGGGCTGATATTTTTGCCACCAGTACTAAATGGAGCTGGAGGCAGTCACTCCATTCAGTGTGCATGTGTGTGCGTGTGTGTGTGGTTCCCTGAGCAGAGCTAGGAAAGCACTACTGTTCCCCTGTGGTGAGCAGAGGGCTCTGAAGGGTAATCATCTTCCATCAGCAGCTTTCCCCAACTGGGGCAGTCCCTGCAGGAGAGCACAAAGGAAGCCAGCTTGCCCAGAATGGAGGGTATGTGTGTCTTAGGGGGGTTGTGAAGAAGAGTGAGCTGAAAGGAGTTGAAGGATTGGGTAGTGTGGCCAGTGGATTTGGGGCTGTGGCGCTTAGCCTCACTTTACTCCCTCTGAAAGGAAACCTGTAGGGTGGTGGGGGTTCCTGGCCCCTGCTCTTCAACTGGTCAGTTGCCCCGTGAGTCCAGTGTCCTGGTCAGTGCTCTGGGTGATGAGGTGGCTTCTCATTACCCAAGGAGGACCCAGTTGAGTGCACACAATTACCATTCGCTCTCCTGGGAGTTCACATTAGGACCTTTCTGCCACCTCATTTCCTTCCCGAACCCCCTCCTGTGCTCAGCACCTGGGAGAGTCTACACACAGTCTCAGTGGCCAGCTTCGACTGGGACAATGGAGACTTGGGACCTTCAGGAGGTGCTCATGTCACCCTGATTCCCTTCCCTACTAGTGTCACAGTGTCTATGACCATGAAAATAGATGGGGGACTGACTGGTGGGTGGACACTGGCTGCCATGTGTGGACCCCACACAGAGGATGAGTACCCCAAGCCTCAGCACCTCTGATAGAAGACCAGCCTCAGACCACAGGAGAAGACTCTTAGGGCCCAGAGAAGCACCTCAGGCTAGAGTAGATAGTGGCTTGGATCCCAAGGGCAGGTGCAATACTGCTGTTTATGCATTCCAACAGTGCCAAACCATGTGTAGGGTCTTACTCTACAAGGTGGAGAAGGTTACAAACCCAAAACTTAGCCTATGAGACCCAGGCTCAGAGAGGTAGCCTGTCCAAGGCTGCGGCAGTGTGGCCATGGGTGCTGTGCTCCATCCATCTATCCATCCATCCAGCCAGCCATCCAGCCAGCCATCAGCCAGCCAGGCAGCCTTTCATTCAACAAAGCATTTAGGAGAATCTAATCTGCTCTGGGTGCTGGGGATTTAATGCTGAACAAAGCAGCTGTGATTGCTGTCCTCATAAAGTCCCAGTCTGGTGGGGTGGTCATGGGATGGATGGGCACTAAGCAGCTCATGGCACACGTACGTGACTGGTTATAATTGGGGTGGTGCTGTGAGGCTGAGTGGGAGGGGGTAAGAGGTATGGTTCAGGCATCAGTTGTGGCTAAGGTGGAAGGGCTCCTCAGGAGGAGGCTGAGCAGCTGGCTGGTGGGGTTGGTGTCGGGTAGGGACTAGTAACAGACTACAGGAGGGTGTGAGCATGGGAAGCTGGGCAGGGCCATGCCTGAGCAATGGAAGGAGGCCCTCGTGGCAGAGCAGGGGAGCAGAGAGGCGGAGGCCTACACATTGTGCCCTGTGAGGATGGGACTCCTTCTTGAGAAGCTGTGCCCCTGAGAGTGTTGCAGAGACAAGGAAGCCACCCAACTTGGCACCATCCATTTGTTCTTTAAGTGAGAGAGATAATTATAATGGTGACAAGCAACTCGTCCTTGCACAGAGCAGGCCCCCTGAAGGCTGTTTTGCTGTGTGGGGTTGGCATGCACTAAGGCCTGCTGAGGGTCTGGTCTAGTAAAGCCCACAGGCCAGCAGTTGTCTGAGTGTGGGATCCTCATCGCTGGACCCTGCCTGTCCATCTTCCAGTGCACCATCCACCTGACAAAAGAAGACAGGTGAAACTGGGCACAGAGAGGGTGGGCAGACAGAATTTTTTTCATAGGAGTCAGGGAGGCCTCTCTGAAGAGGTGATGTTTCAAAAGAGTCCAGAATTATGATCAGGAGCAGAGAGCAGCCTTTTTGAAGACGGGGCAGCCAGTGCAAAGGTCCTGGGGCACAAACAAACTTGGCATGTTGATGTGTACCACAGTGAGGGAAAGGGGGTAAGGCAGTAGAGGGAGGCAGGGTTCAGATCCTATGGGACCTTCCTGGTAGGCCATGGTAAGTAGTTTGGTTTTATTCCAAAGGTGGGGAAGCCATTAGAGGATTTAGTCTGAAGGGTAACACCTTCCTTCTTCTCTCCTATTTTGTCTCCCCCCCTCCCTTTTTCCTGAGGTCCCTGTGGCTGCTGTGTGGATACTAGGAGAGGGTGGGGAGTGTGAGCAGATAGGAGTCACAGCCAGTTGGTGAAAGGTGAAAGGTGGCCATGCAGGGGGCTGCTGTCTGTTGCTGGGGATGTGAGTAGACCAGGGACTCTGTGGGGTGAGGGAAAGAGAGGAGGCAGTGTGTGCTGGCTCAGTTATCCACAGACGCTGACGTGCCAGTCCGTATTCGGGTCCCGGGTGGGCACATAGCCATGAATGGTGCCTCATGTGGGGAGGGCGCACATGGACGAGTCGATGCACAGCCACCCTTGGAGATAGACAGTGGTGGGTGGCTCCACGTCGGCAGCTCCTGGGCAAGGTCTGGGCTGGTGTGTTGTCAGAGTCTTGTGGGCAAAGCCTGGCATCTTCAAACCTTGTGGGCAGCCACAGGATCACCTGGGGAGGGGTGCCTGGGGGTGTCCCCGAGCTGTGGTGGCCCAGCACGGGTGACTGGAGGAATCCAAACCTGACCTCTCTTCGTCCCATCTGCCAGTGCCTCCCATTGGCTAAAGGTGAGGCTGCCCATTGGGTGGAGGAGGCTTGATCAGCAGGGGCAGGTGGAAGATGCTGGCAGCTGGCCGGCCAACATGTCTTGGGGGTGGTGGTGGTTTCTGCACTGAAGTCCCTGCTTGGTCCTCTTCCCACTGCTTTCTCTCAGTGTGAGTTCTGGTGGATGGACTCTCGGCATCTGCATTTAGGCATCTGGGGACCTGGGGAGAGAGAATTGGAGTGAGTGCCTCTGGCTGTGGGTCCGGCCTGCCCCGGAGAGCCCCAGCTGGGAGAGGAGGCAGTGGTGCGTGGTTGCTATGGCTGGGGGGGGGGGGGCTGTCAGAGAAGGGGACTTCTGTGGGTTCAGCACAAGTACCTGTCTTCCTCGGTGGGTGTGGGCAAATTCAAAGTACTGCTGGCCTGCTGACCCTTCACACTGGGTCCCTCTACCTGCCTGATGCCAGGCCTTGACCTGAGCTCTGGGCCACAAGCTCTGGCCTCGGCTGGCCCATGGGGAAAGTCATGTACTTTTGGGACCAGAAAGGTCTATTAGTGGGGTCCAGAGACAGGGAAAGAGGCCAACACTTTCCCAGTAACCACACTGCGGCCACTGCCTCTTGGCTTTTCCTGTTTTTGTTTTTCCCCAAGAATATCTCTTCTCCTGCCATGAATTTGGATCACCCTTGACCTCCAAGTCAAGCTAACTTCCTCTGTCAAGGTGGGCCTTCCAGGAACCTGTGTTCCCCTGGCATGGTTGTGAGGTGGGGTCTGAGGCCACCTAAAGGTGGCAGGGAAGCCAGGGGATAGGGGCTGTATTTGTTGTGTGTTTGCATCCACAAGGTGTGGGGCCCCTCAGATGTGTTTTTTCATTGAGTTCTCGTCACCACCCTGTGTTATAGATAAAACAACTAAAATTAAGCACTGACAGAATTTTCCAGAGGTCCAACTAGCAAGTGGTGAGCAGGGGCTGGAATCCACGTGGGTGCCTGCCTATCCCTGTCCCTGGAAGCCCATAGGAATGGACCCCCAGATCCATGCCCCGCTGCAGGGCACCCCGATGTGCGTGTGCACACACTCGCCCGTACCCTCTGATACGCGCTCATTCACCTGCACGCCTGTGACTCCCCATGCCTGCCTCACATCTCAGGAGGCTGTTTTCTGAACACACATGTCCCTCAGTGCTGGCTTGGCGGTGGCCGGGAGTGGGGATTTGGAGTGCAGAGGTAAAGGGAGATTTTTCCTAATTCGAACCATGTCCAAGCCATTGTCTGCAGATGCAGCCCTGCGGCCACCACATTTTTCACAGATGGTGTCTTGCCAAGAAAAAGAGGAGCCGCTGCCAGCAGCTGAGGGGGAAGAGAAATACCAGGGAAGCTGCGCAGCATGGCAGGCCTGGCTTCTGCGGGCCGCCGCGGGGGCTCCTGCCGCAGCAGCGTCTGGCAGCCTGGGCTGGCAGGGCTGGCGGGCCATGGCCTCCTGCCCAGGGCGGGTACAGCCTACCCGCTCCTGGGTAAACCGTCTTCCCAGCCCAGCTGGAGAGCTGTGCCCCTGCAGGCCTTCAATGTCTCATTCCTTCTTTTCTTTCTTTTAAAAAAACTATTGTTTTGATTCTGTGAACAGGCAGAGTATCCACATGGCCTAAGTGCCAAGAGCTGTAAAAAGCTTTTGCCCCATTCCCACCGCCCTATTTGCTTTCCTAGGGCAGCCAGGGTTGCAAGTTTCTTGCCTGTCCTTCCGGAGATCATTTCTGCATATTCAAGCAGAATGCCTTTTGTACCAAAAAGGCACTCTATACTGTTCTTCACGTTGCTGTTTTCACTCCACCGTGTCATGGGGGAGCCTACTCTGTGTCAGGGCACAGGAGAGTCATTCTTAGGTTTCAGAGCTCCATCATCATTCCTGGTGTGGGGGAATCATAAGTTACCTAACCAGTGATGCACCCAGGTTCCTCTTTCCTGTGCGCAGCTCCCACCACATGCCCGTGCTGAGGCCAGGTCCAGAAGGAGGCAGGAGGCAAAGGCCACTGGTTATTACATTTCGTGAAGAAGGGCCAGGCTTGCTGCTGTACTTCCGCTCCGATGACGCCGTGGGGAAAAGTCCCTTGTTCACATGGACCAGGTCCAAGAGGACGTAGACAAAAGGGGAACTAATGTGGGTGAGGTTGGAGAGTTGTTCTTATCCACCCTCTCAGGAGCAACTGTTGTCACGATGGCAAAGGAATGTTCTGATAGCATGTTTGTAATTTTAGCAAATTACATTAAAATTTTTTTGGGGGGGGGAGCTTGGATGGTTCAGTTGTTAAGCGTCTGTCTTTGGCTCGATCCCCAGGTCCTGGGATCGAGCTCCACATCTGGCTCCCTGCTCAGCAGGGAGCCTGCTTCTCCCTCTCCCACTCCCCTTGCTTGTATTCCTTCTCTCACTGTCTCTGTCAGATAAATAAAAAAAACTTTAAAAAAATTTTTTTGAGTACAGTTGACGCCATACTCAATGTTACCTTAGTTACATTAGTTACAAAATAATGTTACATTATTTTCAGGTATACAACATAGTGATTCAATTTCTCTTTAACAAAGGACATTTTAAAATATAAAGCACTTGTGTAATGGCCACCCTCCAGACCTCCCTGTTCTTGTGGGTCTGAGACTGTCTCTGCCCTGCCCTTCTGTTTCCTAGTCTGTGGGTCCTTCATGGCAGCTGGACAGGCCACATTGTGATAGGTCCCCATCTTCAGGTTCTAATTCCACCACTTGTCCCTCTCCCAACAAAGTCACCAGGGCTTGTGGTGACTTTTTCATGACTCCCTGTGCCCCTCACTGAAAACCAGCCATCCCATAGCTCAGTTCTAATACTCTTTGTTTTCCAAAGCGGGGGGAAGGGAGCAAACCAAGATTTAATGAACATGTACTGGGCGCCAGAGTTAAGGGGAAGTAAGGGCTGAATTATAGGGTAAAGTCAGTGGTATGTCAGTATTTAGAAATCATCTCATAAAGTCTGACATAATTACTGAAAGTGGGCAGCAAATGTGAAATTGAATTTCTTGGTGGCCAAAGCAGATCAGCTTAGAAAACGCATACTTGTGGATATCTGCATTCTTGATATATGACAAAACTGGCAAAGCAGTAGGAAAAGAAAAGTTTTTTTTTTTTTTCTATAAACAGTTCTGGGATAAGTGAGTGTCTAAGTGGAAAAAAAAAGGGAAACAACCTGGACCCCCATCTCATACCAGACTCTATGTGGGTTCAGATTGGGAAAGGCAAAACAATAGGAGTTCAACTAGAGATGCAGAACTAGTAGATGATTCTTTGTGTGTCTGTGTGTGTGTGTGTGTGTAAATGGATTTACTACATGTCTTACACAGTGGTGGGGTTTGGCTAAGCAAGGTTGAATTCTACAGGGTAGGCCATCAGGAAGGGAAGACCCATTGGCTGTTGGTGTCTGGCTCAAGGAATGGCTAAGCCCTTTGAGAAAGGCCTTTCAAACGGTTGAGTCAGGCCCATCCAGGATAGTCTCCCTTTTGATTATCTTCAAGTCAACTGACTTGGAAATTTACTCACATCTGTGAAATCTCTTCCTGGCAGTGTGTGGGAGAAGGTGTCTGTGTGCTCCATGTTTTTTGCTTCCCTTCTGTCCTCTGGCTCTCAGGAAAGAAAGTCCCTTGTCACCCTGTAGATCCCTTATCTGAAAGCATAACTAGAAAGGGCATTCTGGTGACTGCAGTTCATCCAACCCGAATCTGGCACATCAAAAAGCTATCACAATAAGAAAATAACTTATAATTTTGGGGTGAGAAGAGACTTTTTAAGCAGGATATAAAAAGCACCAATCATAACGAGAAAGTCTGCTACCAGGAAGTACATCAAAATGAAGAATAGGATATGGCAAAAACAATGGTGTGTCCCCTCCATCACTAGGTCATAAGGGACAACGTGGCCTCTGTCTCTCTTTCTCTTGGCTCACTGGCTGGGGGATGTCTGATGCCTTATCGTGAGGAGAGTCCAGCAGCCCTATGAAGAGGCACACGTCGTGAGAAACTGAGACCTTCTGCCATCTCATGAGTGCGCCATCTTAGAAGCACATCCTCCAGCCCAGCCTGGCCTTCGGAAGAGTACAGCCCTGGCTGGCTTCTCGACTGCAACCTTGAGAGAGACCCTGAGCCAGAGTTGCCCAGATACACCTCTCCTGACTTCCTGACCCACAGAGACCTTGACGTTTGCTGTTTTAGGGTAATTTGTTATGTAGCTAGATAACGAATATAGCATCTTTACTCACAGAATGATTAACGTTAAAAAGACTGATAACACCGAGTGTTGATGAGAGTGTGGAGAAACTGGAACTCACACCCTGCTGGTAGGAGTGTCAACTGGTACCAGCATTTTGGAAAACAGTTTGGTGTCATTTCTACTTCTATTTTTTCCCACATAATTGAAGGCCTCCATTTCCAGTGCTCAATCCCCAACAATCCAGCAATTCCACTTATAGGAACATACCCAACAGAAATGTATAAGGAGGTGCACATCAGAATATACATATACAGAGTGTTCCAAATAGCATTTGTGATCGCCCCAAACAGGAGGTGGGTCCAAAGTCGACTCGCAGTTTATTCATACAACAGAATACTGTAAACAATGAAAATTAATGAATTGTGACTATTGGCAACAACATGAATGGATCTGGTAAGTATAAATTTGGGCGAAAGAAGCCTGACACAAAAGAATACAAATTGTATCATTTCACTTAAACGGAGCCACCTTTGGTGAGGTGGAGGGGCCTCAGGGTTTTCTGGGAAGTTGGCAATGTTTCCTTTCTTTATCTGGGTGGCAGTTATATGGGTGTTCACTATGCTATCCACACGTTTTTTTTTTGTTTTGTGCCTTTTTTCTGTGTGAACCTACAGTTTAAAAAAGATTTTAAAAAGCCCCAACGAAACAACAGCATAATAAGAACACAATCCTGGTTTTATGGGCCTGTCTTAACAGCCCTCAGCATGGTTCAGCAGACAATCCCGACGGGCCAAACCACACAGTCAAGCCTGAGGCTTTCTGAGGGGTGTGATCTCCGGGAGTCTGTGTGTTCTCTGGGCAATCCTCTGTGAATAATATTCCTTCAAGTAAAGCTGGAGAACAAAGTTGGAGGCATGTACTCTGACGAAAGCCTGAAGAGTACTGGCTGACCAGAGGCCGGTGCACCCACGTTAGGAGCTGAATGGTACCCTGGGAGAGCTGACATCCTCTTCAGATGGCCAGGGAGTCTCAGCCTACTTCTCATCGGAATTCGTGTGATCTTCTGCCCTCAGTGGGCAAAGGGAGAAGGTCTGGGGGGGGGACTTACACTGGACACTGCCAAAATCGGAGTTACCTATTGGCCCAAGGCAACACGTATGCCTCATCCTGTATTTAAACAGTGTAGTGGGCCCTCTTGAGGATAAGGCTGTGGAATGAGCTGAGGTGACTATAGTATGTGCCAGTCATGGCCCTTGTCACCTCTGTGTCCCTCTGCTTATGGAAGCAGCACAACTGCTCGGGCCCAGGGCCAGCCATTGCCTGTGCCACATGGGCATCTGACCCCAGGCCTGGCCGGTGACCTATGGGAGAGGGATGGTGGTTCATAAGTCCTCTTTATTCCTGCCCCTCCAGAGCCAGAGAGGGAGGAGCTCTGAGGCAGCAAGTCCTAGGAAATTTGGGCAAGAGCTTGGGACTCTGTTCCTTCTCAGGAGTTGGGGGCACCTCTGGTCCTTCACACAGCATTTCCAAGTTGTCCCTTGGTCTCATCACCATCCCTGCTTCAAGAGAAAGCCAACTGCCTTCTTGGTAGGACAGTGAGGCAGAAAGCAGAGTAAGGTAGCCCCACCGAGTATCAGAATGGAGGTTTTTTGTTTGCAAGAAATAGAAATCTACCTTGAATTGGCTGAAACGATAAAGATTGCTAAAAAAATTAAGTTATGATCCATATACCATAAAATTCACCATTTTAAAGTATATGGTTCAGTGGTATACCCACAAACTTGTGCAATTATCACCACTAATTGCAGAACATTACATCACCCTCAAAAGAAACACTGTACTGTCCACTCCCCATTTCTCACTTCCCCTACTTTCTGTTTCTTTGGCTTACCTCTTCTGGATGTTTCATGTAAAATGGAAGACTTCTGTCTGGCTTCATTCACTTAGCAATAGATTTTCAAGATTCGTGCATACCATAGCATTCATCAGGACCTCATTCCTCACTCCACTAGGCATAGATGTAGGAGTTTGTTTCTGAAATCTCAATTCTGTTCTACTAATCTCTCTCTGTATCTTTATGCCAATACTATAAGTTTTGATTATTATAGCTTTTTATTCAGTTTTGAAATGGGGAAGTCTAAGTCACCCAAATTTGTCCTTTTTCAAGATTGTTTTGGCTGTTCTGAGTCCCCTGCATTTTATTTATTTATTTATTTATTTATTTATTTATTTATTTATTTATATTTTTATTTATATTTTTAAAAGATTTATTTATTTACTGGAGGGGTGGGGGGAAGGGCCAGATGGAGAAAGACTGTGCTGAGCATGGGACCTGATGTGAGGCTTGATCTCACGACCTTGAGATCATGACCCTGGGCTGAAACCAAGGGTTAAATGCTTAACTGACTGTGCCACCCACGTGCCCCTCACATTATTGTATGAGGATCGAGTTGTCCAATTCTGTGAAAAAGAAAGTTGAATTTTGGGATTGCAATTGCAATTGATAGGGATTGCACTGAATCTATAGAATAATTTGAGATGTGTTGACATTTTAATGATATTTAGATATTTAATGATATTAAGTCTTCCAATCCTTGGATGCCAGGTGTCTTTCCTTTCACTTAGGGATTTCTTACAATGGTGTTTTGTAATTTTCAGTGTACAAATCTTACGTGCTTGTCAAATTTATTTCCAAGTATTTTATTGATTCTATTATTAATTGCATTGGTTTATTACCTTCATATTTGGATTGTTCATTGCTAGTGTAGAAATATAACTGATTTTTGTAAGTTGATCTTGTATTGTGAAATTTTGCTGAACTCAGTTATTAGCTGTAATAGTGTGTGTGTGTGTGTGTGTGTGTGTGTGTGTTCCTCAGGTCATTGTATGCTCAAGAACATGTCATCTGCAAGTAGCTAGTTTTCCTTTCCTATATGGAAACTTTTTGTTTAACTCTCTTGCCTAGTTTCCCTGGCTAGAACCTTACTACAGTGTTGATTGGAAGGGCCTCCTTTTGATAGAAGCTTTAGTAGAAGCCCCGCCTAAGAACTTCTACCTATATGCCATTGGCCAGAATTAGTCATATGGTCATTTTTATTGCAAGAGAGTCTAGAAAGTGTAGTTTTCTCTTGGGCATATTGCTGTGCAAAGAAAAAGAAAAATCAAGTTTCTTTTACTAAGAACAATAGAAGAAAGCATGGATATTTTTGTAGGCAAAAATAACCTACAAAAAAAACCACTGTCCCTTGCACAGTGGTTCCTGCTGCACTGTCTCCTATAAGTAAAATGCAAGAACTCTTGCTTCATTTCTCTGATTCTTCTGCACTCAACTCTATGGCCAGTCCCATCTCAGGCCGACTTCTGCTGGGTAACAAAATGACCTGTGCAGTTCCTGGCCTCACTCCTCCAGTTACACGATCTAGAGCTAGAAAAAGCACCTGTGTCTCAGGATTCCTGCCAGAATATCCTGTGCTTTGCTCTAACTGGATGAGCCTAGGTCTCACGCTCGTACCTGAACCAGTCACCAAGGCCAGTGGGTTGAATGTACTGTTTGGATCAGTCTATAGACACCTTTTATGTCCTGGACCTGAGGGCCACCTGAGACATTGGTTCCCCTATATCCACTCTGCTCCTCAGAGTCAGATGTTGGGGCTGAGAGCCTGAGGGCTGACCATGTATGAGTATAGCTGGAAGTCATGCCTCATTCCTTATCCTGACTGTCAAAGCTGGTGGGCTTAGGCCCTTTGCCCAGGGGCTTCTCCCCTCCACCTCCCCAGAGACAGGCCTGGCTGTCCCTCTCACTGTCCCAGCCATCCTACAGCCCTGGGACAAGTTCCATGTAAATGGGACAAGCATGGATGATAGGGCCTTATTTTACCTGATGAATAAAAATGTGCCTGTAAATTGAGGAATTGGAGACCCCATGCTATTTTTCCACCTTCCAGCTTTTTCAGAGGTACATTAGTGTTGTTTCTGATTGTGTGTCTGGGAATCATGGGTTCTCACACTTGACCTCCAGGTTTTGGTAGCTGAGAGCTATGGAGTCAGGCAGGCCAGGGGCGAATCCTGGCCCCACTGTCTACCATCTGGGCGACCTTGGGCACACTACTTAGCCTCTGTATGCCTTGTTTTCTGTACATGTTATGGGGGGGTCCTGCTTATCTTTTGGGGGTTGGGACAAATGAATGGGATGGTTTGTGTAAAAGACACTCGGTATACTTTAAAGTCAGCAGATAGGGTGACGATGACAAAGATGGAAGTGATGCCGTGTCAGACATTCGCTGTTCACTCATTCACTCTCGGCCCTGAGAGCTGCTAATTCCTCCTGTTCACTGATCTGTTTTCTCATTTTCTCATTGCTGACTATGCTCTAGCAACTGAAAATGGAAATTTTACTTACTGGTCCTTGAAAACAAACCACCTTCACGCTGCTCAGGCAGAGAGGGCAGTTACTGGCACTCACCTGGGACAGCCAGGACCTAGTTCCTTACTCCACTGAGCATAGACGTAGGAGTTTATTTCTGAAATCTCAGTTCTGTTCTATTAATCTCTCTATATGTCCTTATGCCAGTACTATACAGTTTAGATTATTGTAGCTTTTTACTCAGTTTTGAAATTGGGAAGTGTGAGTGGTCCAGATTTGTCAGGTGGGCTCCAGAGCCTGGCTTCGATCTAGGCCCTGAGCTTTCTTGCCCTTGTGCTGGCCTCACTTCTGGCCCTTTCCGTGCAGCAGGGGAACATGGCTGCCTGCTGCTCCAGACAGCCCTCCTCCCAGCTAGCCCTACAGGGAGAGAGTGTGGGGGAGTCCCAGGGCAGGGGGGAGTGATGTGCAGCAGGGTGGGTCTTGCCCTTTGGTGGTACTAGAAGTGAGGCCTAGGAGAACTTTCTGGGTCCAGCATGTAAGACAAACAAGGACCAGGTCATCTGGTTCCTCTGGGACAGGAAGCCTTACAGCTTGGAGTTTCAAGATGAGTGATCAAAAGGAATTTACACTTTATAGTCACAGTCTCCTGCACAGGGTGTCTCTCAGGGCACACCACAGTCCCTTGCACGGGGTGCCTCTTATGGCACACCTGGCTGTGGTTTCATCCTCTGTGCTTTTTTCGCCTGATCATGCTCCAGATGCCCAGAGAGCCAGCCTCAGAGGCTGAGGGTTATTACACACCTTTGTCATTGCCATTACCTACCCTGGGGCACTTGTTTATGCTCATGGGCAAGGGACATCCTTGTTACTCTTTCACAGCCTGGCACACATTCCTTCCTGAACACCCCCTCACACTCCCATTTGACCAATGGAATGAACTGATGTGTCCCTTGGGCCCTATTGTCTGCACCTCATGGCCTTCTGTACCTTTGGAGCTTCCCTGTCTGCCCACGAGTTCAAGGGCAGGGAAGCTCCTGGATGAGGGCCCAGCCGGCGGAGATGCTGGGGAAAAGCATGGTGGGCAGTGGCAAGATCAGAATGGTCATGGGGCCCATTGGGCCTGGGGTTTGACAGCTCTGCTACAGGTTAGTCCCAGGGTCACTGCACAAACTCTCTCTAACCTGTTTGGTTACCTTCTGGAGAGGTGTCTCCCCTGTGAATCATTCTTCAACCACCAGGCTTTCTGCTGCTCCATTTGTGTCCCTGCTCAGACTTCCCATTGGCAGTGGGGCCTGGGGTCCTCTGTGAGGAATGTAGCTCAGTGGTCCAGGGCAGTGGTACCAATGGGCTGATCACAGCCAATTTCATCAGACGCTTGGTCTGCCCAAGAGTGGAGCCAAAGACCTCCCCGCTGCACGGACCCCTAGCTAGAGATACTGCTCCATGCCCCTCAAGACTGTAGGGTCCCCATTGCCTTCTCAGCCTTCCCACTGACCCTTCATTTGCTGAGTCTTCCTCCAGGAAGCTTCTGGAAGGCAGGACCATGTCCTCTGCCTCCTGTGTCCCCATCCTGCCTAAATGCCATCCTTTATACGTTGTTTAGTTAGGGGCAATATGGAGCAGTGGTTCTCAAACTTTTCAGTTGCGGTGAACAAGAACTTCAACTCCCTCCATTCTGACCTCAATCTGTACTTTCTAATTGATTAAGTTCTTTGCAGCTTATATTTCAAGTCAGGCAAATGACCTAGTGGGTAAGGCATCCCATGATGGGACCCAAAACTACCCCAAGACAGTGATGGACCTGCCCACTGCCTACTGACCTTTGCTGCATATTTTCCTTACATAAACCTAGAAGTATTTTCAGCACTTTGGGGACAGTCTTAGGGATACTTGGCCAGTGTTGGCTTCCTGGAAATCAATTCCTTTCTTGTTTCACCACTGTCTCCCTGTGGATTTTGTCAGTGGTGACTGACTAAACTTGGTTTGTTGGGACCCCTGGAGCCCAGTTACATCAGGACCCCTTTGTATTCTTTTTTAAAATATTTTTAAAAATTTAAGTATAATATTTTTAATTTAAATTCAATTAACCAACATATAGTGTTCAATGATTCCTTAGTTGCATACAACACCCAGTGCTCATCACATTGAGTGCCCTCCTTAATGCCCATCACCCAGTTACCCCATCTCTCCACCCCCTCTCCCTTCTGTAACTGTCAGTTTGCTTCCTGGAGTCCAGAGTCTTTCATGGTTTGTCTCCCTCTGATTTCTCCCCATTCAGTTTTCCCTCCCTTCCCCAGTGGTCCTCTGTGCTATTCCTTATGTTCCACATATGAATGAAACCATATGATAATTGTCTTTCTCTGATTGACTTATTTCACTTAGCATAATCCCCTCTAGTTCCATCCATGTTGATGTAAATGGTACATAGTCATTCTTTCTGATGGCTGAATAATATTCCATTGTATACATGAACCACATCTTCTTTATCTATTTGTCTGTTGACAGACATCTCGACCCCCTCCACAGTTTGGCTATTATGGACATTGCTGCTATGAACATTGGGGTGCAGGTACCCCTTCTTTTCACTACACCTTTATCTTTGGGGCAAATACCTAGTAGTGCAATTGCTGGGTCATAGGGTAGTTTTATTTGCAATGTCTTGAGGAACCTCCATACTGTTTTTCAGAGTGGCTGTACCAGCTTGCACTTTTAACAACAGTGTAATAAGGTTCCCCTTTCTCCGCATCCTCGCCAATATTTGTTGTTCCCTGTCTTGTTAATTTTAGCCATTCTAACTGGTGTAAGGTAGCATCTCATTGTGGTTTTGATTTGTATTTCCCTGATGGCTGGTGATGTTGTACATTTTTTCCTGTGTCTGTCAGCCATCTGTATGTCTTCTTTGGAGAAGGGTCTGTTGAAGTCTTCTGCCCATTTCTTGACTGGATTATTTGTTTTTTGGGTGTTGATTTTGATATGTTCTTTATAGATCTGGATATCAGCCCTTTATCTGATAGGACGTTTGTAGAGATCTTCTCCCACTCAGTAGGTTGCCTTTTAGTTTTGTTGACTGTTTCCTTTGCTGCGTGAAACCTTTTTATCTTGATGAAGTCCCAATAGTTCATTTTTGTTTTTCTTTCCCTTGCCTTTAGAATTGTGTCTTACAAGAAGTTGCTGTGGCTGGCTGAGGTCAAAGAAGTTGCTGCCTGTGTTCTCCTCTAGGATTTTGTGGATTTCTGTCTCATATTTAGGTCTTTCATCCATTTTGAGTTTATCTTTGTGTATGGTATAAGAGAATAGGATCCCTTTTTGTTCTTAAAAACTATTGAGGACCCCAAAGAGCTCCCGCTTATGTGTGTTCTACCCTGTGTTATGTTGGCACTGTCTCTCACCAACAGGCTTTGTTGCTTGGATACCTGGTTGTTGAACATTTACCATTGCACTGTGGTTATCCCTGCCTATGTTCTATCTCACAATTTAAACTTGAGAACTTCATAAAACAGGAAAACACAGTGTACATTTCATTAGCTATGAGAGTGAGGATATATTACACCTCAGTGGCTTCTGGAGAACTGGATATATTCATGAAGGGATGAGAGTAAAAAAGGCAAATGATGTCTTGGCATTATTTTGAAAGTAATTTTGGGGCCCCTGGGTGGCTCAGTCGGTGAAGCACCTGCCTTCAGTTCAGGTCATGACCTCAGGGTCCTGGGATTGAGTCCCGTGTTGGGCTTCCTGCTCAGCGGGAAGTCTGCTTCTCCCTCTCCCTCTTACCCACTCCCATGCTCATGCTCTTTCTTTCAAATGAATAAATAAAATCTTAAAGAAAATGAACTTAAAAAAACAGAAAATAAAATTTTTTCCTTTCAATCCCCCTGGGAAGGCCTGAGCCCAGGAGACCTCAGGGCACATCACAAATTCTACCGTACTGTGAATAGGTGTCTCTTTTCTGGAGTGAATGTTTGTGTCGCCCTAAGTTCCTATGTTGAAATCCTGACCATCAGTGTGATGGCATTAGGAGGTGAGGCCTTTGGTCAGGTTGTGAGGATGGAGCCCTCATGAATGGGACTAATGCCCTTATAAGAAGAGGCCTGAGAGATGATCTCTCTCTTCCCTCGCCCCTCCCCACCACGTGAGGACACAGTGAGAAGATAGCCATCAGTGAATCAGGAGGAGGCCTCTCACCAGACACAGGATCTGCCTTTAGGTGCCTTGATCTTGGACATCCAGCCTCTAGAACTGGGAGAAATGAATGTCTCTTGTTTAAGCCCCTCCGTCTACGGTATTGGGTCATAGCAGCCCACGTGGACTGAGACAGGCCCCTACACGCATACCCTTTATGGTAGCTCTAGCGTGATGAGGATCCCTGCTGCTGCTTTAACTCTTCCAGGCAAATGTTGAAGCCTGATTAGGGGAGTGCCCTGGGAGGGAAAGACAGTCCTCCATGGTCCTCAGAGGATCCTGTAGGAAGGGCATGTGGGCCTCCCAGAGTTTGGCTAAATAGCTTCCTAAGCAGGGAAAGGATTAAAGTGGGGCTGGCACCTGAGCAGCTGGCCAAGGACCCAACCTCCCGTGAGTTGGCTGGCATGCCCATAGCATGTGGCTGGCCTTGAGCCCCATGGATTCCCAGCAGAAGAGCTGCGATCTGGATGGGAGACAAATACGGGTGGGGGCAGGGCCCCTAGAACCACCCCCCTGAAGGGCACCCACATTGCCAGGAATGCCCCGGTCTGGGTATGCCCTTGGAAGGAGAAGCAAGGCCTTGCCAGGGAGGGTCTTTCCCTCAGCCCTAATCCTTAAGCTGCACTTGTGACGGGAGCAGGAGTAGTAGATTGAGTTTTATCGAGACTGGATGCATGGATGCTTTTCTTTAGGGCTGGAGGTTTTTATTTTTCCCCCCAAAGATTCTATTTATTCATTTGAGAGATGGAGAGAGAGAGAGAGAGAGAGAGAGAGAGAGAGAGGGAGAGCATGAGAGGGGAGAAGTTCAGAGGGAGAAGCAGACTCCCGGTGGAGCCGAGAGCCTGATGCGGGACTCCATCCTGGAACTCCGGGACCATGACCCGAGCCGAAGGCAGTTGCCCAACCAACTGAGCCACCCAGGTGCCCCAGGGCTGGAGGTTTTAATACTTGGACATATCCAAAGACAGATTTGACACACATGGCTGAGAGTAGTGATTAGAGGAAAAATAAAAACCATTCTGCTTTCATACCACTGACCTCAGGCTCAGAGGCAAGCTCAATACACCAGTTTTCCCTCTCCCCTCCCCTGGCAGGGGTGAGCCGGGCAGGGAGGTCTCTGGTACAGGCAGAGGTGCTAGAGTGATGACTGGTGTCCAGTCAGCTGTCCCCGTCTGCTGTCTCATCTGCCATGTTGTGTCTGCTGTGTCCTACTTGCTGTCCTCCCATCTGCTGTGTCCTGACTACTGCCCCCTGTTGACTCTCCCCGGCCTGCCATGTCCTGTCAGCTGGCTCATCTGCCATGTCTCCTCTGCTGTCCCCTAAGTTCTGTGTCCTGTTTGCTGCCCCATCTGCTGTCTTCTGTATGCTATGTCCTACTTGCTATCCTCTGTCTACTTTTGGGGACACACACCTGCCTGCCAGAGGTAGTCCGGCCTGGTCCCAGGGACATAATTTATCTTACAGGTGGGTTTCTCCTTACCCCCAATGCCAGACTAGTTTTTGGGGGTGAGTGTTCTTTTTCCACCGGCCTCTGACTTGTTTTTCAGGGCCAGTATCAGGAAGGGCCTTCTGGATGAGCCGAATTCAGAGGAACCCTGATGGGAAAGCAGGAGTTTTCTTGGTGTCCGGAGTTGGGGGTCTGATTAGGGTTTACTCCCCACCCCCTTGCATCCGCTTCTTGGATCAGGAGGCTGAGCTGGGTGGGGGGTCCCTCCTGAAGACCATGCCCTGGGGTGGGGTCACTGAAAGCTGCATGATCAGGAGTGACAGGGGTCAGCATTCTTCCGTGGAACCGGCGTCCTAGGCATACGGGCAGCATTGAGGGTGTGTGGAGGAAGCCTCTAGGGGAGGCTGCGGTTGGGGCAAGAGTTCTCTCCTGTCTGGGGGAGGGGTAAGGCCTGCGTTTTCTTTTCTAATCCAACTCTCTGAGTCCCAGGAGGCCTGGGGAAACAGGCAGAGGCTGAGACAGGGGTGCATTTTTGGAATTCCAGGCATGTCTGCTTCCTCTCCAGGCCAGGCACTGCCTAGAAGCCAGGAACTGTGCAGAGGCTTTGGCTCTGGGTTCCCGATTTGTCCCACCCCAAGACTCTGGGGGCAGGGCTTTCCAAAATGTTGCCACATGAAACCTGCTCCACTGGGTCAGGCCTTCCCAATCCCCCACTAGTCTCTGAAAGGAGGTAGGGTGGGTGGGGGATGGGGCAGCAGCACACCCATCCCCCAGCCTCTTCCAGACCCTGGTGCGGACTTAGTTCCAGGGTGCACGGTACCAGAAAAAGGTCACAGAAAATGACATCACTTAATTTAGGGACCAAAATATCTTAGGGAGTTCTTTTAAAAGAGGTTTACAGGGGCCTACTGTAACCACTGAAACTTTAAAGATAAACATTTTTTAAAAAGCTCGATTTTACTCTATTTTTAACTTTTGGTTATGATAACTCCCATGCAAAGATGATATGTATGCATGCGTGCTATTACCCACAAAGCTGGACACTTGGCTCTTGTGACACGATCACAGGAAGAGTCTCTTTTGAAAAGAAAAATCTGCCAGCAGGTCAGTTTCCCTGTGTACCCTTCCAGGCTTGGTGCCTGGTTGGTGGTCTGGTGTTCCTCTTTCTTGCTATGTGTGTGTATGTGTGGGGAGGTTCTTCCTTTTTAGCTGGTCACCTCCCCACGCTGCTGACCCCTCTTTACCCTCTTTACAAGGGTTTGAGGTGTTAAGGGCAGCCATTCTCCACTTTCCTCGACTTAACCACATCCTGCATTTTTCTTGCAAGATTTGCCATTTCCATCTGTGAAATGTCTCCCATTGCTGGGAGAGGGAGTGGGGGAGGCTGAGGTTAAGATACCATGAACATCTGTATTCAGTCATAAGAGGTCCTTTGTGAGAGGGCTTTCCTGTACTGTGATCTTGGCTTTTCCATCCCCACCCATGGGGAAGTAGCTGCTGGAGACTTGGATGAAGAGGACCTGGGACCTGCAGATCCTCTGGATCTCCACCCTCCTTGCCTGGCCAGACTGGTGCCCTGGCCAGAATGCCGCTCCCAAGCACCCCCGCACCTTTTCAGGCCAGCCTGAATGTCACTGCTGTTCACAACAGCTGTCCCTGGGCAGCACCCTCCGTGTGGGAACCTGATGTCCCTCACCTGCCTGCGGGTATGGGGATGGCTATCTGCAGCTGAAATTGAGCTTCTATTTTGAGTCAGGCCCTCCCCACTCTAGTTGGGGTACAGGTCCTCAGGGGAACTGCTGGGAGTTCCCTGCAGAGTGGCAGGCCCATCTGCCGGGCTTCTGAATGCTGTCTGTGTGACCCTGCCTTGGCACAGCCCTGCACTTCCAGGGTTTCCAGACTGGGTGACACCTCACCCCTCTTCCTCTTGCTTTTGCTGGACCTACAATGTGACAAGTGTGGGACACCACTTGCCCATTCCTTCCTGGCCAGCTTCATGAGTTCTTCCTACCAACCTTGCCTGGAGGAGTCCCTCAGGTTCATCCCTCCATTGGCGGGCATTTGGCAATTGTATCGCCTATCTATCCCTGGGTAATAAGCCACCTCAAGATTTGGTAGTTTAAAAATAACAATAAGTTGTCTTCCTTGTGAATTTTCAATTTGGGCTGCTCATGGCATCAACGGAGGGGACCCTTCCAAGATGGTGCACTCATATGGCATGCTGGTGCTGGCTGTCAGTTGGGAGCTTGGCTTGGGCTATGGGCCTGGGGTCTTGGTTTTTCCTAGGCTGCTTGGATTTCTTTAAAGCAAGGCAGCTAGGTTCCAAAAGTGTGCATCTCCGGAAAACAAAGTGGAAGCCTTCAAAGTTATATCACATCACTTCTACCACTTGACATGGATTAAAACAATCACCAAGTTTCACCCAAATGCAAGAAACGGGGACATTGGCTCCATGTGGCAAGGTTCTAGAAGGATACGTAGGATGGGAGGTACCTTTGCAGCCAGTTTTGGGAAAAAGATCTGTCCCTGAGATGGCTCCAAGAATCTTCTCCTAAGATTCTTGTCCTTGGGCGCAATCCTCTACTCTTGAATGTAGACTGGACATATGGACTCATTTCTAATGAGCAGAATATGGCAGAAGTGATGGGATGTCAATTCTGAGATGGGATTACCAAAAGGCTGTGGCTTCTCTCTTGGGAGCTCTCTGTTGCTCTCTGTTCATCCTGAGGGACAGCAGCTGTGCGTCATGAAGCAGCCCCGCAGACAGCCCACATGACAAAGGACCAGGGTCTGTCAGAACCACATGAGAGAGCCTGAAGGCAGACTTCCCCAGTCAGCCCTTCAGAAGAGACTGCAACCCTGGCTGACAACTTGACGGCAGTCTCACGAGAGGCCCCTCGCCAGAGGCCCCCAGCTAAGCCAAGACTCCTGGCCTATGGAAACTGTGGGATAATAAATGTGTGTTGTTTTAAGCTGCTAATTTGGGGGGTAATTTGTCACACAGCAGTAGGTAACATGAATGGTTTTGCCATAAAAAGTAGCTTCAGCCCATAGTACACTCATGTGTCCTTTCAACCCAGAGAAGATGAGGGCCATTTCCTCTCCTGATGTTCTCTTGTTTTTTTTTTTTTTTTGCCTCCATATAAACATGGGTCATACTCACAGCAGCTAAAAATGTTTTGAATGAAGAGTGAAGGAAGGAAGAAAAAGTATTTTGGTGAAAAGTTTTCTGTATCAGGAAGCAGGTCTTTTTTGCCAAACTTCCTGCTCTCCACCGATGGCCTAGTTCATTCACATGATCCACCCAATATCTGCTGGGCCCCATCCCTAGGCCTCACGGTGGTGGGGGTAGACCCACATCTCTCCAATGCTGGTGGGAGGCAGATGAATGAGTCTCTCTTATAGGACAGAAGTGAAGGTGCTGTAGGTCCTGCCTAGGCTAAGGCCACAGAAGAGAGATGTCTGGTGGGTCTACAAGGAGGCAGAGATGCATACAAGACTTGGACTGGCCAGCCTGTCCCAGATTCTCTTTGCAGTTGCTTCTCCAACTCCCTGGAGTACTCCTTCCCAACTTGTTCCTATGATCTGTTCAGGAGTCTCCTCCCTTCTGAGATGGAGGGGATCCTACCCTTTCCTCCCAACCTGGCAGTGTCTCTACCTGCTCTCCCACCCCCCACCCTGAGTTTACCTCCTACACTGGTAGGCTTCCTTCCAGACCCAGGGCTTCTTGGATGGTGCTCGTGCCCTGAGGGCCATGGTCAGGCCTCCTTAGACCTCTGCTACACGTCCTGATGTCCCAGCTCAGCTGCGCAGACCCCTGGACCTGGGAGCCTACCACTGACTCATTTTGAGGCACTTCTTTGCATTAACACAGTGTGTTCTGGAAACTGAAGCTAGCCAGAACTGAGATAGGTCTCCAGGTCTCCTAACTCCACCCCCCCTGCCTGCAGTGTATGCTCCTCTCTGCCGTGACACCATTACTTTGCGTTTGCCTTTTTGTAGTTTGGACATCAACCATGGGGACCAGTCCCCATCTGAGTCATACCTATTCTGCTGACAGAGACTTCAAATTTTGCCGATCACTGAAGTCCACATGCCTGGGACCTCCTGAAGGGACATTAATTAACATTTGGAAGGATTCCAGGGGCCCCTTGTGGAAAGGTGCTACATGGAGGAGATATTCTTTTAAAAACTGATTATAGATCCCCTCCTGAGACCCCATAATTAGGCAACTGTTGCTGTACTTGAGTAGCTGCAACTCTAATATCCAGCTAGACTGTAATTAAGTCGGGCCTCCTGGAATCGGATGGGCCTTGCCGTGCAATTCGGGGGAGAATTCCACCCATAGCAACTCATTACAGGAATGTGCTTGGATTCCAGGAACTTTGCCAATTATTTTTTCTATAATTCAAATGTGGTTTTAATCTTCCTCTTTGCAATTTCCTCTTAGGTGAATGGAAATGTCTTCTCATCTCTTTACACTTCTCTGGTATTTAATTGATCAAACATCCTGTAGCTAAAGCCACATGTGGGGGTTTTAGTTTGAACAGCCTTGATTTAGACCCTGTCACAGAAGCAGACTCAGAGAAGACATGTGTGGGGAAACCCAATGGCAAGATGGGTGGCGTGGGGAGGGGAGCCAGAGCCTGGGTATTTAACCCAGGCCTGGCAGTAACTGGTCTGATGTGCCCTTCCTCCACCCCAGTCCCTCTTTCTGGGACTACTTGGACTACATTTCCCAGCATCCTCTGTGGGAAAGTTGCATCATATGACTGTGTTGTGGCCAATGGACGTGGACTGAAACGAGGGGTGTGCCAACCTTCAGGCTTGGCAGAACCCCATCATATAGGCTTCTCCACACTGTCACTTACTGGCCAGCAAAATGTAGAGGGTTCAGTTGAAGACCCCAAAGACCTTCGACCACAGTGCCCTTACTAGATGGCAGGAACTGGCCAGCAGAGCCACAGTTAGAGTATCTGAACCGGGTTTGGCATCAATAAGAAAGAAGCTTTTCTTGTGTAAGGCCAGGTTTTTTGGTCGTTAGAGCAGCCAGCTTTAATAACCGTAACACATGGAGACTCGATTTCCTTACCTGCAAAATGGAAAGAATGACAATTTACCCAGACCACATCATAGGCAGACAGTGGATGGAAAAATACTTTAAAATGGGGAAATGTCCTTAAAGAAGGGACTGTGTGGAGCCCTTAGAGTTCACAGTAACATTAACATGCTGTGCTTTCTTTTCAGAATGGTGCTGTGTGCATGGTTGGTAAGCTGGCTGCACAGAGATCTGGGCCCCGAAGTCGGGGTAGGCAGAAGGTATAAACCTGGGTAACTGAAACCCCAGGGTATGTGGAGACAGAAATGATTCGTATGTCCTGTGGTTTGGGGGGTCTGGGCCCTGGGTCTCCCAGGTATTGCCCTGCCTCTCTAAGTGCTGACCATCCCAGGAATTGGGCCTGAGCTGTTTGGGAAGGCTGGTGATGGGAACTTCTGCAGCGGGCAGCTTAGGGCAGCAGGCTGCACCCTCAGAGCCCCTGGTTGAGGGGAGGGCCCAGCCCTGAAGCTTACAGACTTGGCCCTAACTTGCCAGCTGTATGACGTCTTTGTTGGGGAGAACTTGGGAAACGTCTGGCACCTAGGCTTATCTTGCTTCTCTCTCTGTACTCTTGCCTGGTCCCTGGCCCAGCACCCTCCTCAGCCAGGTGCCCAGATTCCCTGGAAGGGACTCTGCCCTGTCTGTTGAGGTGGCTAGTGTTCCCCCTAATTCTCACTGCATCCCTTCTTGGTGCCTGTTGGGCCTCTGCCACGTTTCCCTCCCTGTGCCCCTGAGGAGCATGGCCCGATGATCAAGGTGCAGGGAGGGCAGAGCTGGTCCCCCTCCTGCTCCCTGCACCATCCCCTTCTGTCATGGAGTACCCACCTGCCCTGCCCACTGGGCTCTGGAAATGGTGGCTCATGCTTGGTTCTCAGATTGCCCACATGGCATGGCCTCCTAGAGCCTCAGTTTCCTCATTTCCTGTGTTAATGATACCACTTTGCAGGGATCACACAAGCATTTGATGAGGCTGCATGTGGTAAGTGCCTGGCACAGGAGCAGAACCACAAGGATAACAACACCTCAGCACGGGCACTGCTGTATGTACATGCTTCACTCCTCCCACTTCCTTGTGAACAGGGCCCACCTTCTGCAGCCCCATTTCACAGATAAGGAGTAAGCCTCTGAAAGGGGCAGTGGCCAAGGCCATGGGCACACAGGGACAGTCACTGAGTGCAGCGCCCAGTGGCTGTTGCTGGGTGAAGGTGTGAGTGCTGGTCGCAGTCAGCACACTATGGCCAGTGGCTGATGCATCATCGGCAGCAGAGGACTGGGGCCTCCTTTGATGCCACTGGTCTCCCCACCCATCTGGGAGGCTGGGAGCACCATCACCCTGAGGGAAGAGATGGGTGCCTGCAGGATTCTGGGCTGTTCCCGAAGGCTGGGTGTGGCTGGTGGGAGATGGGCCTGCATTCAGAAGCCTGCTAGGAGGCTGTGAGGGTACAGAGGCAAGATGGGGGCCATTCAGAAGCTCCTCACTTCCCTCTAGGTTCTCAGTGGCTGCTGAAGGTGTGTGTCCTGCCCAGGAAGGTCATGAGGAGGAGGAAGCACAGGGCAGGGGTGGGACTTCCTCAGCATCCCACAAGGTGGCCCCTCCCTTATAGGGGGAGGTCAGAATCCTCAGTAGGGACAGGGAACTATGGACACAGGGAGTCCATTCCAGAGTCCCGAGTAGTGGGGAAGGAAAGAGTGGGAGAGAAAAAGAGGGGGGAGGGATGAGAGAGAGAAGGAAAGAGAGAAGGTTCTTTGGTGTCTCTTCTTATAAGGGCACTAATCCTATCAGATCATGTCCCACACTTATGACTTTATTTAACCTTAATTATTTTTTAATTTTTTTTAAAAAAAATTTATTTATTTGAAAGAGAGAGAACAGGAGCAGAGGGAAGAGGCAGGGGGAGTGGGAGAAGCAGACTCCCCTCTGAGCAGGGAGCCAAATGTGGGATTTGATCCTAGGACCCCAGGATTATGACTTGAGTCGAAGGTAGATGCTTAACCTACTGAGCCACCCAGGTGCCCCCATTTAACCTTAACTAAATGGCCCTATGCTTAAATACAGTCACTTTAGGGGTTAGGCTTCAATATAGTAATTTTGAGGACACACATTTCAGTCAGTAGCAAATGGTTAAATTTTCATGAAAATAGAACAATGAAAACTTGATGAGTAATTTCTGGGCTTTGCTTGAGATCACCTCTTTGGGGTCAAGAGATCTGGTCTCCAGTTCTGGTTCTACCCTAGACAATCATCTGTAAATGGCCTTCCGTTTAGGCCCCTTCTGTGCCTGTGGCAGGCATCACTAATCCACCACAGATCACTTTCATTCTGAACTGACAGGCAGCCTCAGAATCCTTCTCAACATACTGTTCTAGGCAGGTCTGGTCAATGAGCCACAGGTGGCCTGTGACTTAAAAATGACCTGTTTTTCTTGTATTAAATAAAGTACAGGTTTGCTCAGGGCAGGGCAGAGTCTTCTTGTCGTTGTGACTGTGCCTGACAAGGGGCAGGCCCTGCAGAGGTTCTGGGGAATGACGAGGTGGGGGCTGCTTAGATTTCTTATTTTTCAGGTAGTGGGGACAACTCCTGTCTTGCTGCACCAATTGTAGGTAATGAAGGAGCAAGAGTTCATCATAGTAGCTGTTTCAAGCACAGAGACTCAGACGGGGCTCCCCATCTATTTGCTGAAGGGCAAACTGTCTATTGACAGTGGTAACTGTGAGTGCATGGGGTGCTTACCATGATACAGAGCCTGCCTGGGTCCTTTTCTCATTAACTCTGCCATACAAGGTGGGTGCTCTTGTTATCCCTATTTCCAGATTGGGAAACCGAGGCACAGACTGGTGAGGCTACCTGCCAAGGTCATGAAGGGAGGTAGGAAGGAAGGCAAAGAGGTAAGGGGCAACCAGACTTTTGGACCAAAGTGGCGAGGGTGCCAGTCTGTCCACCTAGGCCAGAGCACCGGGGCTAGGCCCGGACTGTCTGGAGCTTGGGGGTGGGTAGGGAAGAGAGGAACAGGGTTTAGAACTGTTGCTGGGGGGGGTGGGGGGAGGTTTGGCAGTGGGAGGTAGGTTGGATGCGGGCAATCAGACCGGGCTGAGTTTCTGGGCTGTGATTGGAATACTGCTCGGGTTTTTCTAGGGGAGGTTTGTGCCTGCTCTCAGCGCAGCATTGTTCCTGCAACGAGAAGGGCTTTTTATGTGGATTCCCTGGGAAATCAGACATGTCCAGGCTCCCCGCTGCGTGTCCGCGTTCTCTGCAGGCTGGTAGGAGATGCCTGTGTAGTTCTTAGCACTAGAGAACAAGTTGCTTGAAAACAAAACAAAACAAAACACACAAAACAAAGCTTATTGTTTTCTTTTACTCCTTCAATTAAAAAGTAGAAACTTTGCAGAGACTTTTGAAACATGAGAATTAAATTTGAATTTGAGAATGAGAATTTGAGAGAAATGAGAATTTGAAACAGATGAGAATTAGAAGCCAGTGAAGCTGGGGGTAAGCCCACCAGCCTGAGGTGCATGCTGGGAAGCATCCTCTGACTTTAGGGGGTGAGCTCCCTGTGAGCTGGCCTTTCTGACCCATCCATTAGGGGGGCTCCTGGAGCTGACCGTGGGAAAAGGCTGCCTCCAGGGCCTGGGCGGGACTGCATTGTCTCCTGTCCTTCCCACCCTGTAAATCCTTTTCAGTCAGAGCCTGGAGTGTCCGATGGGAAGATTGATGGGGACTCTGAGCCTGTCAGCTGTTCCCACCCTGGGACTTGTGATTTAAGTCCTCAACAGCCTGGGGGAGCCTCGGAAACTGTCCCTTACAAAATAGATGCCATTCCTGACCTGGAGAGGGAGGAATGTGGAGGATTTGGGGTCACCCCCAAGGCAACATGTGAGGTCAGGGATGGCAGGGGCCAAAGCCTGCTCTGGATCAGCCTGCTGGGAGGCATCTCTGCATAATGAAACATTTATCTTCTTACAGCCACCCGGGAGAGAAGGTCAAGGGGTGCGGAGCGACTCCCCATAAATATGTGAGGGGGATGAGCACCACCTCGGCGAGGCCATACCACTCCCCCTCTCCCTGGCCCCCTGGCCTCCTGGCCTCCTGTCTGTGCCTTGCGGTTTTGGAAGAATTTCCCAGACTCCCAAGGAATGAAAATGTGAACATTAGAAATGGCTCTGCTTCTTATCTCTGCCGGGGAGAGGTGAGTAAATAGGCTTATGCTAAAGAAGTGGCTGGTGTACCAGAAAGAGCAGTGTCACTGGGCTCTGGAGACTGCTTTCTGGGGAGAGCAGAAATGGGAGACTGTCACGTGCTAGCCCTGTGGGTTTGCACTGGCTCCTTCCACCTCTGAGCCTCAGTTGTCTCATCTGTAAGATGGGAATGACTACTGTGCTGCCTTCGTATAGGGGCCCCTCGGAGGCCTTCAGTGATCAGGAGCGGCGATATTATTTATGTCTGTGTTTCATGTGCCGACGCAGGATCTCTAATTATCCCACCTGCCTTTCTGCGAGGCGGGAGTTCTCAGTCCTGCCAAAAGGATGAGGAAAACTGGGGAGGTTGAGCACCCTGCCTGAGGTCCCAAGGTCAGGCTTGAACACAAGTCCGGGTACCTAAGGCCCCTGTGGCCTCCTCACGATTTAATGTTACTTCTCTGCCTTCATGTCCAGGATGGTGCTGGCCTGTGTGTGGGGCGGCAGCTGCCCCCGGTGAGCTGGCCTCCTAGATGGCCCTGTGCTGACCCTGCCCCCGGGCCGACTTGGCAAGATGACAGGCACCTCTGTCCCTGCTCAGCTACTCCCAGCGGCCAGGTTCTGCCCACTCGCGCCTGTCCCACGGTCCTGTCACCAGATGGCTGCCCTCCCTCAGACTCACTGTTCTCTTCTCTCCCTCCTCCTCACTCCTTCCCTGACCCGACTGGTCTGAGCCCAGCTGTCCCGACTGCTGTGGGGGGCAGGTGGGCTGCTCCTCAGGGCATATTTTTCTTCCCTCCCCCAGACACCTTTCATCCCCACAGTGAGATGGTGTCATCAGGAAGTAGCTGCCCATTGCAGATCATAGCTCCTTGGGGCCGGGAACCTTATCTGGTGGTAGTAGAGTCTCCACCCAGGTTGGCAAGGCCCAGGCACAGTGGCACCCACTTCCCCTAGCCCCACAGGGGCTGAGGCCACTCTGGGGACAGCTGCAGGACCGGCTGACGGTGCTGGTGCTGGAAAGCTCCTCTGGAACCTGGTGTGCCAGGGGCCCCAGACAAGCTCTCAGCCTGGCGAGACAGGAGATCCAGAAAGTTCCCCACCTTGCCTTGCTGAGATTCCCTCCCAGGCCTGTAGCTGGGTGTGGCTGTCCATCCACGTGCAGGGAGAGGAGTGCTTCGCTTTCTATTGCCTCTGAGAACGTTAAAAAATGATCTTTTAAAGTAAAATATTTGCGGCATGCAAGGGAATATATAAGGCATGACCATGACATAAACAGGAAAATCTATACCCAGCCAACCACTGTGACCTGAGGGTCAGCAGCTTGGAGAAGCAGCTGGTGGAAAATGGGGGTGTTGGTCTATCACATATGGCTTTGAACCTCATCTTTATCATTTACCACCTGTTAAACCTTGGAAAGGTCACAGATGCCCAGACTTCAGAGTGTCCGGCTGAAAAATGGGTAGACAAAAAGTTCAGGGTGTCCTGGAGGACTGGGTCCTGAGACTCATGTGGAGCTTTTCCTTTATTTTTCCTTCTCCCGAGCCAAGACTGGTTGTTGGCTCTCTGTCCGTGGCTGCTTGCACAGAGAACAGGCTCCTGACCTGCGGGAGCTCTGCACGAGAGCAGTCACAGTGTGTCAGGTGTGGGGGCTGGGAGCTGATGTGAGATTCGTCCCCCAAGTATCCATGCTGCCCTGCACCAGGGTCATCAGCCCGGCCAGGGTCATGTCCCTGTCTTGGGAAGGGCCATGCCAAATCTTCAGGGGCTCCTGGTGTGCCGGGCAGCTGTTGCTTACCCAGCGGGGGGTGGGTCTGTGCAGCATTCGGAGATTCTAAGGCTGCGGGCCACCTGCCACCTGCGGGGGGCGGGGGGGGGGCGGGGGCTCGCTCTGTGTGGTGTTCCCAGACGTCCCGGCACAGGAAGTGCAGGAAGCACTGTCTTTGCATTTGCAGACGCAGCTCTCTGGCCTGTGTCCTTTTCAGCAGAGCGCCACCGTCCTTCAGAGCCCGCTGGCTGCGCTGCCTTCTCCCCATGGCCCGCCCCCTCGCAGCCATCTCTCCGCTCCTCAGGGGCTCCATGAGCCTTGACTGGCTATAAATCACACACATCTAGTAATTTTGTGAAAATTTATGAACTCCTCTTTTGGCTGTGAACACGCAACTTCTTCTTTCCTCCTTTTGAGCTGTGAGACTGGCAGGCTTCGTTAATTCCCAGGATGATGTCGGCAGAACCTGTTGAGATAATTGAAAACCCAAACATGTCGATAAAACATGGGGGAAGTGTCGCCAAGGCGTGTCTGTGGCAGGTCTTTGGGAGGCAGGGTGTGGGGGGCTGGGGATTGGGCAGGTCTGGGGAGGCGCCTGTGGCATAGGCTGAAGGGGGGCCCCAGGCCCAGCCGTCGGGGTCTTCACAGCTGTCCGGGTGCCTGAGAGCCAGACTCCAGGCTGGAACCACCCACGGCTCTCCTGGAGTCTGTGTGTGTTCTTATGCCAGGTGCCCTACCTTTCTGTGCTTCCGTCCCTCATCTGTGTGGTATGCATCCACACCTAACATCGCCACGAGCTGGTGTGAGAGAAAGAACCGCCGCCGGCAGGACGCTGGCGTGGGGTTGCTGTTTGAGCATATTTTCCTTGTCCTCTAGTTGGGAGTGCCAGGGAAGGAAGAACCACTTGTGCATGGGGTGTTCTTAGGGATCTGGTAATGACGCCAGGATCAGGAGCCCGGGTGGACTCTTCTGTCTACACCCCACCTGAGTCGCTCACCCCCACCATGTGCTTTTGGTTTCATGGTGCTCTTTGGTTGCACCCCCTGAGTTGTCCCTTGAGCTGTGTATGGAATGGGAATTCTTCCATTCCCATTTTGTCTGCCCGAGCCAGGAGAGGCCCTAGTGGATGGGGCAGGATGGCGATGTTTCTGCTCACCGCCGTCTCCCCAAGTGCTCAGCGGCATGCCTGCGCATGGCCATTGTTCAATAAACATTTACTGCCTTGGTGTCAGAGGATGAGCCCTTCCCCTTCGACAACACCCACAGGGGGTTCCCCGAGTCTGCAGGGGCCCCACCTGAGGCAGAGGGTCACTCCCTCCACACGTGGTCTCAGCCACTCTGCGTGGTTCTGGCATCTAACTGCCTCCAGGGGACCCTGTCCAGGAGACCACATGGAGGGGAGGCACAGGGCAGGCCTCTGTGTGCAGAACGTCATCTTTCAGTCTTTCAGGCCCTTCCTCAGTCCCATGTTTCCCACTGTCTCCAGCATTTCCTCCTAAGCTCGGTTCCTCCAGCCCTCCATGGCTGCCCCAGGGTGGGTCTCAGTTGGAGCATGTCCCTCTCCCAGGCTCATACCTTGGCTCCCACTGCCCGTGCTTTCTTCCCAGCATGAACTGGCCATGTGTGCGCCCCTTCGCATGCCTTCTGCTCCAGTCCGGCAAGCTGTATGGGGCCCCTTGACCTGATTGCTGTTCCCTGATCTGATCCTTCCCTCACACCAGCCTCTCTTCCTGAACGCTCTAAACTGCAGACTCCTCTCCCACACCACTCCTCTCCTGTCCCCCAAGCAGGCTGCCTGCCCACTGTCTGGGCACCAACTCTGATGCAGCACGGGGCACACAGGCACATCTCCTCACTTGCTGGCCTTTCCCCACGGGGCTCTGGGCAGCTTAAGGCGTCGGGCATCCCTGGAACAAGCTGTGGAATCGACATGCCTGTTCTCAGGACAAATGAATGGCTTGGCCTTTCATTCCCTCCCCGCCTCCTGCAGGAGTTTGGGGCTGAAGACCTGGATGGCGTGCCCCCTCCCTTGCCAGTTAGATCTTTCACTGAAGGTGCAACTGTGTAGCTGTGCTGAGTGTGGGAAGGAGTGGGGAGGGCCCCATGAGAGGCAATCAGGGAGGGGGAAGGTCGAGTGGTTTGGGGCTGCACGGCTCTGACGTGCGCGGAGGAACATTTGCGGCTGCCGTGGCTTGGTGTGAGGGTAGGAGAGGAATTGCAAGTATGTGTGCTGAGTAAACATCAGGTCCATTCAAACCTCCTGGCAGGTGTGTGGGTGCTTGGTGAGACTGTGTGTTCTCCCTCTCTGTATCCCTGCCAACACCAGGGGAAGTCTAACCCATACATCTGGCTCAGAGAGCAGTGGTGAATGTGGATAGCCTTCCTTTCCAGAGATGCTGGGCATCTGGAGAGAGCTGGGAGTGCTGCCATGGCCTTCTGAGCCCCTGCTTTGGACGGGCAGATATCCCCGAGCCCAATGGGGAATCCTACGCTCTTACTCTGGGAGAGGGGAACTCACGAGTGGTGGGTACAGGATTTGAACCTGGTTTTGCTCTTTGTTAGCCCTTAAGAGTTTCCTTCAGACCATGCTGCACCTGGGCCATGGGGAGGTGCCTCCAAGCAGGGGCGCTGTGGTCACTCCAGGGCTGAGGCAGACCCTTGGTGGGGAGGCACAGCTTCTGGCCAGCCAGGCCCTGCCTGCATGAGGGCCCCATGCAGGCTGTGCAGCCTGGTGCTCCTGTCCTGTCCAGGCTAGTGGGACGGGAAGAGGGCCCTCTCATTCCAGGGTCAGGGTCAGGGCCAGGAGCAGTGGGGCTGACCAGGAGTCAGTCCCACAGGAGTGGGACAGCGGTCAGCACACCAAAGATGTTAAGAGGAATGCTGGCAGGGGCCGGAGGCCAGGGACAGCAAGCTGTTACCATTCACCGAAGCTCACTCCATTTCTCCGTGTTGTGCAGATTTTCTCATTTTCACTCCAGACTCTTCCTTCCTTTCCCTTTCACTGTGTTGACGGGGTCCAGATCGTGGCATCTGGCAGCCCTGGGTCAGGGCCGAGGGAGGGCTGGGCACAGATACCACAGGCCCAGGAAGGCCCATAAATAAATCATGGTGGCACACTTTCCATCTTGAGGAATTTAGAGGAAAAACAGATGGTTGTAGCTGGGCGACATTTACTTTACTGTCTGTCAATATTTGAGAGGTTTTATTACTTTGCAGTGCCAGGTTTTAGAATAAATTAAATGGCTAATGGAAATATTAAAATAGAATTAATTTAACTAAACAAATAAAACTTGGAGGGTTGGTATGATTTGTTTAGAAGTTACTAAATATATTTTCAAAATGAAGCCTCAGGGAAGTGAGTAATTCCCTATTCACTGGGTAGGAGCCTGGCCAGCCAGACTTTACCAGGCGCTTTCTGGGTGCCAAGACCTGGGCTGGCAGTGGTGCAGAAGCCAGGCAGGCTGGGGCACATCTGCCCCTGGAGAGCTCACAGCAGGGCAGACTGATGTGTGGGAGACAGATGTGCAGGCCATAGCATCGTCTGTGATTCCTTTGTGTGTGCAGGGCTGGGGGGAGGTCCGGGGGAGGAGGACTCCATCTGCCACATCTGTCCCTTCATTTGATCCCTATGCACTTGCTCAGTGCCTGGTTGGAGGCTAAAGATTCAGAGAATAATGGGTTATACACTTCTCAACGAGCTCACAATTTAGGGAGGGGAGCAGAAAATGTAAGGGGTAACAGGTAAGATACTTCTAAATAACATGATGCTAGAGATACCCTCAGGGTGTTAGGGGAGAGGAAGGCAAAGTCTTTAGTTTCAATTTTAACAAATACTGATTTGGTGCCCATTCAGCGGTCCGGGGCCACGCCACCTGTTTCTTCCCCTGGTAGGCCGGCCGCTTTCCCTTCTGGGCTGTTCAGAGTGTGGTCCTAGTGTGTGGGCTGGCCCCCAGGAGGGTGGTGGGCACATTCTCAGAGGGTGGCGTTGTCCCAGTGGCACCCACCTGGTGAGAGCCATGCAGTGCTCCCACGAGGGTGGGGGGGCGCTGTCTTCTCGGGGGGGAGTGGGCTGCTCTGGCAGGTTTAGGGACCTGGGAGTTGCATCCCCAGATCCCCCATCCTGAGACTTGGGTCCCCTTCGTTGCACACTGAACTTGGGACTGGACAGGACTGAGAAGTCCATCTTCTCTGAAGTTTGTACTCTTACGTTAAGTCCTGAGCTTGTTCTGTTCTTAGCTGCAGGAGGTTAGAGTTTCCTTAAAAGCAGTCAGGGAAGGCCCTTAGCTCTCACAGATTGCCTTGAGTTGGTGATTAATAGCCTCAAGCTGTCATCTTCTTTCTTCAATGAATCAGTGGGCTCAGCAAGTGCCACCCATCGCCTGGTTCTTCTGCTCACAGCTTCTCCCAAACTCTCAAGGGCCAGGGACGCTGCCTGGTCTGTGGTCCTCTTTCCACAGGCCTGTCCCAACTCACCACCCGCAGCTCGCTGGGTCTGCTGGCACAGTGTGCCCGGTGTCCACACTCTACCTTCCACCAGCATTGGCCTAACTGTGGGGGCTGGCCAGAGAATGGCTGCAAATTCCCCTTTAGAATCTGCCTTCAAGGGCTGTGCCTGCTACCAACTGTTTTAAGTCGGGAAACAGATTCTGAATGGAGTGCTGGGTGTTTACTGGGAGACACATCTACAGAGGAGTGGGAGGGAGAGCTGGGCAGGGGGAGCTGCTGATTGGCAGCGTGGTTGCCACTGGGGCCTCTGCCCTCAGAGCTGTTCAAGGTGGAGGCAAGGGGCTGAGCCTCTGGACCTCCTATCAGCAGCCACTGCCTGCAGACCAGTCCCAGAAGGGGGTGCAGGTCGGGTGGGGCGGCTCCCCTGGGCTGGGGGCAGTAGTCAGCGAGGGGTGCAGCTCTGAGCCTGTCTTCCCGGCAGCTGGCTGGGCACGCTGGCTCCAAGCAGGAGATCTGTTCTCCAGATGCCGGGACAGTCGGGTGTTTCCAGAAGGAAGAACGGGCCCATTTTGTTTCCTGCTGTGGAGAGCCAACTGTTGCGGTTCTCTTGTCGTAGGGGGTGGTGGGACCAAGTGCCTGAGTGGAGTGGGTGGAAAACCCATGAGAGCTTGGGGAAGCCTTCCCGGGCACTAGGGACGGCAGCCTGCCCTGGAAGGAGGCCAGCTGTGGGGTGTGTCCGATGTGCATTATGTGGGGCCTTCACTGGGCCTGGGCTTTGGTGGACAGGACAGACATTTTCTTCTGTCTCTGTGCTCTTTTTCTCCACCTTACACATTCCAAGAAGGTGAGGAGGGAAAAAAAGGGAGAGCCAAAGTGCCAGTGCCAAAGGACATCTTGGTCTTGAGATCTTTGCATCCTGCATGGAGAAGCGATCTGGGGAGGCGCAGTGGAGTGGCCGCTCGCTCTCACTTCCCTGAGCTGCGTCCCAGCCTGCCTACGAACAGTGGCACGGCTCCAGCTTTTATTAAATCAAGAAAGGAAAATATTTTTGAAAGAGGCTAAATAGAACTTAATTTGCCATGTGGTTGGAGTTAATGGAAGGCACTCCCCACCAGCCTTTGAAGGCTCTGGTGGTTGATGAGGCCTTGCTCTCTCCTCTTTGGACCCTGGTGTGGTTCAGAGCCTTGTCGCCAAGGTCTGTGGACGGTCCCTGGCTGGCCCGGAACCCACACAGCACATCTTGGGGGAACTGTTGGGCTTCAGTGACTGTGTCCCGGAAAGCCTTCTTCTTCCCAAGCCTTCCCTGAACCCAGTGGGAGGCTGACTTGAGGCTCACATTTCAGGGGACGCAGATGTTACCAGGGGTCCAGGGATGGGGGTGCTGGCCAGAGGAACTCCCTGGGGCTCATCTACCTTCTCCGGTCCCCTTCCTGCTCTTTAGGTCTTGTTCCCAAACAGCTGGTAGCCATCTGTCATAGGGAAAAATGTACGTGATGCAGTGAAGGACACACTGTAGAGAACATTGGTATGTGTCATTAAAAATTCATTAAATAATATGTTAAAGTCTGCATAATATTCCGTGACCACTCTAACACACTGATCAAGCCCCATTGCTGGGTGTTCTGGCTGCTTCAGTACCTCTACGGGCAACGTCCCTCAACGGGGGCCTGCTGGGCTGGCCACCTGACGAGTTGCACTTGGCACACTTCACCATGGGTGCTGGGACCCATCCTCATTGTCCCCAGCTTCCCTCTTATGGGGGCCTCTTCTGCATGTGCGGTCCCTATTCCTCTCTCTTGGGACCCTTGCTGTGTAGCCATTAGCAGGTCCCTGCCCTGGAATCATCCTGCCCCCTGCCCCCAACCTCGTCTGTCCCTCAGAAGAGCCATACTGTGCCTCTGAGCCACAGTGGTCCCTGGGAGAGGGAGTTCTGTGCACTCCAGGGCCCTAACAACTGATACCCTGCCTGGAGAGGATGGTACTCCCAGGCCTGGATGACATCGCGGACACCAGGGACCCATGTGTCAACGGAGAAGGATCAGGCCAGCCATGCAGCCCCCTGGAGCCTGGCCTGCGCTCCTGCTTTCTCTCTACAACAGTTTGGGGGTTCTTTCATACCCTGGCAGGGGTCTGACATCTGCAGAGGCTGGAGGGCAGTGAGGACCTGAGCCACTGCTGACATATCAGAGTGAGGGTGTGATGGGGAGCCCCCTTTCCGCAGGGTGTGTGTGTGGTACCCACAAGTACCGTTTGGCCTCTCACCTTGTGCTTGCTTCACCCTGTCCTCAGCATGTTGGCTCCCCTGTGGGCTCTGAGGGGAGAAGACTGTGGGCCCCAGCCCTCTCCCTCTTTCTCCCGTTCACAAGGCACCTCATCCCAAATACGTGCAAGGTTCCAATCACCCAGCTGTGGGCCCAGGGCCAGTACAGGCAGGGCCTGGACTGAATGGGCCTCTGGACCCTGACATGTTATGCCTACAGGGGCCCCAGATGCTGTCCCTGCCGAGTGCAAGGAAGTGAGCCTGGGGTGGGGGGCAGGGGATGAATGCGGCAAGGGCAGGTACCCAGACTGTCAGGCTTGGGGACAGGGAACATTAATCCTGATCTGGGCAGACCCCTGAATCCAAGGAAGCTCTCCTCCAGGGGCCCATTCAGAGCACCCATGTAGGTGACCTGTTTATTCTCTGCGGTGTCTTGGGACCAGGCTTGAGAAGTGGGGGCAGTGCCATCATAGGGGGTCAGGACTCCAGCTCCATCAATGCTGGAGCAAGGGAGGGGAAGGAGCCCCCGCCCAGAGAAAGCCTCTTATTCTGGCTTTGTGACTCCAGCCCTGCGGCTCCTTGTCTATGAAATCCAAAAGAGACTCACAGGAGAACTATGTGACTGGGGCCAGGTGTGGGAGAGCCTGTCTCCTGCTCTTCTCTGTGGTGACTTCTCCAGGTCCTTGGCAGGCTGCCGTTTCTTTTCCCTCTGCCTGGAACCCGGGGCTCCCCCACTGTGGCTGTCCTGTCTTATGGAGGCTGAGATGCTTAATGGCTATGCCTGTGGGTCCCCCGTGGCTCTGAGCATGTGAGCCTCTCGGGTGGGGGCGAAGGCCTGCTGGACGTGGAGAACAGTTGTTTTAAAACAGTAAGCACTGCACTAAATAAGCTCGCATTCTTCCTACACCCACTGTGCACCGGTACCACACAGACTCAACGTCATGCATGACATTGGTAGATTCAGTTCCCATGACCATTTGACCAGGTACCTATCATTCTCCTTATGGCATGGTTTAGGGAACTGAAGTCCAGAGAGGTTGAAGCACTTGTCCAAGGCTGCACAGCTACTTCCAGGTGGAGATGGGATTTGAGCAGTTTGTCGCGATCAGTCAAGATGCTCTCTGGTGAGCTCCAGGGAACGTGCCACCTCCTATCTCATTTACTCACAGTGCTGCCTAGTGACGGTCACCTTCAGAGTGCGGGCTCCAGCTGTGAAGAGGCCGATGAGAAGTCTGCCTCCCACCACTGAGCCACGTGGCCATCCACTCTTATCTCAGGTGTCACTGTTACCCGTTTCTCTTACTTCCTTCTGGAAGTATTCTATTCCTCTGCAAGCTAATGTATTCTTGCCCCATCAGGTGGCCACGTCTTGGGTTTTCACTCCTCAGTGCATCTCAGGGATGGTTGCCGGTTGGCACCTGAGGAGTGATTCCTTGTTTAGTATTGTCTGGATTCTAGGCAGGGATTGGCCGGATGATTTAATTCATCTGCCCTGTGGATGGCATCTAGCTTGGTGACTCAGTCTCGAATCACAGCGGCCTAATCCAGGGACAGGCATTTCTCAGGCACAGAGGGTCCCAAATGGCATCTAGGTCAGTGGTTGGCTCAGCACCTTCCATTGGCGGCTGTGCCACCGACCCCATGCAGCTTCCGTGGGTGGCCACTGGAGAACTGAGTAGGGGGATCTGGCATAGGCACGTTTTAGGACCACTCATGTGGCACCACTAGTTCTGTGGGGGTCACTGCCTGCCGGGAGGTGAACCCGGGTCTGGGTGGGTGCCCAGGGGAAAGGGGAATGTGTTGGTGACTGATTGTTTCTCCCATCACTTGCTTCCATCCTTTGCCCTAAAGCCAAGGCTGCAAAGTGAGACGGGAGCACCCAAACTTCAAGCATGCAGCAGTATTCCCTTTTAAATGTAAATTTTTATTATTTTTCTTCAAATTTTTATTTAAATTCTAGTGGGTTAACATACAATGCAATATTGGTTTCAGGAGTAGAATTTAGTGATTCATCACTTACATACAACACCTAGTGCTCGTCATAACAAGTGCCCTCCTTAATACCTGTCACCCATCGAGCCCAACCCCTTCCCACCTCCCTCCAGCAACCATCAGTTTGTTCTCTATAGTTATAGTTGCCTCCCTCTCTCTTTTATTTTTTCCCTTCCTCTTTGTTCATCTGCTTATTTCTTAAATTCCACAGATGAGTGAGATCATATGGTATTTGTCTTTCTCTGACTTATTTCACTTAGCATAATATATTCTATCTCTATCCACATCATTGTAAATGGCATGATTTCATTTTCTTTGATGGCTGAATAATATTCCAGTGTGTGTGTGTGTATGTGTGTGTGTGTGTATGCCACATCTTCTTTATCCATTCATCAGTCAGTGGACATGTGGACTTTCTCCATAGTTTGGTTATTGTGGATAGTGGGAGCAGCAATATTCTAATTAATTTAAGTAGTGAGGCTGCTCCAAGAACCCAGCCATGGCTGTAGGCCTGAGCATGTGCAGCTGCATCCCTCTGCTGGGTTTGCAGAACAAAGCACTGCAGACCCCATGTGTGAATGTCCTTTGCTGCCCCAGCATGCTGGCTGCACGGAAGAAACAGGTTCTGCTCAGGTCCCTTTGTACTGGGGTTCCAGGGGTAAGTGCATAAACCTCCTACAGTCTGGGAAGCCCAGTTCTAACCAGTGCCCAAGACCCACAAGAAACCAAGATGTGTCTGCAACAGAGGGGAAAGGGGAAAGCGCAGTTCCGTCTCTCTCTAATCTGCTCTGCTCTGCCCGAATCTAAGCCAGTATTTTTATGGCTAGCAGAAAGCTTTTATGTATAATGCAAAACCTAGGCATGCAGGCACTGAGGGTGAGTAAAACATATAACTGCTCTTCACAAGTTCATACTTCACGGCCACTCTGGGTACATTAAAATTACCTGGTGTTCACAAAACGGTTCCCCCCTCCACCTTACCACCCCTGCCCCAGACACATCGACTTACTCACTTGTTTGGGGTGGGCCAGGGTTTTGGCATTTTTAATGAGCCCCAGGCAATGCTAATGTGCAGCCCAGGCTGAGAACAGCTACCCTGGGAGAGGGGCAGACACAGGCTATTCTGCTTTGGAGCAGGTAACCGGGGTTGTTATAGACAAGGCTTCTGAAAAGCCCAAAGCGACCCTCAAGACGGGGACAGGGACAGGGCTATCTGCTGCACATCCTCTTTATGCCAGTGAGTTTATACATTATCTACTAAGTGCACGTCCCAAGGGGGCTACCTCTTGGGTAGCGCACAGAGGAGTGAACTGAGGCTCCAAGAAACTCTAGGACACATCCCGTGGCTCCTGTCCAAGGTGCGAGTCCTCGGTTCTGCGTGTTTGGCCCTGTGGAGGTGGCCATAGTGTTGTGGCATTTTGGCACAGCTTTGCGAGGTGGACTGAGGGACTCAGGTCAGAATCACCGAGTGGGAGGGAATGTTTGAAATCTTGTGGAAAATACAGATTTCTGGGCCCTCCTCTGGCTCTGCTTCTGAGGGTTGGGTAGGAAAATCTACTCTGAAGCAGCCGGCGTGCTGGCCTGCGTGGGATCCCTGAGATCTTCCTGTGTCTAGAAGACCAGGGCCCATTAGTAACAACCTGGATCTTGTCCTGGGACATCATCTCCCTTCCATCAAGGCTGACAGAGCGCCGTGGGGGCAGCACACTGTAGTACGGAGTGGCAGGCGGAGAGCAGGGGTTGGGGGGGAGGAGGCCACACAGGGCTGCTAAGCACTTGCTGGGAGCCAGGGGCCGGCCCCACACCTACCACACTACTGAGTGGGACCATCACAGCAACTCCACAAGGAGGATGTTATTACTCCCCAGTCTCCCGATGAGGACTGTTTTCTAGTTATTCATTGCCACTAAAATCACTTCAGAACTTGGTGGTTGAAATAGATTTATTACAGATCTTACTCAGGAGTCCGCCATTTGGGCGGGGCTCGGCCTGGGCTGCTCAGCTCTGCTCATGGGACTTCCACCAGAGGGGCTCCACTCTGGACTGCTTTCGGAAGCCCCTCCCACATGGTGGCAAGCTTGGTGCCAGCTCTCCACTAGGAGCTCACCTGGCTTGAGGGGTGGCCTTGCTGCTTCTTCAGGGGGCCTCTCCATGTGCTGTGCGTGCT
>CM052810.1:74616721-74695550 GCA_028533885.1 Nasua narica | reverse complement strand
AGCACGCACAGCACATGGAGAGGCCCCCTGAAGAAGCAGCAAGGCCACCCCTCAAGCCAGGTGAGCTCCTAGTGGAGAGCTGGCACCAAGCTTGCCACCATGTGGGAGGGGCTTCCGAAAGCAGTCCAGAGTGGAGCCCCTCTGGTGGAAGTCCCATGAGCAGAGCTGAGCAGCCCAGGCCGAGCCCCGCCCAAATGGCAGAATGCTGAATAAAATCTGTGATAAGAGCTTCGTGTATGTTAAAAATTCTTGCAGAACATGATTGTAATGATTTGTAAATTAATAAGAAGCAAATGCATAGTATTTTTGCTCCTAGACTGTGAAAATTAAAAAGGAAATATAAGAAGGGTCTGTGGGGAAATCATGAGCGGGGGAGTTTGGCCTTTTCCGTATGGCTGAGGACCCTTGAGGGTTGCCCTTCGGTGTCCCACCCAACCTAAATACTAGTCAGTGGGGACCTGGCTTGGCTCCTTGGCTGGTCCCAGGCAGCTTCCAGCATGCGCAGCAGACCTTGGTGAATGGGTGCTAAGGCCCTCCCTCCCAGTGGGGTGGTGCTCTCCACAGCCTTTGTGGCTTGTCTCTCTGGGCCAGAGATGACCCTGGACACATGGAGATGGGCCGCCATGTTGGTGTCCTGAAGCAACTCACCGGGAGTCCCTTTTCCAAGCAGAGATGCTGTCTTTAAAAGCCCTGAACTTTAAGAATGCATGTAAACCATGAGTGAGGGGCTTACCAGGCAGACTTGGACTTCCTATGAGTCAGGAGCCGGAGACATTCTGATGTTGTCCCTCTATGTCTGGCAGTGCGTGATGGTCACCTCGTTTTCCCTCGAGGTGATGGCTCCTTCCCCCTGAGACCCCTGGATTCCTCCCCTCGGGGTTTGAAGCCCTCCCCCGTGTCAGCCCCCCTCTGTTTCTCTGACCTGATCTTCCCTGCGCCTACCCACCCGGAAGTCCCTGACACGTGTGGAGGGCAGTTTCCCTTAGAAAAGGAGACCCACAGGGGCTCCCCGCTCAGAGTTCACACCACATCAGCAGTTGTGGTCTTACTTACTAGCAAGAGGGACTTACTTTTGACAAACAGGGATGCTTTCCATGGCTGGACTACGACGGAGGCAGACGGCCTGCCAGACGCACCAGACACGCTGTCACTTCCGGCACTGTGACCTTGGGCAGCTTATCTACCTGGTGGGAGTCATGATGCAGCCCCCCGCAGGTGTAGTGTAAAATGAAATGAGACAACGTATGACAGGCCCACTGTACATGGTGGCTTGTGCAATGTGTTAAAATGCCATGATTACTGTCTCAGAGCTGTGATGCCTTCAGTTAGAATAAACAGCCTCTGACTTATTGATTGGAGCAGCTGGCTGTTCATAACCCTTTTCCAGGCAGACAGAGCACCTTTCAGTAACTTACACTTGAACCAGAACTCCCATCAGGGAAGGGTGATTACCCCTCCCAGTATCATGAGGCTGATTTACATAATCAGCATATTATTTAGACAGTCAATGCTGGAATGGTTTGTGAACTTCTTGAGCACTTTTTTCTTGTGCCATCACCTTCTTTTGGCTTCAGTTTTCTTCCTCAAGGTGTTTCTTTAGTGTTCTTTCAGTGAGTCTGTGCGTAGCAGAAAACTGCTAAGATGATTGATATTTTCTCTTGGTGCTCTAAGAGTGTTATTTAATTGCCCTCTGGCCCTTGTCATGACTACTGTGGGGTCAGCTGTTTGTCTAGTTCTTGCTCCTTTCTGGGTGATCAGCCTTTTCTCCCTGGCTGCTTCTAAGAGCATACCTTTGTCTTTTGGTTCAGCAATTCCACCTCATGTGTCTGCAGCAAGTTTATTTTTTATGTTTTCTGCTTGGGGCTCTGGATTCATTAATATGTGCATTAATATCACTTTGGAATATTCTGAGTCTTTATTTCTCAAATACTGCCTTTCTGTCATTTTATGAGTTTTTAATTTCAGAGGCTTTGCTTCTTGTTTGTAGCTATTCTACTTGCTTATCTTTTTTTTTTTTTTCTCAAATGGATCTATTCTTTTAAAAAATAATCTTTTGGTTTTGGGGCATCTGATGGCTCAGTTGGTTAAGCATCTGACTCTTCACTTCAGCTCAGGTCTTGATCTCATGTTGGTGAGATTGAGTCCTGGGTCGGACTCCTCTTTCAGTGCAGAGTCTGCTTGTCCGTCTCCCTTCCCCTTCCAGCCCCCCAGCCCCACTGTATTCTCTCTCTCTCATAAACAAACAAAAAACAAACAAACAAATAAATCTTTTAAAAAATAGTCTTTGGGCTTTGAATTCTTCTTTTGCTTCTTTAGTAATTTTAAGTTTATTCTGTAGTCCCTATGAGGTTATTCTAAAGTCTGCGCCTCTTGGGTTAAGTTAATACTCTAGTTTGTGGTGTTTGCTGACTCTCACTCATTGTAGGTGATCTTTATTGAAGGTGTTGATATTTTTTGTTGTGAGCTTATTTTTGTAGTGGCTGTGTCTTTGAGGCTGTCATGCACTTAGCTGAGGTCACATCCTTCTAGACTAAGTCTGCTTTTACCGGGTGCTCCATGGACATTTTTGGCCTGTAACTTCATTTTTATGTTAATTTCTCAGATTGGTGGTTTGTGGATCATGTGGTTAAGGTAATTTTAAAAATCTGAAATAGCTGAGTCCTAGGCTCAGGTGTTTCATATTTTCAGGGGAGGATTTTTATTTTAATTAATTAATTAGTTTTTAAAGATTTTATTTATTTGTCAGGGAGAGAGTGAGCACAAGCAGGGGGAGTGGTGAGCAGAGGGAGAGGGAGAAGCAGACTCCCCAGAAGCCCGCTGCAGGGCTCAATCCCAGGCCCTTGAGATCAGGACCTGAGCCAAAGGCAGATGGTTTAACAGACTGAGCCACCCAGGCGCCCCTCAAGGGAGGATTTTATTTTATTTTTTATTTTATTTTATTTTTTTATTTTTTAAATTAATTTAATTTTATTTTTTCGGTGTTCCAAGATTCATTGTTCATGTACCACACGCAGTGCTCCATGCAATACGTGCCCTCCTCAATACCCAACACCAGGCTCAGCCAACCCCCCACCTCCCTCCCCTCCAAAACCCTCCATTTGTTGCTCAGAGTCCACAGTCTCTCTTGGTTCATCTCCCCATTATTATTATCTGAACTCCTACTTTATTCAGATTTTACTAGTTTTTCTCCTAATATCCTTCTTCTATTCCAGGATTCCATCCAGGATACCACAGTACATTTGATTATCATATCTCCTTAGTTTTCTCCAGTCTGTGATAATTTCTCAGCCTTTCTCAAGGGAGGATTTTAAATCTGTACGCAGAGATGGAGAAGAATGGACAAGCTTCCTGGTCGTTGCCCTGTGCCCGTGGGTGGGCTTTCTTTGAGTTCAGCCTTCTGTGGGTCTGCAGCCCTTTACAGGCTTGACCTGGATCCACTCACTCAGTGTGGGCCTTCCATCCTCACTGCATGCTCACTCGCTGCCACACTTCCAGGCTTCCCGACACAGAGCTTTGTTTCCATATTTCTGACTGAATCCAGTTCCGTTCTGTCAATATGTGTTAAGTGCCGACTGTGTCCCAGGAACTGGAGTGACCGACCTGGTCCGACATGTGGACAAGCCCCCAGCTTTGGGAGCACCCTTCTCCTCCCTTTGCCTTGGAGGTAATCCCCGAGTTCCTTCACATTGTTACACCCTAACTGGAGCAGTAAGAGAGCAAAAATTTTGGTCAGACCATGCATCTCTCTCTACTTCAGTGGTGTGACTTCCTCTGGTTCTTTCCCTTAGATTTGGAAGGGACCTCAAAAAATTTGGCCTAGCTCCTTTCCAGGTTTGTGAGGTAATAGGAGTCCACTGTGCCCATTAGGACATTATTCTGTTGTTGATATAAAGATGGCCCTAGAGCCACAGAGACCTGCCACTCAGCCAGAAACCCACCTTAGCAGAGAGGTAGGACATGAGCATGCTAATGAAGCCAACTAGAAGGGAGGATTGAACCAAGTAAACAAGCCTTTCCTTCACCCTGGGTTGTAAGCCAGAAGAATTTGGAAGCCTGAAATCCAATGTCTAGTTTGGTTTAGCTTTGACTTTTGTTCCCTCTGTGGCAGTCAGGGCTCTGTTACCTGTTATAAGAGAGCGGGAGTGTTGGCCATCAGTGTTGGTGGGTGCTGGGGACAGGATGTTAAGGGACTGTGTGTAGGCAGGTCTTGTGACAGTGGGAAACAAGGTCCTAAGGCCACCACTTTGCTGTGTGATCTTGGGCACATCCCTTAACTTCTCTGAGCCTGGGTGTTCCATCAGGTAGGTTTTATAACTCCTGCCTTGCTATGGAGTCAAATAAGGAAGAGTGTTTTGGGCACCAGTTTATAGTATTAAAAAATGTGAAAGGGCCTAAAGGAATCTGATGTAATTTGAGAAGGTTTTCTCATGAAAGCACTTTCAATGAAGGACTGAGGTAACAAATGGTCACCAGTCTACGTCAGGCTTTTCTCTGGAGCCTAGTGCTTCTTGTCTTGAGAGTTTCTGTCCTTTTCTGTGAGAGGGACTTTTAAGCTGCTTGATTTCAATTATAGATGTACCCAACTTGGTGCCTGGGTGGCTCAGTGGGTTAAAGCCTCTGCCTTTGGCTCAGGTCACGATCTCAGGGTCCTGGGATCAAGCCCCACATCGGGCTTTCTCTTCAGTGGGGAGCCTGCTTCTTCCTCTCTCTCTGCCTGCCTTTCTGCCTACTTGTGATCTCCTTCTTTATCTCTGTCAAATAAATAAATAAAGTCTTTAAAAAAAATGTACCCAACGTGCACTGGATTCATCTCAGTCAAGCTGAGAGAGTAAACAATCATCTCCTTCCTTTGCTGGGAGCTGAGCATGGCTGACACTGCCTGGCCTTGGGTGACAGGCCCCCCGAAGAAGCTGGTTTTCTTCATGTGCATGGCTGCACATGAAGGGAGGGGTCCTCTGGGGTAACAAGCACCAGGGCCCCTCCTTAGTCCGATCTGTCCTGGGAGTCCCCTATGCTGAGGGGCAGATGGGCAGAAATCCTTGTGGGGACCACAGCCTTGGTCAGACAAGCTTTGGAGAGGTAGATCCAGAAATAAGCATTTAAGATATTGGCTCAAAGTTTAAGTGCGTCAGAGGAGGACCTTTTATACTGCTGATGATTATTTCATCAAAAGCTTTGGTTAGAAAGTGTGTATTTTCATCTTTTGAATACTCTAAAATTGGGCCCCTCTGAAGTTGGAGGTGTCAAGAGTCCTGGAGGGTTAAAGATGCTGGGGGTGTTTTTGGGAATACAGGAGTGGCCCTGAGTGGCCATACTTTCTTGTTTTTTCTCCCAGGGCCACGGCCACGGCCAGCAGACAGGCCTTGGGAGGCTGAGGGCCTTTCCCCGGTCTGTGATCTCTGGCCTCAGGATTCTCCTCTCTAAAGCCGTGGGATTAAAATACCAGGCAGAGCGGGTTGCCTCATTGCCTGCATGCTGCTGGATGAGAGAGCGCAGAAGTACAGTTCCAGGAAGTGATTACTCCCTGTAAATGACTGCCACCAGTTTGTGTCTGGGCCGCTGAGCAAGTTGTGTAATGGGTGTTCCCATCTTCGCTGTTTCCTGAAGGAGGTATGGCCGGGTCACACAGCAATGGGCCATCTCTGCCAGGCTAGGGACTCAGATGTTGCCTGCACAGGTGGTCCAGCTCCTCCCACCGATTATCCCTGGGGGCAGCTCTGGGCCTCCAGGTCTGAGCCCTTCCCCAGGCCTGCAACTCCGCCCCGCCCCCTTCCCCTTTCCTGTGGGGCAGCTGCTAACGCCCCAGCGGCTTGCACATCTGGTCAAGTTCTGGCCCATTTCTCTCTCAACAAATGGTAGGAGTCACAGCATCTTTCCTCAAGCATTCTTGCAACTGCATATTAAGCACTTGAAACTTATCTGGTGTTTTTCTGGGGCCAGATTATTAATGTGCGCAACACACAGTCATGGAAAAAGGATAGGGAGTGCTGTGGAGGCTTGCTAGGCCTCTTACCAGTGCCCTGCCTGCTGAAAGCATGGAAGGGCACCGACAGTCCTGAGACCCGGGCTTTGAATGGCTTCCCTACTTCCTCCTGGTGTTTCCTTCTGCCCAGTGTGACGATGTTCACAGAGGGCTCTTCATTCTCTTAATTTCTAACTTCCAGCACCTCATGGCTGGGGTTTCCGAGCAGGTAGTGACAAGCAGTCCTGGTCTTGACTGTGCGTCCCCAGTGGCTGGTGACATCAAACATCTTTTTATGGGCTTATTGTGCATCTGTATATCCTCTTCTGTGAAATGTCTTTTCATGGCTTCTTTTGCCCATTTCCTAATTGGATTGTTTCTTATTTTTAATAAATTACATGTAGTGTTTTTTACCCTGATTTATTCCTTCATATTCATTCCTTCACTACTCTTTGAGATTTTTATTTATTTATTTACTTGATTTTTGTTCAAATCCCTCCAATCCCTCACCTTACCACTACTGAAAAAAGAAAAACTGTTCATCATACATTCTAGAAGCAACGCATTTGTCACTTATGTGGTTTGCAAGTATTTTCTCCCCGTCTGGCTTGTTTTTTCATTAGGTCTTTCACAGAGCAGAAGTTTTAAATTTTGATCAAGTACAATTTATTGATTTTTCTCATTAAGGGGTGTGATTTTGGCATCAAGTCTAACTGGTCAGCAAGTTCTAGATCCTCAAAACTTTTTTCTATGTTTTCTTCTAAAGGTTTTATAGTTTTATATTTGCATTTAAGTCAATTTTGAGGGGTGCCTGGATGGCTCAGTTGGTTAAGCATCTGACTCTTGGTTTCAGTTCAGGTCATGATTGCAGTCATGAGATAGGGACCCCCCTCCGCTCTGTGCTCAGTGAGAAGTGTGCTTGAGATTCCCTCTCCCTCTGTTCCTGCTCACACTCTCTTTCTCTCTCTCAAATAAATAAATTGCTTAAAAAATAAATAAATCCATCTTGAGTTAAATTTTATATAAGGTATGAGTTTTAGGTTGAATTTTTTTTTTTTTTTTGCCTATGGATTTAGAATTGCTCCAGCACCATCTGTTGAAAAGACTCTTCCATCCATTACTTTTGCACCTCTGTCAAAAATCAGTTAGCCATATTTGTGTACATCTATTTCTGATTTCTCTGTTCTGTTCCACTGATTTACGTCTGTCCCTCTGCCATACCACACGGTCTTGAGACCGGGAGCTATATAAGTCTTAATGTTGAGCAGAGCGATTCCTCCCACATTATTCTTCCTTTTAAATTTGTTTTAGCTACTAGTTACTTAGTCCTACTTCTTTTGACTTCCCATATAAATTTTAGAATAATCTTGCCTATGTCTCTGAATATTCTTGTTGGGATTTTGATAGAAGTTGCATTAAGCTTATAGATCAATTTGGAGAGAACTGACATCTTTGCTAAATTGAGTTTTTCATTTTATGAACATTATACATCTCTTCATTTTAGATTTTGATTTCTTTTATTGGCGTTTTGTAGGTTTTAGCTCCAATTCAATTTTTATTAGATTTACACATATTTCATTTTTTGTTTTGCACTGTTGTAAACAGTAATGTATTTTTAGTTTTGGTTTCCATGTGTGTATCACTAATATGTAGAAATACAGTTGATTTATGTATGCTGAGCTTATATTCTGCAACCTTGCTGAAATCACTTAATTGTTCTATGAGTGGTTTTGTACATTCCTTGGTTTTTTCTACCTAGACCATCTGTCACTTGCAAATGACTTTATTTCTTCCTTTCAGATCTGCTTCCCTTCCCTTCCCTTCCCTTCCCTTCCCTTCCCTTCCTTTCCCTGTTGTTGCCTTGTTACACTGGCTAGAATTTCCAGTGTCATGTTGAATAGCAGTGGTGAATAACCATCCTTGCTTTGTTCCAGTCTCAGGGGGAAATCACTTATTCTTTTATGTTTAAGTCTAATGTCAGCTATAGGGTTTTTGTCGATGATCTTTATCAAGCTGAAAAGGCTCCCTTCTATTCCCAGTTGTTTAAAAGTTTTTATCATTAATGAGTATTATATCAGATTTTGACAAGTGCTTTTTTTCTGCATCAACTGACATATGAGCATATGATTTTTCTTCTTTAGTCTGTTAATATGTTGATTACATTGATTGATTTTCAAATATTGAACCAGCCTTGCATATCTGGAATAAATCCACTTGATTGAGATGTATAATTCCTTTTACTGGGTTTGTTTATGGGTTCTATGAGTTAATCCAGTGTTAAGGATTTTTGCATCTATGTTCATGAGCGATATTAAGCTATAGTTTTCTTTTTTTGTGCTCTTTTTGATTTATTTTGTTATCAAGGTGGTATGGGCATCATAAAATTAGTTGAAAAACATTTCCTCTTTTATTTTCCAGAAAATATTATGTACAATTTGTGTTAATTATCTTTTTAGGTGTGTGGTAGAATTTTCCAGTGAAATCATCTGGACCTGGAGATTTCATTTTTGGGGAGTTTTTAGCTTACAAATTCAATTTCTTTAAAAGTTACATAGTTATTTAAATGATCTACTTCATATGAAGTGAGTTGTGGCAGTTTGTGCTTTTTGAGGACGTGGTCCATCTCATCTAAGTCATGTATTTATGTGTGGAGAGTTGTTCACAGCATTCTCTTAGCATTGTGCTGGCTGCAGGTTCTGGCCCTGTGGTGATAGACCTTCCTGATATTGGTAATTTCTCTCAATCTCTCTCTCTCTCTCTCTCTTTTGTCAGTCAGTAGAGGTTTGTCAATTTTATTGATCTTTTCAAAGAGCTGGCTTTTTGCTTCATTGATTTTCTCTATTGTTTTCTGTTTTTAATTTCATTGACTTTTGTTCTTACCGTTAGTATTTCCTTTATTCTGGTTACTTTGGGTTTATTTTGCTCTCTTTAATTTTATCTAGTTTCTGAAGGTGAGAGTTTAGTTTACTGATTTGAGTCTTTCTTTTCTAATGTAAACATTTAGTGCTGTAAATTTCAGTCTTTGGTATCAACATTTTACTAGTTTAAATGAAATGTGGAACACTTACCTTCTGTTATATTCGCTTACCCTGGCCCATTTATAATATAATTCTTACATATTCTTCTATGTACATATTGAGAACCACATCAGACCATGATGTAAGTCTTGCTTTCGCCATCAAACATAAGTTAGGAAACTCAAGCGCAAGCAAGTTTATTGTATTTCCCTATATTTGTACTTTTTCTGTTGGTTTTTCTTTCCTGATTATCCAAGATTCTTTCATCATTTTTTTTTTTCTGTTTTCCACAACTTTCTTTAGCCTCTTCCTAAGGATGAGCCTGCTGGCTCAAATTCTCTTGCCTTTCCTTTGCTTAAGAACGTCTTGCTTTCCCCTCATGTTTTTGCTGGGTATAGAAATCTGGTTGAGTTTTTTTTCTTTCATCCCTTGAAATGGTCATGTTACCTCTTTCTGTCCTCCATTGTCTTTGAGGAGAAATCTGCTCTCACTCAGATTAGTTATTCCTTATGGTAAGGTGTCATTTCAATCTTGATACTTTCAAGACTTTTTATTTGTTGTTAATTTTCAGAAGTTTGACTATGATATGCTTGACATGGTTCCTTTGGGTTTTTTCTGTTTGTTTAGCTCCTTGATTCTGGAGGTTTATGTATTTTGCCAAATTTGCGGAAATTTGAACTATTATTTCTTTTAATCCTGTTTCAGTTCTACCCACTTTCTCTTCTCCTTCTGGGGCTCAGATGACACAAATGTGAGATCTTGTGTTGTAGTCCCATAGTTCCCTGAGTGATCATTTTTTTTCATTCTACTTTTTCTCCATTATTAAGATTGGATAATTTTTATTCTATCTACAAGTTCATCAATACTTTCTCTGCCTTCACTATTTTACTTTTGAGCCCACCCACTGAGGTTTTTTTTTTAATGATTGTATTTTTCAGTTCTAAAATTTCCATTTGGTTCTTTTTTGGGTATTCTATTTCTTTGCTGAGATTTTCTGTTTTTCACTTATTTCAAGTGTGTTCAAAACTGCATTTCTGTAGCATCATTGTAGCATTTTTTATGATGGCTACTTTAAAATCCTTGTCAGGTAATTTGAACATCTGTGTCCTAACAGGGTTGGCATCTGTTGATTGTCTTTTTTTATTCAAGTTGAGATTTTCTTGGTTCTTGATATAATGAGTGATTTTCACATGAACCTGGGGGTATCACAGGTATTATAAAACTCTGGATCTTATTTAAAACTTCTATCTTTGCAGGACTTGTTTGGCTCTGTGCAGGAGGGGAAGGAGGATGCTGCCTTGTTGCTGTTGGGTGGGGGTGGAACTGGGTTCTGCGCATGGCTCCCATGGATATTCTGGGTGGGAAGGGGTGCCTCATCATTGCTGGCAAGGGAGGGACACCTTCTTACGTGGTCTCCCCTGACACTGCAGAGCAGGGGTGGGGGCTGAGCTCTTCACTGCCAGCTTCCTGCTAAGCCCCCTCTGACACACTCTAGCATAGAGGGTAGAGATACCTCAATACCTCTGGGTGGGGGTAGGGGGGTTAGAAATCTAGGATCCCCATGTGGACTCCAGGGACACTGACAGGAGTAGGGGTGGGTGGACTCCTTACTGCAGGTGAGCATGAAAGTCCTGAGTCTCCACTAGACCTTCGCTGTTGGGAGTGGGGCCACAGTTTTTTTCTCTTTGCTGCAGTAAGGCAATTACAGTTTCATAGTTTTCTGTTTTGCTAGGTTGCCCTTTCCTGGTTCTTTGGCTAGAGAGAGCAGGCTTTCCTTAGGGCCTTGTTTGTCTGTGCCCATTGGAACTTCCAGGTGGCCCCTTCCTCCAGCACCCAGTCTGGGGTATATGTGGCAAAAAGAAAATCTTGGGAACTCTTGAGGAACACTGCCATGTTGTTCCTCAAATTCCCTAGTTGGGCAGGCTTCTCTCTCCTTTCCAGACTGTTCTTAACATTTGATGTTTGGTTTATAGGTAATATCCAGGGCTTTTAGCTGTGCTTTGTGGGGAAAATAGTGAGAAGTGTGTTTACTTCATCTTGTCTGGAACTGGAATGCAAATGGGTTTTGAAACCACCACACGAGGAAACCTCCCTATTGTTTCTAATTACCTTTTAGGGTTGCATGTGAAAATTCACTCAGGGGGCTACTCTGCTGGCTGAAATTAGGCAAGACACCCCCTATCTCCTCTTATTACCTGGCACAGGGCATCCTGAGGCAGGCATGACTTGTATACTCCCCCAGAATACTCCCTGCAGGGGGAGAGAGTGTCTCTGTTGTGGATGTGTCTTTCATACCTGGTCCAGCACCCTTGACTTCCATAGGGTTTCCTGTTTTTGATAGCCCAAGGACAAGATACTCTCTCCTCTATGCTGCCTGCCTTGTACGTGCACCATTCATCTTCCTAATTGTTTACCCATTTGTGTGCCCTTGACTGGGGAGATATATTTCCTTTTATGCCCCAAGCCCAGCCCAGGTCTGTTACTCAGGAGCCACAAACTGAGCTGGGTAGACCTGGACAGGCTGAGAGGATTCCTGGGGTTCTGACTCGGTGTGTGTGGGGGCAGCGTTGCTGGGAACAGAGACATGAAGGCTCACAGTTGGGAAGGGCGTGTGTGAGGTCATTTGGCTTCTTAAGTGTGACCTATAGGACTCCTTAAATCCCCAAATGACAGAGATCTGGAGAGACTTTTATAATGGTCGAGATAATTAAAGCTTCTATCTTTCACCCAAGTCTCAAATTCAGGGAATGCTAAATAAAAAAGAACAGAATTCAGGATTAAAGTAAATAAATGAAAGATTAGCTTCTGTTTGAACTACCTGGGTGATTTGAATATTCAGCTCTTCTCAGTAAAATGTCAGAGGATTTTCAGGAAAAACAAATGAAGATTATCCACATTTGTAGAAGACCTTAAAACAAGTTTGTTGAACAATTATGTTCATCTTCCAGAGGCTGGAGTGGAATAAATGAGGGGAGGAGGGGTAGAGTGGGATATTTCTTTTCACCAGACAGTGTGGGCTAGGGGACAGGAGGTCTGGGTCTGAGGTCAGCCCTTTTCCCCTGAGTCTTTCTGCTATGTGATGTTGCATAATTTCTTGCCCTTTCTGGGCTTTGGCCTCATCACTGGCCATCTGAGGCAGTTGGAAATGTAGTCTCAAATCTAATGTTTTGGGAGCCTTAAAGTTGACTCAAATTTCTTCAGAGGATCCCCATGAACACCTGAATTAAGTCCAGGCTGTAAAGCACCTCCTGGTAGTTCAGAAATATATCCATGCATATATGGTTAACTAGTCTTTGATGAAGGCAACAAGAATACACAATGGAGAGAAGATAGTCTCTTCAGTAAATGGTACTGGGAAAAAGTGGATATTCATATGCAAAAGAATGAAACTGGACCATATCTTACACCACTCACAGAAATGAACTTGAAGTGGATTGAAGACTTAAGTGTAACACCTGAAACCATAGAACACCTACAAGAAAATGTAGAGAAAAATTTCATTGATACTGGTCCTAGCAGTGATTTTTTTTAAAAAATGACATTGAAGGACAGATAACAAAAGCAAAAATAAACAAATGGTACAGCATAAAACTAAAAAGCTTCTTCATAGTAAAGGAATCCACCAACAAATGAAAAGACAGCCTATAGAATGGGAGAAAATATTTGCACCATATATCAGATAAGGGCTCAATATGTTTAGTACATAAGGAACTCAAACAACTCAATAGCGAAAGAAAACCAAAACCAAAACCAAATAATCTGATTAAAAATAAACAAAGCACTAAAATAGACATTTTTTCAAAGAAAACATATAAGTAACAGAGCGGCACTATTCACTGTAGTTAAAAGGCGGAAACAACCCACGGTCTATCAACAGGTCGGTGAATAAACTGAATGTGATATATTACACAAGAGAATATTACTCAGCCATAAGGAAGAAAGGAAAGGTAAGGAAATTGTTCCAGACCTAGAGCTGGTACAGGTAACTGAATGTTGCTGAATCATATACTTTAAAATGATTTATGTGACTTTTGTGTCATGTAAATTTAACCATGATTAAAAAAAAATCTTGATTTCTGGACCCCACTGGAAACCTCTGAAATCTAAATCTCTGGAGGCAGATTCCAGGCGCCATGATTCAAAGCTTCCTGGGTGATTCCAATGTGCAACCAGAGTTGAGATTTCTGGGGGTCTAGAGTCCAGTTTCAGCACAGTGCTTGCAACGATATGTCAGAATGGGCACTTCTGTATATTTTAAGTGAAAATGTAAATTCTGTTTGAACTTTTGGAAAGTTAATATGACAGTTCTTGTTGAAATCCCTTATCTGGGATTCTACCATAATAAAGAAATGGTTACTGAAGACTTGCTTATAGATAACAAAATATAAACCAGAAATAACCAGCAGCCTCCAAAAGTACAATGTTTGAATAATCAGAATACACTCAAATCATAGGATATTATGCAACTATTAAAAATAGTGAGTTAAACATCTATCTATTCACTTGAAGAAATTCCATGTTGTAAACACTGCCAAGTTTAAAAAAATGCCAGTTTTAAAGAAAACAAGGTCTCCTGTGTGTGGCCTAGTTTTCTGTCTTTGTTCCCTCCCTCTCCCCCATTCTGCTGTGGTCTTCAGTCCTACCTGTGGTTCGTGAAATGGGGCAGGCTTGGCCACACCTCTGGGCCTTGACCGTGCTGTTCCAGTTGCCTAGAATGCACTCCTCAGCTTGCTGCCTTGCTAATACTGACTTACAGCTCACATTAAGGAGGTGTCTCCTCTTCCAGGAAGCCCTCTCTGGCCTCCCCTCCCTCCAATGTGTCCTCTAGTCTCCCAGGCTTCCCTCTGACCTGCCCTTGCGATGTTGCTGCTACTCATCTTTGCCTCTGGCCGGGGGGCCTCCTTGTTGGGAGAGGGGCTGTGCCTTGGTCACCCTTGAACTCTCCATGCCCAGCACCAGTCTGAGGAAGGGCAACAGTGGGGGGACCAGTGGTGTTGAAATGGAATTGAAGGTGATGTGGGGCCACTGCCTGTAGGGGTAGGCTGACCATTCCGAATCAGACTATGGGCGAGCAATTGGCCACAAACTTTCTTGTCTGCTTCTCTAGACCTAGTCTTGTTGATCCATTTAAAACGAATGGACCTAACATTATGTTCTCTGTTATCAAATCTTTGAATGAATTATGAATGAATTATGCATTTTCCAGATCTTTAAAGGTGGTTGGAAATAGGGTGATGGGCTTGTCCTAGTTTGCCTGGGGCCTTCCTGGCTTTGGTGCTAGAAGTCTTGTGTCTTAGGTGAACCCTGACAGTTGGTCGCCTGAAAGTATGAGTTACTTGGTGAGGTCTCTTATCTTCCTCTCCTAGGGTCCAGCTTGCTGTGTGAAGAGTGGGGTCAGCAGGAAGGAGCTTTCTAGGGGAGAATGGTACTTGGTGCTGGCATGGCCAGGTCTGGCGAGGTTCCTGACACTGTCAGCGATTACACTTGACTCTTGAACAACATGGCTACAAAATGCATATAGTTATGTAAATACATTTTCTCTTCCTTATGATTTTCTTAATAACATTTTATTTTCTCTAATTTACTTTATTGTAAGAATACAGGATATAATACATGTAACATACAAAATATATGTTAATGGACTATGTTATCGGTAAGCGTCTAGTCACTAGTAAGCTACTAGTAGTTAAGTTTTTGAAAGGTTAAAGTTATGTGAAGATTTTCGACTGTGTGGGGGGTAGTTCCCCTAATCCCCAGTGTTGTTCAAGGGTCAGATGTAACCTCAATTTAACTCCAGGAACCTCAGTTTTCTAATACTCAAAATGGACGTAAAAATCCTAAATCAGTTTGGTGGGAATTTTCAATGTGCTATAAATAAAGCCACTGGAATGAGGTGGTCCTAACAAGAGCTTCTGCCTCTGGTGCACAATGAGGGCTAAGCACTGTGGTTTTAACTCTCAATAATCTCAGAGATTGGAGCTAATATGATTCCCTTCTGACAGACCAGATGCCGGGGACTCCAGGAGGCTGAGGAATCTGCCCAAGGTTACAGACGTGCAGGTGGCAGGGCTAAGCAATTGTTCAAAGGCCCTGGGGTTCATGTCTGTCTCTGACTGAAGGCTCCTGAGGCTGGCCAGGTATACATGTATGGTGGCTTTCTCCTAGACCAGGCCTCCCCACCGATGTTGGATAATCCTGCTGGGGAACCTCAGACCTGATCCTCTGGCCTAGGGCAGTGGGAACAGCTAGCAAAGCCAGCAGCCTACCCTGGGGGCCCAGGCTACCTTGCTCAGGGCTTCATCAGAGTTGGGGGAAAAGGGACCCAGCAAGGCAATCAGAGCAGTGATTCTTTCATTCTGGCAAGCATTCCTACATACATCATTTCACGCAGGGATGCACTCACTAACTTTGCCACCTGAAGGGAGGAAGACACCCACCAGCAAATACACTGGTGTTCCTAGGGAGAGGAGCACCCAGGATTGTCTGCCTGGGCAGTCAGTGAAGGTTTCCTGGAGGAGGATGCATTTGAACTATGTCTGGAAAGGGTGACTTTGCTGCTGGGTGAGCAAGCTGCCATTCTAGCAGAAAGGCTGAAGTCATTGTGCAAGCGCGGGAGACTAGGGACAGTTTGACACTGCTAGAATTGAGAAAGTGTGGCAAGGGTTGGTGAGGAGGATGTCATAAGGGTTCTGTGGCCTTGGGAAGGGGCTGTGGTCATCCCAAGGTTGTGAGAGGTCACTGGAGAGTTCTGAGCAGTGACAGCCAGCTTTGTGGGCTACAAAGGCACAGTTGGGATTACTGGGGGACTGAAGTGTCCAGGTGAGGGTTGATGAAGGCCAAGAGCAGACCAGGGCAGGGGTCCAATCTCTCCCTCCCCTGCTCACTGAACAGTGTTCTTGCTGGCTCCAGAGGGAGGGAAGGGACGGGTCTGGCCTCAGGCCCAGGGCCCAGAGTAGGGGGTGGGCGGAGGGGGAGACGGGAAGAGAGGTGGTGGTGGCTTTCCAGGTAAGGGGAGTGATGAGGACTTGATTTGAATTTGGAAAGACATTTCCCCCCTACCTTCTGCAGAAGGAGCAAGTGCCTTTCAGACACCCTGACAGCTCCTCATCCCGCTGTTTTGCACAATATACAATTTCTTTGCATAACAGACAGAATAATCTCATTTTCTCACTGGCTACACAGCTTAGCTTTCAATCAATTATTCCAAATACATTAAAAAAAAAGTCTCCATGTCACTTCTCTGCCTGCTCAGTGCTCCGTTTTCCTTGTCAAGGAATTTGCAAATCAATTGCTTTAACAATCCTTTCCACAAATTACCTTCGAATGCCTGTGATGTCACCCATGGTTAATGTGCTCCTGATAAATAATGCATCAGGAAGTGGGGAGGCTTTTTCTTTCTCCCGCCTCCCTGAGATGCAATAAAGGAACCAGCGTGTTTTGTGTTGAGCAGCCTGGCTTCAGCCCTGGGGCTCAGGCATGCATGCGCTTGGGTGTTGGGAGGCCTTGGTGTATGGAGAGGGAGCCAGCTGAGGGTGGGATGGCCCTGCACCCACTGTGTGGGCTGGCCTGCGCAAGACCCTGCACCTCCGGTTCTGCTCTCCTGCTCTCCGACTCTGGGATGTCGGTCTTGTATCCTTCCAGCCTTATCTGGAGTCCAGATAGCCCCAGCCAGCAGCTTGCCTGTGGGAGGTGTGGGAATGGCAGCTGTTCTCACTGTGGTGCTTCGGTCCACTGCAGAGGGAGTGATTTTGGCTCCTAGCTCCTGAGAACCATGGAGAGTGGCTGGGAAGCAGAGGGTATTATTCTCCTGAGCTGGCTAAGATCCCAGCCTAAGGAACCGCATTGGTCTGCATTCTTAAACTCACCGTCCCATGTGCACGGCTGCTCTGGAGAGGCCTCTGTGCTCTGAGTGGGGCTGCGGACCCTGGATGCAGGTCTCAGGAGTGCCTAGGGGAGCTGTGGCCTTGAGGGAGAGCTGTGTGTTCTGGGGGCTCAGGCAGCCCCTGAGCTGGTCTTGGCTGGGGGTTGGGAAGACAGGAGGGTCTGGGCCTTCGGCTGGGGTTTATGCAGTTTCTTCATTAGATGCTGTGTGCAGTGTAAGCTTGTGTGCATGTATGTGTGTGGGGGGAATGGGTGTGTGTGCAATCACTTTATGAGCGACACAGGGCGGGTACTCTGCACTGAGACTTTTCACAAGGGGAAATAAGATGCTGGCAAGGCCATCCTCTGGGGCTGCAGAATTTGCTTACAGGAATAAAGTTCATTTTTTCCCCCTGAATGACCCTTGCTACTGCTGGTGTCTTCATAACTATAAGTGTATTTTGATATTGCAAGCTAAAATGTAGAGTTAAAAAACAGCAACCACAAACCGAAGGTTTGGAAGTGACCTGAGCTCCCAGGTACCTGGAACAAAGACCTGGTTCCAGTATGACTTGTCACCCCCACGTATGAGATTTGAGCTCCCGTTGCCCCTGCATTTAACCAGGGCCTTGCATGGAATGCACACTGCATCTCTTAATTAACCAGTTGCAGTGTGTCTAATTCACATCACGGGGATGCACACCCCAGGAAGAAAGCCTGTCTGCATGCAAGGCTGCCAAGGGGAGAGGAAAGAAGGGCCTGACCTCGTGAAGGGAAGTCGGAGAGGATTCCAGAAGGAGAGGCCTCTAGGTTGAGTGTGAAGGGTGAGTGGGGTGTGTTTAAGTTCCTGAGGTCCTGGGACATGGGAGAGCACCTGGAATTTGGGGAAGTGTTATCTGGAGCCTCCTGGGTGGAGCTGAGGAGATGGAGAAGGTTCTCTGGTGACAGGCTGAGGGGTCTGTGTTCCCTCCTGTACTGTGACTTCCTCTCAGTGTGTGTATTGAGACGTGAAGTCCGAAGGGCGCACTTGGGTGGGCAGCCCACAGGGCCTCGGTGGTTCTGTGAATGCTGCCTACCGGGCTGCACACCGATGCAACATGAACAAATCTTTTTACAAATTTAAGGAGAAAGGAAGAGAGTTTTATCGGAACCCAAGCTAGGAGACCTGCTTGGGATACACAGCTGGGATACACAGCACAAAGGAGAGATGCTCCGAACATTTCTGTTCTGTAGAGTTATATACATTTTTACGTAATATATATATATACACATACATTTTTATATGTTTATGTAACATAAAAATGTTATACACATTTTTTACATACATTTCTGTAGGGTTATATACATTTTGACATAAAAACACTTAACACAAAAAATCATTCCTAGGGCGTCTGAGTGGCTCAGTGGGTTAAAGTCTCTGCCTTCGGCTCAGGTCATGATCTTGGGGTCCTGGGATCGAGTCTCACATTGGGCTCTCTGCTCAGCAGAGAGGCTGTTTCCCCTCTCTCTCTGCCTGCCTCTCTGCCTACTTGTGATCTCTCTCTCTGTCAAATAAATAAATAATCAAACAAACAAACAAATAAATAAATCTTAAAAAAAAAGAGTTACAAATTCTCAAGACAAAGAACATTCAGAAAGTTACAGTCGCTTTCTCTTGTCCTGAGTATGTGCAAGGCTGTAGGACTTTAATCTTATGGGCACCAGGGAAGTTTCTTTCTTTTTCTCATCTGTGTTCAGAATGCTCCTTTCTGGTCATTTATTTAGTGACTTAATGAAGCAGACATAAAGTGTGTGCTCAGAGCAGAAACAGCGCCCATGCTCTGAGGTTTTGCCCAGTCATTTTGACCTTGGTAAATGTTAAAGTGTATCTCCCCTGGGAGCCCAGGAACAGGGTCCCCAAACACTAAAAGTTGAAAATGTCCTTAATCAGTGGCACATGAGGACAGTCAGGGGCTCTGGGAGGTCCTGAAAAATGTCCCTGAGAGACAGGGCTGCCAAGCCACCTTTATTTTGTGATGTGTATTAGTAACACAGAAATGGGTTTTGTGGAAGATGCTCTGGGAAGTATCATGTGGGCAGTGAGGAGCCATTGAACTGTGCCTCGTTTCTCGGTTGCTCCTCTGGCTGGATGCTGGCCCTATGAAGGACCAGGTGCCTGACGCCCTGGTACCCAGCTGACTCAGGGCGACCCAGTGCCTCTGGGCTCCTACGGTGAGGTCCTCTGTGTGTTCGATGGCAGATGCACGTGGGGTCATTTGTGGCCAAAATGTCCTGTTCTTGAGGCCTTCTCATAGAGACACCTGATGTGTAAGTTCTGAACCAGAGAATAAAGTGTGCAATGGGGAAGAAATAAAACTTGAAATACATCAAGTCAAGATTCTTTTTAGGCCCCCATGACACCTGAGCCTACCCTGGAGGATTTGCGGTCACTTGGGGGCCACTTGGGGAGGAGTTAGCTTCAGTGGGCTCTCTGTCCTGATGTGTGCCCTCCTCCTTCTGAAACTCTCCAAACTCTCTCCGAGGGTGACCAGTCTGGCTGGCCAGTCCTGCTGGGGCAATATGAGCTCAAAACAGAACCCGAGGAAGCAACGATGAATCTCGGATAGCTAATAAGTGGAAGAAAATCTACTTACCTGGCCAGGAAGAAGACCGACAGGGAGGTCCCACCTCCTGCCCAATCCATACTGGAAGTTAGAACATCAGACAACGACAAGTGTTGGTTAAGATGTGGGGAGGTGGACCCCCTGTGTTCTGCTGGTGCAAGAGGAGTCTTAGACTGCGTCTAGCATGGGACCAGTGGTCCCACACCTGGATCAGTGCTGAGAGACCCACTCACATAGGGGGGAGTGGGTAAGTGACCTGTAGCAGTGGATATCATGGCTGGGCATATGTAAGCACCTCATGTGGTCTGAGAACTGGGAGCTGAGTGCAGAAGTCAAGACAGGAGTGAAATTTGCAGTACAGTTTCGTTTATGTCAATTACAATACAAACACTCAAAAGACAGATTTGAGGAAGGCTCCATCTTCCAGGAAGTCCATCCACATACGGCAGTAGATGCCTCCAGTGGGAAGAAGGAGGGAGGGTGAGGTTGGGGACAAAGGAAAATGGAAACAAACACTAAAGTGGTGTCTTAGCCTGGGTTCCCTAGGAAACAGAGCTTGAGGCAAGGATTAAATACTCATTCTTTATTAGGGAGGATGAATGGGAAGGCCAAAGGGGAGCCTAGGCGGAGGTCTCCTCAGGGGGAGTCACCTTGCTGGCTTTTGGCAGCGCCTCATCTGTGAGTCCAGACATGGCAGGGGGAGCCAGGGACTCTGGGAGCGTGACCCATTGGCTGCAAGCATTGAAACCACAGTGTGGTTGGGTGTACTGGTGGTCAAGGGGGCAGGAGGCTGAAGGTTAAGAGAACAAGAGGCCAAGAGAGACTGAGAAGATACTTAGGAGGAAGCAGTCATCTGATGATGGAACAGGGCCATGGACTTGTGGGTTCAGTCTCCTGAGTCTCCTTGCCAGAGCATGTACATGAGCGTATCTTAGATCTAAATAGACCCGGGTCTGAACACTTGAGCAAATTATGTGCCTGGTTAGCCTGGGTTTCCATGTAGACAGACGGGACATAATGCAAGAGTTACTCCATGAGGGTTTTGTGAGTATAAAGTGCCTGGCATGCTCGGCACTCAGCAAACATACACTGTGTCACGACCTGGGGTGAGCAGGCCTGCCGTGTGGCACTCAGCTGCTCAACTACCCATCTGAAGCAGGACTCTCACATTTCCCAGCTGTGAGGGGTCTCTTTCGAGTTGTAACAGCCTGGGATCTGCAGCAACACGCCCTTCTTCCAGGGAGAAAACCCACCCAGAGCAGTCTCCCCTTCATAACCAAGCACGATTTATTTTTCTCCTTAGGTTTCTGTGTTTTGACACCTGATTACATCTAGCTTCACACTCAGAGCTCTCTGTGTACCAAGCACTAATTATCTCGTGTGTCCCGAAATAGACAACAAAATGCCACTTATTGCGTTAATTGGGATTCGTTTTACCCCCAGGACTCTCGTTCTGCACATAGGTTTTATTCTGTGTTTGTTCATTCATTCATCCATCTAGTCATTAGGCATTTTTCGAGGGCTTACTACACGCCAGGCACGGTGTGGGCACTTGGATTCCAGAGGTAAGACCTAACTCTGTTTCCACGTCCTGCAGGCCATGTGGGGGACAGATAGGTGGCACCCAGTAGGATGGCCCTTTGGAGAGCCTGAGGGAACAGATGAAGTGCTTAGGGGCCCCTGGAGACCACTGTCCCTGGAGAGCCATCTGGCCTGAGTTGCAAAGCATGGGTTGGATTTCTCAAGGTGCCAAAGTGGGATCTCATTTGGTGGTGTGTGCTGATGAGGTGCCTGGATTTGGAGTGAAGTGTCCCTGGGGTGAAAGGAGTAGCAGGAGGTGAAATTGGGGCCCGATGAGTTGAGCTCTGAATGCCAGGCGTGGGTGTCATTCTGTTGGATATCAAGCAGCTGTGGGCAGGCTGGGAGGTGGAATGGGGTACAGGGTGGCAAGCTTGGGGGTAGGGAGATCAATGGGAGGCAGTGATCACAGACTGTACCAGGTCAAAGGAGGGCCTGGCTGTGCACACATATTAGATGTCCCTGAGTGATCATAGCAGGGACACCCACCACACCTGGCCCCTGAGGCCACCCCAGCTTCTGTCACTCTTACTGGGGACAGTTTGTTCATTGTGGGCTCTGGCTTTGCTGCTGTGATTGCAGTGTTCGGGAGGGTGAGATTTGCTTATGTAAATCCAGCCTTTTGGTCTTTCCAAATTTGATCTCCTTTTATTTTAAAGAACATACTTATTTTATAAAACAGATTTTATGTGTTAAAGCAGTGTACTCAATATAAAGCAGAAAGTTTCTAAACAGGAACTACATGACTTACTTCTGCGGGCTGGTGGGGGGGCGGGGAATTTGACCGTATTTCCCTGGAACTGTTGTGGTCCTTTGCAAAGATGTGTCCACTTTAGGGGGGCCTGGATGGCTCAGTGGGTTAAAGCCGCTGCCTTTGGCTCAGGTCATACCTCAGGGTCCTGGGATGGAGCCCTGGGCTTTCTGCTCAGTGGGGAACCTGCTTCATCCCCCGACCCCCCCACCCCCGGCCTCTCTGCCTGCCTCTCTGGCTACTTGTGAACTCTTTCTCTCTACCAAATAAATAAATAAATAAATAAAATATTAAAAAAAAGGTGTGTCTACTTTGGCTTGCCCTCCAAACAGCAGGTGACCCTTCCTGTCCAAGGGACAAAGCTGGGCAGAAGCTTTGGTGGAGCAGCCTAGAAAGATGGTGTGGGTGACCCTATATGGGGGACAAAGGCTACACGTCCTGTGTGAATGAGGGCTGTGCTGGAACTGGCGTGCAGATGGCCTAGAGCAGAGGGCAACCCTGTCTCCCTAGACCTCCCTAGCAGGTCTGCTATTGTGTATGTTTTCCAAGCTAGAGAGAGAAGGTTGACTGCCAATAGCCCACACTCTGTTTTTATAGAACATTCGTAACTGCATGTTGGTTATGTAAGATTCATGTAATTCTGATATTTTTTCTTACCTATGGATACTAGATACTGGGAGGCCTTGGAAGGCTCTAAGCAATAGTAGTGACCAGGTGTGTGAGGAGGCAGATTCCCCTGGGGATTTCCTGGTGCTCACAGCTGCACACTGTGTATCGAAGTAAGGTGGCAGGAGAGATGAGCACGTGGGTCTTCAGGATCAGGAGCTCTGGGTCATCCCTCTCAACAAGGGCCCTGCTGCTGGTAATGGGATGTGGGTTGGGATGGTGACAGGAGGGGATGGGCAGTGTGGATAGGGTAATTGGGATGGTGACAGGAGGGGATGTATAGTATGCACAGGGTATGAACTCCTTAGGGCTGAGAAGAGGCACCATGTCTCCTCCCACAAGGCTGATGGGCAGCAGGAAATCAAGACCATTGTTCTGAGATTCTCCATGTTCAATTTCTCTCTATTTCTGGCCTAGTGTTGGACCCTGGACATCAGAGAAGCCATGGTGCCTGACGGAGTAGGTGTGGCTGGAGACTGTAGCATGCCATAGGTTTTCCAGAGGGTAGTAAAGGAAGAAAACACTTAGATAAACCCTTAGATAAACCAAGATAAGAATTGGTATCTTGAAGTAAACCCTGGACAGAAGCATTGAGTGGGCCTGAGAATTATTTGCAAATTGTTACAAGAGCAGACACAAACTGAGCACAGGCTAAGAACTGCAACGGACCAGGAGAGAATTTGGAGAATCTGGTATGAGAGGAGCACAGACTGGCCACACGGTTCTAGGTGCTGGTTTTGGAATCTTCTGTCTACCCTTCATGGCTGCTGCCATTAATGTAGGTCAACCATTCATAGATTTCCTCAGGTAGTATGTCTCCCAGCAATGCTGAATAATCCCTTGGTTGACTGCATTGAGTCCTGAGTTAAAAAGCCCTCTAGATGATGGTTGGTTACTCACAGTCAAGACTATGGTACTGAGAACAGCCAAAGCCTTGGGTGCTACTCTGTCATGCATGGAGACCACATAGTCTCTCAAAGCATGGAAATCTACTCATGAGAAAGCCCTGCAGCTGGAAAGGGCACTGTGTGGGCAGTCAGGCATTTGTTTTTGTGTTCATTCAGGAGCTGAGGCCCCTTGGACAAGTCACTGTCCCTCTCTGGGTGGCTGTTCACTCACACACAAAATGGGGGCTTGAGTGGACTCAATGAGCTGTAAGGTCCTTGCAATTTTGAAACACTTCGATTGTAGGCTGTGCCTACTGGGAGACGGGGATCATGTCTTGCCCTGGGCTTAGCTTAGGTGCTTAGGACAATTTTTAAAAAATTATTTATTTATTTAAGAAAGGGAAGGAGAGAGAACATGTGGGGAGGGGCTTAGGGAGAGGGAGAGAGAGAGAAAATCTCAAGCAGACTCCCTGTGGAGCAGGGATTCCAATGTGGGGCTCAGTCTCATGACCCAGAGACCATGACCTGGGCTGAAATCAAAGAGTCTGACACTTAACTGACTGAGCCACCCAGGTGCTTCAGGTACTTAGGACACTCTTAGCAGACCTAAAACACCTGCCAGTTCTCTCTGGTGGGGGCCTGTGTAGGAGAGAGCATCTGAGCCCACTTTCTTGGAGGGTTTCAGGTCTTTGGCGGACCATAGACGGTTGGGGGCAGGAGTGTATGTCTTGTGACCATGTTGTCTATTAGATGTAAAACAACTGGCTTGGACCAGGTATTCAGACTTCAAACCTAGTGCTCTTCTGCAGAATTCCAGGGTCCACCCCTAGGGAGAAGTGAGGTCCCTGCATAAGTCAGAGTGAAGGAGATAAGCCTGAATGCAGTAGCTAAGTGAGGCAGGCCTTGCAGGGTCAGTGCACAGACCTCTTGGGTTCTGGTTCATCATTTAGTTCACCACTGACATCTGGGGAACAGCTGGTGAGCCTGCCATGAGCTGTGTTTGCTACAATTCCAGTATTATTAGGGAGAGTCATTTTCTGTGCCTCCTGGCACCAGATCTGGTCTGCAGGTGGTGGAGCTAAAACTCCCCTGGAAGGAGGCTATAATGGCCAATGTAGATGGCGGCTGATTATGCATCTTAAAATGTGATTGCAAAATCAATAAGCCAGTTACGGTGGTTAAATCTTCACCTTTTCAGAGCCACTTGCAGAGCTGAGCTGCTTGCTGCTGCATCAGGTGGCAGGGGGCCCAGACTGCAGGGCTGGAGGGCTGGGGAACGCTGCATGGGAGGACTCTCTATCCTTTGGGAGCCCTGCCCGCACTCTCTGGACTCCTCTGTAGAAAAAACAGTTGCTAAAAACTCCTTTGCATTTAGGCGTTGGAGATGGGGGCGGAAGTTAAGGAATATTTTTTGAGCTCCTATGGTGACTTCATATATCACCATTACATCTTAACAACCCCATGAACTAAGTGTTGGCATCATCATTTCACACGGAAGGCCCATCGGTTTTCCTCACTACAGAGCAAACCCACTCAGAACTCAGTGGCTGAAAAGAACACGCCCCTGTCTCTTTGGCTCAGAGTTCTACTGGTGGTTCCTTCTGGTCTGGGCTGGGCCACACTGATGCTGGTGAGTGGACTGGGGGCCTGCTGGTCCCAAGTGGCCTGATTACCAAGTCTGGAAGTCAGCTGGTGGTTGGCTGGGGTTGGGGTGGGAGTTCTGAGAGCAGCAAGCATGGAAGCCGAAAGGCCTTTTTTAGGTCTAGACTCAGGGTGGACACTGTATCACTTCTGTCACTGGCCGTTGGCCAAAGCAAACCCCTGGGTAGCCCAGCATGATAGGAGGGGCTGCCAAGGATGGTGGCCATTTCTGTAACCCACCACACGTAGAAGCTGAGGTTCTGAGACTTGAAACTGCCTGCCCAGGCCATGCAGCTGTAATGGGAACCCAGCCTGCACTGTTCCTATCCTGCATGTGGTGTGCAGCCCCAGCAGGGAAGCTCCACTCTTGAAAAGAGAGCAATTCTGAGCTCAGATAAATGAGTCTGTGCTGTGGAATTTGAGGCAGCAGTGACTGATGGCAGGTGAGAGTTTGCAGATAGAGGGTGAGTTTTTAAATTGCTGAGTATGGAGGGTATCCAGTGTTGTACGGCTGTTGATTCCTCCTTGGCTGTCACCCTTGTGGACCCCTGAGTAGAGGGCTTCTGAATGTGCTCTGTCCCCCATTAACCCCCCTCTCCCCTTCCTCCATGGCTCTGTTATTCTTCCAGCCTCATTTGTGGTGTGGGAGGCATGTGTGTTCGTGTATGTACTTTCTATTACTTTCTATCAGAAGCTGTGCTTCATCTTTTTGGAAGTAATGGGGTTTAAAAAGACAAATTCATATCAAATAGATTTTTGTTTGAAATGCTGGTATTTACTTCCATATTTCAAAATAATATTCTCATATTGCTATTTCTTGATTAATTGATTTTAAACATTGTCTATTGACTGCATCGGAAGGTGGTGATTTAGCTCTGTAAACACTTCCTTCCATTGGCCCTTCCTCCATCCTTTGGTGTGTTTTTTATCATAACTTTTGGTTAAATCAATAGAAAGTGTTTCTGTTCCTAGGACAGTACATTTTGTTTACTGCTAAGTGAAACAGACTATGATGATGTTTCCTGGACTTAGTACATGCCTGTTTTTCCTTTATTTGGTTTTCTATGTACATATATTTATTTCTCCTAAATACTTTACCAGATCATTTTTTAAAAAAGATTTTATTTATTTGAGAGAGTGAGAGAGAGCATGCACAAGCAAGGCAGAGGGGCAGAGGGAGAGGGAGAGGGAGAAGTGGACTCCCCAGTGAGCAGAGAGCCTGATGATGCAGGGCTCGATCCCAGGACCCCGAGATCATGGCCTGAGCCGAAGGCCGGGCATTCAACTGACTGAGCCACCCAGGTGCCCCTGCCAGATCATTTCTATATGAATCAGTATAATATTTCAAATAGTCAAATTGACATTCTATCAATTTCCTTTCTTCCCAGGCCCTCCCACGTGGGATTTCTGGCTCTTGGTTGTTCTGAAGATTCCTGAGTAGCCTGTCATCATAGGGCTTCCCTCTGTATTCCACACTCTGGATGGACTTCTGGGTCCCACGGCACCCTTTCCTGCTGTACACCATCATTTTGATGAAGCATGTCCTCTAGTAGCTCCCTAAGTTACGAGAAATAAATTTTTAGGGTCCCTGCATGTCTGAAAATATTTCAACCAAGCAGACTCTGGAACATGGGTTTGTGTGAAGATGATTCATTAAGAAGATACTCCCAGGAGCAAGTGGGAGGTGGTGGGGAACACAGGGCAGGGAGGAGGAAGCGAGGCCAAGTTGATTTCATGGGGAGTGCCCGACTCAGCCTTGCCAGGGAGCCCTGGGGTGGATACTACTCAGTGGAGGGCAGAGTTCAGAGTTCGTCCTGCGAAAGGCAGGGGCAGGGTATAGGGAAACCTTGGCTCCAGGCACTCTGCCTGGGCACGAGGGTGGTCACCTGGAGACCACAGGAGCCCAGCACACAGCAGCTGGTGGCACGGGCAGGGAGAGGCTACCTGTGGGTCAGGAACATCACCAGGGCCACTTATAAGTGTGTTGTCCCGGTCCAATGCTCAATGGAAATAGAAATCATTATAGATGTTCACACTATTCTTGGGAAGGCTAAAGAAATGATTTCTAGGTGGGCCATCTTGGGGAGGATTTTTCAGGACAATATAGAACTGCCCACTAGAGAGCTGCTCCCCCCCGAGGTAGCCAGACCATAGACCCTCAGTTCTTCCCTGTAGGCTGAGTCATAGAGAAAGAGGCCCCCTTCACCTCTGCGGTAGCTTGGTGTCACACCGAGAAGGCAGCAGGGAGGAATCTGGGGACCTGTTCAAGGAACATGACCTCGTCTTAACCAGGATTGACTGCCAGAAGCTTCACGAAAACTGCCTCCCCCTAAAGCAGAACCCAATTTATATCCAGGACAGTGGCTGTGAGCCGGTCTGGGAAACAGAGTTTTATCTGTCTAATCTTTACAAATAGAGGGAGAGTAAACTGGAGGTTTAGAGAGCAATTCAAATGTCATACAACCGGATATAGAATTCTAGATTAAACAATTTCTTTTTCCTGAGAATTTCAAAGGCATTGCTCTATTATGTTCTAATTTCTGGTTTCACTGTTGAAAAGTTGAATGCCATTATCATTCCTTTATAAGCGACTTTCTTCCTTTTTTCCTCCCTCTGCAAGCTTTGTGGATCTACTCTTTCTCGCTGGCATTCTGAGATGTTATGATGATGTAGTGGGTGTGGGTTGTTTTTCTTGCATTTTGCTGGGTGCTCAGTGGACCCCTTCAATCTGAACATTAAGACCTGTGTTACAGATTAAAATTTGAGTCCCTCTCCCTCCAAATTCATATGTTGAAACTTAATCCTCATTGTGATGGTGGAGCCTTTGGGAGGTGCTGTGGTCACAAAAGGGAGCAGGGTCCTTCTAAAAGAGGCTCCAGAGAGCTTCGTCACCCCTCCACCATGTGGGGATGCAGCGAGAAAAAAGACGGATGTCCGTGACTCAGAAAGAGGGCCCTTGCTGGACCCAAAATCTGCCAGGATCGTGGTCTTGGACTTAGCCTCCTGCACTGTGAGGATAAGTGTTTGCTGTTCAGGGTATTTTTGTTAGAGTCGCCTGAACAGACTAAGATGATCTGCAAAACATTTAGTATCATTTCTTGATAATTTCCCTCACTAACTTTTTCATTCTCTCTTTCTGGATCATATATTAGTCAGACTGAAGATTTTCTGAATTGACCTTTTCAGTTTCTTGTCTTTTCCCTTCTGCTTTCCATCTCTTTCTGCTCTAATTTTTTTCCTACTTATTTCACCCATTATTATTTGAATTTCCAAGAGTTTGTCGTGCATCTGTTACTTTTCCCACAGAACTCTATTCTTGTTCTATGCCTGCAGGATCTTTCTGATTTAAATTTTTTCCTCCCTTTTTTCTATTTTGGTTTCATTTTTCCTATGTTAGAAGATTGCCTCAAATGTTTGGTGATTGCTGGCTGCCAATTCATATTTAACAATGAAGTGCTCAGAGCGAGTGGGGAGCCCTTGGGGTATGGGGGTGCTGGTCAACCAGAGGTCTCACTATATGAGAGCAGCTGGCTAGGAGACCTTGTCACTGGGGATCCTGAGCATGAGGACTTGGGGTCTGCACAGTAATCCTTCTGTGTCCCCTCTCTGGGTTTGAGCCAGGAGCGGGCTGGGTGGTGGTGGTTCCGCTGTTGGAGTTCGGACTTTCTCTCATCCTCTGTTTCTCGTCTGCATCTCAATCCACCCTCTGTTGTGCTTGGGTCCTCCCGGCTGGAGCTTTCTGGCTTAATTTCTCCAGAAACAAACCTTTGGTGTCCCGAGTCACAGGCCTAAGGAAGTGCTGGAGAGCCCCTGAGCCTCTGGGGCCACCAGTCATCCATCACCTTTCACTGGCCCTGGGATTTTCCTCCCCAGGCCAGCACACGTTTTGTCTGTTGCCTGGCAGAATTCCTGATGGTGGCCCTCCCGATGTGTCCCATTTGGGATAATAAATGTTATGGCTCCCTCCCCATGCTTCCTTCTAGCCTCCAGGTGTGCCCTGGGCCTCCCTATCCTGGGCCCTGCAGGGATGTTGGGGGCAGCCAACCGCATTCCCTGTGCCCTGCCTCTGCCCTTCACCGAGGGCTGCTTCCCAGGTCCTCCTGGGTCTGTTACCTTTTCCAACCTTTTTCTAGATTGCAAAACATTCCTTCAGTTTTGCGTCTGCTGCTGACCCCTCCCTTGTTCTCTGTCTTTAAGGATTTAGATATAAAAAAAATCCATTGATGTCATTTTAGCAGAGCATGGTGAGGGGAAGCTGATGACAGGTGTGATCAGACTTCCACATTTACCTGCAGTCCAGAGGGGACTTGAGGGAAATGCACACCTTTTAGGAAGAAACATGGTAGCTGCCACAGCTTCTGGGTGATCTCTTCCCCTGCCTCGCTATGGCGGCTCACAGGTTTGCTGCTTAATTATTTTACGCATGGGGTTTGCTGGATCTCTGTGCATTTATGGTGCATGAGGTATTTATTGGTGCCTTGCAGGGCTTGGCATTGGGCTGGGGATGGGGCAAGACAGTAGATGAGTTCTTGCCCACACAGGCTTACATTGTTGGGAGGACAGGACTTGGGTACTCGGTGCTGGGGCAGGTCATGCACTGCGTCAAGGGGAGGGCTACCTAATAGCCTGCCAGGCATCTATGACCACTAGGGCCAGACAGGAATAGAGGTGTGAGGCATAGTGGATGCCTTCAACAGTATGACGTTTGAAGCTTTGTAAAGGAGAAAGTGTAAAGAAAGTGCAAAGAAGCTTTGTAAGGCAGGCAAGCCCTGCCTTCCTTCTTCCTCCCCTACTGTGGTCTGCAGAGACACCATGAGGGCCACTTTCTGCCTCCTTAGAAAAATCTGCAGCAGCATTTGGTGAACTCATCAGGGCCAACTCTAGTTCCCATCATCCTGGAGCATAATGAGGATTTTCTTTCGCTGGGTCAGATTTGCATAAGTTATGACAAGAACATGTCGGTGGATCCTGTGTCTCTCCCCAGTGTCTAATAAAGCAGAATTCAATTCAAGGTGGTTCCTTCTCTGCCACACCAGACCAAATGCAATGCAATTTAATTCACCTGAGATTAATTCCTTGTGCATTCATTGCACATCCTCCCTCTATTAGTTTTCTCTGCTACGTAACAATTACCACTGACTTCGAAGCTATATTAGCTTTCAGCTCTGTAAGTCAGAAGTGCAGCATGGTGTGGCTGTGTTCTCTGCTCAGGGAATCACAAGTGCTGAAATAGGAGGTTTGGCCAGCCTGAACTTTCTTCTGGAGGCTCTGGGGAAAAATTGCTTTCTTGCTCATTGTTTTTTTTTTTTTTTTTTGACATATAAAAATCATATATATTTAAGGTGTACAAAATGATGGTTTGATACATGCATACATTGTGAAATAACCACCACAATCAAGTCAACACATCCATCACTCCACAGAGTTACCAATCTGTGTGTGTGCATGTGGCCAGATTTAACCTGAGGTCTGTCCTCAAAGCACATTTCAAGTATACAGTGCAGCATGGTCACCATGCTGCACAATAGATCTCCAGGATATATTCATCCTGCGTCACTTCATCATTGTATCCTTGACCAGCCTACCTCCATTTCCCCTGATCCCCAGCTCCTGACAACCTCTGTTCTACCCTCTGCTTCTGTGTTTAGTTAGATTCCACATGTAAATGAGATAATGCAGTATTTGCCTTTCTGTGTCTGGCTTATTTTGCTTATGTAATGTCCTCCAGCTGCATCCATGTTGTAGCAAAGGGTAGAATAGAGGTTTAAAGGCTGAATAGTGTTCCGTTGTTTCCTTATCCATTTATCTGTCTAAGGACACCTTAGGTTGTTACTGTGACTTCGTTATTGTGAATGTTGCTGCAGTTAACATAGGAGTGTAGATTTGAATCCTGGTTTCAATTTCTTTGGATATGTACCCACAGGTGGAGCTGCTGGGCCATATGGTAGCTCATACCATTTTCCATAATGGCTGTACTAATTTATATTCCCGTCACCAGTACACAAAGTTTCCCTTTTCCCCACTTCCTTCCTGGTACTCATCTTTTGTCCTTTTGAGAGAAGCCATTACAGCAGGTGGGAGCTGATAGCTCCCTGTGGTTTGATGACGGTGATGTTGAGCACCCTCTCACAGAGGGGCTGGCCACCTGCAGGTTGTTGTCGTTGTCTTCTTCTTCAATTAATTTAATTTTATTTTTTCAGTGTTCCAAGATTCTTTGTTCATGCACCACACCCAGTGTTACATGCAATACGTGCCCTTCTCAATACCCACCAACAGGCTCGCCCACCTTCCCACTCCCTCCCCTCCAAAACCCTCAGTTTGTTTCTCAGAGTCCACAGTCTCTCATGGTTCATCTCCCCCTCTGATTTCCCCCAATTCACCCTTCCCTTCCTTCTCACAATGTCCTCCATGTATTTCCTTATGCTCCACACATAAGTGAGACCATATGGTAATTGACTCTCTCTGCTTGACTTATTTCACTCAGCATAATCTCTTCCAGTCTCATCCATGTTGTTACAAAAGTAGGGTATTCATCTTTTCTGATGGAGGCATAATATTCCATTGTATATATGGACCATATCTTCTTTATCCATTCATCTGTTGAAGGGCATCTTAGCTCTTTCCACAGTTTGGTGATTGTGGTCATTGCTGCTATGACCATTGGGGTATAAGTGGTCCTACTGTGTACTACATCTGCATCTTTGGGGTAAATACCCAGTAGTGCAGTTGCAGGGTCATAGGGTAGCTCTATTTTTAATTTCTTCAGGAATCTCCACAGTGTTTTCCAAAGTGGCCACACCAACTTGCATTCCCACCAACAGTGGAAGAGGGTTCCCTTTTCTCCATATCCTCTCCAACACTTGTTGTTTCCTGTCTTGTTGATTTTGACCTTTCTAACTGGTGTAAGGTGGTATCTCAGTGTGGTTTTGATTTGAGTCTCCCTGATGGCTAATGATGAAGAACATTTTTTCATGTGTCTGTTAGCCATTTGTATGTCTTCTTTGGAGAAGTGTCTGTTCATGTCTTCTGCCCATTTTTTGACATGATTATCTGTTTTTTGAGTTTGAGGAGTTCTTTATAGATCTTAGGTATCAGACCTTTATCTGTAGTGTCATTTGCAAATATCTTCTCCCATCCCGTGGGTTGCCTGTTCGTTTTGTTGACTGTTTCCTTCACCTGCAGGTCTTCTTTCCAGAAGGGTCTATATAGGGGCTTTGTGCACATATTCATTTTGTTGGCAGAACTCAGCTCCTAGTGGAAGTTGGACTAAAATGCCCCGCTGCTGTCCCTTGGGGACTGCTCTCAGCTTCTAAAGGCTGCCTGTTCTCTTTGTTTGCCACGTGTCTCCCTCCATTCCCCTTTTGGGCCAGCAGAGGTGCAGTAAATGCTTCTTACGCTTGGAACCTCTGGCTTCCTCTGCTCTCACCATCTGGAGAACACTCTCTGCTTTTAAAGGGCTCATGTGATTAGGTTAGGCCCTAATAATTTCCCAATCTTGAAGTCAGCTGTCCTAAGTCACATACCCTAATCATGGAAGTAACCCCCATGGCATTCACAGGGTGTGGACACTCCAGGCTTACCGTGGGGAAGGGGCCTGGTCTCAGCTTTTCACAGCTGCCCTCTGTCCAGGGACACAAGGCTGACACAGATGAACTTAGTCTGGTAGTGGAGAGTGTCAGGAGAGCCATGCACTCTCTGCTCCTGCCACTGTCATTAACTAGCTGCCTTTCCTTGGGGCTCAGTTTATAAGCGGCTATATTGGGGTTGCCTGATAGGCTTTATCTCAGTGCTCAATGCCAACTCTGGCTGGTTGGCATAGTGCTTGAGGTGCTTCCTGAGGCTTGTGAGGTCTGCCTTGAACCTGGCAGGGAAGAGGTTGGTGATTGGTGTCTGTCAAGGATGCCCGATGGGGCCCTCCGGCCACCTACCAATCTCTAAGCCCTTCCAGCTCATTTGTTCACCACATACTTACTGATGCTTGCTTTCCATAGCATTTCAGCCTGCTGCTGAGGGTTCACATTGAATCATCAGGGTTTTCTTTTCTTTTCTTTTTTTTTTTTTTTGTGGTTGGAATAACAGGAACTCAAGACGGGGGCACTAGGGGATAAATGGAAGGCATGCACCTGTGTAAAACCTCCAAGCATGAGAGATTACTCTAGGGACTAAAACTTCATCCTGTTTTTTTTTTTTTTTCTGAAACAGAAACTGCATTGAACTCTTGAACTGGGCAAAAGCATATGACTGAACACAGGACTGCTGCGCCCACACTCTTGATAAAAATTGGACACTCTGCAAAAAATATTTTCCTAGTTACTGTCATAATGTACTCAGATAATTTTGTACATTGTAAAATGTAATTATAGCTTCCAATCAGAATTTTTGGAAGACAACTTGTGCAAGTTTCTGGAGATTTCTACAGTTTGCCAATAAAGATCCCAGGCTTTTACTCCTCAACGGGACACAGTTTGGGTTGCTACCCTAATCTATGCCTCCCAAATTACCATTCTAAGACCGCAGGTAAATGCTTCCCCCCCCCCAAATATGTTTATTTTATTTTTTCAGTGTTACAAGATTGATTATTCATGCACCACACCCAGTGCTCCATGCAATACATGCCCTTGCAGATAAATGCTTTTGTTTTATTTTGGTAAATCCTCTTTTCTCGGTCAACAAAGGGAAGGACAAAAATTGACATTCTGCCCATTCTGCCTCGATTGCCTGCTGCACGGTCCACCCGCAGCCTGTCATGGGCTTCCTCCGCAAGGTGGATGCTCTGTCCCCCTATAATCAGCAAGAAACCCGAGGCACAGAGAAGTCAAGTCACTTACCTGGGAAACACAGCAGGGCAGACACCTAGAAGAAACTGTCAGCCTGTTGACAGTATGAAGCCCTGGGCTACTGGATGGAGGGCCTGGGAGAGAAGAGGAAGCCCCTCACGTCCAGGCCTCCCCCAGCCTGCCTTGACAGTCATTTTCCTCCTAACTTGGTCATCCCACCTCAGGGGGCATGTGGCCTGGATGCAGCGATAAAACACCCTTTTTGCACCAAGGAAATTGAGAGCAGAGGGTTAGGGGCTGGTTGCTCCTGGGTTTGACTCCTAATCACTTTTTAAATCCCTGGTGCCTTGTGAAATAAACATGATTAACTTTGGGGGCTGGATTCTGAAGCCTTGTGAAGGGGAGAGGCCCGAGGAGCCGGTGGACAGCTAATTTGATCAGAGGTTGTGATTTCTTCTTCTCGCCTCTGTGTCCAGGGCAGATAAAATGGAAGGAGGGCGGAGATGCTTAATTAACCCTGTAATTCTTGCATGGACTAATTAGCATATAGATGAGGGCAGCTCTCCAGGCCTGTCTCTGAGCTGTCTCCTGTGGAGCGCTGGGCCAGTCCCATGTCACCCAGCCCCCGTCCTTCCCAGGGTCTGCCCGAAAGAGGCCCAGGACCCTGGGGTGGGAGGGGGGATTATGAGCCTCTTATGGACTTAGCCATTTTTAACACAATCCCTCAACCACTGCTTGAGGACAATATTACCAGGGCTGCTTGGGCTTCTGATTATTTTAGCCTGGTTCTGGCATTTGGGACACTCTGGGGGTCCACTCCCATGCATCCTGGGGTCTCTGCCCCAACCCCTGTCTTCCCATGCTGAGTGTGGAGTCCGGTTGTCGCAGTTGCCCAGGGGGAGGGATTGGACTCAGTCATCTGCTGTGTCTTTCCTGGAGGTGCCTTGGTTACCTCTCCCCTCCTTGTTCGGTTGCTGGGTTCAGGGCATCTCAGAAGCCCTCTTGGAATTCCTCCTGGGGCCTCCTGTCTCATCTACCCCACCAACTAGGCCATGGGAGTGGCCAGGCACAGCTGGCCACATGGTGGTGGGTTGAGGGTTCCAGCCAGAAGTCTGGCAAAGGTGCTGTGTGGCCCAGCCTGTTGGGGAGGGGTGGCAGGGAAGCGGTGGAACCATGGGTGAGCCCCTCTGGCACCCCACCCTTCCTGTGTCCCAGCCTGAGGATCTGCTCCTGAAGCTCTCCTGTTCTCCACTGCCTCCCTCCCCACCCTGCAGCTCCTGGAAGTCTGCCCACCGTAGCATGTGGGCCTGGGGTTTTGAAGAATGAAAACATTTGTTTAACAAAGTCCGGATTTGGATTTGATCTGGGCTGAGCATGTGTCCTGATGCCCACAGGTTCCATGTGGGTTCCTGATGACCCAGACACATGAGGGGATGGGTGCACAGGACAAAATGGCCAGGACAGGGATGCTGACCTTGCCCCATCCCAATGGTCCCCATCTGTGAAATGGGGATGATGATACACACTTCACAGATGCTATTTCTGGTCTCACAAGAAGAACCCTGAGGGTGGAACCATATCCCCATTTTACAGAGAAGACTGTTGGAGTTCAGTGTTGCCATGTCTAGCTCAAAAGGCCAGAGCTAAGAACAGAGCCCAGGGTCCTACACGTGCCTGTAGGACCCTGAGCTCCTGTTCTCCCCAGCAGAAGAGGGTGGAGGACTCCCATATAGGGCCTGTCAGGGTGTGCATGTGTGTGTACACATGTGTGTGTGTGTGTGTGTGTGTGTGTGCGTGCATGTGGTCCACTGCTCAGCAGTCCTTTAGGGCTGGTGCTGTGTTGGAGGTGGGTGTCTGTCTCACCAACACACAGGCCTGAGGAAAGGCCTGTTCATTCTATCACTTATCTTGGTGGGACAAGTGTGGGCAGAGCTTACAAGTAGCCAGAAATAGTGTAAGAGGAATTTTTTATTGAGATAGTTGTAAATTCACATGAAGTTGTAGGCAATAATAATGTTATCGTACCCTTTCCTGGGTTTCCTACAATGGTAACATTTTACAAAGCTACAGTATAATATCACAAAATACATGCTGACATTGACGCAACCCTCTTATTTAATGATCTTATTTAGATTTCCCCAGTTTTACTTGCATTTACTTGTGTGTGTGTGTGTGTATATATGCGTGTGTGTGTATGTGTGTGTGTCTGTGTGGATAGTGGTTTGAGGTGTGTGGCTGATCAAGGGGATGTGACTGTGACAGGCAGTAACACACAACAGGTTCTACTGGGCGATGCTGGGACAGAGTTGCATGTGGGGAACCCCTCACAGCGGAGATCTGTCTAGAGGCGGTGAGGTCCAGAGGGGTCACTACTCAGAAGAAGAGGGGGCAGAAGAGCGGGCTCATCTGTCCAGGTGATGTCACTCAGCAGCACACCAGGTGTCTCTGGGTCCCGGAGCTGCGAAGGGCAGCAACAATTTTGGGCTTTTTATCTTAGGCTTTTTATCTCCCAGCTATTGGGAGAGTTTGCGTGGGGTACGCAAAGCAGGCATTCTCTAAATGGCTAAAACCTTGTTTGGGCTATTTTTTAAAATAATTGGATATGTGAAAATCAGAATTTGGTGCCTGTGGGCTTTTGACTTAATGGGTCCCAGGCAGTGTTACAGAAATAAAAACAACTGAGGGGCAATACACACAGGCCATCTTTGGCTTATTTATGTGTGTGTGTGTGTGTGTGTGTGTGTGTGCGCGCGTGCGTGTGCACGCCCATGTGTTTATATAATTTTATCACTTGTGTAGGCTCATGTATCCACCACAGTCAAGGTACTGAGCAGTGTTAATACCCCAAAGTTCCTTCTCATTGGCGTTTTATAAACCACTGCTAGCTTCTACCAAAGTTCCTTCCCATTGGCGTTTTATAAACCACTGCTAGCTTCTACCTGCCTCCCCCACCCCCAACGCCTACTCCCCTGGCAACCTCTAATTTGTCTTCCATTTCTTAAGTGTTATTTCAAAAATTTTATATGAAAGAAATAATATAATCTCCTTGAGATTGCCTTTTTTTCCCACTCAGCATAATTCCCTGGAGATTCCTCCAGGCTCTGTGTATTGAGTTTGTTCCTTCTAACTGGTTAGTATCCTACAGTATGGAGGTATCACTCTTTAACGATTCACCTGTTGGACGACCTTTGGGCTGGTTCTGGTTTGGGCTATTACAAATAAAGCTGCTGTGAACATTTGTGTATATGTTTTTGTATGAACACAAGTTTTTATGTCTCTAGGATAGTGTTCAGAGTCCTATGGCAATTACATGTTTACTTTGTAAAGAAACTGCCAAACTGCTTTCCTGAGAAGCTGTACCATTTGATGTGCTCGAAAGTGTGAGACATCTGGTTTCTCTGCATGCTCCCCGGTATTTGGTGCTGTCCCAAAGCACCGTAACCCATTCTCATAGGTATATAATGGTATCTCTTGTGGTTTCAATTTGCATTTCTCTAGTGGCTGATGATTGATCATTGACTATCGTTTCGTGGGTTTATTTTCCATCTGTGTATCCTATTGAGTGAAATGTGTTCTCATGTCTTTTGTTCATCTTCAGACTGGATTTATTTTCTTAATGTTGGGTTTGATCATTCTTTATATATTCTAGATACTAGTCCTTTTTTTTTTTTTTAAGATATACAGTTGGCAGATATATTCTCCCGATCTGTAGCTTCTCATTTTGTCTTTTTATGTAGGTATTCACAGAGCCAAAGTTTTAAATTTTAATAAGGTCTAATTTATTATATTTTCCTTTTGATGATGCTTTTGGTGTCAAGTCTAAGAACTCCTTGCCTAGCCCTGATCCTGAAGATTCTCCCTTATTTTTTTTCTGAAAGTTTTAGAGTGTTATGTTTTACATTTAAGTCTATGATCCATTTTGGATGATTTTTTGTTTGTGTAGAATGTGAGGTCTAAGTCAAGGTTTTGTTTTGTTTTGTTTTTTGCTTTTTGAAAAACCAACTAGGGTTTTGTAATTTTGTCAAAAATTACTTGGGCATATTTGTATGGTTCTATTTTGTGTTCTCTATTCTGTTCCATTGATCTATGTATTCATTCCTCTACCAATACCACATTAATTACTGTAGACTTAATATTAGATAGGGAGATTCTTCCCACTAAATTTTTCTTATCTTAAGACTTTTTCCTATTTTAGTTTTTGTGCCTTTCCATATAAATTTTAGGATATATTTCTCTATGTCTACAAGATACCTTGCTGACATCACTTTAATCTATCAGTCAGTTTGAGGGAAAGTTGACATCTCACTATTTTGAGTCTTCCAGTCCATGGAATATCCAAGAAGTGGAATAGTTTTCCATTTATTTAAGTCTTTCTTGATTGTTTTCATCAGCATTTTGTAATTTTCAGCATATAGATCCTAAGCATGTTTTGTTAAATGTATGTCTATTTCACTTCTTTGGAGCAATTATAAATCATATTGTGTTTTAAATTTTGCTTTCTATATTTTATTCCAGAAATGTGATTGATTTCCGTGTGTCAATCTTATATACTGTGACTTTGCTCAACTCATTTATTAGTCATGGGTGGTTTTTTTTTTTTTTTTTTTTTGGTAAATTCCTTGAGATTTTCTATGTAGTCATGTCATCTTCTGGTTTTGTTTTTTTTTCCTTCTTAATGTCCTTAATTTTCTTTTTCTTGCATTATTGTAGTGACTAGAATTTCTTGGTAGAAATATTCAGATTTTTTTTTTTTTGCCACTAAGTGCAAATAGTTATAGTTACAGCTTTTGGGGGGGATTTTCTTTAACAAGTTGAGGTAATTCGTCTCTATGCCTAGTTTTCTGAGATTTTTTATTTTTAAATTGTGAATGGGTCATTCTGCATCAATTGATATGATACATGGTTTTTCTTTAGCTTGTTGATACTGTGGATTATACAGACCGATTTTCAAATATTGAATATGTCTTGCATTCTTGGAATAAATCACACTTGATCACAGTGTATAATTCTTGTTGCATGTTGTTGGATTTCTTTTAAATTTCACTGACAGTTTTGTATGTAGGTTTATGAGAGAGATGGGAGTGTAGTTTTATATTTGGTTTTGGTATGAGAGTATCCCCTCCTCTTCTGTTTTATGGATGAGATTGTGTAAAATAGATGTTAATTTTTCTTTCAGATGTTTGATGGAAATTTCAGTCAAACCATCTGGTTCTGGACATTTCTTTCTCAGAAGCTTTTAAATTATGACTTCAACTTAATTGATGGTTATAAGACTAGTCAGATGTCTATTTTATCTTGATTGAGTTTTGGTACTTTATAGTTTTCAGTGAATTGGCTCATTTCTTCTAAGTTGTCAAATTTATGAGTAAAAAGCTGTTCACAGTATTCCCTTATCACCTTTTTTTTTTTAAAGATTTTATTTATTTATTTGACACAGAGAGAGAGATCACAAGTAGGCAAAGAGGCAGGCAGAGAGAGAGGAGGAAGCAGGCTCTAGAGAGCCTGATGTGGGGCTCAATCCCAAGACCCTGAGATCATGACCTGAGCCCAAGGCAGAGGCTTTAATCCACTGAGCCACCTAGGTGCCCCGCCCCCCATCACCTTTTTAAGGATTGTAGAATCTGGAGTGAAATTGGTGATTTGTGTCTTCTATATTTTTATTTTTGTTAGTCTTGCTAGAGGCTAATCGATATCATTGATTTTTTAAAAAGAATCAATTTATTGTTTCATTGATTTTTCTGTATCGTTTTTCTAACTTCATTTTCATTGACTTCTCTTTTTATTGTTTCATTCCTCGTGCTTGTTTTCCACATATTTTGCTCTACTTTTGCTAGTTTCTTGATGTAGGAGTATAGGTTGATTTGAAATTATTGATTAGTTTCTTAATTTATAATGAAATTATCAATAATAAATACAAATATAAATTGTGCTATAAATTCCCCTCTCAGCCCTGCTTTAGCTGCATGCATCACACAAATGTTGTGTTTTCATTTTCATTGTGTTCCATGTATTTTTAAACTGGCTTTACAAAAAGAAATTGGGTTTGAGGCTTCCTTTTTGACTTATGGATTATTTAAAAGTGTGCTGTTTAATTTCCATGTGTCTAAAGATTTTTTTTGTTGTGTTTTTATTGATTTCTAGTTTCATTCCATTATGGTCTAAGAGCTCAGTCTATGTGACTTCAATTCTTCTAAACTTGTTCAGACTTAAATTTTTTTTTTAAATTTGAGTATAGTTGATGCACAATATTATATTAGTTTCAGTTGTCAAGAGTGTTTTTTTAAAGTTTTTAAATTCCAGTTAGTTAACATACAGTATAGTATTAGTTTCAGGTGTACATTTTAGTGATTCTACACTTCTGTGCAACACCTGGTGCTCATCACAACAGGTACACTCCTTAATCCCCATTGCTTATTTACCCCATCCCCCATGCACACCCTCCCCCCCACTCCCCGGTAACCATCAGTTTGTCCAAGAATGGTTTTATAGATCAGGATATGGTCTTAGTGACTGTTCCGTGGCCACTTATAGAATTTTGGGGTGGAGTGTTCTACATATTTTGGGGTGGAGTGTTTCAGATTTTCTTAAAAAAGATTTTATTTATTTGTCAGAGGGATCGAGCGAGCAAGTGAGAGAGAGCATAAGCAGAGGGAGTCGCAGGCAGAGGAAGAAGCAGGCTTTCTGCTGAGCAAGGAGCCTGATGTGGAACTCAATCCCAGGGCCCTGGGATCATGACCTGAGCCAAAGACAGATACTTAACCAACTGAGCCACCCAGGCATCCCTCTACACATGTTAATCAGAACTCTTTGGGTGGTTGTGTTGGTTTCAATCTTTCTATATCCTTGCTGATTTTCTGCTTAGTGGTTCTGTAAGTTGCTGAGAGTGTTGAAGTCCCAACTATAATTTTAGCTTTATCTTTTTCTTTCAGCTCTATCAGTTTTTGCATCATGTGCTTTGAGGCTTGGTTGTTTGGTGCATACACATTTAGGATTGTTATGTCTTCCTGGTAGTTTGGTCCTTTTATCATTATGTGATATCCTTCTTTGTCTTTAGATATTCTTCTCCTCTGAAGTCTGTTTTATCTGATATTAATATAGCTACACCCGCTTTAAAATTTTTTGTATGGCCTTGGACAATGAATTCCCTTCTCAGCTTTGGGTGTCAGTTTCATCATCTGTAAAATGGAAGGAGAGATTTGGGGTCAAACAAGGCTGCCTTGAAGACAAGTGGTGATGTCCTATGTGTCAGGCCTCCGCACACATTCTCTGTGTAGGTGATGCTGTATGGTACCTCAGTGTGAAGGGTTCTTTCCTTGGTGAGTACAAGCCCAGGGAGCAGGAATAGGGCCAGGGCAGTGGAGCAGGGCAGGAGGGGGTTTGGGGGAGGTGTCTCACTGAGCTGGACTTGAATGAGAGTCCAGGGCTCCTAAGAAACTGGCCCTTGAGGGGTGGGAAGGGAGGCGCAGGGAAGGAACTTGCCCACTGGTTCCCGTATGCCACTGGATAAAGGTTTGTCCTTGGGGTATGAAACCCCTGATTCCTCCATGCACATGTGTGTAGATGTGGTGGCCTCTCTGGGGATGTCAGTAGGGATGCTCAGGGGGCAGGGGTGGCAAGGGGAAGGGCAGGCACTTCATTTGATTTGTGTGAAGTTGATTTGTGTGAAGCTGAGACAGGAGGCCTAGAGGACCTGAAGAAGCAGCCTCAGCCATCTCTCTTCTCACTGTCAGTGGTCCTCATTCTTTCCTTCCCCCATGGACTCAGCTGAACATTGTGCCATGTATGGATGGCTTGATCATTCTCAGACCACTTCTTCAACACTCAGGCGCATATGACCCTTTGTTTTTCTGAATGTGACTATTGGGAGCCACTGGCTCCCAGCTCTGGGATGGTGGTGGCAGGGCCTTCTGTAATGTAGGGGGAGCTCTGCAGCGCGCCATGACATCCTCTACCTCTTGCTGGCCTGTAAGCCCCATGCCTTCACAGTTGCAGGGACTTCTGTGATGCTGAAGGGTTCTTCCAGTGGTGCCCTGATAAGCCTCTCGCATCCACTCCAAGCTGCCTGGAGTGGGGACGTTGTCGGGCTCAGCTCTGATGTGCCCACCCCCACTTGCATGACAGTTGCTTTGTGAGTATGTGCTTAGTAAATGGCCTTGTGTACTACAGTGTTCTGTTGGAAAGAACACTGGGAATGCAGAGCTCTTGCTAGGTTTCAGAGACATTCCCGTGGGTCCCTAGCCTGTGGGATGATAGCAGAGATAAAAACCAGTGCAGGCAGATGATGGAGCTGTTGGGAAAATCCCAGAGTCAGAGAGAAGGCATTTGCCTGATAACTGCTCCAGTCTGTAGGAAGTCAAGAGAAACCTTTTTTTTTGGCTTGTCTTTCTCTTTTTTTCTTCTGGCAAGTGGCAGTGATTCAGGCTATGTTTCCAATTAGGACATATGGTAGAATTAACGAATCTCTTCCACTGTACATTGCAGGCCATATTTAGTATGGAGAGGATGTGAAGTTTTCCTTGGTGATAATAATGCCAGCAGCTATCATCTTCCAAGCATCTACTTGGTGTCAGATCATGGCATGCGTTGTCTCATTTTATCTTCATGACAGCCCTGAGGGTAGGTATCATTACCCGATGTCACCTGTTCTGGGCGGGGTTTTTGGAAATTCCTTTGTTCGTGCTGCAGGCATGGAGGCTGGGTCCTCTCAGTTGCTCCGAACTCAGGCCTGTGTGAGCAGTGGGTGCTATCAAGGAGGATTGTGGAGGGGTGAGGATGGGGGGACAGTGATCCAGGGAGTAGGCGCCCCAGCCAGTGGGGTAGGATAGGGCCCCTGGGACAGAGAAGGGGCAGGGCACTGGCATCAGCCTGGCCCCTGGGCAGACCTGTGATCTGGACCCCTAGTGGGACTTGGGGACAGTCATCTTTCTCGGGGCAGAACTTCTGTCTTAGGCTGTCCAGCTTTTGGAGCCACAGAGCTCCTCTGGAAGTGGAGTTTGAAGAACCTGGCCTGCATTTTCTCCCATGATCTCATTCTTGGGCCTGCACAGAGTATCCACTGGGCTGGAAGCTGTGCAGGGACCTGGGGAGAGAAAAGTAAAAGACAGGGAGTGGGTGAGTGCAACCCAGATGTCTGAGCCGAGTGACCCTGGGCTGCTTCTTGTGTGGCCTGGGATGGGGCCTCCTCCTCTCCAGACCCCACCTCTTCAGCAGGAAAGGACAGGTTGAGGTAGATGATTTCTAAGAGCTGTCCCTTTATGATAGGGAGGTCACCACTTCAGGCACTAGGGATGTGACAGGCTCCCTGATGCGGTAGGCAGCTGTTGGGGCCCACACAGACCCAGCCCTCAGGTGGTGTCATGTGAGTTCCAAGGTCTTCTGGTTTTTCAAGAGAAGCCAGAATTTAGATTTTATGTGGTAACTCTTGGGTTTTAAAACTGGTCACGAATTAAAAAACAACACTGAAAGCTAAACAAGGCCCCTTTGCTAGCTGGATGTCCCATGGGAGCCACTGGGCACCTCTAGGCTGGGGCTTGAAGTCCATGAGTTATGAAACCAAATCTCTACAAGGAGAAAGAAGGTATAGGCGTCTGAATCAGCATCGCCCCCTTTCACGCATGCGCAGTGTCTCTTTCCTTTTCTGCTGCTTCCCAGCACCTGCCACAGGCCTGGGAGGACTGTTAGGACTGTTAGTAATTTCTGAGGAGATGATTTCTTTCATGCACCCTCCATGGCTTTCCATCAGGGGTCCAGAGCTTTGTGCTTCAGTGTTATGGGTGTAAGCACGTGTGAGAGTCTGTGAGAGTGGTTGCGTGTGTGTGTGTGTGTGTGTGTGTGATGTGTGTAATGTGTTCGCATGTATGGATGGGTGTGATTGGTGTGTATGTATGAGTGTGATTGTGTGCCTATATGAAAATGCGTATGAGTGTGACTGTGTATGAGTTATATATGATTATGAGTGTGCATATGAAGGAGCTTATAGGTAAGAGCAGGTGTGAGTGTGGGTAAGTGTGCATGAGAGACTGGTGATAGGAGCAGGTGTGAGTGTGGGTGAGTGTGCATGAGAGACTAGTGATAGGAGCAGGTGTGAGTGTGGGTGAGTGTGCATGAGAGACTGGTGATAGGAGCAGGTGTGAGTGTGGGTGAGTGTGGTGCCATTCCCTTCGGAGTCTGGGGTTGCTTTGCAAGCTGAGCACTTCTGCTCTAGACTCCTGCAGGTTGCTGTCAAGAACATAATTATTCCATGCTGCCCATTTCTTCCGCTCCTGCCCAGGGGGTGTTCCCTGGAACAAAAGGGACTAAGCACTTTCGCCACCTCTGGTGTCAAACATAGACCTGGATCCCAACAGCTCTGCCTAGACTATAGCTCCTGGAGCCCTGCTGGAGAGTGTGGCCCTGAGACCATAACGGGAGGGACAGGGAACTAGGTATGTAGTGGGGACATCCTGGATCAGCCATCCTGCCAGCTGAGCACCACGAAGCAGTCCTAGTCAATGCCACGCAGAGCAGAAGAATCACCCAGCCAAGTCCTACCTTAATTCCCCACCCACAAAATAGTGAGATGTTATAAAATGGTATTGTGCAAAGCCACTAAATCTTGGGCTGGTTTGTGAAACAGCAACAGATAAGCAGAATAATCAATTCCTTTAATATTTCCCAAATGGTAATGTGTCATATTTTGTAAAAGATTTCTTTCATGCTGCTTCAGTTTAGGAAGAACTATGTCAGCAAACTGTGACAATTAAAAAAAAGAAGGAGAAGAAGAAGACAAAGAAGCCCAAATCCCAGTGAGACCCAGGCTAGCTCATTCATTTGGATTCAGTTCTAATGACGATTACTTATTTCCCCCTGTTAGCAGCATCACTGGTAACTAAAGTTAGCCTTGGCTCAAAAATCAATGTGTTATTTTAGAGCCCAAAGTAGGCAGGGAAATGTCTGATGATTGACGACAGGCCTGTGGGAGCTCTGGTTGGCTGGGGGCCTGGCTCCCTTCTCTCAGGCTGCCTCCTGGGTGGCAGCTGGGGGCAGTCGGCCCACTGCCCTGGTGGCCCGCAGCCTGGGCGGAGGCACAGAAGCCTTCTGCAAATTTCCCTCCTCAGGCTAGGCCTTCCCTGATGCAGCGAGGTGACGCAAGTCCACCTCTGTGTACTGTTGTGAGCTGAACTGATTTTCCTCCCGTCCCTGTGTTAAAGTCCAAACCCCCAGCTCCTCAGCATGTAACCTTATGTGCACATCTAATGTGCCTGCAGTCCTCATGAGAAGAGAAAGTTAGGACACAGATACACACAGAGAAGACGACGTGAAGACCCTGGGAGAGGATGGGCATCTACAAGTCGAGGGGACAGGCCTGGGACTCGTCCATCCCACACTGCGCTTAGATAGAACCTGCCTGGTGGACACCTTGGTTTTCACAGCCACCGACTTGCACTGGCCTACATTCCTGAACATCATGTTGGTTACCTATTTATTCCCCAGCCACCCATGCTTTCAAGCCCTGCCTGAGCTTGACCCTACTCCTTCCCACGATGATGCTCACGGGACCACACTTCACTCATCCCAGGGACCCTTTATGTCACTTGTGGGTTTTGGCTCCTTATGGTTTCATCGATGGGAGGTAGGGAGTCCCGCAACTGGAACAAGAATGAGTGACATTCCACCTGGTCCTTGGTCCTTCCCCCTCTGTGTCTTACGGCAAAGAAATCCCCAGGGTGGGACAACCCAGTAATTCTCGACCAAAGCTTCGTTAGCAACTATTCCTGACCCATTTCCATGTTGTCTCTGATGGAGCACATTTGGACCCACTGAACCCAGCCAGGCTCCTCATGGCACAGTTGTCCTGTATGTGAAGACTGTAGCCAAAGCTGAGGCAGGAGAGGAGCCCCTGGGAGGGACAACCTCAGAGGTGGCATGGGGTGAAGCCAGGCAGGTCTTGCGAGGCCGTAGCTGTGGGCAGCGGTTGTCAGAGGGCCAAGGCTGCAGGAAGGACAGGGTGGGGGAAGGAAGGCACAGTGTGGGTTGGGAGCCTGGAACGGTTGAAATGTCCACTGAGTCACAGAGGAGGCAGCAGTAAGCCGTGGTAGGAGAGGAGGGCAGGCCCAGAGCTCAGGGAGGAGATGCTTGCTGCCAGCCCGGCGTTGCCCTGCTTCCTGGAGCGGCCCCTCTTCAGTATCCCTGGCATTCGTACATGATGGTTGTGCACCAGCTTCCTGGAAGCAGGGTGAGTTTTTGGGAGGCATCTTGGGATGAAGTGAGAGTGGGTGGGGAGAAGTAGGGCTGCCATGCACCCAAGGGACACTGGCTGGAGTGGCCTTCAGAGATGTTCCATGGCGGGCCGAGATGGCCCGACCCTGCTTCAATCAGGTGCTGGACACAGACTGCCCTGGAAGACGGGACCTCGGGCCAGGCTGCTCTCTGCAGCTGGGGCCTGCCTGCAGGGGCTGACAGCACCCCAGCCTAGCAACCGTTCAGGGTTTCCTGCCTGTGCCCCTGCTCCCTTCTCTGCTGTGCCATCTATCTTCCATCCCCCAGTATGCAGGGGGCCTCAGGGATGCTTGTCTGGTGTCTGCTCCCATTGCCTTCCCCCTCTGCTCGGGCCCGGCTCTCTCCACAGGTGTGACAGGCAGAGGCCTGTGGTGCCTGCCCAGCTCTGTGGGACCAGCTCTCTGCCAATGCCGTGTGCTTGGTGTCATCACAGGTGCTGTGGGCTCAGCTAGGCCTCACCCTGCTCCTCCAGGAGTGCAGTCCCTCCTGCTGGGCACCTCTGTAAGTAGGGTACTTCTTGCCTGGGTCTGCTCAGCTGCGTGTGTTCCCAGCCCTTGGTGCCACCACACTTGAGGCCCGTGTCCTCTGCCTGTCACATCTGTGGTGACTGCATTCTTTCCCTTACCCCTTCCCAAGGGCATCTACTGCCCAGGTCACTGGGATCAGGGCTGCTCCTCTCTCTCAACCTGAGCCAAGTGAGCAGAGGAGGGTACTTGAATCAGGAACTTATCTGTGGCCACCCAGCCACCTGGGCCCCAGAGAAAGCCACTGAGGGCTTGAGCTGGGCCAGTCAGATTCCAGAAGTAGACACTGAACTGGGGAAGCCAACAGAGGCTGTGGTGAGACAGGGACTGGGAAGGGGCTGCTGTGGTCCAGAGACAGGGAGAGCAAGCAGAGCACAGAGAGGGACCTTGGGACCAGGGAGCCTCAGGGAGCCCCATCCCCCAGGGCCTGTCTGTGCTTTGAGGAGGGGCATCCCACACCTCTTCCCAAGGCAGCTTTGGTTTTCTCCAAACCAGTAACCAACTCATCCTTAGGTAGGGCTCCCACACATTTGGTGTGTGGCCGGCCAGGGCCAGCCCTCTGCGGAAGGTGTGAAGAGAGCAGGGATGAGGGGCACTGGGGAGAGCTCAGGCTGGGGAGATGCTGCTGTGCACGCCTGTCCGTCTTCAGGCCGAAGCTGAGAGCAGGCCCAGGAGTAGCTGGGGGGCCTGCAGGGGGCGATTTCTGGGTCTTCCTTGAGATGGTGCTGCCCGTGTGTGCGGGGTTGCAAGCCTTAACAAAGACAGGACTTTGAGCAAGGAGAGCAGGTGAGAATGTGCCCCGGGCATGCTTGGACATGCAGACCACGATTCGCCCCCAGAAAGAGGCCCTGCAGCTTTATTTATGTGGCCTGAAATTGGCAACTTCTGAATGTCCACATTAGGGGAATGACCATCTAAATTATGGAGCGATTCGAGTGAATGCCACGCAGCCATTACAGGGTTTACTAAACATATGAATTAACACCATAAAGTGCTTGCAATGTGACCTCGAGTACAAAAACCAGGCTATAGAATCATACCCCATTCTTGTAATTTTGCTTTGGGAACAAACAGAAGCTAAGCATAGAGAAAAGCCCGGAAGGAAATATATGAATATATTTCTAGTGACAGTGACAGTAATCAACAGGGCATTTCTGAGTTTTAAATTTTTTGTATTTTACATATTTTCTATTAAGACAGAAGTTATTTAAAAAATTAAAGAGAATATGTTGGTGTCAGGTGGTATGAATGAATTCATGCTTCCCATCCTACAAATGTCCTGATCACGTCAAGGCAGAATCTGTGCTGGAGGCCAGAGGGGGACACTGATGGGGCCCAGAACCCACTGTGTACTGAGGCAGCTGACGGAAGACCAGGCCTTCCAGCTGTGGTGAAGGGGAGCAGGGGGTACAGAGAAAACTTCTTAGAGAAAGAGGCATGAGAAGGACCTGGCCTGAGGGCAAACCAAAGGTTTCATCATCTTGCTGGGCCAGAGGGCCTCGTGGGCCCTCCCACACATGGTTCCCTGAAGGAAATACAGTCAGCTGGCTGCCGTGAACTCTCTTTTCTCCTGAGGCAGGTCAGCTGGGTCTAGTCCTCACTGGGCAGGTCGCCAGCAAGGGCCAAGACAAAACTCTTATGGGCTTCTATTGTCTGCCCTGCATACCTGGAGTGGTCACCTAGCTGCTGCTAAAGGCTGCAGCCTGGAGCCCTCGGGCAGCGGCTTCCAAAGACATGTCTGGTCATGCCAAGCTAGTGGGCAGCAGCTCAGTGCCGGCTCAAAGCACATCTCCTCCCAGGACCTGGTGCTGGGTGGTCGTGGAAAACACAGGATGATGCTCCTGTCAGGGCTGCAGGGTCAGGGAGGGCCTAGGGTAGGAGCTCAGTCCCCACACCGAGTCCAAGTGTCTGAGGGAAGGGACTGGGGACTGCTCATGCCTGACACCTATTTCACTGAATGAGAGAAGGGCAAATGAATAAACAGTGCCTGGTCTTTGGCACACATTGGTTTTGCCTAAGGCTGGTATGCTGAAAGATGGGGTGAATAGGGCCCCAGAATGGTCACTGTAACTGCCCTGAGCCATCTCTCTGCACCTGTGCATTCCAGCAGTCCTGTCAGGAAGGTCCCCCAAGGTGGCACTGGGGTATCTGGTCCGGGCTTGTGAGCAGCACTAATTCGCAAGGTTTAATTCTGGCCTCACCGGTCTCTCTGACCTTCCCCACCCCCACACCACTGCCTTTCCGGATCCCCAGGGCTCCCAGGTGCCTGCCAGCGTGGACTTCCGTTCCCTGTGTGTAGGACCCTCATGAGGGTGCTCAGATGCATGGGAGAGCCCAAGCTGCCAGTCCCAGAGTCCTCCTCACACTTCCTCCCACGGGAGCTTGTGTAGCCGAGGCTTTCCTTCCTCCCTGTCCAGGCTGATGCCACTCAAGGGCCAGGCAGCACCGGTCTGCTCCCCTGGTCCCTCACGGCCAGGCAGCCCCACCTCAACACCACCCTGGGAGACTTAGGTGTGGGTGATGGTCAGCGGGCTGTTCCTCATATGCCTGGCATTCCATCTTCTATCACACGGCAGGGGAAACTTCCTGGCTCCCCTGTGGTTTGCGGGGCGAGGCCCAGTGCCTGGTTCTGGCTTCATTTTGAGCAGAAGTGATGAGTGTAACACCCAGACTGGATATTTCATTTTTGAGGTCAGGCCCTTCAGAGTGCTTTTCCTCTTCCAGTGACCAGCAAAATTCTGGATGGTAGCCCTAAGACTCCACCTGGGTCTCCAGGTGAGGGAAGCCTTTCTGTGGGTTTCACAGTGTGAACAAGGCTACAGCTCTCTGACCTGTAAGTTACTCAGTGTGGGTTGCCAGCTGTCCCAGGACAGGCAACACCCTGACTGAAACAGACCCTATAGAAATTGCATCTTGCTCAGAAAGGAGGCGCTCCTTCCACTGAAGGGGCTCTGGTGACTCATCTAGTTCAACCCTTTCATTTTACAGGGGGGGAAACTGAGGCTGGAGATGGAAGGACAGGGTTTCAGGTCACAGCCTGTTGGTGGCACAGCTGGAATGGGGTCTCTGCCTGTTGTGTTCCTCCCCCCCTCCTTTTTTTTTTTTTTTTTTGCTGAATCATGTTGCCTCCAGAGTGGATTTGTGGAAATGCTTCCAAAGCAGAACAGAAAAATGAATGGCCTGACTTTGGGGTGAAGGAGAGTTAATCAAGTAAAAATAGCTCTCACTGAACACTCATTATTAAAGTGAGCCTGAGGCCAAAAGGGTGTGTGCAGCTGTTGTCACACAGGCTGGGGGCTTCCTGGCAGGAGGGACATTCAGGTGAGGCCAGGACAGCTTTGTGCCAAGGGTGAGCACACACAGGCCTGAGGTCCATGAGGAGAGGAGACAGCAGCGACCCGGTGCCCGACAGCCCGGAGAGGTCGGCCATGGACCGCCTCACTCACGATGTGCATTGGCCAGGCCCTTCCTGCACTGCCCCATGGCACTGCACCAAGGAGGTTGTATCAGCTGTTTCAGAGGAGGCTTGCAGATGTGAAGTGACTTGTCCAGGCCATGCAGCTTGTGGGCGGTAGAGCAGGACCCTGGGTGGTGTGGCCCCAGGACCTGTGCATTCTTAGGGTCAGCCCATGGTGCTGCTGCAGAAAGCCTGGTTAGCGTCCAGGTTTTGCCACATTTGAGCTGTGTGTCCTTGGGCACTGCTTTGCTTCTCTGAGCCTGTTTCCTCACTGGCCTATCAGATGAAGTCTCTAGGGCAGATCCTGGGACTGATTCCTGGTCTTCCCACGAGTTTGGCAAACAATGTGTAGGATGCCAGACACTGCCCAGTATATGCGAGGCCCATCCTAGACTGTGATTTCAGAGGCTCCAGGCTGGGGCCATGTATTTACTGGGGTCCTTGGAGGTTTCTCAAGCATGGACTGTCCTTGGAGATCAAGTACTTCTTCCCCAATGACCTGTGTGGGTGCCTGCACCCAGCACGTTCCCCAGAAGAGAAGCATGCTTTCCCTGAGGCTTTGTAGGTGGTATAGAGAAAGAAACAGCCCTTTCTGGGAAGGAAGGAAGAGAGGGTGGTGGGAAGAGCAGCTGGGGCCTGAGCACAGAGGTCAGGTGAGGAGAGCAGATGATGCCGGGAAGAGCATATTGATTTCCTCCTTTTAAAAATGGACTCAAGTGGAATCATTCATAATGTGCTCTCCCCACCGCTGACAATACCCATTCCCATCACTGTCGGGGAAATGGATTTGCAGCACTCTCAGAAAAAGGAAACACATTGCCTGAGATGGGCAAAGAGGGCTTGGTTCCATTCCCAAAAGCTTTCTGGACAGCCTGCTGGTGACTGTCTGGGGACAGAGGGCAGTGGGATGCAATGTCAGAGGCTGCTCCCAGGAGGAGGTCTGCCTTGAGTACTGTGGATGGGCTGGGCCTTTATGGATGGAGAGTGGGGTTCTGGAAGCCATTGAGCTGAATCTCAAAGAAAGAGTGGTCATGCAGAGCATTTTAGGTAGACAGATGCCACGCCCAATTCCCCAGGCCAAGTGGCTCCTTCCAGGGAACCAGGGGAAGCCTCGTGTGCCTGGGACCCAAAGGGTGAGGTGGGAGGTAGGGTGGCTGGAGAGACGGGCCGGGGTGGTCCTTTCCTTGCTGCCACTCTTCAGGGGCTGCAGTCCAGTGTGGATCAGAACACCTTGGGAGATAAGAGTGGGTGTCTGATCAACCCAGCATGCCTCTCCTGGGCCTGAAGCTGGGCGAAGGGAGATGGACTGGGAGTTACTCTTCTGCTTTCCTTAGTTTTGGCCTGAGGCTGTGTGGCAGCAGGTCGGACACCAGGCTCAGCTATCCATGGCCCCCAAGCCGATCCCCTGCCCAGCCAGACTGTTTCTCCTTGCCAGCAGGGGTCAGGAGACTGTCGCATCGAAGGAGTGTCTTGCTGGTGATTAGTTCATTCATTTATTTATTCATTCATTCCCCTGGAGTCCTGCTGGGTGAGTCCATGGTGAGCTGGACTCCTAGCATTAAGGAGGTCATGTGGCTAGACACAGATGTTGGAACCAGCCAGGCCTGCAATCAAGTCATACACACTAAGGAGTGACCTTTTGAAAGCCTTCGGAGATCTGTGAGCCTCAGTTTTCTCAACAGCAAAATGGTGCTAACCCTTATCAGATGGTTGTGGGTAACTCTAAGTGTAGCAGGCAAGGGTTGGGCCACCATCTGGCCACCAGGAGCTCATCAAGTTTCCTCCATTTACCTGGACCCAGTGGGAAAGCTGAGCCTCATGGCCTTGGCACATGCTATGTCCTTGCCTGGAGCATTCTTATTTCCTAATGCCCTGTGGTAAGCTCTTAGACTCCCTTCAGATGCTTGCTTAGCTGTCACCTGCTCTCCCCACCCCTTCCCCTGTCCTGTGCACATTGCCATCTGATGTAGACTTGTGAAATTCATGAGGGCTGGGGCTTGTTTTTTAATCTGGGTCTCCTCCGTGCCTGGGACAGTGCCTGGCACATTGCAAAGGGTGAAGGGACACTGCTGAGATGAACTTTGACATGCAAGGGTACAAGCACTCTGCTTGTTAATCCCTAGGGCCACAGCAACAAGGGCCCCATGTCTTAGTAGCAGGGGCTCTGCTAATCTTTCTGAGCCTTGATAAGGTGGGCACAGAAAGTGTTGGGCTCTGAATCAGACAGAGCTGGTTTGTCTGTGTGCGCGCACACGTGTGCGTGTTTGTGTGTGTGTGTGTGTTGGGGGAGGGGTGCAGTGTGGCCCAGGTCTCTGTCCCTGCCTGCGAGGAGGTCCTGGTCTGAGGGGGACATAAGGCCTAACTGAGGTGAGCCCTCCAGGATGATGCCAAGCCCAGGCCCAGGCAGTGACTTCCCAGGGCAAGGATGCCCTGGGGACCTCAGAGGAGTGCTTGGTGGCAGCTCCTGGGGGGGGGAGGGGCTCCTTCCTGACCCCTGTTTGTGTCCATGAGACCTGGGCTACTTAAAGATATTGTCCTGGGGGACCCTGAGACCTGTTGTCCCCTGGACATTATACAGAACACACAGGTGGAAGAGGGCTCTGTAAAACTTTTGAGGGAGGTGGGGTGCAAAGGGACAAAGTCAGGAGCCCCCTCATCAGCACACATAGCCATTCCCTCAATGATGAGCAACATGGCTAAAAATACAAGTCTCCCAGGAGAGGGGATCAAGCTGGGTCTGAATCCTGCCCCTGCTGGCATGCTCAGTGACTGTGAGCTCATGATTGAGCTCACTGAACTTCAGTTTCTTCATCTGTGCAATGGGCATGGTAACAACAGCTGCCTCAGGGGGCTCTCGGGTTCATGAGAGCACACTTTGCATGCATTGTGCTCACTAAACACTACTCATTCCTGTTATTACCATAGGGATTTAAATTCACAGCACAGTATAAATGACAGCTACCGGAGCTGTTCCTGAGGCCCTTTTGGGAGGAGAGACCATAAGAAGAGACCACAGCCAGGAAAGGAGGGCTGTGGCCCAGGCCACGTCCAGTACCTTCCCAGGTGCCCACGGGGTTGCCTCTCTTGGGGAGAGGAAGCCCCAGAGCTGGCCTGTATGCCTACTCTCTGTCCATGCCTGGCTTACGGGGACTCAACTGAGCTAGGTCAGGGAGGGCTGTAGACAGTAGGCAGAGGTGGGGAGTGTGGAGCATTCTTCTTAGGGCTTCTGGGGTAATACCACATTTGTTAAGAGCCCACTGTGTGTTTGGGAGACTGGGAGTGGCTTCCAGCCTCTCCCTCTGGGGGCCCAGGCCTCTGGTAACAGACTTCCCTCAGGATCCTGGGCAGGGCGGCCAACAGCTCCAAACTGGGCAGTGACCCGTTTCTGTTTCTGCGCTCATAGAGTTGTAGATTCCCTGCCAGGCTGGACAGGAAGAGAGCGTGAAAGGGAGACTGCTGGTCCCTGTCCATAAGACAGGGCTGCCATAGGGCCTTTGGTGGGCAGGGCCACTGAGGGTGGACATGCCTCCTGGAAGGGGCTGGGCCAGCCTCGGAGGGTGAAGACAATGGACTGAATGCGGGAGTGTTAGGAGACGCGGGTGGGAAATGCGGCTTCCATACTTCTGCGTTGTGGCCCAGTTCATGGCTGTGTCTGCTCCTCATGGACAGTGCATTGGTGAGCCCACACCATGTAGAGAACTTTCCTGACTCAGCTCTGAGACCTGAAGTCCCTCTGTGCACAGGGGCGGTGACCCCGTTCCCTCAGGGGTCACTGGTGAAGGAAGCCAGCCTCGTTCCTGTGTCCTTGAATCATTACAACAATCCTGGGTCATCCCCTTGCCCCCCTTGTCTCTTCCATCTTACAGGAGAGACAACTAGAAAGTTAGGGAGGTTGCTTGTGAGTGGTAGATGAAGGACACACTCAGGGGCCTTTGTGCTTGGAGACACCCAGCATGGCTCTCGGCCCCAGCGGTGGCTATTGCTTTTGGAAAGATTGTGTTTGGATCTCTGTCTCACTTCTGCTCTTAACTTAGGCCCCTATCCAAGCTCCTTAGTCCCCCTGCCTTGTATAAAGAAAGAAGTGCCACAGAGAGCCAGACACGGGCTCTGGGGAGCCATTTCTAATGGGAAAACATGCCCATTTGCCTAAATGAATCAAATCCATTTCTCTCCCATACATATTTCATGGGCTTCCTCTCTGTGTAATTTAATTATCACTGTTGTTAGTGTTAATGTCCTGGTTGGTGCAGTTCTGCTCCCCAGACCCTTGGAGCCTAATGCTACAGCGGGGCTCCAAGGAGGAGCCAAGAGGATGGAACCATCTCTATGGCAACAGGATACCATAATATTTCCCAGTGATCTATTGCTTTAATCTTGAGGGCTCTGAGTATATTGCCAGCATTAATAAATAAGTCTAAATAACACCCTGGTGAGATTGATATTATTCTATCCATTTTACTGATGGATAAACAGCAACTCAGGGAGGTTAAATGCCTCGCCTGGGGGAAGAGGTGAGAAGGATGGTAATGTGGAAAAGTATGCTGGGTACCACCCTGGCTCCTGGGAGGCCCAACATCCCTGCTGAGGGGCTGCCTTGGGTGCACAGAAGCCTTCAGGGAGCCGGTGGGACCATGATTTCCAAGTGCACTCTGGATGTAATCTCTGTTACTCTCCGGCTGGCTGGGAGCCAGGCTTGCTCTTATGGGCAGCAGGAAGGACCCTGTGCCCTCAGCATTGCTCCCTTGCCTTCCCACTGTGGAGGGGCCACCTAAGAGCTCCCATCCGTTGGTCTCTGTGTGTTCAATAATATATTTCCTGGAGGAAATAGCCTTTAATCCAATACAGGTCTTGACACCCACTGTGAAAGCTACCAGGATGATGACTGAGACTGTTTCCACAGCAGAGAAGCAGGAATGAGTAAGGAAATACGGTGCCTCCGTGATGGGGGTTGGGCAAGTGGTCACACGCCCACCTCTCTAGCAAAGACATGCAAACATGTGTTTCTACTTAGTCCAGCTATGGGCTCGAACCTCCTGGACCTTACTGGGAGGAGACCTACCTGCTCTCAGCTGTTCCAGGCTTACTCGCCCCGAGGAGTCGGTTCTGTGTCCAAGGGTCCCCCATGCTTCCTGGTCCTGCTACGGAGCGTCACAGGTCCAGTAACACTGTTCCGTAAGCCTGGTGGCTGGGTCCCAGTATTGCTGCTTTGCACTCTGGCTCTCCTCTTCCCTCTCCCTGAAGAACACCAGCCGCCCTGCCTTGTTGGCACTCAGGCCAAAGTAGCTGGTCCTGGCACCCAGCCTCACACCCTGGCCGGCACAGCCCTCCTCACAGGCCTCTGCCCCCCTCATTACCCAGGCTCCTTCTTCTTGCAATGTGAGGGTCTTTCTGGGGATCACTGGTGTCTTTTTTCTTCTGTGAACCATAGACAGAGCCACGCAGTCTTTCGGGGTGGGGGGGCTCCTAGTAATGTGGGATCAAAAGACAAAGGATCTGTAGCCCCACGCCTTTCATTAAACTACCCCTTTTGCTCCTGTCCCATTTCTCGGAGACCTGTTATGTCCACCTAGGGGACTTCGGTGTAGGATCACGCCTCCTTTTGGCAATAACGCTAAATTGTTTTAGACTGAGATTATTTTCGACTATTTCAGGCCTTTCTGAAAAAGACCAATTCCAGGGTGTTACAACAGCTATAATGGGTGGTGTTGCACCACAGGCTCCTCTTTCCACATGTGCGCTGTCTTTCCACTTGCTGTGAACTCCAGGGTCTCACTTTCACCGTCTGTGCTGAGCACTGTGCTGTGGTGTGGGTGCGTCTGAGGAGTTGCCCCAGCCCACACCACCTTTCTCTGTACCCGCCCCTCTGGCCGTGGCTGACCTGCAGCCGTGGGAGCGCCTGGCTCATGCTGGACCAGTCGGGTTCTCTCTCTCCATCCCTCAGAATGGGCTCCAGAAGCCTGTGACTATACTTGAACCCAGAGAAATTCTAGGGAAGGTGGCCTGGGGCAGCTAACCTTGGCCCATGTGCCTGTGGAAGAAGACATTAGGAGGGAGGGAGAGAGAGAACGAGAGAGAATGGAGGGGAGAGGAGGGAGAAAGGGAAGAGAAGGAAGACAAGGAAACTGAGGCAGGAAGAAGCAGGAAGAGAGACCAGGAGGCCCCTGTGGGAGGGAGAAGAGAACCCTGATGCTTAATGACTTTTCTGTTCTGTTCTGCTTCCCTGGAGGCTCAGCTGGCAGCTCTGCTCCGAGCTCCGTGAGTACTTGATCCTTCTTCTGCTTTGTGGCTGGGTAGGAAAGGGTTAAGTCAGCAGGCTTGGGTGGCTCCAACCCTGCACAATCCAAAGAAAGGCTTGTCTTCAGAGATCTTAGACTATTCTGTCTGGTAAGAGTGTGTTTGCATGCCTGAGGCCTCGGGGGCCATGCTATACCGGTTTGACGAGATACGAGTGATTTATAGACAATACCTGGATTTTCTCTGGGGGGGGGAGTTGTGCTGGAGTCTGAGTAGCTGAAGCCAGTCACATAGGTGCTGCAGGCTTATGTGACAGATCCCCAGTAAAAACTCTGGACACAGGGCTCAGGTGAGCTTCTGTGGTTGGGAACTCTGCAGCTATTTCTGAGTTGTTGCTGGGGGAATTAAGGGTGTCCGTCTTGATGCTATTGGGAGAAGACACCTGGAAGCTTGTGCCTGGTTTCTCCTGGGCTTCTCCTGGGTGACTGTTCCCTTTTTGTCTGTATTCTTTCACTGTGATATAACAGTTTGTCCTTCTAGCAAGTCATCGAGTGTGAGGATAGTCTTGGGGACCTCTGACATGGGACTTAGGGTGGCTTATGCATATTTCTCTCCCTTGCCAATGTGAAAGATTTGTCTGAAGCAGCTTGGAACGAAAAGGATGTATAGGAAAGGGTCCCAGCAGGGACTTGACCACTCATCCTGGTGACTGGGGAGGGAACTGGGGAGCATAAAGACCTAGTAGGCATAGGAGCTGTCAGCAGCCTGAGGTGGGGGCAACCAGAACCCGGAGAAAGCTCTGATTATAGGAAGAGATCCTCACAGAGGCCATGGATGCAGGTAGAAGACACAACCCTGTCCACTGTGGCTTGGCAGGGAGAGATCCAAAGGATGCCAGGCTGGTTCGGACCTGCTTCTTTCTGTTTCCAGGCTCTGGCAAAGTCCTCTCATTGCCCAGGTCCAACAGAAAGCTCCACGGCAAGTAGATCTGCAGGTGCAAATGGGGGCTGTGCCTGCCCTGACTATGGTGTTGGAGAGACCAATGCAGGGGCTGCCACTCATGGTCCCTGATGGAGGCTGGGTTTAGGGTGCTAAGGGGTCTGCCCTGTGCCTGCTGAGGTCAGCCCAACTACACAGCCACTGTGGCCCAGCACCATGATGAGCATAGAGTGGGGCTAGTGCAGTGGGGCTTGGGAACAAGGAGGGAAATGGGCTGTCCTGCTAGTAGGGTGCAGAATGGGTGGGGGATGCTCAGGTAATAGGATGCCTTGTGTGTGGTACCCAGTTCCAGAGCACCAGGCTTCTTTCTGCTGCTTGCAGGCCTCAGGGAGGGGCCGTGAAAGGCATGGTGGGTTTCCAGGATCTCTGAGTGGGAACCCTGCCTGCCAGCACACAGCTTTCTCCCTAAAGCTGCTCCCTTTCCTCCTGCAGAGTGCTCAAGGTGTGTACAGTGGGAATGGGCAGGCCCAGGTGTAAAGAATGGATGGAAAAAAACTTGCTAATTAATTTCTTAATTAATGAATGCCATTCCTTTTCCAGCAAAGGATTCAAGGCAATTTACAAGAACTTATATAATACAGTAATTACAAATTAGACACAGACTTACTGGGACTGGGACAACGTAAATAAAAGTGTGGAGTGGGTGCTGATAGGCTGCCCCATGGCCCTTGCTCACACTTCCTGCCCCAGCCCCCCAGCGTGGGCCTGCCCTCCCTTCTCAGGTTCTGGGCTCTGGGCCACATTCAGCTTCCAAGGAGTCTTCCTCACTTTTGTACATGACACAGGGAGATGGTTTTATCCTAGGAATGCTTCTGTTCTCCCTGAGCTGGCTGATTAGCATGGCCATCCCTCAGGTCTCTGTCCCATGCTGTGCCAGACTCCTCTGACTGCAGCCCTGGCCAATCTTGGTCTCCACCATGCCCTTCTGCCCACCTTGGTTTTCATGCTGCTTCCTTCCTGGCCAAGTCTGTGAAAGGATGCTTGTGGGCCCACACTCCCCAGGTTGCCCTAGTTCCTAGTTATTTCACTATACTTTACCATGCTCGACACCGTCAAAATTATTGACACCTGTGTGGTTCCCTACGACCAAATGTGCCATGGTACTACCAGACACCCTGAAGCACATCCAGGGAAGCCTTGGGACTGGTAGTGGCCCGCCTGGCCAGGAATGGTCCTGGCCCCGACCCTCCCTGCTACTGGCTGTGATACACCACGGGCAAGGAAGGGCAGGGTGAGGTGACGTCCATCTGGGGAGATGTCCTGTGGCCTGATCCCACCCTTCTACACAGGTGCCTCAGTTGGCCATGAGCTGGCCACCAGCCCTCCACATGAGATCTGAGAGGAAGGCTGTACAGATAACCCTGTACAAAGTGAGGGGGTCCAAGGAGAATCACTTACTTGGTTTTGGGTGCAATATCATATTCCCACTGTTCAAGGAGGAATATACAACAAAAAGGGAACTCATGATAGGAATGTGCTAGCAGTAAGCAGTCAGGCCTGACTTTATTAAACCATTAAACCATGCACTGAGTTATGTTAATTATTATAAATAATAGCACAAAACAGAAGAAAATGTCTCTAAAATAATGGAAGATAGAAGGTATAATGTAAAATAATGATTTAAAATAAATAATTCCAACCATTTATTATACGTTAAAGTGGCATGCCAAATCAGTTGGATAAAGAGGATTCATTTGCCAATTAATACAGTGAGTGCTCTACCAGGCCCAGTTTTTTCATCCCACATGGTCGACCTGGGCCTGGATCTGCCTGGCCTTGGCCCCTTGCCTCATTATCTGGTTAGAATGGTCATCATGATGGCTCTTGAACTTTCTGTGGTATGAAGGTCACTACAGTAGGGCATGGAGTCACTGTGACCATACAGCATCTCCTCATGCTGTTTGGGCCTCCCTGGGATTGAGAGCAAGGTTTACCCCTGAATCCTACCTCCACAGCTCTCTTCCCAGGTCTCACCCAGTGGACCCACAGGGGTTGCTTGGAGAGGCAGAGGAAGAAGGCACATCAGTGCTCTAGAGGGTGGATGTTGGCCAATGAGAGGAGCAAGCAGGTGACATACTGTACCTCCCCTTCCTGTGGCTGCTCTATGTTCTCTAGCTGTGTCCTATTTGGCTGTGTGCTGACAGGCTTTGCTTTCCCCTCTTTCTCTGGCTCACTTCTTTCTCTCACCCTTGCTCCCTGAAAGCCTGACCACATATGTTTGACCTCAGGCTCTGATTTCTAGGGACTCTCTGCTAAAATAAGTGTACACTCTGTGCCAGGCAGTTTTCTGGGCATCTTCAACATAGCAATGCACAAAACAGAAAAACATTCTTGTCCTCTTGGAATTAATGCTCTAGAAATGGTAGTGGGTTGGGGAAGACAATAAGCAAATAAGTAAGTTATAGAAAATGTCATAAACTGGTGAATGTCCCAGGGGTGGGAATGCCAAGGGGTAGAAGAATGGAGCAGTTTTATATAATATGTTCCCAAAAGGCCTCAAACTTTCAAAGAGTTTAAAATATGAACACAGACCTAAGAAAGCAATGGGGAGAAATACATGGGGAAGACTGTTCTAGGTGGAGGGAGCAAAGGTTCAAAGGCCCTGTGGTAAGACTCTGTTTGACATGCTGGAGGATTAGGAAGGAAGCCAGAGAACAGGAGCAGGGTGAGTGAGGAGCAGAATAGAGGTCACAAAAGGGCCAGACCATGTTGGGCCATTGAATATTGCCAGTGTTTGGGGAAACAAGGAGATCTAAAGGCATTGTTGCATTAGCACAGTGAGAGATGGCATGGGGTTGGACCAGCATTCTGCAGAGAATTTGATGGCTGGATTCTGTACAGAATTTGAGGTGGAGCCAATAGGCATAAGATTTAGACATGAAAGGAAGAGAAGAAGTAAGGATGACTCCAAGGTACTTGGCCTGAGTACTGAAAGGGTGGAATTTCTATTAACCATGGTGGTGGGAAGAACAGGATTTCAAGGGAAAGGTCAAGAATTCAGACTGTGTACATTGAATCTGAGATGCAAGTGAAAAGTGTGGGTACAGAGTTGGACATAAGAGACTGGAGTTTGGAGGTACAGATTTGGATTGGAGATTGTGTACAGTGCTGCCTGTATTCTTTTCTATCTTGGTGCTTCTTTTTGAAATTGTTTCTGAAAGTCATATAGGCTTCAGTTAATTTATTTTGCTGTAAGGCATCCCACTATATGAATATATCTGAATTCACTTATCCATTTCACTTTTGATAGTCATATGGATTATGTCCAATATTTGACTAATATGGATATTTCTGGTATAATTATTCTTGTATGTGTTCACATGTGCTTACATTCCTCTGGGATATATACCTAGAAGTTGAATTTCTAGGTCATAAGATAAGTACATTTTTAATTTTAATTTTATGTTTTTAATTATAATTTTATTTATTTTTTTTAAAATATATTTATTTATTTATTTATTTGACAGAGAGAGAGAGAGAGAGAGAGAGAGAGAGAGACATAGCAAGAGAGGGAACACAAGCAGAGGGAGTGGGAAATGGAGAAGCAAGACTCCCCGCCAAGCAGGGAGCCCGATGCGGGGCTCGATCCCAGGACCCCGGGATCACGACCTGAGCCGAAGGCAGAGGCTTAATTACTGAGCCACCCAGGTGCCCCAATTATAATTTTATTTTAATTTTACTAGATCAAACCAAACTGTTTTTTGAAGTGGTTATACCACTTTGTGCTGCCATTAGTGGTGTCTGAAGTGTCTGAGAGTTCCCATGGCCCCATGGTACTTGTTGACTTTTAATGTTTGCCAACATATTGGGAGCATAGGGGTATTTCATCATGCTCTTAATTCGTGTTTTCCTGTTTTATTTGTGATGCATGTATTACTGTTTCAATACAAGTCACTAAAAGATACTAGTGGTAATGAAAACAAAGAGAAATTGACTCAAGAATTACAAAACTAGAAGAAAGGGGGAAGGAGGAGGGAGTAAAGATGTGACTCTTTTTCATCTTACACTTAATTAGTCAGTGGACATTGCCTGGAGCTAGAGTAACTTACTGGGCCTTATATAACATGAATTCAAGAAAACCCAGAAGGTCCTTGAAAGCTACACTGGAAACTTTCTTTTCAGCCTCCTTAGTGCTGCTTCGAGAGGACATAGAGTCTAATGGTATATAGGGGCAGAACAGGGGGGAAGATGAGTTTGGTTTTAAGCAGGGATTAGTTATATAATTCAGTTCCCTTAACTTGGTGTCATACTTCTGGACAACTTTCCAAACAGTTTCTGTAGACTGGTTGTCCAAAGCAATGGAAACTGGAAAATCTACTAACATGCTGGCCATGACCCAGAATTGGAACACAAAGCAGCCTAGGATGTCCTGTGAACAGCAGGTGACAGGTCTTGGATGGGCAGCCAGGCTCCATAAGGCACACAGAGGTTCCTGCCACTGTCCCTGGATGTGCTGCCTCTCCTTTGCTTAGTGACCTTTTTCTATAGTATTTATTTGTAACAATAGCATTCCAGAGTACCATCAGGCCCTTTGGTTGACAAGAGCTCCTTCAATTGCACCCAGGGATACACAGAAAATATGGCAGAAATAAAATAATAGTGAAAATTTGTAACACAGTTCTCTGAAGGCTGGATGCATCAATAAGGACATGGAGACACTAGTGGTATAATCAGTGGGATGACATGAAGTTTACATATCAAACTCTGTGCCCTTCAGACTGAAAAGTCATGTTTTTTTTCTAGTGCCCATGGGACACTTACAAAAACATTTCATTCATTAGGCAGCAGGCAAGAAAAATTTTCCAGTAAATTCCTCTTAATAGAAATTATACAGGTCAGTACTTTGACCCAGTACACTGAAAATGGAGAAGAATAACAAAGTAAAAACGAAAGACTTTCATCCATGTGAAAACTGAATAAACATAAAAACAGTGCAATCATTTCCCAAATAACTTTTGAATCAAAGAGAAATTTGAAAATACAATTGCTGAATACTAAGAAAGAGCAATTTGAAAACCCTATATGTCAAGACCCAGGAATTCTGTCAAGGTTGTAATGAAGAAATTCATGATCCTAAATGTCTTCAGTGTTAGAAAAGATAAATAAAATAAGTAAGATTTCAATTCATCTTAAAAAGAGAAGAATAAAGTAAACTTTAAAAGAGGAATAAATAGATAGGAACAGAAATCAGTGAATTAGAAACCCTGAGCCATAAATAAGTGCCAGAACTTGTTCTTTGGGAAACCCTCAACAAAAGAGATAAATTGCTAGCTAGTCCTGCTGTCCCTGTGTGTTTCAGCAAGATACACATGATGGATGGCATTGCAGGCAGGATGGCTCCCTGTGGGCAGACCCTGGGTTAATATGAAGTCCACTCTCCTTCACACAGGAGCTCCTTTACTCAAACACTCAGGAAACTCTCCTGGAATGCAAGTGAGTGGAGTGTGATCAACTCAGGGATAAATTTGGATTTTGCCTAGTTAATAAAAAGGAGCCTGTGAAATTTTGGAAATTGAACTATAATTAGAAAGCAAAACCTTTCATTGTATGTTTAATCTGATTGTGTCAAATAAAGCACTGCATCTTCATGGTGGAGAAGAAGGAACCTAAAGCAGAGGGGGCTAGGAAAGGGGGAGTATTTCAGATGTGGAGGAAATTGAAATGGGGTTAAGTAATTGCTCAATATAACTCAATGGATTTCCCAAGTGAGTATAAATGATCAAAACTTACACCAAAAGAGAGAAAAAAGCAGAATATTGTAATATCCATGGAAAAAGAAAAGAAGCAATTCACAAAATGGTAGATAAATAATCAGTTACCTGTCACAGAGGATGACAGAATGGAAAGTTCTAGGAATTGAACTTTCCTAGTTCAACTTCCTAGTTGAACAAAACAACTATTGAGTGGGGGTGCCTGGGTGGCATGGTCAGTTGAGCATCCAACTCTTGGTTTCAGCTCAGGTTGTGATTTCATGGTCATGGGATTGAGCTCTATGTAAGGCTCTGCACTTAGAGTGGAGTCTGCTAAGGACTCTCTCTCCCTCCCCACCCCTACATGTTTATTCTCTCTGAATAAATAAAAAATATAAAAAAACCCCGAACAAAACACCAACCATTGAGCTGGCATGAATTGTCAGAATCAACCATTTTGGAACTCTGGAATCTAGCCAAAACCTTGTTGAATCTTTGGGAATGCATGATGAAAAAAGAGGCTGGTAAATTTTGGTGTTTGTGTAGTAGCTACCGTTCCTCACTTCCTAGCTTCAAGGCATGCAGTCATGGAGAAGATGTCCTACCTTCCTGGTGTGGTTGCCGGTGCCATGTAGGCACCTTGCCCTCCAAGAATGGGGTTGTGTGTTTTGTTCTGTCTTGATGAGTAACTGAGGGGCCAACATAAATGCTGGCCATTGTTTTAACTCCTCTGGCTGAAGTATCATCCTGGGGAGCATCTGCTGAAAGAATTTAAAAAGACAGAACATCTTTTTTTTTTTTTTCTTGTTTCTTCTCTTATTGGATTCAGGCATTCAAGGAAATCTCTCATGTCACTGACCATGAAATAACAGAACAGACACTTCAATGATCACTCAGAACAAGGAATATAGATTTTACAAAAATAGTTTATAAATGTCACTAAACATAATGATGTACTATATGTTGGTTAGTTGAATTTAAATTTAAAAATATAGCAAAAAAAAAAAAAAAGAAATGTCACTAAACAGATGACTGCAGCTCTCAGCAAATAAAAACAGCAATCCCTGGGGATGTAGGAGAATCTGATTTCCAGAGTTACTATATTAAAACATTCAAAATGTCTAAGTTTCAATGTAAAAGAATTGATAGAAACTATCCATATGAAAGCCCAGACATTGAGTTTACAAGGCAAAGACTTTAAATTAACTGTCTTTTATATACTAAAAGAGTTGAAGAAAACCATGGCCAAAGAACGTAAAGGAATGAAAAGACTGGTGTATGAATAGTTAGTGAACCAAATAGAAACTCTGGACTGAAAAGTACAATTGCCAGAATAAATATTTCACTAGAGAGTTTCCACAGAAGATTTTCACTGATAGAAAGTATCAGTGAACTTGAAGAGAGAGCAATTGAAGTTATCCAGTCTGAGGAGAAGAAAGAAAAAAGAAGAAAAATAAATAGAGCTTAAGGAACCAATTAGACATTACAAAACAGATCAAATGCACATTATGGGAATCCCAGAAGGAGAAGAGAGCAAGAGTGAGAGTGAAAGCAAGAGTGAGAGTGAGAGAAAGGAGCAGAAAAGATATCTGAGGAAATAATGGTTAAAAATTACTCAGATTTGAGGAAATACATAAATCTACCCTTCCCCAAAATCTAAGAAAGTTCAAGCTGGAGAAACTTAAGGAGAATCACAGTGAGGCACAATATAATCAATCTGTCAAGAGTTAAAGGTAAAGAGAAAACAGCAAGAGAGAAGCAAATTTTCAGGTACAAAGAATAGTTAATAAGATTAATGATTATCAGAAACCGTAGTAACTAGAAAGCAGTGGGATGATGTGTTTAAAGAACTGAGAGGAAAAAAAAAAAAAGAGTCCAAGAATTCTCTCTGGTAAAATGATCTTTCAAAAATGAAAAAGTCAAGATATTCTTAGATAAACAAGAGTAAGAGAGTATGTTGCTAGAGATCTGCCTTACAAGAAATGCTACAGACAGTACTTTAGGTTAGAATGAAAGGACATTAGAAGGTAACTCAAAGCTGTATGAAGAAATAAAAATCTCTAGTAAATATGACTATATAGGTAAATACCAAAGTTAATATTGTGCATTTTTGGTTTGTAACTTCTTTTTTATTTTTTTGGTTCCTATATGGTTTAAAAGACAAATGCATAAAACAATAATTATAAATCTACCTTAATGAGCACACAATGTATAAAGATGTAATTTATGACAATATTAACACAAAAGAGTGATAGAGTGTGATAGGATTGGAATTAATGTGTACTATTGAAATTATGCTGATATCAATTAAAACTAGGGTGTTAAAAATTTAGAATATTAACTTAATCTCCATGCTAACCACTAAGAAAATAAATTAAATACATGCCAAAAAATGGAGAGTCAAGAAGTTACACTAGAAATACAAAAGAAGGCGAAATTGAGAAAAAAGTTATATAAAACATAAAAATAGCAAAATGGCAGAAGTCCTCCACTATCAGTAATCACTTTAAGTGTAAATGGATTAAACTCATTGGTTAAAAGACAGAGATGGACAGAATAGATTAAAATACACACACACACACACACACACACACACACACACACAGAGTCCAATTGTATCCTGCTTACAATAGACTCACTTTAAACCTAAAGACAAATAGGTTGAAAGTGAAACGAAAGAAAAAAAGAGGTGGAATGGCTATACTAATAATATATTTTAAGTAAAAAAAATTACAAAGAGACAAAGAAGAACATTAGACAGAAAAATTATAAATGTGCACATACCAAACAACAGAGCCCCAAATATATGAAGCAAATATTGACAAAACTTGAAGAGAAAAACAGATAGTTCTATAATAATAATAGGAGACATCAATACTCAACTTTCAATTATAGAACATCTAGACAAAAGATCAATAAGGAAATGAAGAGCTCGAACAATATCATACGCCAAGCAGAACTAACAGATATAAAGACACTCCACCCAACAACAGAATATACATTCTTCTCAATTGCCTTTGAAACTCTCTCCAGGATAGACAATATTTGGGCCATAAAACAATTAATTATCAATAAATTTTAAAGATTGACATCAAAGAAGTATCATCTCCAACCACAATGGAATGAAGCTAAAAGTTGATAACACAAGGAAAACTGGAAAATAAAGACATTCCTGGAAATTATACAACACATTCTTAAATAACTAATATGTCAAAGAAGATATCACTAGAGAAATTATAAAACACGTTGAGATGAATGAAAACAGAAGCACAACACAACACAACTTATATGATGCAGTGAAAGCAGTGCTCAGAGGGAAATTAATAGCTGTAAATGCATATTAAAGTTGAAGAAAGTTCTCAAATACTAACCTAACTTTATACCACAAGTAATTACCAAAATAAAAGCAAACTAACCTAAAGCTAGTAGAAGGAAAGGAATAATAAAAAATAGAGTGCAGATAAATGAAGGGCAGAGTAGAAAAACAATAGAGAAAATCAAAGCCAAAGGTTGACTCATTGGAAACATCAACAAAATTAGCAGACCTTTAGAAATACTAAGAAAAAAGAGAGAAGACATAAATAACTAAAATCAGAAATGGACTCATTTTTAGAAACACACAAATTGTCAATACTGACTAAAGATGAAATAGAGAGTCTTCACAGATATATTGAGTGAAGAGATTGAATCAGTAACCAAAAATCTCTCAACAAAGAGAGGTGCACAATTAAATGGCTTCATGGGGAATTCGAAGTGTTTTTTTTTTTTTTAATTAACACCACTTCTACTCAAACTCTTAAAAAATAGAAGAGCAAAAAATGCTTCTATATTAGTTAGTTCCAGGGGCCACAGCAGGATGCCACAGACAGCATGGCTTAAATAATAGATACTTATTTTGTCACAGTCCTAGAAGCTAGAAGTCTAAGATTAGGTGCTAGCAGGCATGGTTTCTGTTGAAACCTCCCTTCTTGGTTGTAAACATCTGTCTTTTTGTGTCCTCACATGGGCTTTCCTCTGTCTGGTGTCTTCACCTCTTCTTATAAGGACACCAGTCCCATTGAATCAGGGTCCCATCCTTATGACTTCATTTCACCTTAATTACATTCTTAAAGGCCCTATTTCCAAATATAGCTACATTGGGGGTTAAGGCTTCAACATATGAATTTTGATGACACAGTTCAATGCTTAACAACTTCCTAACACATCCTATGAGGCCCTGATACCAAAGTTAGACAAAAATACCGCAAGAAAACTATAGACCTATAGGCCTTATGAATATAGACACAACTTTTCCCTGCCAAAATACTCACAGACCAAATCCAACAGTACACTAAAGGGATTATCTATCAGACCAAGTGGAATTTATCCCAGGAATTCAATGGCAACTCAACATAAGAAAATCAATCAATATAATATACCACAGTAATAGAATGAAGGAAAACAGACCCACATGTATCTCAATAGATGCAAAAAAGGCACTTGAAAAAATTTAGCATCCTTTCATGATAAAAGCACTCAGCAAAGTAGGAATAGAAGGGAAATTCCTTCACATGACAAAAGGCATTTATGAAAAACCCACAGTCAACATCATACCCAATGATGAAAGACTGAAAGCTTTTCCTCTAAGATTAGGAACAGGACAAGAATGCCTGCTTTTGCCAATTCTATTCAACATTCTACTGAAAGTCCTAGCCAGAGAATTTAGACAAGACAAAGAAATAAAAGACATCCAAATTGGAAAAGAAGAGAAAGTATCTCTATTTGTAGATGACATAATTATATTTATAGGAAATACCAAAGACTCTATAAAATAAACACTAGAGCTACTAAATTGTGCAAAGTTACAGGGTGCGAGATAACACACAAAAATCAGTTATGATTTTACATACCAGCAGTGAACAATTTCAGAAGAAATTAAAGTAACAGTTCCACTTATGATAGCATCCAAAAGAATAAAATACCTAGGAATATAGTTCAGCCAAGGTGGTTGAAAGATTTATACCTTTCCCTGGGGTAATGTAGTTCAGAGGCCAAACAGCTGATCCTCATTTCACATCTCAGGAAGCAGAGGTAAATATCTCTTCCACCCTCTCTCCAAGTCTGGGTCTCTGTGCCAACTGATCCATCATTAGCCTGCAAACCAGAGGTTCCAAAGGGTCCCCCAAATGTCAGCTATGCCTCCATATCCTGCTGCTCTGCACTGCAAAAATGTGATGCTACTTTGAAGGGCAGAAAACCCAGCTTCTATAGATTAAAGCAAACACAGAAGTAAAACACCGTGAGTATGTATTTCTGCCCATCCATACATATAGGAAAATACTGAACTAACAACTGCAAAGTAGGATTATGGGCATTTTTTCTTTTTCTCTTTCTTTTTTTTTTTTTCTTTCTTTCTTTCTTTCTTTCTTTCTTTCTTTCTTTCTTTCTTTCTTTCTTCTTTTTCTTCCTTTCTTTTCTTTTTTGTGTGTTTGTGTTTCCTGCATTTTCTGATTTTTGGTAAAGGAAGGATTCTTTGGTAAAGGGAGAATCTTCCAATGATAGTACTCAGCATGAGGCTGGGTGTATGCCAAGGGCCTGCTGATGTATTTTAGATGAAATTCATGAAATATTGAAGGATGACTCCCAGGCTTGGGCCACAGAACAAGGAGAGACCTCACCAAAGGAGAGTAAAAACCCAGAGGAATGTTGCCCCTTCCAGCCCTCCCCCATGGGCCACTACCCCTTCAAGATGTCTAAGCAGGCATGAGGAATGGGTATAGTGAGTCTCATGGAAGGAGGAGCAGCCCAACCCCTCAGGGAGCAGCCCTTGAAAGGCCTGGAGGTGGCCAATCTCTGCTTTCCCTGGTGGGGTCAGATGGTCCTCAGGGCCCGAGCTGTGGCAGGTGGGCCCAAGTGGGGCCCAAGAGAGGCCTTACTCTGGCCTCTCTTCTCCCACCAACCTCCCTCTCAAGTATCCTGGCCTCAGGGTTCTTCCAGAGCACACTGAGGCTTTGCCCTTGCTGGCTCCTCCTCTAGGAGCACCTGTTCCCCACAAAGTCACTTGGGTCACACTTTCATGCCCTCAAAACCCTTCTCACTCTAGTCTTCTCTGAGAAACCACTCAAGGGCACTCCATCTGAAATAGTACCTTCCCAAGGTGTGTGTCACATTGACTGGCTGATTTTGCTCCCTGTCTCTGGATCCATGAAAGCAGACCTCCTCTGCCTTGGTGCTTGTTGAATCTTGCTGGATGCTCATGGTGCTAGATGAGGAAAGGCATGAAGATGGGTCCCCACCTGTGTCTCAGACATTGTGTCACATGGGGATGGTAACGCAGTCCCAACTTTCATGTGGCTCTCTACTTTTAGGACCCACTGAACACCCCTATAGGGCCTCCTGGTCTTTCTGTAGACTGGCCTTCATCCCTGCTACTCCAGTGACATTGCTCTGATCACACCCAGCATCCTCAGAATCTCCTCAGGACTCCTTACCCTCACACCAGTAGTGTTTCCTTCTTTCGCTCACCTCACAAATCCTTACTCAGACTTCAAGGCCAGGTCTAAATATCTACTGTCTGGAAAGCCTTCCCAGCTTGCTCAGCCAGCTTTCCATCCTGTTGGAAGCTCTCTGAGCACCAGGTGCTCACCTGCACAGAGACTCTATAAGCTGAACTGTTGGCCTCTGATTGGCCTGGGGATCCCTGGGAGCACAGGTTCCTTACCCTGAGCAGGGCCTGGCTCAGAGAAGGAGGACCACCAGTGCTCAAGGAGTGAGTACCTTTGCACAGTGAATCCGTTCCTGGGTGTACCTGCTCATTCCTTGCCCTTCCCCTCCTCTGTCTCTGGTTTCCATTTTGTCCATTGTCTCTCCTGTTTGCCCAGAGACAATCTAGCTTGTGAAAAACAAGCTGTCATCTTAGTGTTTTTTATACCTCATTCCCCCTACAGCTGCTGTGTTTCCAGATGTTCATTACTGCTGTATTAGCAGAGTTGTTAATGACACTCGGGCTGACAGAATACAAATTGATTTTCAAAAGTTATGCTGATTGCTTAGGCATGTTTCTTGTACCAGCTAAGCAGAATGGGGGTGGTGGTGGTAGTCGTGGTGGTGGTGGGGAAGAACCATGCCATGTGGTACATATGGTTTTTAATCCAAGGGGCTTAGGCCACATGTGAACCAAATGTGACTAGAGAAGGTGTGGATAAGGATGGGTTTCCAGGAAGTTTTAACCAGGCTAAGCCCAAAGGGAGATAGTACATAGAAGTAACGTGCCCTGAGATGCTTTGTGGTTTCTGGCTTCTGCTGTGGGCAGAGAGGGGCACTGGGGAGTTCAGGAGTTTGGACCTGGCAGTCACACAAGCCTGGTTTAGATACCAGCATTGCCATTGATCTGGGGTATGTGATTTGGGGGAAATTGTTAACTCCTGAACATCTTTATCTGCAAAATTCAGATAGTGTGGGAATGTTAATGATCATCAAACCAGACAGATGCGTGCAAAAGTGGAATGACCCCTTTACCAGCTTGGTCAAGATAAGGAGATATGATTATCTCTTAATGAACTACTAGAGCGTTCACCAACCTTCATTGGTAGGAAGGGCAGAGACTCCCTGAACTATTTAAGAACCTGGAGCTGGTCCTGCTTCCGGACCCCAGGGGAGAGAACTAGCTGGGGAATCCAAGCCAGAGCACTATTGTTTCTGTTGCTGCCACATAGTGTCACTGTTGCACACAAGCTCTGCACAGCCTGGTGGATACTGGTCCACTGGTATGGTGGAGGCCTTGTTCCAGGTCCCTGAGAAGGCTGCACTGTGCCCCACCCTGGGGCTGCAGCATTGTGAGGCTCTTCCTTTCCCTCCAAGAAGTTCCCTGAGATACTTTGCTGGAGATTGTGCAACACAGAAAACTAAAGGTCCTCATACAGCCTTTCCTGGGACAGTGGTGCTTCACTGATGTCATAACTGGTGAGGGACCATTCTTGTGATTTCCCCAGAAACATCTTGAGGACTTCAAGGCAGCCTGTATCTGGCCTCTCTTCTCCCACCAACCTCCCTCTCAAGTATCCTGGCCTCAGGGTTCTTCCAGAGCACACTGAGTGGGTGTGTACACCCAGTTCATTAGCACCACCTCCATGTGTTGGTCACCAAGCTCAAGTGATTGGTTCACACTGACCTATCAGCTGATAGGAGTGAACTATCTTTTTTTCCACCCAGGTGAGCCAGCAGGTTAGGGGTTACAGGCTGTGTCAGAAGCCCTGACAGGGTGTCTTGTTAACTAGGATGTTTATCTATTGACCATTCTGCAGCCCTGACTCCTGTGAGTTGTGGAGGTGGTGGATGGAGCAGACCAGATCTGGACAAGATGGCTATTTCCTCTGTGCTCAGAGCCTGCCCAGTTGGTCCAGGTGTAAAGGAGCTGAGCATATAGGTCTGCTGGCTGGATGCAGTGCTCAGGGCACTTGTTTTTTGAGTTCCCAAACAGAGGGCTCCCTGTGACCTGGCATGGAGAAACTGAAGCTGATGTTGGCAGATCCCTGACATCCTGAACTGTTGCTGGGAAGTTGAGATGGTGGTCGTAGAGCTGAGGCCATAGTCAGAACCCTAGCCTTGACACAGATGGGCCACAGGGTCTGGAGCAAGTCACCATCCCTGCTCAAGGCTGTGTTTTCCCAAAGACTGATTGTATGGGAGTGCTGGAATGTTAGGGAGGGAAGGCCCTCAAAGATCATTCCAGTCAAATCTCTTCCTGCCCTGATCACTCTCCACCACCACCCCAGGGGGGCACCAAGGGCTTGAAGTCATTTGCTTTCTCATGAGGCTGTGATGAAAGGAAGGAATGGAAATGGAGAATTTCACAAAGCTTTAAGGGCTGAACAAACAGGAAGAGGGAGTTTCAATGAGGCAATGTTTGGACCACTGAATGGAGAAGCGCCTTGAGGGAACAGGCTCTAAATCGGCTCTTTCTCATCTGAAGAAGGGTCTGGACCCCTGTTCCGGGCTCAGGAGCACATCCACGGGGCCAGGTAGAGAGTGGAGAGTAAGAATCTCAAAGCCTCTGACAAGTTGTAACTTGCCACACCTTATGGGTGCATTATTCAGTTCATTCATTCATTCAGGCACTGCTGAAAGTCTGTGGTGGTCCAGCCCTATGACTAGTATGGTGGGGGAGGGGTCTAAGACTCTACAGCTCCCATAGTGATGGGTTTGGAGGTGACTGGGATCCTAGAGGCAGGGCAGGGCTGAAATTCTAGGTGAGAGGAGCAGATGGGAGTGACTGTGTGAAGCTTGGGCACAGGGCACTTGTAATGGTTGTACTGGGCATGGAGGCTGGAAAGATGCTTAGCTAGCTTGGAGCAAACCGTTTGGTTGAGAGAAAAGACAAGAGGGAGGGAGACACCCTCTTCCTAGAAACTCTGTCCACCTTTTGTGGAGCTAACCTTTCCAGTCTTGTTAAATGTCTCCTCTTTAGGCAAGTTCTCTTCCCTGTCTCCCAGTCCCAGACCAAGTCAGGTCCCTGATTATAAGTGTCAGCACCACATCTGTTTTAGCCCAATTCATATTAAATGATGATTTGTGTGAATATTTGTTTGTCTTCTGTGATCTGTCAGGGCACCTTGCATGGGGCCTTGCCCACAAATGATGAAGCAATGCTTACTGAATATTGCACGTGCCCCTGGGTGGAGAGTCAGAGTTCTGTTTGTCTATGAAGGTGCTGGCAAGGGATCTGAATTTCCCTCCCAGGGTTGTCACTTGGTGAACCAGTAAGGTCATTCCCCTCTGGTCTCAGTTTTCTTCGTGAAAACAACAAATTATTGAAGCAAACTATCTCAGGGTTTCCTTCCAGCTCCGAACTGCTGTGCATCACAGAAGAGTGATGTTTGTAAGAGTCGACAAAGCCTCCTCCATCTTGGCTGGTCTACCTCTTCCGTTGTCTGTCCCTTATGTCTGTTTTCTTCCTTCGGTCCCTACAGGACCAAGCTCTGTGCGGGAGGCCCTTCAGCTGGAAAGCACCCATGGTTTTGGGGAAAGTTGTCAGCCTTTGTACACTTGTGATGAGTTTTCAGTTGAGCTGATCTTGAGATGTCAGATTGCTTCCTGATTTGTGCACCCCATTTCCTCCTCCTGTGGCTGCCCCTGGACCTCCCAGTTCCTCATTCTTGGTGTGATGACTATCTGGGGATGGATGTGGCCAGTGGCTGGGTGATCACACTGCCCACAGACATACTCCCTAGTCTCCAGGTTGTTATGGGAGATTAACGATGTGGTGCTAGAAGTCGGAAAGAGATGCTCCTCTTGATCATGCACCATACGTGTGACAGATTGTTGGGCTTCCTGAAAACAGAGTAGGTGATCTCCAGTGACATTTACATCAGAGATGTAATCAGAACCCTGATTTTGCAGATTTCTCTATTTGTCTATGTGGAATGCTTGGCCTCATGGCTGCTGGCAGAACTATTCTTTTTCTGTAGCTATTGTCTTGGCAAAGGGCTACCTGGCAGAGATGAACACAGTGAGAAAGGAGCATCCTTTCACTATCATATTGCCCACACCTAGTCAGGAGACAACAGTTTCCTTGTGTGCTTACACCTGGGTAGATGGGACTTGGGGAGTCCAGCTGGTGGTCTTACCTTTGTGTCTGCAGGGCCCTAAAATAGCCCAAGGAAAAGTTGGTTTGGTCCTGTGCAGAGGCTGGCTATGCATTCATCGGTATCTGGTGCTGGCTTGGTTAGAGAGTGGGCCTTTGGATCAGTGAATTACCGTGCTGTCCAGATTCCAGTGGGGGTGGGACACACCCATCTCATAAAGCTGTCTAGGCTACACCATCTGGAGGGGATGCCAAGAAGGGGCAGGGGCCTAGCAGAAAGTATGACATACATGGTACAAATCGTGTTTTCTCCCTAGCCCAGCACCCCTTCTCCCTGCTGCTCTGTAGTGGGTCCTGGTTCCTCAAAGGGGCTCTGAATGAGCTCTCATGGCACATTCTTATTTCTAAGATGTCCCCTCTGCCAGGGAGGAAAGGCCCTGGTCACATGAAGGAAGGGCACAAACAGTCACAGGAATTTGTTTTTGATTGGGCAGCAGATATACAACATCAAAGTGTGGTGGGTCCCTAAATTAAAAAAAATAGCAGAAGTGGGGTCCTTTGTGTGCTCTGGCCTGGGGAGCTGGACTAGACCACACATAGGGACCTCAGGGTGCTTCCCCCTTTCCTCCCTTAAATACTAGGCATCTCCATCCTGCACTCCATCTGCCTGCCTCTCAGCCTTCTGTGGCCAGGTCCACCACAATGTCCCACATTTCCATCCAGGTGGAAGGGGGCAGTTATCTTACTGCTTCCCTCCATCCAACAGAGGCTATGCCAGGGGAGGGGGTGCAAGCACTGGGCACCCCAGCCTCCATATGCTTGTCCCATCCTCTCGTCTTAGTGTCTTTGCTGTGGCTCTGTGCGCTCCCACTGTGTTCCTGAATGGAGTGCATAAGTGAGTGCACTTTGGTTGGAGTTCAGCTGAATCCTTCACTTAGTAGCTATTGATTTTAGCTAAGTTTCTTAACCTCCTCTTTGTTTTTATTTTAACCTGCAAAATAAGGAAACTAATGGTATTTGGCTTTTAGGGTGCTCTGAGTAGTAAGTGAGGTTAGGAGTCATTGCAGGCTGAAAACCTATCAACTGCTGTCACCATGAAGCTCCCTGCCAGAGGCTCCTCTTCTCCTGGGGAGGCTGGAATATAGGAAAGAACTGAGCAGCCATTGGAATGGCATCCAAGGAGATGTGTAAAGCGCCTCCACTACGCCGTGACCCAGAGCCCCAGTTCTTCCATAAAATAGTGTCCTCTGGTTAAGAGGGTGGTTTGCAAATTGTTTCTGAAACTATTTTTCAAATTATGCCCATGGGGATGCCACAGAGACTGCCCTGGGGCGTAAGAGGGTGGGCTCTGTATCCCAGCCCCAAAGCTGCTTTGCTTTGTAAACACGTTTGTGTTTTATTTTTTAAATATTTTGTTTATTTATTTCAGAGAGAGAGAGAGAGAGAGAGAACACAAGCAGGAGGAGTGGCAGGCAGAGGCAGAAGCAGGCTGCCCGAGGAGCAAGGATCCCCATGCAGGGCTCGATCCCATGACTCTGGGATCATGACCCTGTCTGAAGGCAGCCACTTAACGACTGACTCACCCAGGTGCCCCATGTAAACACTTTTAAACACTGGGTTCCACATAAGCTTTCATTAAAATATGTGACACACTGTTAAGAAATTTTGGACATATACATTTCCATAATGAATATTTTTTGCAAGTTTGGACCCTACTATGTTTAAATGACATCATTGTCACCATCGTCACCATCACCATTTAAAAAATAAAATCCTACAGAATGCTACCACAGGACAGGAAGTCTTTTAGATCTGAGGCTATAAAGAAGCATAAAAACATACCCTGGCCCCTCCCCAACCACACCCCCGCAAGGTGTTCACACTGTGTGTTCATCGAAGCCCACAGGGGCTGCAAATGAGGGACCTGAGGCTGAGATTCTTGAAAGTGGCAACACTGTGAACCAGTGGAACTCAGTTCTGTGGCCACCCCCACCCCATGCTTTCTCCTACTTGGAGTCCTTCAACCACACCTATAAGTTTAGAGCATCAGTGGACACTCAGACACACTCATGTATGCACACACCTGTTTCCGCTACTCACATGCCCCATCCACCTGCCCCAATTCCCTGAATCCTGTCACTAAGAACAAAGAGAATTCACATCAGCTCTGAGACAGTGACCCTGATGTTCAAGCCCCTCCTGTAACTGAAACCTCTTCTGGTTTATTCTAATAACTTTTTGAAAGGGGAGATTTTCAGGCAGAGAAATCAAGCTGCAATTTTGTGAGCTGTGTCCACACATGCCATTATGGAATGAGTTCTTGGTGTGAGTCTGAATGAAGATTCCTTGAGGTGGTACTGGGATCCTGGCATCTCTGAGGACTGGGCTTTGTCTTCTCCTGGCCAGGTCTGGGTCCTGGGGATGGGCTGCTGTGGGCTCAGTGCCTCAGGGGTTTCAGAGCTTTGTGCAGTTGGCTGCTAAACATGCAAAAGGTCTAAGCCATGGGTCAGGAAAATCACCCAGCTTTGGGGCAGACAGAGCAGAGTTCTTGGAGTGCCAGCACCAGCCAGCTCATGACCTTGGTGAATCCCAGCAGCTCAGCGTTCTCATCTGGAGTTGGGGAAGATAAGATGACAGGGCATCCACAGGGCCTGGAGTGTGGATGTGCTTATGGCACTGTGGCACTTATTCTTTTGTGGGTCTGGAGCCCTGGGGAGGATTCTTTGGGAAAAGTAACAGAAACTCTGTGGCCAACTTAAGGAAAAGGGAAAGTTTTTGAAGACTTTGTAGCAGTCACCAGAGATGATGGATGATTTGAATTGAGCCAGGACAAGAGCAGGAGTCCCAGGACAGTCTCTTACTGGGGACCTGGCAGGATGAGTGACCACCAGCCTACACTGTGCACCTGCACTGATTCATGTCCCAGAGTCAATGTTTGAAGCTCCTTTCCTATCTGGGGGAGGGTGGCTCTTTGGTTAGTGTCCCACCAAGACTGGATGTAGGGAAGAATGGGTTTCCCAAGAAACCCTGGGGTCCTACCACCTGGAGAAGAAGAGTGGACTTGGGCAGGCCCAAACCAATCCACTCCTATTGGTCTCTACTTCCAGCATTCTCTTCCTATCAGTTGTGCATACATCTGCTTAATCAATCTTCCTTAATTGCCACTTACATCTTGTTATTCTCCTTCAACATACCTTTGGAAGGATGAAGAGGGGCTGGATGTCCTTGGGGAGGACTTGAGCACTACTCATGACTCTCTCAGCTGCTCATACTCGTCCACTGCTCTCCTGCCCCTCCTTACCAGTCTGCACCTTGAAGCCCCTTGGCACAGCTGGTGGCTGGTGGCTGCTGCCTCCCCTTTCCAATCCCTCCCTCCCCACCGGAGCCCAGATCAGAGCACATGGCTTTGGGGGAGTGTCTGGGATTTTACTCTGCCCAGACCTAAGCCCCATGATGGCATTGACAGTGGACTGGGACATTTTATTTTTTCTCTTGGGTTTGCTTTTTCTTCTTCATTTTGAGTTGTAACCTTGCTTGCACCATCCCTTCCAAAATGCTAAGTCTACTCCATCTTCTGGGGGAAGGACCACATCTTACCCTATGCCCTGCCTCTCCCTCTCCTCCCTGTCACTGGCCTATCACCCCACTGGGGCCAGGAAGATGGCCCCATATTTGTGTTAAAGTGCACATCTGTGCAATGAGGTTGCTGCAGTGGGGGAACTCAAGAACATGAGGTGTCCTCACATGAAGAAATATCAGGTAGCTATTACATTCATGTGTATGAAGAAATGTTCATGACATGGATAAAGGTTATGGAATGTTACATGAAAAAAGTAGGACCTCACACAGAATATATACAGAGAATACTTGAAAAAAAAAAAAACCCATAAGCAAATGCACCAAAATATTAATACTGGTTGTTTTTAAATGGAAGAATTTTGTCTGATTTATATTTTCTTTATACTTTTCTGCATTTTCAAATTTCCTCTGAGAATTATATATTATTTCCATTTTAATGCTTATATTATTTTTATAATGGGAACAAAAATCTTTAAAAATTATTGAAAAGTAACAGAATCATTTGTGTTCTGAGGTGATGCTGCCCAGCTTGATGGAACATGGATGTGATTCAATTTTTCCCCCTTTACAGAGGTAGTTGTAATTTAAAACAACAACATCAACATATATTTCCCCTCCTGATCATTGTATTCTATCAGAAAAACAAAATAAAGCCAGGTGGATTTATCAGGGCACCTCCTAGAGATGACCTTTGCCTTCATTCAAAGAATTTACCTGAATTCAGATAAAATATACACTTCCTCCCACATCCTGGGAAGCCAATCTGACTCTGGCACTGTAATCAGCTGTTGGTTTTAGGAAGTCATTTTACCTTTCTCATCTGCAAAATTGGAATGGTGTGATATCTTCCTGGCTGGGCTATCCTGATCATAATGATCTTATATGTGGCATGCTTCATCTGGTCCTGGCACACAGAAAGGGCTCAACTATGATGCACTTCTCCAGGGAGGTCCCAAAGGCACAGAGCTCACCAGGGCCTTTGCTGTTCTCCTGTTTTTTTTAGGGCTCCCCCGACAGGGCAGTTTCCACAGCTGGTGGTTGAAACACTCAGATACCCCTAGTCCTGAATGTCACAAGGTCTGAAGATGCCTGATAAGGGACCAAAGGAGGGAAGTCAGAATGAGGGAAAAGGAAGGGTAGGTAAGAGACAGATGGGCATGATAAAGAAAAAAAATGGCAATTGCATAACTATAAATGACAGTATAAATGCATATTTTTCTCTTTTCCTTTCTTAACTGATTTAAAGAGCAATTGTATTAAATAATATGTTTATAATGTATTTTAGAGTCTGTAACATATAGAAAAATATAGATTGCCAAGAACAGCACAAAGATAGTGGGTGGAAGGAAAGCTGCACTGGGCTAGGGAAATGACTACAGATAGTAGAGTAATAATTATAACAGTGGATTGTTGGGTCTATAACAATAATAGATGTAATATATATGACAGTAATGCCACAGAAAAAAGGGAAAGAGGATAGAGCTCCATAGGAGTATCATTTCTGTATATCATCGGAACTAACTTAATATGACCCTGAAGCTGATTTTGGTAACTTAAATAAACCTAGTAAACCTTACAGCAATCACACACACAAAAAGAAAAGGTGAAAAAAATCAAAGAAATTAAATGTTACATCAGAAAATGCTTTTTATTTATTTATTTATTTATTTATTTTTTTCCCCCCAAATTTATTTTAATTTTTCAGTGTTACAAGATTGATTGTTCATGCACCACACCCAGTGCTCCATGCAGTACGTGCCCCTCTCGATACCCACCACCAGGCTA
>CM052810.1:74586724-74616221 GCA_028533885.1 Nasua narica | reverse complement strand
ACAATTGTTAGATCTTCTTGGAGGATAGACCCTTTAAGGATGATGTAGTGTCCTTCTGTGTCTCTGACTATAGTCTTAAGCTTGAAATCTAATTTATCTGATATGAGAATTGCTACCCCAGCTTTCTTTTGAGGTCCATTGACAAAAAATGCTTTTTAATACAAAAGAAAGCAATAAAAGAGGAACAGAGGAAAAAATATGAGACATATAGGAAATAAAAAGTAAAATAGCAGATGTCAATCCAGGTATATCAATAATAACATTAAATGTGAGAGGATTAGACAACCCAATCAAGGTGTAGAGATTTTCAGATGGATAAAAAACATTATTGATCATATGTTGTCTACGGGAGAGACATTTTAGATTTAAGGACACAAATAGACTGAAAGTACAGGGATAGAAAGAAATATATTATGCAAACAGCAACCATAAGAAAGCTGGAATGGCTACACTGATACCAGACAAAATAGACTTTAGAACAAAAAAAATTTTACTAGAGACAGAGAGGGACATTTTATGATGATAAAAGGGACGATCCATTAGGACAGTATAAAATTTTAAATACATATGCACTTAACAAAAAAGGAACAAAATAAAGGTAGCAAAAAGTGACAGAAATGAAGAAAGAAATTCAATAACAATCCTTGGATACTTCAATAATCCACTTTCAATTGTGGGTTAAACTAAATGTAAGATTAACAAGATATAGAAGACTCAAATAACACTATAAACCAACTAGAGCTAATAGACCTCTATAGAACACACCACCAAACAACAGTAGAATATAAATTCTTCTCAAGTACACGTGAAACTTCTCTATTCTGAAGGATAGGTCATGGCCATAAACAAACCTCAATACATTTAGATAGAAAAAATATAAAATGTGGTCTCCAGTTATAATAGAATGAAATTAGAAATCAATATCAGGAAAAAAAACTTGAGAAAAAAGCAACAAGTTCTAAAGAACCAGTGGATCAAAGAGGCAATGAAAAGGGAATTAGAAAATACTTTGAGTTGATTGAAAATGAAGATACAACATATGAAAATTTGTGAGATGCAGCAAAAGTGTTGCTTAGAGGAAAACATATAGCTGTAAATGCCTATATTAAGAAAGAAGAAAGACTTTAAATCAATTACCTAATCTTCCACATTAAAACACTGAAAAAAAGAGAGCAATCTAACACAAAGTTAAGAGAAGGAAATAAATAATAAAGATTAGAATGGAAATTAATGAAATAGAGAACAGAAAAACAACAGAGAAATTCAATGAAATCAAAAGCTGCTGTTTTGAACAGATAACAAAAATGACTATCCTTTAGTTAGCCTAACTAAAGAGAAAAGAAAGAAGACAATTACTAGAATCAGAAATGAAAGAGTGGATGTTCACAAGAGTACCGAGAGAGAGAGAGAGAAGCTAAGGTTCAGGTGATTTCACTAGGGAATTCTACCAAAAACTGAAAAAATTAATACCAATCCTTCACAAACTCTTCCAAAAAATAGAAGAGAAGGAAGTAATTGTGAACTCATTTTAAGGCCACTATCATACTGATTCCAAAACCAGACAGAGACATCATAAGAAAACTAAGATCAATATCTCTTATAAATGTGGATGCCAATATCCTCAACAGAATGCTAGCAAACTGAATCCAACCACATGTAAAAGAATATATGCCTTGGTCAAGCGAGATTTATCCTAGGAAAGCAAGGTTGATTCAACATGTGAATATAAATTACTGTAAGAGGTCATATCACTAGAATAAAAAATAAAACCCACATGATTACTTCAATAGATACAGAAAAAGCATTCGACAAAATCTAACACTCTTTCATTATTAAAAAACTTACAAACTGGGAATAAAATGGAACTTCTTCAACCTGATATGGAGTATTTATGAAAACCCCACAGCTAATATCATATTTAAGGGTTAAAGACTGAATGCTTTTTCCCTAAGATCAAGGACAAGGTAAGGAACTCTGCTCTTGCCACTTCTATTCAACGTTGTACTGGAGGTTCTATCCAGGGCAACTGGGCAAGGAAAAAAAAAAAGCATCCAGGTTTGAAAAGAGAATGTAAAACCATTTCTATTCAGAGATAACATGACCTCGTGTATAGAATACTAAAGAATTTAGGAAGTCCAACTTAAAAACTACAAGAACTAATAAATGAGTTTGAGAAGGTTTTAGAACACAAGGTCAAAATAAAAAATCAATTGTATTACTACACAACTATAATGAACAATCCAAAAATGAAATGAAGACATCAACTTCATTTATAATAACATCAAAATGAATAAAATACTTAGACTTAAATAATAAATTAATTAAGTAAGCGCAAAACTTGTACTCTTAAAACTAAAACATTGAAAGAAATTAAGATCTAAATAAATAGGCACATGAAAAAATGCTCAACATCATTTGTCATCAGGGAAATGCAAATCCAAGCCACAGTGAAATACCACCTCACAGCCACTAGGGTAGCTAGAATTAAATGGTTGTTGACAAGGATATGGAGAAATTGGAGCTCTATTACATTACTGGCGGGAATGTAAAATGGTGCCTTCACTTTGGAAAACACTCTGGTAGTTCCTCAAACAATCAAACATAGAATTACCATACCACACTGCAATTTCACTCCTAGGTATGTACCCAAGAGAAATGAAAATACTTCTGCGTAAAAAAGAAAAAAAATCCTTGTGTGGTCCCTGGGAGGTTTAGTCAGTTGAATGTCTGACTCTTGATTTCAGCTCAGGTCATGATTTTGGGGTCCTGGGATTGAGCCCCACGTTGGGGGCAGCATATTTTTATGCTCAGCTCAGCTTCGAGTCTGCTTGTTCTTCTCCTTCTGCTCCTTCCTCTGCTTGCACGCTCTCTCTGTCACAAATGAATAAATAAAATCTTAAAAAAAAAAGAAAATAAACAGAAAAACATCTCATGTGTATGGATCAGAAGACAGTACTGTTAAGATGCCAATACTTCTCTAATTGTTCAACATAATCCTTGTCAGAACACCGGCTGTTTTCTTTGTTGAAATTGACAAGCTGATTCTAAAATTCACATATAATTACAAGGAGTCTCAAATAGCTAAGACAATTTTAAGAAAGAAGAACAAAATACAAGGACTCACACTTCCTGCTTTCAAAACTTAACTACAAAGCAATGGTAATGAAGACAGTGTAGTTGCTGGCACAAGGATAGACACATAGATCAATCAAATAAAATTGAGAGTACAGAAATAAACCCATGCATCTACAGTCAACTGATTTTTGATAGGGAGGCCAAGACTATTCAATGGGAGAAACTAGTCTTTTCAACAAGTAGTGCTAAGACAACTAGACAGCACATGCAGAAAAACAAAGTTGGACCCTTACCTCAGACTTCATATAAAAACTCAAAAAATCATTTTTACAAGTAAAAATGGATCAAATAACTAAATGTAAGAGCTAAAACCATAAAACTGCTAGAATAAAATATACAGATAAATCTTCATAACCCTGTCACTTCAGGACTTGACAAAGGATTCTTCGCTATGCTAGTAAAAGCATGATCAACAGAAGAAAAAATACATAAATTGGATTTCATAAAAACTAAATACTTTTGTGCTTTAAAGGCACCATCAAGAAAGTGAAAAGACAACTTACAGAATGGGAGAATATATTTGCAAGTCATACATCTGATAAGAGATTTGTATCTAGAGTACATAAAGAACTCTTACAACTCAATAATACAATGACAAATAATCCAAGTAAAAAATGGGCAAGGGATCTGAACAGAGAGTTCTCCAAGGAAGATATACAAATGACCAATGAGCATATGAAAGGATGCTTAACAGCATCAGCCATCAGGGAAATGCAAATCAAAGCCACAATGAGATGCCACTTCACTTGCAGTAGGATGGCTAGAATAGGTCAGAAAATAACTATTGACAAGGATGTGGAGAAATAGGAACCCCAATGCTCTAATGGTATAAAACAGTGCAGCTACTTTGGAAAGGTCTGGCAGTTCTTCAAATGATTAAACATAGTTGCCATATGACCCAACAATTTCACTCCTAGCTGCATACCTAAGAGAAATGATAACATATGCTATCACACAAAAATGTGTACATGAATATTTATAGTTACATTATTCATAATAACCAAAAGGTAGAAACAACACATATGTCTATCAACTGATAAAGAGAATGTAGCCCATTATACAAAGAAATATTATTCTGCCATAATAAGGAATGGGTAAACCTTGAAAACATGCCCAGTGAAAAAAGCCAGTCACAAGTGGCCACATATTACATGATTCCATATGATATAAAAGTCCAGAATAGGGAAATCCATGGAGATTGAGGTAGGTTCGTGATTACTTCTCTCTGAAAGGAGAGAGGAATATATAGGTGTGATAGGTAAGCAGTGAAGGGTTTCTTTTAGGGTTGATGAAGATGTCTAAACATTTCTAAAGAATGACTGTGGGATGGTTGTATATACCTGTGAACATGCTGAAGTTCATTGAACCGAATACTTTAAATGGATGAATTGCAAGGTATGTGAATTATATCACAATAAAGCTGTTAAGAACAATTATCAGTAAAATAAAACAAACTAGGAAAAGAGAACTGGAGAGAGAAACAAGGAGAAAGGGAACAAAGAGGTGGTTATTCAATGTCCGTAAATAATTTATTTGGCTTTAGGTGGGGAGAGATACAGGAAGATGTGAGAAACCTTTGTGCAGCAGCATCCAGACTAACATGAAATGAAATGTCATCAATTGCTGAAAGAATTACACCAGCCCCAAAGATTGTTAAGGGGTAGGGACAGATCAGATGGGATGATAAGAGTGTAGGGTGGTGGTAAATGAACCAGTGTTGTCTGTCCCAGGGTTCAGGGTGACCTCCCTGACCAGGAGGAGGTAGACAGTGGAATCCTCTGACTGGGTTAAAACAATGAAATTGACCACCGTGCCCTGACATGGAAAGATGTCCATGATTTAATATTAGATTATAAAAGCAGGGTACAGAACAATGTATATAAGATATTCCATTTTTGCTTAAAAAAAATGAAGGTGTAGGAAAAAAAACAGTCTAGAAGGATCTACACCAAGCAGTAGTTAATTTTAGAAGGAGGGCTTGAGAAGGAAGTTTATGCTTTTTCCATATTAGTTGATTTTGTTTTGCAAGCATATGTTTTCTTTTGTAATCAGGAAAAAACCCCCGATAAAGGTATTTCCACAAAGAATAAATTAATAAGACAGACCTGATTAACATTTGTAATTTGCAAATATTCTTTGATGAGCGATGATGTGTAAACAAGAAGGATTGTTACCGTAGACCAGAGAGCTTGGAATGGTCACCTCTGCCATTGTGTCCTCCAGGACAATGCTACATGTTCTTCCACATGGACACAGCCTCTTTATAGCCTCACTTCCCATGACTTTCCCAGAGCCACTTCTTCCATACATCTGCAACATGCATCATCTCACTGAAATTGTCATTCTTTCACCACTTCCTTGAAACCAAACCTGTCATGACCACTGATGACCTCCAAGTTGCCCACTGAACTTCTCTGGGCCCCTCTCTACTTCTCAGTGTTTGGTAGTCTGGCTCCTGCTCTGTTCTTGGAATGCTTTCTTCTCTTGGCTTCTGGGTACCCTAGCTTACCTGCAGGTTCTCCTTCCCTCTCTCTGGCTGCCCCTTCTCAGCTCTTTTCCTGCTCTGTGCTGTCTAGGATTTGGGTATGCTGGGGTCTGACCAGGCCTATTCTTTCTCTTCCTGGGGGACCTCATCTGGGTCCTGCTGTCCTCTCTTGTGGAAGGACCCTAAAGGTTATTTTCCCTCCCTTGTTTCATATGGAAGAGAAGAAAGAGGCAGAAATGAAGATTCAGAGAAAAGATTCTCCAAAGGTAAGCAGACTTAAAAGGGCTGGATTTTCTTCTTCCCCTGACCAGATAAGACCAGGCAAGAGGAAAGGAGAGAGGGAAGGGGAAGTAGGTGTAGGTGGGGGAGAGAGAAGGGCAGAGAAACAGGTGCAAGTCTTCTGGTGTCTCTTCTTATCAGGACACTAATCCCATCACAAGGGCCCCACTCCCATGACTCCTTTTAACCCTAATTACTTCTGTCAAGGTCCTATCCATAATTGTCACATTGGGGTTTCAATGTATAACTTTTGGAGGGACCCAAACATTAAGTCCATAACAGATGAGCTCAGCTCTGAGCATTCCTCACCAGAAAGCTTCCTCTTGCTCTTCCCTGTTCCCTCCCTTCAACCCCATAAAATGTGAAGACATAGTGAGAAGGGGACAAGAGATCAGAAAAAGTTGGTACATGGGGAAGAGAGCTTTCACTGAAAGCCAACCGTGCTGGCACCGTGCTGGCACAGTCCAGCCTCCAGAATTGTATAATCAATGCCTGCTGTTTCAGCTGCCCAGTCTGTGGTATTTTGTTGTGGCGCCAGAGTGAAGACAGCATGTCTGTCAGGGGTCTCTACTCTTCTCTGCTCCTTCTTTTTGCTCCTTCTTTCTCTCCTTAGCTCTCCTCACTCACGGCTGTCCCTCAGCACTGTCCAGAAGATGGCTCAGGATGGCTAACCAGTGCTTCAGCGCCGTCCCAGCTGAAAGGTACTTTCTTCTGAGTCTCCGGATTAAATCCTGCAAGGGGAGTCTGCTCAGTTTAGCTCCTCTGGTCCTGGGCTGTGGCTCTGCCTGCTGGTGGTGTGTTCCTCCGCATGGCCCACCCTGTTCCGGTCCAAGCAGGCCCCCTGCAAGGGGGAGTGGGTGTTAGCCCCTGGGCCGAAGGTCTAGCACCCACTCAGCATGGCAGTGAGAGCACCGTGAGCTTGAGCGTGAAGGCCTGTGGGAGGCAGGTGGGTTGGGTGATCTGGGGAGGGAGTTCGCACCAGGGTGAAGGCAGCAATGAACACCTATGAATGTTCTGCACTCATTATTCCTGTGCATGCATTTACCCAGTCAGCAGGCAGGAGCAGTGCCAACTTACAGAGGAATGAGCACTTAGTGCTCAGGGCTCTTTCCTAGGAGCTGGGCAGAAGTCGGGGCAGGGCTAGAGGTAGCTCTGCGGGAGCTCAGCCCCTGGGCATGACCTGCCCGCTCAGGACCCTGGTCCACATTCCCAAAAGGCAAGCCAGAGGCTTGGGCACGCTTCGGAGTGAGCCCAGGTGACCGCCCAGGTAACCCAGCTAAACCGCTGGACCAGGCAGCCTGGGAGGCAGGGGCCTTGCCTTCTTCCCAGGTCCTTCCTTCCAGTGCGAAGGGGCGGTGCCACGGAGGCGGTTTGATGGGCACTGATCCCTCTGCCTGCCTTTCCTGTTTGATTAAGTTCTTGAATTAAATGGTCCCTCCAGGCTTTGATTTGGATGCAAACACCTGGTGCGGGTTATGCACTGAGCCATTATCTGCAGCAACACCTTGGTGTGACTTCTTTATCAGATCTTCTTTTCCCTAGACTGAGAACTGTACTAGAGAATAGACCTTAGGGAGGATTTGAAGGGAGGGGGAGATCTCTTACAAAGGCACCATCACCCCTGACAGTCATCTGAGATAACCATCGCCATGTTTAGGCTGTACTGTGCCCACTCTGGAGCCAGCTGTTGTGTTCCAGTGAGGGCTCTGCCTCCTCCTGGCTGTGGGAACAAGGCCTTGGCCCTTCTGCACCTGAATTCCTCAGCTATGAGAAGCCTGGTGAGCAGCAGGGCCCTGTAGGCATTAAGTGCTCAATTACAAGAATAGCAACATAACAATCAGTATCTATACATTGATTTGCAGATCACAAAGCCATTTTACATGATTTTCTTTGAGTCACCAAAAGCTCTGGCAAGTTTGACCCCCATTTTACAGATGAAGGAACTGAGGCTCAGAGAGATTAAGAGCCTGGTTCTGCACAGGAGTCAAGTCCGGTACCCCCCCCTTTTTTTTTTAAGATTTTATTCATTTCTTTGACAGAGAGAGACAGAGAGAGAGGGAACACAAGCTGGAGGAGTGGGAGAGGGCGAATCAGGCTTCTTGTGGAGCAGAGAGTCAGAAGTGGGGCTCAATCTGAAGACCCTGGGATCATGACCTGAGTCAAAGGCAGCCCAACGATTGAGACACCCAGGTGCTCCAAGTTCACCCTTTGTGATTCCACATCTGCAGAGTCCTGAAAGATCTCAGGTTTTGGGTGTAGCTGGACTTCGCAATGACCACTGGTCCTTGACAAAATGATGTGGCCTCTTGGAACCTCGGTTTCCTCACCTGCTAAATGGGGATGGCAGAATTGCAGTGAGGGTCATAATCACCATTTCCCAGTGGTCTGGGTCCCACGGGCCTGACAGACTTCTCTGCTATTGCTGTTGCTGTGTGGGCTTAGCTTGTCTGTCTACAAAATGCTAGCAGAAACTTTGAAGGCTGGGAGTGGGTCAACAAAAGATAAAACACAGCCCCAGCCTATTATCTCAGCTTCAGATATCGACATTGGCAGACTTTTCCGTGCTTGTGGAGGAAAAGCATTGGAACTCCTGCCAAGAGCAAAAACTGATTTGCCCACATGCAGTCCAGCCCTCTGATCTGTCCCTGGAGACAAAATAAGGAAACTACCTCTTTGATCCAAAACTATTTTTATCTGCCTCTGAGCAGTGCTTATGGTGCATTATGTGTTTTGCAGGGAAGAGTGCTATCAGCAGTAGAGATAACCATTACCCTGGCCCAGCCCTGCAAATGGGCCTCTTTTGTCTTCTCTGGCAGGGCTGGTGGGGCCAGGCTTGGGTCACATGCCGATGGTAGCTGAGAAATGGTGTCGCCAAGCCTCAGTTGATTGGTGCTGACCGGGTGGTGAAGGAGGCAAAGTTGTCTTCAATGCATCTTGTCCCCAGAGGTGTGTGCTGAGGAGTGAGGAGGGCCTGAGTGGATACCTATGCCTACCCTGTGACCCTTCCCTCCTACCCTCCCATCCCAGCTTTCCATCTCTGTGTTGGCCCACCCCTCTCCCATCAGGATCCAGCTGGATACTGGCTTACCGGCTTCAGTTCACCCACAGCTCTGGGCAGAGATGACCCTGCATCAGCCCTGCTGCCACCTTTTCTGGGGAGGGTGGATTCAGACAGAAGGGGCACACATTATGCTGGGCCTTCAGGGGTCACTAGGAGTAGAGAGCCACAGGCAGGAAAGAGGGGATTTATGGCTGGGGAAAGCCTGCTAGTAAAAGCCTGCAGGTGGAAGGAAATCAGTGAAGCAGTATAAGATTAGAGATGTTATACAAGCTCTTTGTGTCTCCCTTAGAAGTGGCTGCTTTCCCTGTACTCTGCCTCCAGTGCACAGAGGCAGATACAGCCTGGAACCAAGTGTGATGGTTGATTTTGTATCAGCCACAGGGTGCCCAGACATTTGGGCACCAGTATTCTGTGTGTGTCTGTGAGGGAGTTGATGCTATCATTTGAATCAGTAGTCTAAAGCAGATTGCCTTCTCCAATGTGGGTGGGCCTCATCTAATCGATTGAAGACCTGAATACACACACACACACACACACACACACCCCACACACACACCCAAAAAAACCAAAACCAAAACCAAAAACCAAAAAATCCCCACCCCTCCTGATTGGTTTGAGCTGGGACATTGGATGTTTTCTGCCTTTGAACTCAAACTTAAACATCAGCTCTTTCTAGGTCTTGAGCCTATTTATATTTGGACCAGAGCTATACCATCAGCTCTTCTGGGTCTCTAGCTTTCTGGCTTCAGATTTTGGGACTTGTCGGCCTCTATAATCACCAATGGACCAATCCGTTAAATAAATCTCTTTATAACCTCTCACACCTTCTCCCCCAATATTCTATTAACTCTTTTTCAGGAGAACACTGACAAATAAGCCATGTGTCAAAATTTGACTTTTCCAAAATATGCCCCAAAATACATACTAGAGACAGTTTTTGGAAAGCCTAGGTTTTTAATGGTAAGAGCCTGGCTTTTTGAAAGGGAAGAACTCAGCACATACAGTTTAGTAGCATGTAGACAGGGTTGGGAAACTTGCATGGAGATGCAGCAACAGATTTCCCATCCCAAGGGGTTGTGTTTTGGTGGGAGGAAGATGACCAGAGGGCTATGGATAGAGCCTAGAGGATGGGGTCCCTGAGATGGACCAGTGCCCTGCCCCCTCCAATGTCCAAGCTGGGAAAAGAGTGTTGATGGGATGCACTGCGTGGGTGTAGGGGTCAAGGGCTGAGTGAACATGTGCTTGACCCTTCCTGAGGAGAACAGGGCAGGATCCTGAATTGAATGAATGTTTACCCAATTGTTCAAATCATTGCACACCACAATTTTTTTTCTGGGGTCAAGAGAGTTGTGCCTGCAAATGTTGACTTTTGCAGTTCTTATATGAAAATCAATTAGCTTATAAAATTCCTCTCAGTTCCTCTTCACGCTTCCTCCTCCAACCTGAGTTATACGAGTGGGACTGTATCACACATGCCTGCCACTCTTTAAAAAATGTGTAATAGTATATTTTTTAGGATCACAAGCAACAGGAAAAGCAGTTTCAAACTGGTTGAAACAATAGAGAGACACAGGCTAACTCAAATGAAAAGTCCAGATGGGTACAGGCTTCAGGTGAGGCTTGCTCCAGTGGCTTAGCGGTGTCACAAGTCCCATTTCTCCACACTTGCCTTGTACAATGTCAGATGAACTACCGAATGCTTCATATCAGGTCTCAGGATGGCAGGCTATAGCTTCTTGAGCAAGTTGACTCTTTTCTCACATCCAGCCAGAAGAAGCCTTGGTTCACAGCCATTGTAGTTACTGCCAGGACCAAGAGAGGCAGTGCTCATCTCCAGCCCAGTGATTGGATGCAGAATATCCTCAGCCTAGGGTGCCAGCTCTGTACTTAGAGTGTAAGATCCCTGGGTGGTGGGGTTGGATCAAGGGTGTTGGAAAGGGCAAGGGGGTAGAGATGCTGAGGAGGCAGCAACACAGGTCTTTTACAAAGGGGATCTTGCATTTTTGTGTTTTATTACATTTCACTTTTGCTACCATTTTCTCATAGTTTTCCTGCTAACTGGTAAGATGTCTTTCATCTGAGCAGAAATTGCTAAATTCTAACCAGCCAAGTAGGGATTGGTAAGTCTGTCTCTTTACCTTGGTGAGGGGCAGGCTCTGAATCCTGCGTCCCAGCCGCACCCACCCTGGCCTTGCTTTGCTCACCTATGGAATGAATTGGTGATCTCTGCTTTTTGCGCCACTTGTGAGAATAAAGCAGGGTGGCTCCCAGTGTGTATCCTGCCTCATGGTGAATAGGTGGGTAAATGGACATGCTCTTAGGATGCACTATTATTAGTTCATGTAAATGTCCACTGAGGCTGCTCCCTACAAAATGCTATGGAGGTCTTGGGTATAAGACAGAGAGCAGATCCAAAGGGTAAAAGGGAGGAGGAGGTACAGGTGGCATGAAGCTGTCAACCAGGACTCTATGAACTTCAGGTGGTAAGGTGGAGTCCCATGAGGAGTGAGGGCCCCAGAGTCATCTGCTACCCTTCTCTGCCATTCCTGAGGAAAACCTGTTGACTCATCACTCTTCACCATCCAACTGAATAGGAGTTATTGAAACTGGCCATGCTCCTAAGTGGTCACTCCTGGCCTGGTGTGGCTGTTGGGTCTGATGCTGATGGTGTCCTGGTAGCTGAAGGACAGTGCTCAGTCTGGGGCTGGCCTTAGAGTCACCTTCTGGGGGAGCCCTCAGTGCAAATGCACACTCGAAGCTGCAGGGCCCTTAGGTGCTCAGAGCCACCATGGTGTGGCAACCTTAGTCCCCCACCACCCCCAAAGATGAATCTGGTGTTGGGGGTGGAGAGTTCTGGCTCTGCTCTGTGGTCTTGACCAGGATGTTTAAGTTTACCTGGTCTTCATTTGCTCAGCTACCTGTTTCAGGGTGGCAAGCACTGCTTCGGGGACTTTGGAAAGATCCCCTACAGGAAAGAAGTGATTTTGTAATAAGACATTAATATGGTACTATTCCAGCAGTTCTAGTTCAGACCCCAAAATGCTGGGGACAAGTGGATGGTAAGTGTCTCATCCATTTTGAAAGTGGGGGCTACCGGGGATGCCTGAATGGTTCAGTGGGTTAAAGCCTCTGCCTTTGGCTCAGGTCATGATCTCAGGGTCCTGGGATGGAACCCCGCGTCGGGCTCTCGGCTCAGCAGGGAGCCTGCTTCCCTGCCTGCGTCTCTGCCTACTTGTGATCTCTCTCTCTGTGCCAAATAAATAAATAAAATCTTAAAAAAAAAAAGAAAGTGGGGGCTACCTACACAGCAAGGGGGGCTCACTTAGTCAGTAGAAAACCCTTCCTGGGCCCTGGTCCTCCTGCTCAGCCTCCCTGCTGGAGGCCTAGCTCAGTCTTGGGCCTATTTCCCCTGCCCCCTGCTCGGTGAATTGCTCCTGAACTTAGCCAAAATCTCACTCCCAAACCTCCAACCCTAACCAGCAGGCCACTGTTTTCTCTGGCTTAGGTGACCACAGCTCCATTCTGCTTGCCACCTGCTCAGGCCAAAGGCTGGGGGTTGTCCTGGCCTCCTCCCTTTCTCTTTCACATCACTTTCAATGAAGTAGAAGATCTAAAAAAAAAAAAAAATGAAAATCCATTTAGCTTGATCTTGGAACATGTCCTGACTGTGATCCCCTCTCAATGTTTTCATTTCCTCTTCTGGGGCCCAAAGTTCACCTGGATTATTGTGCCAACCTGCACTTGCCCTCTATATCCACATCCTCCCACCCTCAGACTGTCTGTTCTTAATACCAGCCAGAATGATCCTTTCAAAATGGAAGACTTCAGATGCCACTCCTCTGCTCTGCCTTTTCCTCTTTCTCCCTGAGACCCAATGTGGTCTGACCACCCCTTACCTCATTAGCCTCATCACTTGCCACTTTCCACTGCCCCCTTTGTCCTGTCTACATTGGCCTTCTTGTTCTTTAAGTAAATATGCCAGGGCCTTTGCACTGCCCCATTCCCTTGCCCAGAATGCTTGCCCTCTGTGTTCCACTCTCTCCACTTTCCCAATCCTTGCTTGAGCATCACCTTCTGCCTGAGGCCCACCTGCAGCCTTACAGTTAAAGTTGTAGCACACTTTCCATTGTGACCTCACTCCCTACCCTGCTTTCTGGTTGTTCCTTCATCAGCATGAGTAGTATTCTCACACTACACCATCTGCTACACTATTGTATTTCTTTCGGTCTCCTCCCATTAAAGGACAGCCCCAGGAAAGGAAAGATTCTTCTCTGTTCTATTCACTCTGGCCTCAGAACAGTGCCTGGCACATAGTAAATGCTCAATAAATATTTGGTGAATGAATGAGTACCCCCTTGATTTTATTAAAGGATTGAACTTGAAGGTGCCAAGGGATTTTTTTAGGGAACTCTGCTAGAGTGCTAGAGGGAAGGGGTACTCCCTATCTCCTCAGCAAGCAAGAGGGACTTTAGGAAGATCTCTGAGCAGCTGATACATGTCTCTTGGGGATTATGTTGGCTCTTGACTGAGTCAGGCCCAAACTGACACCAACTGGGAAGGAGGCCAGGCTGGGGTGGATGGAAGGCAGATCCACACTGCTTGCTATGTTTCCTGAGGACTAGAGGTGTCTGTGCCCAAGACAGTGAGTCAGGAAGTGTGGGACAAGAGTCTGGGGACAGGAGGGATGGGCAGAAACGAGCTAGGTGGTCAGCCAGAGCAGGATCTTTCTGGTGAGGGAACTGGGGTCAGCTATGCATGGAGGCAGGTCTGCTGGGAGATCAGAGGCTCCCATGGGAACATCACTCTAGCAAGGTGGGACCCTGACAATCACAGTTCCTGTGCAGAGAGGACATCTGCAGGGGGGCACCACCCACTGCACTCCCAGAGGGAGAAGAGGCACCTCTCATCCAAGCATGGGTCTCCAACTGTGATGTAAGACGGGGCACATTAATGGTGGAAAGAAATGCTGTTTTGGGACTAAAAGGGGCAGGAAAACATTTTATTTTATAAGCAAGATTAGGAGACTCGTAGGACCTGTATAGGATTTCATCCCAGAGAGCAGAGCTTGGGGCAGGAGAAACAGGTCTGAGGTTGGATTTAGAGGTACAGTGAGAGAAAAGAGTAAAGTGGTTGCTTCTATGACCCATGGAGTCAATCTTCTTCCTGGTCTGTTTACAGCTGGGCCAAATCTCTGCATCTGCATCAAGTGAGATGCTAGAACACCTACTGAGGACACCCTACAATACAGTGAGGCTGACTATGTAGGAATTTGAAGAACTCAGTGCTGGGGGATCATTGTGTGCTGAGCCCACTGCTGCCAAAGAGGAGCAGAGGAGGGTGACTCCCTCTCTCTCAGTCAAGTGAAAGATGGATATTAGGGGACACAAACTGGAGTCTGACTTTGGTTAGTGTATCAGTCAGGACCAATCAGGTCATGCTGCAGTAACAAACATCCCCAAAGCTCATAGGCTTAATCTCATGGTGCTTCTTCTCCATCCATGTTACTTTCCCACTTGGGCTGGTGGATATTTCTGCTTACATGGCCACTGAGTGACCCTCCATCAGCTTCTCTGTGCTTCTGCTATTGCCTCAGCTGTGGTAGGAGGATTTGGAAAATTGAGGCCCTGAAAGTTTTCTCCTAGAAGTGACACAGCCCATGGTTGTCCCCATATCATTGTCCAAAGCAAATGGTGTGACCACGCCTTTGAAGAGGGGCATGGAAGTAGGCACAGAGATGGAATTTTACCATGTGCTGGAAGACAGGGACCCAGAAATACTGGGGCCAGCACTAGTGACCATCACTGCTGGGAGGGGCCCTGCCCAGCAGAGGGTGTGGGGCCAGATGGAAATGTGCTCCCTTCCACCAACAGTGGGATGAAAGGTATGTATCCAACCAGTGAGAGTTGTTTTGAAAGAGATCCTGGGGGATCCCAGGGTGGACCCCTAAAGCTGAGGTGAGAGCAGGAATTGAGAGCAGCAAACCCAGGAGGACATTGCCCATGTCAAGATCCCAGGCAGGGGCCACCAAGGAGCCTGTAGATTGCCTATGGGAGTAAGTCAGCTTACACACCTGGGCTGATTTAGCAGACTTTTCCTATCACATTATTCCCTAGTTCAGTTCCCTAAGGCCTCCCTCTATTACTCTGGAGCTGCCCTGAACTTCAGCCACTGGCAGGGGCATGAGGAGTGAGAAGGGGAGAGGAGCATGCCAGGCCTCCCTCCTCCCCCAACATGGCAGGTGTCCAGGGAGAAAATTTACTTGGATGAGAGCTCAGGGTTCTAATATCAAACCGGATCCAACTGAAACTATGGGGTTATTAGCCGGGGTCAGACCTTCTGTTATCCTGGAGAGACCGAGAAGCTACAGGGCCTGGCAGAGGGTCCCTGTTGTGGGCAGCGGGGACAAAGTCCTGGTGTGGCTTGAAGGTGGAGCAGGAGCATGCTGTCCACCCTCTTGGAGATGAATGGTTCCCTCTAAAACAGAGGAAACACCGCCCATATGTGTGACCACCTCTCAGGGCGTCCTGGCCTGAGTGACACTACACATGAGCAAGAGGGGCTTCAGCACCATGTGCTAGATATGTGGTCAGGGCTGCAGGCAGCTCTTGTAAGGTGCACTCCCAGGTTCTGGGGAACAAGCCTGACTCAGGACAGCCCCCCACTCCCAGCCCCAAGTTCCTGAGATCCTCAGGCCTCCCTCCTTCCCTCCCTCCCCTCTTTCTCTGTGCCCAGACCCTGCCCTGGGGCTCACCTGCCTACTGAAGGTCAGACATTCTCATGCCGTGCAGGGGGAGAGCTGGAGACTGGGGAGTTGAGGTGTGGAGGTGACCTAGGAGGGGGCAAGCTAGGGAAGGGAGGAGGCCCAGAGTTGCTTGTGCTGGTGCGATGTCTGCAGCAGGGTTTTCTGTGAGCATCAGGGAATGGGCTGGGAGGGGCCACTGGATCTCCTGCAGTACCTCTCCTGGGCCAGATGCTGTTCTCTGTACAGATCCCTGCCCTCAGGGGCTTATGTTTTGGTTGAGGGGAGGGGGGCAGATGATAAACAAATGCTAGAGGGTGATTTTGTCAAGGAGGAGCAGGGAAAGACTAGGAGGACTGTTCAGATAGGAGATGGGAGGAGGCGTCACTGGTAAGTGGGATTTGGGCCAAGAGCCCCAGGTCTGAGGGGGTGGCAGGGGACAGCAGGGCGCTGCCTGTAAGATGGAGGGCAGGGCTGCAGCCTGGGTGTTCTGGGGACTCTAGTAGCTGCTGTAGCCTGGGGGAGGTGGGATCGGATCCTGGGGTCCCCATATTGGCTGCCACTCTGTGTAAAGTAGGTTTTGAGTGGAAGGTGATAGGACTTGATGTAGATTTTAACAGGTTCATTCTAAGTTTGGGTCAGGAAAACCCCTGAAGTGGGCAACGGTGAGGGAGGGAAAAGGGGCAGGCTCTGCAATCTACAGCAGAGGTCACGGTGGCTTGGACTAGGGTTGGGTGGCAGGGATGGCAAGAGACAGTTACATTCTGGATATAATTTGAGAGTTGAGCCAAGAAGATTTGCTCTGTGTGGGGACCGGGGGGGGTGGGTTGGTGTGAGAAAAAGGAAGCGGATGAGACTAAACCCAAGGTTTCTGACCTTAGTGGATGAAAGGATAGAAGCACCACTAATTGAATGGGAAGGCTGGGATGGGACAGGTTTCGGGGACAGGTGGCTGAGAGTTGTTTTGGCTACAATAAGCTTGAGATGACCACTAGGCCTGGGAGTCACCATCTACAGTAAGTGGTTGTATGTCTGAGCCCTTGCTTTTAGTGGAGAGGTCTGTAGCATGATCTGAAGCTACAAGTTCTCACTGTGTCGGTGGTATTTAAAACCCTGGCAAGGGAAGAATCCCCGGGAGAGTGAGTGCAGACGGGAGGAGGCATATTCCAGACCCAAAGCTCTGGGCATCTGCCACTGACAGGCTGGGAGAAGAGCTGAGAGCAGTAAGGGAGCCTTAAAAGTCTCTTGGAGCCCGGTGGTAGGCAGGTTGGGGGCTGGCCCAGGGCCAGGAGAAGGAGCACCCCTCCTCAGAAGGGAGATTTGAGCCCCAAAGAACTAGAAAAAACCCCAGTCAGTGCAGGACAGAGACCTCAGAGCAAGACTCCCCAGGCTTACTTTTCCTTAGCTGCAGTGATGGGGCCTGAGTAAGTGAGACCCTACAGGCCTGGCTTGTTCTGCTGTGTGGCCAGGCCACAGTGGTTGGACTGTCCTTTGAGCTGGGAAAAGGATGCCAGAGGCTGGAGCATTACAGTCAGTGCTGGGAGGAGAGTGGTGAAGGCCTTCCTCTAGGCCTGCCATAGCTCACTGTGTCTCCATCAGGGAGGGACTGCCATCTCTGTTTTACGGATGATGCAACTGAGGCTGGGAGGCTGTGTGAGTTGATGTAGACCACACTGCCAAGTGCAGGCTTGGGCTCCAAGGCCAGGGATCTTCTCACTGCTGGCCACCTGTCTCCTTAGAAAAGCTTGATGAAAACAAACTGCAAAGCAAGTTGCAGAGGGTTGCATATGGTCTGAGGCTGTTTATATAAGGTTTAAAATATGCAAAGCAGTGCTTGATGTTGCTTAAGGACATGACCCGTAGACCCGCAGTGTGCAGTGCAATGATAAACTTCAATGCAGGAGAGTGGATGGAGAGAAGGGTTCACTCGAGTGCACCTTGTGGCCTTTTGTATTCCAAGCTGGGTGGTGCAGATGGGTGCTGTCATGCCTGTCTTAGTGCTTTTCCTATGTCTGAGCTGGGGCTAAGTAAGTGAAGGGAGGCTGGTTGTGGACCCTCCTGTGACTCTCAGAAGCCTGGCCAGAGACCAGGACCCCAGGAGGAGAAAGAGCCAAGGGTGGCTGGCCCTCCTGGCTGTGTATTAGGGGAGTGGTAGGTGAGAGGGTGGGCCCCTCAGATTTGCCCTTGTCATGGATCAGGGGCTGGGCCTTTCACCAGGGGAACAGCCATCTCTTGTTACCTTGTTCATGGCCATTCTGTTCATAGGGCCACTGTTCCTTCCTACAGAGGCCCCTCCTTCCCTTCTCAGCACAAGGGAGAGATCCTGCAAAACCATGTGGGCTCCCCTTCCCTTTGAGAATCCTGGTGCTCCTTTATCCCCCCAAGTGGCCTGGGTGCCCGTGTGTGCAAACATTGCCCCTTTGTGGCACTGGCTGTATGCATGTCTGTCTGGGTTCTGGGGAACTGGGGCTGCATCGGAGCTGGCTCACAGGAGCCCACGGTCACAATTTTAGTTTTGTGCATCATTCGGCTGGGAGCTTGAAGTGGACTGTGGGGAGATAGCTACACTCCAGAAATCAGTTTGTGCTCCACATGAGGGCTTTTTCTCTTTGACTCTGGAGAGCTAGTTGTCGACGTTTATCAGCACAGCTCCATGGAGCGCCCACAGCGAACCCTGTTGAACTTGCCTGGCTGTGTCTCTGGGCTCAGGCCTCTGCATTCACATGTCTGCTCCCCGTCTCTCAGCTGCCCAGCGGGGCCCAGGCCTGTCCAGCTGGAGTGAATGCCGCGCAGGGCTGCTCTCTGCCGTTCTATGCTGCTACGCCCTGAGCACACGTTGGGGGCCGGCTGGGAGAAGGAGCTGGGCCCCTGCAGCTCCCACATCAGGGTTTACTTGGGTTGGGCCCGTGCCACTCTGGAAAATGACAGCCTTTGGAGCTTCTCCCTTCTCCACTTAGAACTTCCACTGCCGGGAGGAACAGGGCAGTATGCCATCGGTGACAAACTCGGGTGGTGGGGCAGGTGTGGTGTGATTGGGGACTTATAGAAGCTACTTTGAGATATTTCCCCTCCCTTCGTCATTCAATGCCACTGGATGGGAAATTCAGGTATGGGAAGTACAGGGGTGCGTCCGCTGCCTGACCCCCTTGCTGCTGGCAAGAACCACCTCCAATGTCATCCTGGGGGTGTGTGGGGGTGGGGGAAGGTGTGCTCTCAGGGGTCCTAGCAGTGTCACTTAAAGAGCAAGGGTGTGAGCTGGGGGTTGTAAGGGCAGGGTGGGTGTTGCTCATGTGTGTGTCTGGGTGTGCAAGGCTCTTCTACTCATGTGCGGATATGGAATTCCATGCAATGAATTTGTCGTGCTCTGGCCCCACTTGCAAATGGAGGATGGATACTGTGCTCGAGATTGGGGTCAGTAGATCCTAAACCCAAAGCAGCCGCCCTCTCTTGTCCAGTCCTTGCTGTGGCTTGGTGCTGGATATCCAGTGGGGAATCCCACACTGGCTACTTTTCTGAGTGACTGCCTTTGCACTCCCATTGTTGTGGACCGAATTGGAGCTCCCACTGCATATGTGGAAGTCCTAACCCTAATGTGACTGTATTTGGGGATACGGCATAGGGTGGGAAGTGCATCTCATAGGACTGGTGTCCTTGTAAGAAGAAAAAGAGACACTAGCCTCTCTCTTTCTCTGTCTGTGTGCATGTGCGTGCACAGAGAAGAGACCATGTGAGGACCCAGCAAGAAGCAACCATCTGCGAGCCAGGAAGAGGGTCTCACCAGACAACAGCCCTGACAGCACCTTGATCTCCAACTTCCAGCCTTCCAAACTGTGAAGAAATACTCTGTTAAACCCACCCAGTCTGAGGTCTTTGCTAAGGCAGCCAAGGGGACAAAGACACCAGAGGTTACTCTCTTTTATTGAGCAGCATGAGCTTTATAGACACCATACACACCCATTATTTATCTTTGCGTGATTTACATGCATTATTTCACTTAGATAGTTCTTGTTTTACAAACGAGGTGCCTGAAGCCCAGTGAGGTGGAGTGACTTGCCCGGGGTCACAGCTAGCAGAGCCAAAAGTTAAAGAAGGGGGGTCACTTTGTAACCTGCGGTCATGACACCATGCCACATTTGGGGTCCCCACATGAAGCTCCTTGGGTTTGACCCCAATTGGCCCCACAACCCTCAACACTGACCTGAAGTGACCTGGCCCATGAACGGGGCCAGAGATGCTCCTTCTCTGGCACACTGGAAATTAAGCTCAGGACTAAACCCCAAGAAAGTGGGGCTAGTGCTGGGCCTGTGACAACGGAGCTCCCTCTGCAGCACCCTGGCATTCTGATGGATGAAAAACATTTCAAATTTTCCTGTAAAAAAGTCTGTTGTGGAAAGATAAGGTAATTCTAGCATATGCAGCAGCGACTTCTTAACTAGTTTGTGCCAGACGGTTATGCTTATTTTTAGCCTTAGGGCTGGGTACATCATGGCCCTAATCAGCAGCTGGGGTGATGCCAGCTGGGTCAGCACCACTCTGGACCCAAAAGGCAGCATGGGACATGCGTCCTCTGCTAAGGGGTGCGACCCTGGGACCCACCCTTATCTGCTCGCCTGGCTGTGGGAGCAGTTGAAGAACCCTGTAGAAGACATAAGGGCCCTGGGCACCCTCAGCCACAAAAAGGATGAACACCTGCCCCTGAGGTTGGGGGACTGAGTATAACAGTGAATCCTTGCTTGGCCTGCGACCTCAGACATCTCCATTCATGCATGCAGTGGGAAGAAGGGGTGACCTAAGCTCAGTGTTCTGGGGGCCCTGGAGTCCTGTCCTGCTGCCAGCTGGGTGGCTGTCCCCTGAATGTTCAGAGTTGGGGCATATGCTGGGGGCAGCACCTGCACCTGCTGTTTGCACTGGTACTCTCTCATGTGGAACCCTCTGAGCTCTGCCTGCATGCCCTAGCAAAGCTGGGCTGGTGGCAGCATCCCATTTCTAGCCAGTGCGGTACCCCAACTTTCCAATAGCAAGTGCCTCAGGGGCCACCCAGCTGGCAGGGGAAGGTCAGATGGAAATCTTATGCCCAGCCTCTGGTCAGGCCTCCTTTGCAAGTACCACCAGATGTGGCCCCTCCCTCTGCCCTGGACAGACCACACCTGTCCCCATCTGCTTTGGTGCAATCATTAGCTATGTTACACCTTGCTCTCCACTCCAGACTGGGGAACGCTGAGGGCCGATGATGACAGATTGCTTCATCAACTGGACCCAGAGGTCAATGCAGTGACCTCCCTCCCTCTTCTAGCCCCAACAGTTTGGGTTCTGTAGCTCCAAAGGGCCGTGAGGGCTTGGCCTTAGCTCTGGTTTCTCTAGCTGCTGGCTTTTCTCACAGACTCCTCACTCTCTTCCACTTTCAGGCCTGTCCAATTAGAGGGGGTTTCATGCCCTCACTTAAAGCATCCTTCCTCCATTTCCAGGGTCAGGAAACCCAGAATCTTCTTTGCTCCTGTGTTGGCATTCAGACCAGGCCTGGCCCTGCCAGCTGTCCAGGAGACTGTTTATTTGTGTGTTCCCAGCCTGAGACCTTCCTCCCCAGTCACCCTGAGGATGAGAGTGCTCAGGAGGGAGGAGGCATCAGCAATTTGGGTGGTGGACCCTCTCTGACAGTGAACTTTGCAGTCAGAGGGAGCTGGGGTTGCATCTCAGCTCAGATGCTGATCAGCTAGATGGCTGAGCCCAGCTGATCTTTAGGCACCCATGACTTTCTGTGACAGATGGGTGACAAGGTCATTGTGAAATCTGGAGAGATACCTCTCAGTACCCTCTGGGCACAGTGGTTGCTCAATGCAGGGATCCCTAAACAGAGGCTGCTTCCATTCAGGCTGACTGCAAAGGCACTGTCAGGCTCAGATGTGCTGGGAGATGAGCCATGTTTGGCTCTAGGTAGAGGTTTCATTCTCTGTTTGGGGTGGGGGTGGGGGGAGTTTCTCCATGGTCTCTGGATGACCCAATTCAGCGGAACAGTGGTGAAATCTTCAGGTCTCAGCCCCGATAGGGCCTTCGTTAGCATCTCCCCTAGGGCTAGCAGAACCCCACTTTATGATTCTTGGAAATCCCTCTCTGAGAAAATGCACAATTCATTTACCCTTGGGGAACTCTTGGCAGCACTGGGTTACATTTCAGCCCATCCATGCAAGGGCCTGATATTGAAGCTGGAAACCTCAGCCTACCCTGAACGTGGTCATGACAAACAGGAGGGGGAAGTGGATTGGAGATACAGGGAGCCATGGCTCTGGCTCCTGGTGGGGAAGATGATAAATTAATTGTATGCTGATGTGGAAGAGATGATGCCCCAATTCTGTGCAGTGCCAGGCCCTGCTGCAATCTGTATGTGTAACGTGTAATTGCATTGTACTGCCAAGAGAGTTGTGGCAGGGATTCATTTACACTGCAGAGTAACTGTAAACATCCCCCACACCCTTTCTCGTCTGGTCTCCCGTGTTAGAGAAGATGCTGCATCATTAGGCTCGGAGCTCAGCAGAGGAGGCACTAACAGCCAGTCATGGCTCATGGTCCTTCGTCCAGCAAGGGAACTTCTTACTTCTGAGCAGAAGTCCATGGAGTGAGTATGAGGAACGGAACGTGTATGTCCCCTAAAGTTCAAATGTTGAAGCCCTAAACCCCAGTATGCTGGTATTTGGAGATGGAGCCATTGGGAGGTAATTAGGTTTAGATGAGGTCAGGAAGGTGGGGCCCCGATGGATTAACATCCTTGTAAGAACGGAAGCAGAGACCGGAGCTTACTCTCTGTCCACCATGTGAGGATACAGTAAGAAGGCGGCCATGTGTAAACCAGAAGAGGGCTCTTTCCGGAGACTGAATCAGCTGGCACCTTGATCTTGGACTACCCAGTGTCTAGAATGATGAGGAATAAATATTTAAGCTGCCCAGTCTGTGGTATTTTTTAATAGCGCCTGAACAAGTAAAAATTCAACAAAATGCAATCGGGCCTTTAGGTGAAGCAGGTACTGTCCACGGGGACTGGAGGCTTGTTGTCCTATAGCTGCCTGAGGTCCCACATGCCTCCCTCACCAGCCCCTGCAGGCCCAGTAAGGGCTCTTTACCCTTTATTAAAGAGCTGTTAAAAATAAGGACTGGAATTCTTCCTACCTGTTTCTTGCATGATGTTAGATATTTTTAAAGTGTTTTCCTTTAATCCTGGAAGCAATAAGAACTCTTAAGGCAGGACTAAGATTTCATGCTTTAAGGGAAGGGGAAGCTGAATATGTACCAGGTGCCTACTATGTGCCAGGTACTATCCCAGGCAGTCACAAAATAAGCAAAAATCATCACCCTTGCAGAGCTGCATTCTGGCAGAGGCACCCAATAAACCATGGACATAATATAGTATGTTAGAAGGAGGTAGTGCTGAACAGATTAGATCTGAGTCAGTGGAATTAGGAAGCCTGGAGTGGGTGAGGACAGGAGGTGGGGTGCAATTTATATAAAGTGGTCAAAGCAAACCTCAATGACAAGGTGATGTTGAGCAAAGATTTGCAGGAGGTGAGGGAGTTAGCCACATGGATCTGTGGGTGAGGTATGTTCCAGACAGAGGGAATAGCCATGCCTGAGCCCTATGATAGGACATGCTGGCGTGTTTGGGGAACAGCTTGAGGAATAGGTAGCTGGTGTGGATGGAGCAAAGCGAATGTGGGAGAAACAGGAGCTGAGGTTAGAGGGGTCACATCAGGGAGGGTCTCATAGGTCATTGTGAAGATTTGGGCTTTTACTCTGAAACAGGAGCCATGGGAAGGATGGAGCAAAAAAATGACATGACCAGACCTTGATTTTAAGAAGTCATCGTGCTTTGTGGATGGAGGAAAAGGTGTGGCTGGTCGAAGGCTACTGAAGTAATCCTGGTAATGGGGTGGTGGGGCTAACATCAGGATAAGAGCGGTGGAAGGAAATGGTCAGATTCTCAATGGATTTTGAAGAGTGAGCCACCAAGATTTCCTGATCAGTTGGTAGTGGGTTGTGATGGAGCAGGTGAAGCACCAAGGACCTTAAAGTATTTTGCTAGAGTGATTGGAAAGATGGAGGAGAGTTAGGAAGGTGCAGGTCATCAAGCTGGGGACAGAATCATGAGCACAGTTCTGGCTGCTGAGTTTGAGATATCCAAGTGGGACTGTCATGTAGATGGCAGCCCAAGATCCTAGAAGTGGGAGAAATTTAGATTTCCAGATCTCTCTGTTGTTTCATGATGATTTTCTCTCTTCTACTAGTTTTGGGAACTGGACAATAGAAAGGGGCTGGTACAGCAAATGTCACATTTGCTTTGCTATGTGAAAGCCAGAGTTTCTCCAATCCCAGAAGCTCTTCCCATGAATGCCCTAGGTAGGGCCAACAGTTCCCACCGTGGTGCTATATAGCCCTCTGTGCAAAGATCTGCTTGGCCTGCTTTGTGCGGGTGCAACTGTTCATGCCACCCTCTCTCCCTTTAGACTGTGAGGCTCTAGAAGATAGCACTGGATTGTTCATCTCTGGCTTCTCATGCCCAGCTCTTGATGGCAAACAACTCAGTGAATGACTAATGTCATCTAGAGAAACATGAGCATCCATCCCCCAGTACAGGAAGCAAGGGTTTGAAGTGGCCCCCTTTAAAGGAGAATTAATGATTGCAGAGTCTTTGGATGGTATTTCTGACTGTAGCTGTAGAATTTAGTACGGGCTGTGGAGCCAGACAGCCTCTCAGGGACACCTTCCTTTCCCGGGGAAATCCTGAACCTCTCTTCCACATTTGTTATTCTTTTGGTTTTTCTCTTTTTGTAAATTGCTAATTCATATTCTTTATTTTTTTCTTCTTTTGGGCTGTCTGCCTTTTGCTTTTTGAGTTGTAGGAATTATTTATATACAATGGCTACTGATCTTTTGTCAAGTTGCAAATATCTACTTCTAGTAGTGGTTATCTTTTCATTTTCTTTCTGATATCTCTTGTTTATAGAATTTAAAAAATTATTATAGTCAAATTTATGATCTTTTCTTTATGGTATGTTCTTTTTGTGTCCTCTGACAAACCTCTTTATAATGATATAATAAAAGATATTTTTATCTTTTTTATTTTACAGTAATCTATGCTAAAAGTTTTACTTTCATGTTTAGATTTTTAATTCACTTGGAATTGATTTTTGTATGTATAACATGTATATACTATAAAGTGAAGATCTGTTTTTATATTTTCTCATATGGATGGACCTGTCTTTGCATCATTTGTGGAAAAATCTATTCCTATTTTTTTAATTAACATACAGTGTATTATTTATTTCAGTGGTACAGGTTTGTGGTTCATCAGTCTATCACAATTCACAGTGCTCACTATAGCACATACCCTCCCCAATGTCTATCACCCAACAACCCCATCCTTCCCACCCTCCTCCACTCCAGCAACCCTCAGTTTGTTTCCTGAGATTAAGAGTCTTTTATTGTTTGTCTCCCTCTCTGGTTTCATCTTGTTTCATTTTTTCCTCTCTTCCCCTATGATCCTCTGCGTTGTTTCTCAAATTCCACATATCAGTGAGATCATATGATAATTGTCTTTCTCTGATTGACTTATTTAATTAGTGTAATACTCTCTAGTTCCATCCACATCATTGCAAATGGCAAGATTTCATTTTTTGATGACTGCATAATATTCCCACTGTGTGTGTGTGTGTGTGTGTGTGTGTGTGTGTGTGTGTGTATACCACATCTTTTTTTTTAAAGATTTTACTTATTTGACACAGAGAGAGAGAGAGATCACAAGTAGGAAGAGAGGCAGGCAGAGAGAGAGGGGGGAAGCAGGATCCCCGCTGAGCAGAGAGCCCGATGCGGGGCTTTATCCCAGGACCCTGAGATCATGACCTGAGCCGAAGGCAGAGGCTTTAACCCACTGAGCCACCCAGGCGCCCCTATACCACATCTTTTTTATCCATTCATCTGCTGATAGACATCTAGGATCTTTCCATAGTTTGACTATTGTGGACATTGACACTGTAAACATTGGAGTGCACATGCCCCTTCAGATCACTACATTTGTATCTTTGGGGTAAATGCCCAGTAGTGCAATTGCTGAGTTGTAGGTTTGCTCTATTTTGAACTTTTTGAGGAACCTCCATACTGTTTTCCAGAGTGGCTGTACCAGCTTGCATTCCCACCAACAGTATAGGAGGGTTCCTCTTTGTACACATCCTTGCCAATCTCTGTTGTTTCTCGACTTGTTAATTTTAGCCATTCTGGCTGGTGTGAAGTGGTATCTCATTGTGGTTTTGATTTGTACTTCCCTGATGCCTAGTGAGGTAGAGTGCTTTTTCATGTGTCTGTTGACGTCCATTGGATGTCTTCTTTGCATAAATGTCTGTTCATGTCTTCTGCCCATTTCTTGATTGGATTATTTGTTCTTTGGCTGTTGAGTTTGATAAGTTCTTTATATATTTTGGATACTAGCCCTTTATCTGGTATGTCATTTGCAAATATCTTTTTCCATTCTGTCAGTTGTCTTTTGGTTTATTGACTGTGTCCTTTGCCATGCAAAAGCTTTTTATCTTGATGAAGTCCCAATAGTTCATTTTTGCTTTTGTTTCCCTTGCCTTTGGTGATGTTTCTAGGAAGAAGTTGCTGTGGCTGAGGGCTGAGGTCGAACAGATTGCTGCCTGTGTTTTTCTCAAGGATTTTGATGGATTCCTGTCTCACGTTGAGGTCTTTCATCCATTTTGAATCTATTTTTGTGTGTGATGTAAGGAAATTGTCCAGTTTTAGTCTGCATGTGGCTGTCCAATTTTCCCAACATCATTTGTTGAAGAGACTATCTTTTTTCCTTTGGACATTCTTTCCTGCTTTGTCAAAGATTATTTGGCCATATTGTTGAGGGTCCAATTCTGGGCTCTCTATTCTATTGTATTGATCTATGTGCCTGTTTTTGTACCAGTACCACACTTGGTCCTGGTCTTGATGATTACAGCTTTGTAATAGAGCTTGAAGTGCAGAATTGTGATGCCACTAGCTTTGCTTTTCTTTTTCATCATTCCTTTGGATATTTGGGGTCTTTTCTGGTTCTATACAAATTTTAGGGTTATTTGTCCCATCTCTGTGAAAAAAGTTGATGGTATTTTGTTAGGGATTGCATTGAATGTATAGACTGCTCTAGATAGCATAGACATTTTAACAATATTTGTTTTCCAGTCCATGATCATAGAATGTTTCTCCATTTCGTCATGTCTTCTTCAATTCTTTCATTAAGTGTTCTACAGTTTTCTGAGTACAGATCCTTTGCCTCTTTGGTTAGATTTATTCCTAGGTATCTTACGGTTTTGGGTGCAATTGTAAATGGGATCGACTCCTTAATTTCTCTTTCGTCTGCCTTGTCATTGATGTACAGAAATGCAACTGATTTCAGTGCATTGATTTTATATCCTGCCACTTTACTGAATTCATGTATGAGTTCTAGCATTTTTGGAGTGGAGTCTTTTGGGTTTTCCACATAAAGTATCATATCATCTGCAAAGAGTGAGAGTTTGACTTCTTCATTGCCGATTTGGAGGCCTTTTATTTCTTTTTGTTGTCTGATTGCTAAGGCTAGTACTTCTAGTACTGTGTTGAATAGCAATGGTGATAGTGGACATCCCTGTCGTGTTCCTGACCTTAGGGGAAAAGCTCTCAGCTTTTCCCCATTGAGAATGATATTCACTGTGGTTTTTATATAGATGGCTTTTATGATATTGAGGTATATACCCCTATCCCTATACTGTGAAGAATTTTAATCAGGAAAGGATGCTATATTTTATTAAATGTGTTTTCTGCAACTACTGAGAGTATGATATGGTTTTGTTCTTTCTTTTATTAATGTATTGTATCACATTGATTGATTTCCAGATGTTGAACCAACTTTGCAGCCCAAGAATAAATCCCCCTTGTTCATGGTGAATAATCCTTTTAATATACTGTTGGATCCTTTTGGCTAGTATTTTGGTAAGAATTTTTGCATCCATGTTCATCAGGATATTGGTGTATAATTCTCCTTTTTGATGGGGTCTTTGTATGGTTTTGGGATCAAGGAAATTCTGGCTATTCCCACTTATTTTAGAGCCAACTCTCTCATACATTGCTTTATGTAGACGTGGATCTGTTTCTGGGCTCTCTTAATTTGCTCCATTTTGCTATTTGATGGTCCCTGGGTCAGTACCATACTCCTTGAATGCCTACAGCTTTATTACAACTCCTGATATTTGATAGAACAAACATTTCTATCTGTGTCTTTTTATTAAACAATTTGGGTCTTTTTTTTGGCAAAAATATTTGGCCAGACATATTTTAGAGTCACTTTGTCAAATACCATGAAATACCTTGTTGGATTTTAATTGGAATTACATTGAAATCTTAGCATAATTTGGGGATAATTGATATCTTTATTGTATTGAATATTTAAAACCATGAACATGGAAAGAATCTTTTTATATTTACTTATTTTAATTTTTTTAGTGCTATCTTGGAACTTTCTTTATAAAGACAGGGCTACAATTGTGTAGACTGTGTATCTTAGTCTATGTAATGATGCCCTGGAGTTTTGGAATGTTTAAACTTCCTGACTACGCAGGAAAAACATGTGTATAGGTATTGCACAACTATTTTTTGACTTATTTCTAAGGATCTTACAGTTTTTGTTGCTACTAGAAGCACATCTTTCAAAAATTTACCTTTTTAAATTTAACATTGCTGGTATGTGTGTGTGTGTGTGTGTGTGTGTGCGCGCATGTACACACACATATCTTGTATTCAGAGGAGTTGCTGAATTCTATCAGTTCTAGTAGTTTGTAGGTTTTTTTTTAGATTTTTTTCTTTGTAGACAACCATAACATCTGAAGATAATAAAATGTTTGTTTCATCTTTTCTAATCCTTAAACTTTTTTTAAGTGCAATGAGTAAATAAAGTTCAATAATGTATTTAAAAATACAGAAAACTGTATGTTGGGACAATTATGGAACTATGAATATAAACTAGATATTATTTGAAAATAGGGGATTATTGTTAATTTTTTAAGGTATGGAAAATGTATTGTGGTTATGTAGACACATGATTTTATTCTTTAATACGTTTTTGGGGGGGAACCTGGGTGGCTCGACATCTGACTTTGGCTCAGGTCATGATCTCAGGATCCTGGAATTAAGCCCTACATTGGGCTCTGCACTCAGGGGGTCTGTTTCTCTCTCTCTCCCTCTGCTCTCCTCCCACTCATATTCTCTCTCTCTCAAATAAATAAAATCTTAGATTTTTTTTATTGTTTGAGTATAGTTGGCACACAATGTTACATTAGTTTCATGTGTACAATATAGTGATTCAACTTTTCTATATATTGTGCTGTGCTCAGCACAAGTAAGATATTATCTGTCACCATACAACACTATTGCAATACACTGACTATATTCCCTATGCTGTGCCTTTTATTCCCACAACTTATTCATCCCATAACTGGGAGTCCTTACATAAGTTTTTAAAAAAAGTTTTACTGTACTTTTAACTGATTTTAGAAATCTGTTTGTAGTGAAATTATCACTCCTCTCTTCAATCTTTTAATGTGGCAAATTATACTGATATGTTTTCTGGTATTATTTTTTTTTTAATGTTTTTTCTCCCCAAATTTGTTTATTTTAATCTTTCAGTGTTACAAGATTGATTGTTCATGCACCACACCCAGTGCTCCATGCAGTACGTGCCCCTCTCGATACCCACCACCAGGCTCACCCACCCCCTCCAAAACCCTCAGTTTGTTGCTCAGAGTCC
>CM052810.1:74521073-74586224 GCA_028533885.1 Nasua narica | reverse complement strand
TTCCTTAGCAATTCGGGGTCTTTTCTGGTTCCATACAAATTTTAGGATTGTTTGTTCCAGTTCTTTGAAAAAAACTGGTGGAATTTTGATCGGGATGGCATTGAAAGTATAGATTGCTCTGGGCAGTATAGACATTTTAACAATGTTTATTCTTCCAATCCATGAGCATGGAATGCTTTTCCACCTTTTTGTGTCTTCTTCCATTTCTTTCATAAGTGTTCTATAGTTCCTCGAGTACAGATCCTTTACCTCTTTGGTTAGGTTTATTCCCAGGTATCTTATGGTTCTTGGTGCTACAGTAAATGGAATCGATTCTCTAATTTCCCTTTCCATATTTTCATTGTTAGTATATAGGAAATCAATTGATTTTTGTGCATTGATTTTGTATCCTGACACATTACTGAATTGCTGTATGAGTTCTAGTAGTTTGGGGGTGGAATCTTTTGGGTTTTCTGGTATTAAATCTTGCTTTCCTGGTGGCATCTTGGTCATGATATATTGTTTTTATTCACTGCTGGCTTTGGTTCACTAATATTTTATTTGCGTTAAATTTATGTTCACGAGTATAACTGACCTATAATTTTCCCTACTGTGTTATTCTTGTCTGGTTTTGATATCAAGGGTACACTAGGGTCATCAAAGGAGCTATAGAATACTCTCCCCATTAAATAGTTTGTGTATTATTGGGATTATTTATTCTTTGACTTTGTTTAGAACTCATCCTAAAATCCTCTGGCACCTGAGCTTGATTTCTCTCTTTGTCTTTGTATTTCTCTCTCTTTCTATAGATTTTAAATCATTGATAACATCGATGGAGATGAGTCTATTCAGCTTTTCCATTTCTTTTTGAGTCAGTTTTTTAAAGTAGTATTTATTAGGAAATTGTCTAAATTGTTGACTGTGCATGAAATTTTAAATAATTCTCTTTTAATTACATCCTCATTTTTCACCAATTTCTGTTCTGTCATTATTTTCCTTCTTCTTTCCTTAGGTTACACTTGTTTTTCTCACTATCAAGTTGATGCTTTGCTTTTTTTCCCCCAAATACTTTTATTTTTTCAGTGTTACAAGATTCATTGTTCATGTACCACACCCAGTGCTCCATGCAATATGTGCCCTCCTCAATATCCACCACCAGGCTCACCCAACCCCCCACCCCCTCCCCTCCAAAATCCTCAGTCTGTTGCTCAGAGTCCACAGTCTCTCATGGTTCATCGCCCCTCTGATTTCCTCCAATTCACCCCTCCCTTCCCTCTCACGATGTCCTCCATGTTTTTCCTTATGTTCCACACATAAGTGAGACCATATGATAATTGGCTTTCTCTGCTTGACTTATTTCACTCAGCATAATCTCTTGCAGTCCTGTCCATGTTGGTACAAAAGATGGGTATTCATCCTTTCTGTTGGAGGTATAATATTCCATTGTATATATGGACCATATCTTCTTTATCCATTCATCTGTTGAAGTGCATCTTGGCTCTTTTCTTTTTAAAGATTTTATTTATTTATTTGACAGTGAGAGAGAGATCGCAAGTAGGCAGAAAGGCAGGCAGAGAGAAGGGGAAGCAGGCTCCCTGCTGAGCAGAGAGCCGATGTGGGGCTCGATCCCAGGACCTAGAGATCATGACCTGAGCTCTTCCTTCTGATGTGATATAAACATCAAAGACTCTAGTTTCTGTTTAAGTACCACCAGGAGTTTTGGTACCTAGTACTTTTATTATTTACTTTTCAGAATCTTCTAATTAACATTTTGATTTCTGTTTTTTAGCCTGTGAGTTATTCATAGATATATTTCTATACCCTCAAAGGTGTGGTTTTGTTTGTTACTGATTTCTAACTTGACTGCATGATACAGGATCTTTGAAATTTGTTGAAATTTCTTATTAATATTCCTGTGTTGTTGAGAATTATGTATACTCTTTGTGCCTTATGATTGTCCAATCAGTCAAGCTCGTTAATTGTGTTGTCTGAGTTTTCTATATCCTTATAATTTTTTGTTATGCTTCATCTGCTAATTCCTGAGAGGTGACTTAAAAACTTTTCAGGATAGTTGTGGATTTATTTCCTTGTAATTAGGTTAATTTTTGCTTTATAAATATGAAGCTATGTTTTTAGCTATATATAATCTAGAATGTTTACATCATTTGGCTGAATTCTTTCTTTTTTTCCATTATGTAGTGTAGTTTCTATTTTTTTTAAGATTTTATTTATTTATTTGACAGAGAGAGAGATCACAAGTAGGCAGAGAGTCAGGCAGAGAGAGGGAAGCTGGCTCCCCCTGAGCAGAGAGCCCGATGTGGGGCTCGATCCCAGGACCCTGCGATCATGACCTGAGCTGAAGGCAGAGGCTTTAACCCACTGAGCCACCCAGGCACCCTAGTTTCTATTTTTCTTAATAATGCTATTCTTTTGGTTAATATTTTGCCAGTATATGTTCTTTTACATTCTTTACTTTCAGTTTTTCTGTATCCTTGGGTTGTAGGTGTGACCCTTGTAAACAATCTATTTCTAGATTATTCTTTTAATCCAACTCAACAGCCCATGTTTTTATTTTGAAATAGGAAAATTTAGTCAATATATATTTAATGTGATTACTGATATATTTAGATTTTTTCTAGCACTTTATTGCACCTTATTTTGTGCCCTCTATTTGTTTTGCTTTTTTTACGACTTTGCCCTTTCTTTTTTAAAAAAGATTTTATTTATTTATTTGAGAGGGAGAGAGAAAGCACAAGAGAGAGGAGAGAGAAAGAGAGAGGAGAGAGAGAGAGTGAGCATGATAGTACAAGCAGTGGTGCAGGGCAGAGGACTCCCTGCTGAGCAGGGAGCCCACCATGGGCTGGATCCCCAGACTCTGACATCATGACCTAAGATGAAGGCAGATGCTTAACCAACAGCCATCAAGTGTCTCTCCCCTTTCTTTCTCTTCCTTAATCGGCATGACTGAGTTTCCTTATCCTTCTTCTTTATCCTCTTCTTGTTTGGAAGTTATGCATTCTTATCTATGTGATCACGTAAACTTTTTAAACTCTTTTTCACATATAAATTGCCCTCCTCTGGTTTTATTGACATAAAATGACACATAACACTACATAACCTTAAGGTATACAACATAATGATTTGACTTACATATATTGTGAAATGATCACCACATAAGTTTAGTTAACATCCATCATCTCATATAGATGTCAAAAAGAAAAAAAAAAGAAAAAGAAAAAAAAATTTTTCTCGTGATGACAACTCTTAGGACCTACTCTTTCAAACAAGTTTCAAATATATCATACAGCTATGCTAGTTGTAGTCGTCATATTGTATGTTGTATCCCTAGTACTTACTTATCCTATAATTGGAAGTTTGTACCTTTTGACCACTTTAATCCAATTCTCACTCCCACCATCCCTGTCTGATCTCTCTCTTTTTTTAATGAGTTGTTTGTTTGTTGTTTTTAGATTCCATAATATAAGTGAGATCATACAGTGTTTGCCTTTTCTGTCTGACTTATTTCACTTAGCATGCTCTTGAGGTCTATCCATGCTATTGCAAATGACAAGATTTCCTTCTTTTTGAGGCCAAATAATAGTCCATTGTATTTATCTACACTACAACTTCTTTATCCCCTGTCAATAGACACTTAAGGCTGTTTCCATATCTTGGTTATTGTAAATAATGCTGCCATGAGCATGGGGGTGCTGATATCTCTTTGACATAGTGTTTTTGTTTCTTTTAGATATGTTCCCAAAAGTGGAATTGTGGGATTATATGGTAGTTCCACTTTTAGTTTTTTGAGAATCCTCCATAATGTTTTCTACAGGGGCTGCACCAATTTACATTCCCACCAATAGTGCACAAGGTTCTCTTTTCTCTATGTCCTTGCTGACACTCGTTGTTTCTTGCTTTTTTGATAATAGACATTCTGACAGGTATGAGGTGGTATCTCATTGTGGTTTTGATTTGAATTTTCTTGATGATGAGTGATGATGAGTGATGATGAGCATCTTTTCATGTGCCTGTTGGCCATTTGTATAACTTCTTTGAAAAATGTCTACCTGGGTCATTTGCCCATTTTAAACATTGGATTATTTGTTTTTCTTGCTATTGAGTTGTATGAGTTCTTTATAGATGTTGTATTTTAATCCCTTATCAGATCTATGATTTACAAATATTTTTTCCATTCTCTAGGTCATCTTTTCATTTTGTTGGTGGTTTCTTTTGCTGTGTAGAAGCTTTTCAGCTTGTTATAGTCCCACTTACAATTTGAATATGATATCACATCCAAAAGATCATTGCTAACACTCACATCAGGGAGGTTTTTTCTGTTTTCTTCTAGGAATTTTTTAGTTTCTGGTCTTACATTTAAAAACACTCAATTTGGGGCATCTGGGTGGCTCAGTGGGTTAAAGCCTCTGCCTTCAGCTCAGGTTATGATCTCAGGGTACTGGGATTGAGGCCCCACATTGGGCTTTCTGCTCAGCAGGGAGCCTACTTCCCCCCCTCTCTCTGCCTGCCTCTCTGCCTACTTGTGATTTCTCTCTCTGTCAAATAAATAAAATCTTTAAAAGAAACACTCAATTGAGGAAAGGCAGTCTCTTCAGTAAATGGTGCTGGGAAAATTGGATATTCACAAGTAAAAGAATGAAACTAGACCCCTATCTTATAGCACAAATATCAACTTGAAATGTATTAAACACATAAACTTTAACGTGTCAATTTAAGTCTAAAAGTGATCAGCCTTGCACCCTGTCCTCAGATATTATGAGGGCCCAAAAAGTGCTTTAGCTCTGGTCATCCCCTGTTTGCTTATCTTATTACCTATTGCTTGTTAACTCTTATTCTTATTGGTTTTCTGGTAGTAAGCACTTTGTCTCTGGTTCTCTGCTGTATTCGTGGTGCCCTGAGCAGTTCCTGGCACATAATAGGAGCTAAATAGATGCTGAATAATTGGACTTTGTTGTTACTCAAGATTTAAGTGCGTTTAGGTTATATTCCCATCGTTATTATTGTTTTATATCTTTATTGAGTAGCTACCACTTTTTCTCTTCACCGAGAAAGACATATTTCAATGAGAAAAAAGTGTATTCCCTCCCAAACTAGGGTACGCCTTATGCTTGATGAATCATATTGCTGGGTCCCAAAAATACTGCATCTTCCAGTAGTGGTTTCTTCACCTCACAAAGCACCTGCTGTTCAGGGCCCTTCAAGAATTCTACAGGCAAAGTGTCTCTGCAATAGTGTGTGCTGCCCCTGGTTTGTCTGTCTGCCAGGAAGAATGAATCTTTAACATACATGCCAGGGATTTTAAGATAGGGCTCCCCAGTCCTCCACCTCTTTCTCACATCATTTCCCTTCTCACTATCAGATCATCCCCATGAACATACAAATGTACTGTCATTTCTCCCATCTGGGAAGCAACCCTTTTTGACACTGCTTCCTCCTCCAGATACTGCCAGAGATGGGACATGCTTCGAGCTGGAGTTGGCAGGGCTGCAGATAGATTGGCTGCATCAGAGAGAATGGTGTTGAGGCTGACACTGGGTGTTTGGTTTTATCTCTTTGCAGAGATCTGCAGGCATTTCCATATAAAGCTTGCATCCCTGAAATGGACGTAGAAGTGGGAAGGATCATAGCTGGGGAAGGGCCCAGGCTCCTTGGGTCACTGGTCACTCTTGGGGAGCCTGGAGCATGTCCTTACCTGGTCTCCAGACAAGATCTACTTTCTGTGCTGTTTCTAGACCTCTAGGGTCTACAGGAGTATGGATTCACCTCCCAGGCATAGCAGTACTTCTAGGGCCCTAGAGCAAATAGGGAGTATAACCCAGAGAGACCTATGGGATGCTCCTTAGACTTGGAGAAGCCCTAGCCATTGAGAGACATCAAGGCCTAGGTGACCTAAGATGGGTAGAGTAGTAGGAGAAATGGAACAGGCTCAGTGAGAGGGAGGTTAGTCCCCAATGGCAGGTATAAAAGGTCCTTCAAGCAAGCTGTGAACAGTTGTTATTGTTCTATTGTCAACACTGCTTCAGGGTAGGCCTGTTTGGCTGGCACTAAGGCTCCAGACATCTCCAGAGTGTGAGGGTGTCACCTTGGTCCTCCTCAGCTGATCAGACTCGAGAAGCCTTGAACCTTCCTTCTCAATTGGGGGTGGCACACAGTAGGACAGCTTCCCCAGGTCCCACTTGACCCCCACTCTAGGGCCCACTGCCCCATGAGCAGTGCCAACCTCACTGAGTCCCACCCCCTCCCTATCTCAAGGGGGCAACTCCTCAGCCAAGTCAGGAGAACAAATAAGGCCATATGTGCTAAATGTATCATGCACAGCCTGGCATACACTAAGCAGTTTCTAAGGATCCTTGTCTTCTGTCATCAGCTTTGCTTGTCATCTTAGCTGAGGTGGGCTCTAGGCCTCCATGTAATCATCTGCTAAGGAGAATAAATAATCTCCATTATATTAGTCTCCCAGGACTACTGAGAGAAACAAGTTGAAGTGAGGACTTGAAAAGTGCTTAATCTAGGCCTGATCTCTGGCTTGATCCTCAACCACCAGCCTAAGTGGGATTTTTTTCCTCCATTTTCAAGCATCTGTATCTACTGTGTTCTGAGGCTGCATTTGGCTGCTAAGAGCCCCACACCTGTCACTTCCCCTGAGGACCCCCGACCCACCTCTCCCAGTAAGACTAGGTCCCCCCCCTGCCATCCCACTGCAGAGCTCCTCACTCTGCTTTGCTTCCTGATCTGTCCTCTTGAGTAAGATCCGGGTCTAATTAAGACCCAAGTCGTTGGATATAGCACAGATCTGAGGAGAGACCCATGAGGGCTTTTTAAACAAGTAGGTGCATGAATGGATAAGCAAGCTAGCAGATGATCAGTGAGTGATGGCCAGCTCAGAGAAGGAAGAAGAAGCTGTGGCTTATAGCTGGTAGGCCCTCTCTGGGTGTGATGATGACCTGGTGTTTCCAAGTTTCCAGCCAGCCTGGTGCTTAGCCCATGGCGTCTCCAAAACTGCCCTTGAGTGTCAGGTGGGCTCCTGGGCTCACACTCAAGTTCCTGTCCTGCAGTGGGCCCCTCACTGCTCTCATCTGTTCTTTGTATCCTATTTGCAAGTAGCAACCTTTTACATAGACTGGAAGTTGAATGTTGAAAATAAAAAGGGCCCATATCATTATCAGAGCTGTTTCTGGTACCATCTCTAATTCCTCACCACACATTCATTCTGTATTCAGCTCATTTGCCTTTCTCCCCTGCCATCTCTACCACATCTGGCCTTGAGCCACATATTGTCAGACCCAGGTTCCCTGTTCTCTTAGTAACATCACCACAAGTGCTTGCTTTCCAGGAACCCTCCTCCTCTTGGCTCCTGTGATCCCATTTTTCCTGCCTTTCTTTTTCTGCCTTCTCAGATGCACTCAGTTCCCCAAGCTCTGCCTTGAGCTTGCCCAGCACCATGGCCTGGGCACCACTGCACATGTGAATTTGTAGGCTGAGCGCCCCCATGGATCACAGCTCAGGGACTTCCTGATCCCTCCCCTTCTCAAACTGGACCTACTCCCCTTCCCCAAACTCAACCGATAATTTTTCTCTTGCAGGTTTCTCTCTTGTCCTTGTTCTATAGTTGGCACTTCTATCCACCCAGGTGGTCAATCCTGAGTCTTAGAAATCATCCTGGGGTGCCTGGATGGCTCAGTTGGTTAAGTGTCTGACTCTTGATTTTGGCTCAGGTCATGATCTTAGGGTCGTGAGATTGAGTCCTCATTGGGCTCTGTGCTGGGCGTGGAGCTTGCTTGAGATTATCTCCTTCCCTCTCCCTCTGCTCCTCCTCCTTCCCTCTCTCTCTCTAAAAAAAAAAAAAAAAAAAGAGAGAGAGAGAGAAAAGAGAAAAAGAAATCATCCTGATTCTTCTCATTCTCTCACATACTACATCTGATCCATGAGCAAGTCCCATTGTCTTTATTCCACACTTCCCCACTTACTTTCTGCATTCCCCATGAGGTATAAACTCCATCTGTCAAGTGAATCACTGAGTCTCATTGCATCTACTGAGGAACTCCATGAAGTAAGAAGGGTAGGGGTTATTACCCTCATTTTGGAAACAGGAGTGCAGAGAGACCTGGGGCCAGACCTGCCCCAGGCCAGACCCCTTCTGTTCCATTTCTGCATCTCTCCCACCTCCCAGTCATGACTTTAGCATGTGGGTTGAGAGCACATGCACACAGGCTTAATCCAAGTATGGAGTTCATTCAGACACCACCCCTCCCCCACATTCTTGAGGCCGTGAGGCTTTAACTCTTTGTGCCTCAGTTTCTCTTACTGTATTTCAGGAAGAATCATGCCACTTTGCTGTAGAGCTGTTGTGAGGATTAGGAGAACGGATGTGTGCTGTACACTCAGCATTGTGCTGGCACACGTAGTGCTCAGGGTAGGCTGACTGCTTGTAACAATGTTGTTATCACTGAAGAGTTCAGTACCAGGTTTCTCTTAGAGCTGTCTACTACACATAGGCTTTTTTCACTTCCTTGCTCTCTTAGTGCACTCCCACTGGTCCTTCCACCTCTGCACTAGGAGCTGCTCTGCAGCTCTGCAACATCATCAGGAACGTCCACAGCTTTATGTCCTGCGCACTTGTCCTTGTGTCATACTGGATTTCACGGTGCATCTGTCTCCTTCTGTCCTGAGACAGTCCCTCCTCTTGGCAGCTGGGATACTCCTGATTTTCCTCCAGTTCTTGAATTTCTCTTTCTCTTGTTCCTTTGCTGGCTCTTCCTCCTCCACTGGACCCTAAGGATTGGCATCTGTCCCCAGTGTACTCACTTTTCCTTGCTCACAGTTGCCTCTTGTCCACCTGCATACTATCACAGGCCAGTCACTCACCAGTGATGCCCCATCTCCTGTCAACCTTCACCTCCTGGCCAGCCTGCTCCCCTGAGCTCCCAATACTTACAGCTGTTTGACACTACCTCATGGGATATCTAGGGCACTGCCACTGAATGTGTTTAAGCCGAGTTGTGTTTTTCTCTGAACCCAACTCACGTTTGTCTTCCCACCAAGGCAGGTTTGGGCAGGACCCCAAACCTGATGAATCCTGCTTAACGTATTCCCTCTCCCACTCTCCATCACCTCCTGTGTCATTCACCTGCTTCATGTTTCTTGGGTCCATCTCCTTTTCCCATCTCTGCACGTATCACTGTAGTCCAAACATGTAATTTCTCACCTGGATGGATTGCTTTGCCTCTCTAATCCATTCTCTGCAAAGCAGCTTATGTGATCGTTTAAAAACTCAAATTGGATCACATCACTCTGCTATTAAAAACTCTTCAATCTTTGCCTGGGCTTCTGCTGATAAAATCCCAGGTCTCTGGCATCCTTCACTTTCCTGAGCTCAGTCACCTCACTGCCTGTTTCTGCTCCTTGGATGTCCCATGCTATCCTCTGTCCTGGTCTGGCTAGCTCACCTTGGTGTCACCTTCACATCATTTCCCCAAGGACACCTTGCTGTGCCCCCAGACTGGATCAGGACTTGCCACTGTAGGGGCTCAGAGAAGCCTCCTCTCTGAAGCACGTTTCGTGACCACCTCAAAGAGCTGTATGTAGCTGTGATTTTGTGTTATTCATCTGAAGTGAACCCATATGGACTACCAATTTTGAATTCCATGGAAGTACTGGTGCTTCCCTAGTTCCTGCCTTCCCGGGGTACCGAACCACCACTTGAAACCTGCATGGGATGTCCGTGTTGTTGAGCAGGCAGCTCAACACAGAACATGCCTGTAAACCAAATTCTTGATCTCACCGTGGCCTGATGGGCTCCTCCTGGAGCTGTGCCTGGTGCAGTGCTCCGGGTGCTGAGGCTGCAGTCTCAGCCCCACCCTTAATGGCTCTCTTGCTCTAACCTGGTGGCTATAACCAAAAATACCTCCCAAATCCCAGTGGTATCATGAGCACATTTGACACCTAGAGATGATACTTTTTTAACATCCCCCTTGCTATCGACTGAATGTTTGTGTCCCTTCCAAATCCCTAGTGTGATGGTAGTTGTAGGTGGGAGTGTTGGAAGGGATTAGGTCATGAGGGTAGAGCCCCCCACCCCCCATGATAGGATTAGTACCATTTTAAAAGAGGAAGAAACATAAATCTCTCTCTACCTGAATTCACCAAAAAAGGCCCTGTGACAACATAACCAGGAAGAGAGCCTTCAGCAAGAACCCCACCACACTGCACACTGACTTTGGACTTTCAGTCTCTAGAACCATGGGAAATAAACATTTGATGTTGAAGCTGTCAGTCTGGAGTATTTTATTATGGCAGCCTGATACTCCTATGTGACAAAATTATTTTTGGTAATAATTAAATAAGGAAGAGGATCCAGAGAACAAATGCAGAGTACATTTTCTCAAATTGAACTTTGTGTATACAATCATGCCGATAAAATATAAGTGAATTTTAATAAAACAGAATCGGCCACAAGAGCTGTAAGTGGGGCACAAGGGACAGCCACTAAAAGATATCACTGATGTGACATATTACTTACTTGAGTAATCCTTTAGTTTTAACACAATCACTTAACATTTATAAAAGGCTAAATTTCAAGGATATTAGTTACAATCAGTACCAGTTTATGTAGAAACTGAAATATGTACTGCTCAAACAACAATGTAACACCTTCCAGTTTGTACTGTTTCACTGTTTCAAATTTTAAACACAAGTACCTCAAGTGGTCCCATAGAATGACAGAGTTGAAGTAACTCACATTATGCTTCCTTGTCTTCAAATAACTGCTGTGCTATCAATATTTATTTCAAATTTACTGCTTGAGTGTAGGGCCTGGAGATGGAACCGGGTGAACTGACATGGGACCCGGTCCCTGCCGGAGGTCAGCCATGTAACTGAGAGTTGTCTGGATTAATGCCCAGGTAGAACACAATGCTGACTAAAGGAAACGTCATAAAATGTATTAATTTGAAGTTTACAAATGTATTAATAAAACTCAATAGTAACTGCAGAAATTATTTAACAATTAGGTAAACAAAGTTTTTTCTTTGGGGGGGGTGGTATTTTATCGAAGATTCTATTTAGCATTGGCTGTTTGTGGAGGTTACATTCTCTCTAGATGATGCACCCCTTACCACCTTCATTTGGGGCAGACTTCTCCCACACCCTACCTTAGCACCCACCTTCAGGATCAGACCCCTTCTCACCAGCTTCCCTGACACCTCAGTGGTCCCAGCCATGCTCTCTCACCTGGATTCCTGTCACTGTCACTGTTTACGGGCTGAATTGTGTCACCCTCAGACTCCACCTGCAAAATTCATATGCGGAAGCCCTGACCCCCAGTATCTCAAGATGTGACTGTGTTTGAAGACAGAACCTGTAGAGAGGTAATTAAGGTAAAATGAGATCATTGGGGTGGGGACTAATCTAATATGATGGGTCCCCTTATAAGAGGAGATTAGGACACAGACACAGGTGGAGGAATAGACTGCATGAAGAGCCAGGAGTTAGACCACTGGCTGTGCTGTTTGTTGTGGAGGTCCAAGATGGCTGCTAACAGTCAAATAAAAGATTCACATGTTTCTGCCCTTGCCCCCACTCTACTCTTTCCTCATCATAGCAGCACAGTGATTCTTCACATCCGACAGCCTCCGAATGTCCCTATCACCCTCACAGTAGGAGCCACAGGCCCTGCTGGAAGGACTTCCAACCTTACCTCTCCTCCTCTGCTCTGCAGGACCCAAGCTTCCTGCTGCTTCCCCTCCAACACCCCAAATCCTCCTACTTTGGGGTTGTTCTCTTTCTTGTGATTATGCTGCTGGACTGCTTCTCCCTCAGGGCTCACACTACCAGTTCCACCATGGACTTCCTCATTAAAAAGCCACCTCCTAGGGCACCTGGGTGGCTCAGTTAAGTGGTTAGGCATCTGACTCCTGATTTCCACTGGGGTTATGATCTTGGGCTGTTAAGATTGAGCCCTACATTGGCCTCCATGCTGGGCATGGAGCCAGCTTAGGATTGTCTCTCACCTTCTGTCCCTGCCACCCCCCAGATAAATAAATAAATAAATAAATAAATAAATAAATAAATAAATAAATAAATAGCTTCCTGTTCTGTGAGGCCTGGCAAAACTTCACATCATCTCACTTCAACCCTCCCCATCTCCTCTCCCTGCTTTATCCTTCCTACCTAGTGTACAACTTCACATTCTAGCGTGCTGTGCTTCTCTCTGCTGCCTCTCCTGGTAGAAAGAAGGCTCTTTGCCCTGAATCACAGTTCCTGGGACAGTGCTTGGCACGGATTAGGTGACCAACTGTTCAAAGAAAGAATGAGTGCATGAATGACCTTCAGACCCCCTGCAGCCCTGTCCACCAGGGCAAGAAGCAGGCCTGGCTTATTAGCAGCTTCATTCCCAGGGCCTGGGCTAACATCTGGCACATCGAAATTCTGAACTCAATTGTGCCGATTCCCTTGGATTTCACCACACTCTGAGCAGATTTACAAATAGAGCTAAGATTGCAGAATTCGTCCCCCAAGACCTGGCTCTTTCAACTGGGAAGTGAAATGGGATTTCATAGAAGGGAGGGGTGGATGTAAGAGGCTCAAAAGACATCAGTAGGGATGCAGGTTAGAGAAAGTCTCTGGAAGTTAATTCACCTATGAAGTCTAGTTACACCTTAGAAGGGTTTGGAGTTGAATCAGCCTGTCACGGTGCATTTCATCTGAGACACACAGCCCAGAGAAGAGCTGTACATCCTTTACTGATCCACTAGTTACATTTTGACACCCTTCCCCCACCCTGGTACCTGGATGGGATTGTATCAAGAGCCTTGTCTTCTTTCCCAGTCCATGGCCACATGGAAGCTTGCCCTCCTCACGGGGACCCCTCCCCTCGTTGGAGGGGCCCAAGATCTTTAAGCCTAGGCCAGGCTAAATTGCCAGTGACTTGGAGATGTTCCTTGGAGAAAAGGTACTTTCAAAGTTGTCATTTCAGCCTCCTGGAAAGGGCTAAGTATCTGGACACACTGGATCCTCCTGCGGGTGAGGACAGGTAAGTGCTTTCCTTCTGCCTCTCAGTTTGCTCAGCTATAACCAGAGGAGGACTACAGTCACCTGACAGGTGCATGTGAGGGTCAAAGACAGTGTAGGGAAGCAGTTGTCCTGTGGTTTGAACTCCTTTAATGCTGGAAAATAACACTACCCACTATAGCAATAGTAATGAGGAGGATGCAAGCCAAGAATCTGCAGTCCTGGAGTTCAGGCAGGACACTGAACAAAGGGAAAGAGGCATTGGGCGCCCAGTCTTGTTGCCTCCTCCTTTCTGCTCAGCTGCTTTGCCCACTGGGCTGCTGATAGCTATGTGGTTCAAAGGTCCCCATGGTGATGGGACTTCTAAGCACATGGGCCATTAGACTTGCACTGAAATTTTGAGAATAGCTGTCCTGAGGCAGACTTTCAAGCCAAGGGACCATCATGGAAGCATATTTCATGCAGACTGTCAAGTGTGTGTGATTTATCCAGTACCTAGCTTCTTTAAAATGTTATCAAAGTCTCCATGTATTAATTACAGAGCCATTTACTGAGTGAAGGAAAAAGGGCAGACATTCCTTTTCTGGGGACAAAGTCCATTAGAAATGGAGATACACTCTTTTGCTTGTGATGGGGTACTCACAGGGATGGGGAGTCTCAAAGAGGACCCCAAATGGGTCTTCGTCCCTTTGGCTGGCACCTGACTGTCAGAATGGCCTGTCCAGGCCTGAGGAACCCTGATGATATCTGATCCAGGCCACAGTGATGCAGTGCAGCCCTCTGGAGCCAGGACCTCAGAGGCCAGCAGAGTGGCAAACATCTTGGTTTGCCTGTCTGCCTGTCCAATGTTTAACATGGAATTCTGGGCAGTCTGACACAGTCTGGCCCTGCACCCCCACACATGGATCCACCATCCCCATTGCTGCCCCAATGATGCATCCACACAACATCCCCTGTGTCTCTCTTGCACCTTTGCTCTTCCATTAGATGAATGAGACGGGTGGCCAGGGCTCTACGGGTCAATTAGGCCAATGGGGAAGCCATTGTGTCCCTTGACCTGAAATACTGCCTGGGGGTGGGGAGCTGGGCCCCCAGGATTAAATGACTTTTGCATCTACTAGAAGGCAGTGGGTACTGCCTCCAGGGAGGTTAGCCATTCCTCCTGGGCTTTTGGCTCAGGACACCATTCCAGATTCTTGGGAGAAAAACTGTCCTGTAATTGTCTCCTGGGCTAAGGAATTATTTTAGTCTGCTTCTTCCTTTATGGGCCAGAGCCTGTGCTAGAGGCTGGGTAACACTGAGACATAAAATACTAGTCTTGTCCTCAGGGGGCCAGGTCAATGGGAGGGACACATACTGAAGCAAGGACACTAAGAGAGGTTAAAGCCCCTAAAGGAGAAAGAAGATACCAGGTGTGTGCACGTGTGTTTCTGTATGCGCATGTGTGGCATGTGCATGTGCGCTTATGTGAGTCAACCATCCCAGTCCAGGGGGCTAGAGAGGTGACAGGTAAAGGCTCCGGGGAAGATGAGACACAGAAGCAGGGAGCTATGGGAATGGTCTTGACTGAATGCGGCAGTGGAAGGGCCCTGAGTGACCTCAAGAAGCCACATAAACCCAAGAAACTTGTAGTCACAGTGGCATGACTGGAGATGCCTCTTCCTCTCTCACTCTCTCGCCCTTAACCCCCCCCCCCCTTATCTGTGGTAGTTTCTTAAGGCAGGACCCAAAGATTTTCTTCATCTTCAGATGTCATAGTGAGGTGAGGGATGTTAAAAATAGGGAAATTCTGCAGCTTGAGAAGTGAGGGTGCATTCTTCATTTATTTCAATGAAAGGACTGTACATGGGGTACAAAAATCTTGCTATCTGCTTGGAGGGCCTAGAAACAAAACTCTTTTCTATTTTTTTTCCACAAAAACATTTCAGTATGTATTTTGAAAAGTTCTAGGTGAAACATTTCTAAAAAATATTGTTCAAGTAAAAAAAAAAACATAACTTTGATCAAAGTTATGAAAGTATAGGTTTTAAAGAGTCTAACAGCACAACAAGTTTTGTTATGCAAAACAGCAGTTCCCTTTCCCTACCCCACGGATTCCTGCTTCACAGAGGAAACCAATTTTTAACAGTTCCTTTGATACTATATTCGCAACTCAAAATAAAATGCTAACATTGCTAACTTTTGATTTTCCAGTTTTGGACATTATCCTTTTACTTCCTACCATAGAAAGTGGGGAATTATTTTTTGTTCACCCCATTCTGGGCAGCACCACACACACGTTTGAACATATCCCATCCCCCATTATCAGCAAATAGTTAGTTACCTCTTAATTCTGAAGTATTGAGAATACAAAAGTTCCCACACTCCTAGGAAAAGACCGATTGTTCTGTAGCCATGGTAACAAATAACCGCAGAACCAGTTTTAAACCTTTTCAATGGATAGACACCAGCTGACTTCAATGAACGTGCTTTGCAGCCAACCAATCAGTGTCGGTCCCTAGCTGAAACTCAGCCAATCAGAGACAGACACGCCCCAACAAGCAGCCTCTGGGTGCCAACCAAGCAACTATTCTCTTTCATCCAGTCACCTTCAAGGGATGATGGATGACGTCAACCCTAGTCCAGATGTCTGGCCAATCCCTGCACTCCCAGCTCTGTGCTCTGGGAGACTATCTGAGCAGCAAAGCTTAGGCTTGCTCAAGTGAGCAATAAATTCGGCTTTGTGTTCTACGTTGGAGTTGAACGAGGCCTCATTACTTTTGACAAGATTAACATTCAGTGTTTACAGTGTGATTATGTTTAGGCTTTTCACAGAAAGGTTTTTTTGTTTTAACTAGAGTTAATGATTGCTCTATATTTTTTTTATTCTTTTTTTTTTTTAAATTTTTTTATTAACATATAATGTATTATTTACCCCAGGGTACATGTCTGTGAATCATCAGGCTTACACATTTCACAGCATTTGCCCTAGCACATACCCTCCCCAATGTCCATATCCCTACCCTCCGCCCCCCCCACCTCCCAGCAACCCTTAGTTTGTTTCATGAGTTTAGGAGTCTCTTATGGTTTGTCTTCTTCCCCATCCCATCTTGTTTCATTTCTCTTCCCCACCCCCCCATAACCCCCTGACCTGCCTCTCAAATTCTTCATATCAGATGATTGCTCTATATCTTAAATTTTCTTCATTTTATTTTCCTTTCTAAGTTTTTTGTTTTACGTGAAGTTAATAATCATTCTGTATTTGACATTTGTTTGATTTTTTTATGCACTTGTCCCTAATTTATTGCCAAACTCCTTTCTTTTGCCATGCCCATTCCCTGTTGGTGTAAATTTCCTCTCATAGTGTTCACATGTATTAACTGTGCTATCAATTTCATTTTCTTGCAAAGTCTTTCTTTGAGGCCCTGACTACCCCAGGTGCCCTGGCTATTCTGGCCCTGCTGCTCAGCCCTCTTGGGGTCTCCCTTCATTGGTTGCCTGGGACCCCCTTCAACTGTCTGTCTTGTTGGACTCCTGTCTCCTGCAGCCCTGGCAGGACAATGCTCTCATTTAGGAGAAGCCCATCCCTTGAGAACTTCTTGAAGAGGAGTCCAGGGGAGGATAATCTGAGAAATGTCTTAAACTCTTACTCCTGACAGTTCGGCTGGTATACAATTCTCTGATCAAGATCATTTTGCTTTAGAATTTTGACGTTATTGCCCTTTTATTTCTGGTTTTCAGAGTTACTAACAAGAGTCTTCCAGCATTCTGACACTTGGACCGTTGTGTCTAACCCATGTTCACTTTTTTTTAATATCCTTTCTGAAAGCTTATAGGAAAGCTTATGTTCTGTTTGTCCTCAGTATTCTAAAATTTGAAACATGGTGATTGCATACTCATTTATCCCAACAAATATCCTCAATTCCTTCAGATTGTCCTATTGCAAGTTTAAACTCATTCAGTTTCTCTCCCTGCCCCCTCAACACTCTGAAGTGCTTGGGTGGAGCTTTCAAGTTGGCAGGGAGGGAACAATGCATCAGGGAAACATTGCCTCTGCCTGGGTGGGCCCTAGTGATTACCGTCTAACCCCACTGGCAACTGATGGGACATCTGGGTCCTGCCTTGGTCTGTGGTCATCTGACACCTGACACTTACCCTACATCTCCTTATGTGAACTCTGAGGCCACAAGGACTCACTGGCCCCCTTAGCCATACTGTTGCTCCTGTCACAGACACAAGACACTTGTGTGTGTGGGGGCGGGGGGCGGGGGGCAGTTGGGGATCCAGGACTCTCTGCTGCCTCCTGGGGTTTCCACAGCCAATGGGACACATGTCCTCATGGCTTTAAGGTTACTCTAAGTTTGCTGGGGGTTCTATCATTCCTGCTTTGGGAGCTGACCTAGGGTGGGGGCTGAGGGGCTAGGATTTTTAGCAACACTCAGTTTCTTTCCTGCCCTCTCCTCCCCCAGGCCAAGAGCCCCCATTTGCTCTCTGTGGGGGAAATAGCTAGTGAGATGGTACCTTTCCATCCGGTTACTCATGCAGGGAACCTATCTCTTTTTAGTCAGACCCTGTTTCTCCTGGATTGCTGTCTCTGTCTTGGGCTCAAATGTCTATATGTGGTACTACAGAAGGCTGCCACATGGTTTCTTTGCCTCAACTCCTAGAGCAGACCCAGGGGGCTTTTCACAATTTTAATTTTTAGTTCAGGTTCATCCCTCCCTTGCTTACTCTCTTCTGATGTCTTTGCTCTAATGTTTAAAGTTTACTGGTTCTCTCACCTTCCCTGCTCATTCTTTTGTTCCCTTCCTCCCATTCACTGGCTACTTGGATAATTCTTAAAACTGCCTGTCTGGCCTCAGGGTCTTTGCACTGCTTTCCCTGCTTGGATGTTCTTCCAGCTCTTCTTCTCTACTTCATTCAGATCCCTGCCTGAGTTTTCACCAGAGTGGCAATCTTTTTGACTCCCCACCCACAGGAGTTCCTCTTCCTCTTACAGAACACTATGCAAGAAAACACATGGTGTTGGAGGTATGTGACTGTGTTTTACTTCACGAGTGACTTCACACTGTCTGTATGTGGGCTGCAAGGGGAGGGACTTCCCTGATTCATCATGCCACCTCCAGCCCTGATGGAGCTGATGTGGAGCAAGGCACCTGGTAAATTCTTTGGATGAATATGAACAGCACTTGACTTGGTGAGCTCTGGTGAGCTCACCAGAGATGGTGAGTATTGTTTCATGTCTCCATCTCTCTTCTACAGTGAAAACCCCTCCTGAGTGTGGGACCCCCACTGAGCCCTGCATGTGCATGAGGCTGCATGCTCAGCCCACTGCAAACACAATGGTCTGCATATCAACCTTTCCTTACCAGAGCGAGCCCCGACCTTAATGTGTGCTAATTAGACCTCTTGATGTCTCTCTACACCTAAAACTCTAAGCCAGGAGGGTTCCCTGTCACCAATCCCTCTGGCTACTAACCAGGCTCTGCTTCTCTGCTAATCTGCTCATTTGGTGTTCTGCTGTGGAAGAGCAGGTAAGTAGCAAAGTGCCAGGCACCCCTCTATGCCATGCTAATGTCCAGCCCCACTGAGACCTCCCTTCTCTGGCCTACCCAGCCTGCCTACCTGCACTTTGACTCTCTACCGGTTTTATGAAGCATCTGGAGAATGTAGCAGGTGTCATCAGATCCCTCCCACATCCCTGCTGCTCTGTCCCATGCGTGGGATGCTGTGGAATATTGGGAATTAACACTCCCTAGAGAAGCTCTGAATCAGTCTCAGGACTTTTGTGTAAATCTCCAGTTCCCTCACCGTGGGGGAAGATGGGATGACTGAAGCTTGTGTTTTACACCATTTCCCAGCAGAATTAAGCTGATGGTGTGTTTGTGAAGGTTTATTAGCCAGTTCCCTGGGAAGAAGTGAGTCTGATTTGTAGTGCTTGTGATTTCCCTGGTGTGAAGACTCCCACCATGGCAAATTTCAGCTACCACATGAATGTCACTGAAGGCGGAGCTGGGGATATGCTCACTAAGGGAAGGTCAGCTCCAGTTCACTTGCATCCTAGCTTTTGTAAGCCCATCTTCTTTCTTTCCCTTCTCTGTCTCTTTCTACCTCCTTCCTGCTGGGATCCTGCACCTCCCAAATAAACTAATCCCACACTTCTACTAGAACCCAGGTCTTAGGACCTGCTTCTGGGGCTACCTGATTTAAACAGTGAAAGTTAACTTCAGAAGGGACATGAAGATTGTTCATTTCTCAGAAGAGGAAATGGAGGCCCAGAGAGGGGAAATGACTCTCCAGGATCCTACTGCTGGGTAACAGCAGATTCAGCTTTGGAACCTCTGACCTAAGGATCAAGGGTCATCCCTAATCATGCCACCTTTAAAATTCCATGATTGAACCCCATCTCAGATGTGCGGCATTTGGGGGTCACACACATGACTAGAAGGCTCTGTAGAGTGTTGCTCTTACCTGTCTACATGCTTAGAGATGGGCCCTTTTCAGGTTAGATACTAAGGAGCTTTGCAGCCCAGTGTCCCCACAAGACAGTGGAAGAACAAGAGTGGGCTGGAGGGGGTGAGGCAGTCGGGAAATTCAGAATCTCATGGTACCCTTCAATGGTGAGCTCGGATATGTCACTCTTATGTGTGCAGTCCCTCCACCTATAAGATAGTGATTCTGACACTTAGAATCTTCCAAAGATTCCCCACTTATTGCCCAGCACAGAGTGAACCCTCAGGGAGTGACGGTGATGAGGCTGATGATGAAAATGCCAGGCAGCAACATTGTGGCTGGCACTCCCTCCATAGACCTCAGGCTCCTTATCTGCAAAGCGGGAGGCAGCCTATGTGAGCCGCTGATTGACAGTTTGAAGGCAAGCTGTGTACTGGCAGGCATCCTTGTGTCCCCACAAGACTGCATGCTTCGGTGGCTGGGGTTGCCCTGGGCCACTGCGGAGGCAATGAATGTGTCATCATGTTCATGGTTCTAGGAGTTCAACCACGCTACTCCTCTCAGGAGAAATGGGCTCAAGTGTAGTCACCTCTGTCACTGAGCTGTCATAGCTAGAGAGATGGGTTGGTGCTCCAGACTGATTACTGCTGCACAGAGTTGTGAGAAAGGGGGCAGAGTGTTTGGTTGGGGAATTAGACTGGGTTTTTGTACTGCACATTTGTAGGTTATAAAATTACATTTTTATTTTTATTTTATTTATTTTATTTTTTTAAAAGATTTTATTTATTTATTTGACAGAGAGAGAGAAATCACAAGTAGGCAGAGAGGCAGGCAGAGAGAAAGGAGGAATCAGGCTCCCTGCTGAGCAGAGAGCCCGATGTGGGGCTCGATCCCAGGACCCTAAGATCATGACCTGAGCCGAAGGCAGAGGCTTTAACCCACTGAACCACTCAGAAGCCCCTAAAATTATATTTTTAAAAAGCATTTTCAGACATATCCTATGGCTAAATCTTCCTTGTTCTTCTATTTTCTGGTGAAATGTTATGCAATGATTGGCTAATTTGAACTTTTAAACTTGTATCAAGTATAATTATCAAATGTTTGCCATTGGAATTAGTAGAATTTTTTTTTTAATTTAATGGAATGACAGCATTTTGAGATTAGGCCATTCTGGGCAGGGAGGCAAGCTCTTCTGGGAACTCTGTGGTGAGGTAAGAAAGACTCAGGCTCCCCTTATTGCCAGGGGCTTCCCATCTCAGACACTGTCCCTAAATTCTGAGGACTCCACATGCTCAGCCTACTCTACAGGCTACCACAGATTGGGAGTAAGCAGCCCGGGGTGGGAAGTAGGTAGCCTTGGTCTTATACTTTGCCCTGCCTTTTGCTGGCAGTGTGACTTGGAGGTTATTCATCTTCTCCGAGCCTGTCCCCTAGTCTGATGGGCAGGCTGTATAATCCATTTAGGTGCTTATAAGAACTTGGGAAATCACATGCTTGACACAGGGTGGATATGTGTTATTCATTAGTTCCCATCTCCTCCTGTCAGACCACTCATTGTTTTTATGGAGCACCTAATGTGAGCACATCCTTTTGCAGGCCGGGTACCTGCCCTCCAAGGACTTGAGTTTCTCCTCTCTCCATGAGAAAGCATGTAGGGTGATGCTGACAATAACCCACACGCAGGAATGATTCCTACCTGCCAGATGCTGTTCTACATATTTACATGAGTTACTTCATTTAGTCCTCCTAATAATCTTTTTCTTATAATAATCACAAGATGATTAAGTGACTCACCCAAGGCACGAAAGCCAGGGTGGAAAAGTCAGGATTTGAACCCTGGACCCACTCCCTTAAGTATCTCTTTGTGACTCCAGGTACCAAAGCAGCTGGTTCGAGTGTGTGCGCTACTAATGACCAGAGAAGTGATGGTGTGGGTCTGAGGTCACCTGAAAAGCTATCCTGAGAATGTGCGGGTAGGTAGATGGGTTGTGGGAAGTGACTTGAAAGGGGGCTGAATTGGGGATAAGATGGCAAAGCCCTTAGATGGAGGGTGAGGGGAGAGTGGAGAAGAGTCACAGCCTTCCCAAGTACCTTTGCAGCAGGAAGCCTTCCTTCCACACAGATGGCCTTTCTTCTGCATTCATTGAGAGTTTCTGCATCACTCATTGGCTCAGTAAATATTCCCGAGCCTCATTCTGATACAAAGGTAGCAGGATTGGAGTCCAGCGAAGTCTATTCCTTCTGTGGAGGAGACAGACCTAAGCAGATGGACACAGTATGATGTGTTGGGACCTATAACATGGGGGAATGAAGATTTGGAAGTTGAGAATGAAGCAGTGTCAGGGCAAAAGATGAGTAACAGCTTGAGATGTGTGCAGATTATAAGGATTTTACTCTGTGTGGGGTACAGAAAAGGTTGGGGGTCCCTACTTTGTTGAAGGACAAGAGCTAAGAAAAGAGACTGACACTTCCCATTTTCAAACTTACTATAAATCTACAGTAATCAGGACACTGTAATACTGGTGGAAGAACACACAAGTAGATCAACAGAACAAAACAGAGAGCCCAGAAGTAAACCCACAGCCAACTCATACTTGACAAAAAAGCAAAAGTAATATAATAGAGAAAATTTTCAACAAATGGTGCAGAAACAATTCAACATTCACGTGCAAAAACAATGAATCTAGACACAGACATTATGTCTTTCACAAAAATGAACTCAAAATGGATCACAGACCTAACTGTAAGATGTAAAACTATAAAACTCCTAGAAGATAACATAGGAGAAAATCTAGATGACCTTGTCTTTGGCTATAACTTTTTAGATACGACACTAAAAGTATGATTCATGAAAGCAAGAATGGATAATCTGGACTTCATTAAGATTAAGCACTTCTGCTCTGCAAAAGACACTGTCAAAAAAAGAGAAGACAAGCCACAGAAGAAAATAGAAAATATTTGCAAAAGACGTATCTGATAAAGGACTGTTCTCCAAAATATATAATAAACTCTTAAAACTCAGCAAAAAGAAAACAAACAACCTGATTAAAAAATGGGCCAAAGATCTTAAGGGAATTTTCACCAAAGAAGATATACGAGATGGCAAATAAGCACATGAAAAGATGCTTTACTTGATATGTCATCAAGGAAATGCAAATTAAGACAAAAATGAGAAAGTACTACACACCTATTAGAACAGTCAAAATTCAGGACACTGGTGACAGCTAATACTGGGAAGGATGTGGAACAAGAACTCTCATTTGTTGCTGGCAGGAATGCAAAATGGCACAGACACTTTAGAAAACAATTTGGTGGCTTCTTACAAAAGTAAACATAATCTTATCATACAATACAGGAATCACGCTCCTTGGTATTTACCCAAAGGGGTTGAAAACCTGCATGTGAATATTTATTGCAAGTTATTTCTAACTGCTAAAACTTGGAAGCAACCAAGATATCTTTCACTAAGTAAATGGATAAATAAACAATGGTAATCCAGACAATGGGATTTTATTCATCACTAAAGAGAAATGAGCTTCAAGCCATGAAGAGACATGGAAGAAAATTTAGTGCATATTACTAAATGAAAGAATGAACCTGAAGAGGCTACATACTATATGATTCTGACTATATGACATTCTAGAAAAGGCAAACTATGGAGACAGTAAAAAGGTCAGTGGTTATCAAGATTTGAGAGGAGAGAGGAAGGGGTTGATAGGAAGAGCACAGGATATTTTTAAAGACATGTAACTACATTGTATGAAACTATAGTGGTAGATACATGTCATAGTATATTTGTCCAAACGCATACAATGTAGAACACTATGATTGAACCCTAGTATAAACTATGGACTCTGGAACATTGTGATGTGTCAGTGTAGGTTTATCAATTGCAGCAAATGTGATGGGGGATGCTGATAATGGAGGAGGCTATGACTTTATAGGGGCAAAGGGTATATGGGAAATCTTTGTATCTTCTTCACAGAATTGCTGTGAACCAGAAACTGCTCTAAAAAATAAAGGTTATTTAAAAAAATGAGATTCTACAGGTAAAAACTAAAATGTTTGAGATGAAAAAATACGCTGAATGGGATTAATGACAGATTAATACTAAAAAGACTAATAAATTTGAAGAAATAGCAATAGAAACTATCCAAAATGAAACATGAACAATGAACTATAGGAAAACTTCAAGTGGAGTCAAACTTATAGTAAGTTTGAAAATGGAAAAAACTTCAAGAGGGGTAAGGGGTAATGGCAGAAAAAGTATTTCAAGGAACAATAGCCAAAAAAATTTCCAAATTAGTTGAAAACTATAAACCCACAAGAAGCTCTATAAGTCTCAAACACAAGAAACATGAAGTAAACTACATCAAGGTGCATTACAATCAATTTGCTTGAAACAAGTGATAAAAACAAAATCATAAGGCAGCTGAAGCAAAAAATCATTTTCTGTACAAAGAAATAAATATGAGAATTAAAGCAGACTTCTTATTGGAAACCATGCAAGTCAGAAGACAATGGAGTGACACCTGTAAAGTACTGAAGTACTTTAGTACTAAAGTACTGAAACAAAACCTAGAATTCTTTTTTTTTTTAAAGATTTTATTTATTTGACAGAGAGAGAGAGATCACAAGTAGGCAGAGAGGCAGGCAGAGAGAGGGGGAAGCAGGCTCCCTGCTGAGCAGAGAGCCTGACGTGGGGCTCGATCCCATGACCCTGAGATCATGACCTGAGCTGAAGGCAGAGGCCCCAACCCACTGAGTCACCCAGGCGCCCCAAAACCTAGAATTCTATGCTAGGTGAAAATATCTTCCCAAATTAAGGTAAAATAAGGATTTTCTTAGACAGTCAAGGTATGCAAGAATTTATCACCAGAAGACCTGCACTATAAGACATGTTAAAGGAAGTCCTCTAGGCAGAGGAAAATGATTCCAGATGGAAATGTGGATCCACACAAAGGGGTGAAGAACATGAGACCTCATAAAAATGTGGGTATATATAAAATACCTTAAAAATTCTTTTAAAAGGAAAATCGACTATTCAGAAATTAAGTATATCACAAAAATAACAAAAAGGCTGGGAGAAGAGACAAATTGAAATATACTGTTGTAAGAATTTTATACTATGTATGTTGTGCAATACATTACTTAAAGGGAGAGAATGTAGTATAAGCTCTAATAAACACACACACACACACACACACACACACACACACACACAGAGTAGTTATGGACAATAAACCAAAAATGGAGGTAAACATGGAACCATTAAAAATATTCAATCCAGAGGGAAAACAAAAGGTAGAAAAAAGAAAAAAAAAGGGAAAAAAAAGAACAGGTGGTACAGCTGGAAAACAAATAGCAAGATCATAGATTAAAGTCCAACTGTATGTAATCACATTAAAGGTAAATGATCTAAATAGTCAAAATTGATTGTTTTCTAGTGTCCTGTATGCTTCAGAGATGGTCCAGGCATTCTAAGTCTTAATCCATTGTATGTGGTCTAGGTGTTCCTCTCTGAAACATGTATAAGCTGATTTTCATCTTATTCTCTAAACTTCTGCAGTAAAATGACCTGAGGTGGGTTGGTCCTCGTCGATTTTGCTGGGTCCTCCATAAAACTCTCAAGATGGAGATTTGTATCTTTCAGTTCAGGGGTTTTCTTTTTTCTTTCTTTCTTTTTTTGATTTCCACCATTCTGTTTTCTATGTTCTTTTCTTCAGGAATTCTTTTTTTTTTTTTTTTAAGATTTATTTATTTGTCAGAGAGAGAGAGCACTAACAGGAGGAACAGCCAGCAGAGGGAGAAGCGGGCTCCCCACTGAGCAGGGAGCCCAATGCAGGACTAAATCCCAGGACCCTGGGATCATGATCCGAGCCAAGGCAGACACTTAACCGACTGAGCCACCCAGGTGTCCCTCTTCGGGAATTCTAATTATTTGGATATACACATTGTCTTAAGTCAGGTCCCCAAGAAGCAGACCTTGAGATGCGGGTTTATATGAAAGTGGCTCATTAAAGAAATGCTTCCAAAGGGAATTGACCAGGGAGTGGGAAGCAGGAGAGGGAAGGGGAAACAGCCCAGCAGGGAGCAGGGAGCCTTCAGGCCAGGTTCCCAGAGGGGCACTTTGGCTGTCCAGTGGGGACTCTGGGGTATGTTACCCTTCAGAACAACCTGCCCTAAGGCAAGGGAGCTGGCTTTTCATTCTTCTGTCCTCCACTAACCCAGGGCCATTGGGGGGTCTAGAATTCCAGCACTCTGGCTCCTGCAGATACAAGTAAAGTGTCTGCAGTTGAGTAAAAGCCCTGGAAATGCTGAGGGAAGGGAGAAAATGAGGGTGGGGGTGTCAGGACAGGACATTGACAGGGCTTGTTACATGGTCTCCTAGACAGGTCCTTTGTCTTCCTTCGTTCCTTCGTTCGTTCCTTCGTTCGTTCGTTCGTTCGTTCGTTCCTTCCTTCCTTCCTTCCCTCCTTCCTCTCTCTTTCTTTCCCTTTATATTTCCCTCCTTCCCTTCCTTTCTTCTTTTTACCTCTTTCCCGTCCTTCCTCCCTCCCTTACCTTTCTTTCTCTTTCATTCCCTTCCTTCCTTCCTTCCTTCCTTCCTTTCTTTTCCTATCTCCCTTCCTTTACCTCTTTCTTTTTTCTTTCCCTCCCTCCCTCCCTTTCTCTCTCTCTTTCTTCCTTCCTTCCTTCCTTCCTTCCTTCCTTCCTTCCTTCCTTCCTTCTCTCTTTATATATCCCCCCTCCCTTCCTTCCTTCTTTCTCTCTCTCATTCTCTTCCTTTCTCCCTCCCTCCCCTTTACCTTCCTTCCTTCCTTCCTTCCTTCCTTCCTCTTCTCTTTCTCTGCCCTTCTTTACCTTTTTCTCTTCTTTCTGAGAGATGTCCTCAACTGTTTAGTCCATTATGTCTATACATTCTGAAACATTTACTATCATATTTTTAGTTTTCAAGAGCTTGTGTTTGTTTTTTGAATGTTCCTTTTTTTCTAAAGTAGGTTCCATGTGCAGCAGGGAGCCCAACATGGGGCTTGAACTTTCCACCCTGAGATCAAGACCTGAACTGAGATCAAGTCAGACACTGAACCAACTGAGCCAACCAGGCACCCCTGTTTTTTGTTTTCAAATTTTGTTATATTTAAATTCAATTAATTAACATATAGTGTATCATTATTTTCAGTGATGGAGTTCAGTGATTCATCCATTTTATATAATACCCATCACATGCCTTCCTTAATGCCCATCACCCAGTTAACCCATCCCCCCACCCACCTTCCCTCCAGCAAACCCATTTGTTTCCTATAATTAAGAGTTTCTTATGGTTTAACTCCCTCTATGATTTCATCTTATTTTATTTTTCCTTCTCTTCCTGATGATCCTCTGTTTTGTTTCTTAATTTCCACATATGAGTGAAATAATATGATGATTGTCTTCTCTGATTGACTTATTTTGCTTAGCATAATACCCTCAAGTTCCATCCATGTCATTCCAAATAATAAGATTTCGTTTTTTCGATGGTTGAGTAATAATTCCATTACGTGTAAGTGTGTATATATACACACCACATCTCCTTTATCCATCTGTCTATCGATGGACATCTGGGCTCATTGGCTATTGTGGACATTGTTGCTATAATTTGAATATTCTTTTTATAGAGTATCCTTTCACATTTCATGGATATACTATTTTCTCTTATTTCTTAGAGGCTATTAATGATAGTTTTATTGGAGTTCCTCTTTATATGTGGGTTTCCTCTGAGTGGCTCATTCTCTCTCTCTCTCTCATGATGGAGGCTTTCCTCAGATATCTGCTACACCTTGGCCTAAGAGCCAGAGCTCATTTGCTGCTTGGGATTGGTGAAGGGCTAAGTGACTCTTGTAGAGCCTTTGCAAGGGGGGCTTTGTGGGAGACCTTCTGTCATTATCTTTAGGACCTTCCCCTGGAACTAGTAGGTTTCCTCAGAACTTGAACACCCTTCTCATCTCCTGCCTGTAGAATGAAACATCTGAGGGCAGTGTTCTGGGGGCCAAGAAGGGGAGACTACATGCCACTGGTTAACAGCTTGGTGTCTGGAATGGAACTAAAAGCTCTACTGTGCGGTCTCTGGTCAAGAGTCTGCTTTATCTTCCTCAAAGAGTAAACCTCCAGTCTTCCTCTGGGGAAGAGGGAGTGCTGGCTAGGGGAGGGCAGCCTTTCCATGCAAGGCAATGTGTGGAAGAGGGGATCTAGGGATCTATTTCTCAGACAGCTTCTGGCCAGTCCTCCTTATTTTAGCCCCACTATAGTTCTTTATTATCTGAGCTCCTGGTGCTGTCAGTTCCTGAGAATTTTGAGAATTCTGCAGTGTGAATTGGGTTGATTCTTTGATTTACTTACTGATAGCTTGTGATTTGCCTTTTTCCAGTTTACTTTATACCTTTTAAATTTTTGTTGGTATTGCATCTTCTCCTGTTCTCAGTGTTTTCAGTGTCCTTGTGGACAAAATATTTCTTCACAGTGTTTGGTTTGTTTTGGAGGTGGAGAGTGAATTTGGGAGGAGGTGAAATTAGGTGTGCATGCTCAATTAATCACCTTTAATTTGAAGTCTTTCTGTCTCTTTATGCTCCATGGGCCACCTAGTCCCTGAGAGAGCAGGTGAGGCATGTGTCCTTTGTCTCTGGAGTGGCAAATTTCAACATATTGTTCTTCCTCTGTGAGTCAAGCAAATCCTGGCTGCAGCCTGGGCTTATAGGGCACACGAAAGAGCACATGGCTCATAGCTGTGTGAGTGCTTTCTGAATGTGTCTGTGGTTGACCTGCATAGAGGCATCCTTCTGGCCAGGGGGAGTGCTGAGGTGAGAGCCTGCTCCAAGGAGGAATAGTTATGAGATTTCTGGAAAGTGGGCTGTTGGAGATCAGTGATCAAGCACCCTGCCCTTGTAAACCACTTGCCCACGTTTATTAGTGGTGTCATGATTGTGGTCATGGTTTCTCACTTATTTTTCACAGTAACCTCTTGAGGTTGTTACTTCCTTTCTTATAAATTCTCCTTTACAATGAGAAAACTCAAGCCCAGCTGGGTGGGCCAATGTGTGTTACAGAGCTAGGAGGTGAGAAGTGCCAAGTCCTCATCCCACATTCAGAATCTTTGAACCATCTTGGGAACTACTTAGAGGTAGAGGCCACACAAGAGCCACTGTGTATAGGTGCTCATGACTGGAACTATAATAAATTGTTCCATTATCCATAGGATTTTAAACACTTTCCCCAACTCCCCTTGTTCATCCCCATGGTCGGCATTTATTCTCTGGCAAAAGAAAGACTCAGAGAGGAAATGTTTTTGTTTTTTTAAAGAAACAGTCATTGTTGGGATCCTGAATGGGTTCATTAAAAACAAGTCATGGCTTAATGGCGTTCAGTTTCATTGAACAGATACGCTAAACTGTAAGACTCAGTGCTTTTAAATAAAGTGCATTGTGAGTTCTGTAAAATATTTGACAACATTTCTAATTCTGTCACTGTGAACCAAATAGGGCCTGAATGAGGGTCACTGCAATTAGAAGGACACAAAGAGGGTGGAGCTCTGTGCCCTCAGCTGGAGCGAAGAGCCTCCTTTCATTCAGATGCATTTTCTATACCACAGCTGTAGGTTCTGTTTGTGGTTGTAACAGTTTATTTTAATCAATGACCTAAATCATGGAGGACTTACTTATATTGTGCAGATGGAAGAAAAGCTGGAGGAGAGAGCTGCTATTCTGGATGTGAGATTCCAAAAAATGTTGGAATAGTGAGTATCCCAGAAGGTGGGGCTCAGAGGTACAATCACAGGCCTGTGGCACCTCCATGAAATCTAAGCCATGGTTGGTCATGGGGCTTAGACATACGAAGATTTGTTTTCCCAGAAGATTCATGTTATTTTATAGTCAGCCCTACTACTTAGACTATAGACAGCCTCTTCAGGGTCTCAGAGGAGTTAATCCTCAGATCCCCAGTGGATCTTTCTTCTTTCACACTTACCACTTACTCACTTTCCCACCAGTCCACTCAAGTGTGCCCCCATTGCCATCTACCCATCTACTGGCATCAAACAGTCCACTCACTCACCACCTATCTGTCCAAGTACATATCCATCTATCTACCCAACCATCCATTCATCATTTACCTACCCATTTATCCACCCATTATTCATCCATCCATCCATCCATCCATCCATCCATCCATCCATCCATTCTTCCAGATATGGCATCCACCAAATGCCTGGCTCAGGCATTGTACTAGGTACTGGAGAACTGACAGATGAATTCAGTGAATCTTCTATTTTTAAAGAACTCATGACCTATTTATGGGTGGGCATCTGTGTCAATTAAGTTAATTAACACATTAATTAACATATAGTGTATCATTAGTTTGAGGAGGAGTTCAGTGACTCATCCATTGCATATAACAGCCAGTGCTCATTACATTATGTACCCACCTTAATGCTCATCACCCAGTTATCCCATCCCCCCATTTCCTTCCTCTCTAGTAACCCTCAGTTTGTTTCCTATAGTTAAGAGTCTCTTATGGTTTGTCTCCTTCTATGATTTCGTCTTGTTTTTCTTTCCCTCTTTTCCCCTATGATCCTCTATTTTGTTTCTTAATTTCCATATATGAATGAAATCATGATAATTGTCTTTCTTTGATTGACTTATTTTGCTTAGCATAATACTCTCCAGTTCCATCCATGTTGCTGCAAATGGTAAAATTTCATTTTTTGATGGATACATAATATTCCATTGTATATATATACACCACATCTTTTTTATCCATTCATTTGTTGATGGACATCTGGGATATTTCCATAGTTTGGCTATTGTGAACATTAGCCAGTAGGACACTGCTTAGGACTCACTATTTATAGTGAGGTACAGGTTCCCCTTAACATGACTACATTTGTATCTTTGGGGTAAATACCTAGTAGTACAATTACTGGGTCATAGGGTAGCTCTATTTTCAACTTTTTGAGGAACTTCCATACTGTTTTCCAGAGTGGCTATACCAACTTGCATTCCCACCAACAGTGTAAGAAGGTACCCTTTTCTCCACATCCTCGCCAACATGTTTTCTTGAGTTGTTAATTTTAGCCATTCTGATGGGTATGAGGTGGTATCTCATTGTGGTTTTGATTTGTATTTCCCTGATGCCAAGAAATGTGGAGCATTTTCTCATGTGTCTATTGGCCATTTGGATGTCTTATTTGGGGAAATGTCTGTTCATGTCCTCTGCCCATTTCTTGACTGGATTATTTGTTTTTTGGGGTGTTGAGTTTGATAAGTTCTTTATAGATATTGGACACTAACCCTTTATCTGATAAGACATTTGCAAATATCTTCTCCCATTCTGTGGGTTGTCTTTTGGTTTGGTGACTGTTTCCTTTGCTGTGCAAAAAGCTTTTTATCTTGATGAAGTCCCAATAGTTCATTTTTGCTTTTGTTCCCCTGCTTTTGGTCATGTGTCTAGCAAAAAGTTGCTGCAGCTGAGTTTGAAGAGGTTGCTGCCCTTATTCTCCTCTAGGATTTTGAGGGATTCCTGTCTCACGTTTAGTCTTTCATCCATTTTGAGTTTATTTTTGTGTATGGTGTAAGGAAATGGTCCAGTTTCATTCTTCCACATGTTGCTGTCTAATTTTCCTAGTACCGTTTGTTGAAAAGACTGTTTTTTTCCATTAGATAGTCTTCCCTGCTTTATTGAAGATTAGTTGACCGTAGAGTTGAGTGTCCATTTCTGGGTTCTCTAATGTGTTTCATTGATCTATGGGTCTTTTTTTTGTGCCAGTACCATACTGTCTTGATGATTACAGCTTTGTAATAGAGCTGTAGTCCAGAATTGTGATGTCACCAGCTTTGGTTTTCTTTTTCAACATTCCTCTTGCCATTCAGGGTCTTTTCTGGTTCCATACAAATTTTAGGATTATTTGTTTTAGCTCTGTGAAAAATATTGATGGTATTTTGGTAGGGATTGCTTTGAATGTGTAGATTTCTCTAGATAGCATAGACATTTTAACAATATTTGTTCTTCCAACCCATGAGCATGGAATGTTTCTCCATTTCTTTGGTTCTTCCTCAAATTTTTTTATAGGTGTTCTATAGTTTTCAGAATACAGATCCTTTACCTCTTTGGTTAGGTTTATTCCTAGGTATCTTATGTTTTTTGGTACAGTTATAAATGAGATTGATTCCTTAAAAGAAAAGAAATGTTTGTATTTAAGGTTTTTGGAGTCAAGTGAAGTGTGGAAAAGGAAAAGCCCTGAGAAACTAAGCAGATGGTGCCATGGCAAGATTTACATTTTAGGACCATGTCTTTGGCAATTCTGGGCAGGATGGATTACAGGGGAGAGATGAAAGGGCAAATGGTTGGCAGACTGTCCTAACACTCTCCATGAAGGATTATGTAGCCCTATGAAATAGAAGGAAAAAGATCAAGGAAGGCAATGGGGTGAGATGCTTTGCTGGTGCAATTTCAGGCTGGGGACTAGTGTGTTTGATGTTTGGATTGAATGGATATTTTAAAGTGTAGAAGCAGAGATCAGGCTGGGGTTTTGGGCAGCTTAGGGGCTCTGGAGGCCAAGACATCATTATGGTATGGTAAATGGTCTTCTCTTATTCTGAAGGCCTTGTGCCCTACAGTTCTTCCTCCTCTTATCATCCTTGCTTCCCCTGACCCACCCTTCCTATTTCCAGAATTATGAGAGCTGACAACAGCCAAAGGGTCAGGGGAGAATAAGTGAATTTCCTGCTTGTAAATCACTGCAGGAGCACAGACTACTCTTTGCAGTTTCACCCTGACTGGCAGCCATTTATCTGGATAATGCATTTATTTATTGCCACTTGACCGTTTGCATTGACATATATGTGCAAACTTAAAGTGCCAATGATTTGTTTGCAGACATCAAAGGTAGGAAAAGAAAATGCAATTGGACATATGAGATTATTTAATATTGAATTCAATGTCTTCTGCCTCCCATTTTTCTCCATCTCCTGCTTTTTCTACAAATCAATTTACATGACTTTTGTTGGAAATATTCATTTGTATCCAAATCTGTGGGAAAAATCCAGCCGTGGAGATCATTCTCCTAGCAGAAGGCAGTGAGATGCCAAGCAGGGTGGCTGTGCTGAGCAGCTTTCCTGCCCCCACCCCTCACACCCCACAGCCACAGTGCAGGAGCAAGGGCACACACACACTTACGTATGCATACATGCACAGACAGGATGAACTACTCACTGAATTGTGGCAAAGTATTAAAAGAATGGGTCACTGATGGCTGGAGGAAATCAGGCTTGTCATAAAGCTGTCTGGGCTTGGGGAAATCACAAGTTGGGTCCAGGTCCTTAGGAGAAATGCAGGGTTGACCATACCTCCTCTGGGGTGTGTGAGGTTAGGGCTAGTGTGTGAAGATGCTGCCAGGTCTAGCACTGAGGCTCTCCTCTCTCTCATCTTCTTCTTACTGGCAGTATGGGCGGACTTCTGGGTCAACGATGTGTCTGGGAAGGTGGCCACCATCCAGGCAACCTTGCTGGCTGCTTCCTGGGCTCTCCTTCCACTCTGCAGGGCTTTCCACCACCTCCAGGTCCAGCCTCTCAGCCACCTGACCCCTCCCTCTATCCAAGCAGGTCTCTCCTACCCCAGGCTCCATCCAGTCACAGCATCACATTACCACTAAGCTTTTTTTTTTTTTTTTTTTAAGTTGCTTCCATAGCAAAGTTTACCTAGTGAAATAAAATGACATATAGGTCAAGTCATGGAATACTTAGGCTTTAGCTGGCTTTGTCTGTACCTGGCTCTGCAGCTCCCTGCAAGGCCCTTTGTGGGTCTCAGTTTCCTTATCTATTAAATGGGGTAATTCTTGTTTGCTTACTTCACCAGGTTTTATAAGAATCACACAAGAAAGCAAATGTGAAAAATACTCTAAGTGAGGGACTCGCTGTATAGCAGCTATTGAACACAGGCCCCAGGAGTCCATGGCTTCTGTCCTATTTGCTGTGTGACTCTGACAAGTTGCTCATGTCACTCATCCTGGGATCCCTCCTCTGTGACATTTTGGATGGTTGTTTTGATGAGGGTGGCAGGAACGGGTGCCTGTGACCAGGTACCCATGTGCTGAGGTCTGCTACATACTGAGCCCTCATGACTGTAGGGATTACTAGTCATTTAGTATTTTATTTTATTATTTTTAAAGATTTTATTTATGTATTTTAGAGAGAAAGAGGGGGAGAGAGAGTGAGAGAGTGGGGGGAGGGAAAAAGGGAGAGAGAGAATCTTGAGCAGACTCCACATTGAGCAGACTCCACGCTGAGCATAGAACCTGATGCAGGGCTCGAGGCAAGGACCCTGAGATCATGACCTAAGTGGAAACCAAGAGTCAGAGGCTTAACTGACTAAGCCACTCAGGTGCCCCAAATTACTATTTATTTTTAAGAAAACATTAAAATATATGGAAGTTGGGTGATTGAGAAAATGTGATTACTTTGTGAAGCAGGAAGAATTTAGAAAAGCCTTAGAAAAGGAAGAATTTTAGAAAAAATCTTGAGGGGAAAAGGGTCCTATCTTCCACGTGGAATCTCTTGTCCTGCTTTGGGGTAAAATGAATAAGGAGCACGAGGGAGGTGGGGGAGATTCTTAGAACCAGCTGCCAGGAACCTGGTGCTTTGTGGACCTGCGGCTTCTTCTCATTGCTCCTCTGTCTGTCCTCTGGCTTCCCATGTCCTGAGAGTCTGGTGTGACCTGAGTGGACAGGTGGCCGTGCAGAGCCCTGTGATCCCTCCTGCTCCTCCTGGGAGCCGAGCTCCGTGAGTACTCCCCCCACGACAGCCAGGGCTGTGCTCAGGTGCTCCGCCTGTCCCTTGTCACCCATCTCAGACTCCCCTGCCTGTCCTTCCGTGTCGCCTGCAGGAAGCTGGTCTGATGAGGTGAACTTGGCAGCCTGCTAGGGTGGGCAAAACTGTTCTGTCAGCATTTCTTCAGCGTCTCATAAATTCACAGAAAAAAAATCCCTGCAGACATAAACTTGGCACGGAGGCTCTCTGCTCAGAAAAACATTTCCTATTGAAGTTAGAGTGGGAATCAGTTTCCAGGGCTGTCCCCACCCCATGGTTTCCTTTTGGGAAAGGATGTAGAGGGGCTGAGGAAGGAAGAGGGCGGGAAAACCATTTGAAAATTTCAGGCGTGCCTCCCCCAACTCTTGTCCCTTCCTCCCTCAGCCCTCCCCCTTCCCTCCCTTTTTCTTGTGCCCTCCCCCTCACTCCCACTTACAGGCTCCGTGACTGCCCTGGAGCTAATGTTAAAAAACCTTGAAATGCCACCATCACACTTTTCCACCAGAGCAGAGCATGGCATTTTGTTGGTGCAAAGTGTTTTAGTCTCTGAGATGAACACCACACTTGACACTGGTGGCTTCTTTACACCTGGCCAATGGGTTCTGGTGGATAGGGTTTTTGGAGCTACATGGGCTTGGATTACATTTCCAGATCATCCTCTTAGTAGACCAGGGACATGGAGATTTTCACATCCGCATACACAAGAGTGCCCAGTACACTGCTGGCACCCAGTAAAGGCATCGTATCACCCTGATCTGCGTGTATCTTTGAGGCTTCTCTAGGAATGCATGATTCCTTCTGAGCATCAGCACACAGCTGCTGTGGAATGGTCTGTCACATCTGAGACAGTGTCAGAGGCACACATGGGCACACACTGGGTGAAGAGAGATGTTATTCTGTACCCACTGCAGTAGGAGAAGAGCTGAGCTCCTTTTTGACAGGAGCAGAGTTGTGTGGGCTTTCAGAGGGAGAGAGAGGGACTGGGGGCTTGGACAGAGTCAGGCAAGTGGAATATTCCAGAAAGCCGGCGAGAGTGTTGGTCAGTGTGGATGCTGTGCCTGCTGACTGGCACCTCCTACCTGGGCTACTACCATCCCACCGAGACTGGGACTAGGGGCGCTGTCCTTGATGACGACATTTCAAAGTACTGGCCCCAAGTCCTTGAGAAAGATACTCTTGAGTGGAAGGAAAGACATCTCAACAGAAGGACAGGCAGAGGAAGGACTTACAGTTGTATGTTTTCTAGAGGCACTGCTTTATTTGGGGGCTTCAGGGGCCTGCAGTCAGGTGTTGGCTGAAGCAAATGGCAAATTCTTCTGGCAGTCTTAGCTTTCTTCGGCAGCCCCTTGAAGGGGCTCAGCGTGTCCCGGGGATGTGGCCTGAGGCTGCCAGAAGCCATGTTAGAGTTGTTCAAGTTCCTCAGTGAGTGTGAGGGTGGCTGGAGGAAATTGCTGATGTTGGAAGTGGCTGGGGGACCAGGACAGAAGAGTCAGCGCTGGACTGAAGGGAGATGTTGGAAGTGGCAGTTTTGAGGCCTTGTGGAAGAGGGCCCAGAGGGGGTTTTGACTAGGTTTGGATCAGGACAGAGCGTCACGGCCAGCAGGAAGTCCAGGGGCGGTTATTCCTCCTGTCTCAAGGAGGAGCAGGCTGAGGCTGAGGGAGACCTGCCACGATGAGCGAGCCAGGGTCCAGGTTATGGTCACCATGCTGGGTCCGTGCCAGGTTTACCCCTCTGGATAGAAACGGGTGTGGGGACTGCCTTTGACATTCAAAGGAAGGGGGAATGAACGTTTGTCCCATGAGGGCCAGAGCTGCTCAGAACAAGACCCTGAATCTCACAGTGCTGAAAGGGCCCTTGGCTCTCTTGTTTCTTCTCTGGGTGGGTTTGTTTTCCTCAAAATGGGTGGAAGGCAGTGAAGGGGCCCCTCTTCCTCACAGGAAACCTCTGTACTCACAGAGGCCTCCTCCTGCAGAGGCTTGGGAGTGGGGAGCTCCAAGGGTGCCGGCGAGTGTGGGAGGGGCAGGGCATGGGACATCCCACATCCTGCACTGGGTGGTCCCCTCACAGGTTGGATCAGGGGCACATGCTGGAACTCTCCGGATGTCAATCTCAGTCTTCGGAGCGCTGGGCTATGGTGTTCACTGTGTGTTCACTAGTGAGCTGATCACCATGGAGCTGGTCTGAAGCAACTCATTTTGGATGGAGAATGTGGGCTGCACCTGGCACCAGTATGCCGGTGGTGGGGGGTAGTGGTGTCTCCCTGATCTCTTTGGCAGTCAGCTCTATACGGTGGGTCTTGCTATGGCTGGGCTTCAGGCATGAGCCTTCAGGAAGCCCTGTGATGGTGAGGGATGCAGGGTCCTCCCTGTGTCTGAGTCCTTGTCTCCCATTCTCAATCTGAGAAGCTGCTCTCCTCAGCTCTGCTCATGTTACAGCAGCGCCAAAGAGCTGAGGCATGGGGTCAGATGTGTATCCTGGAGGGAGGCTGCCCCTGATGGGAGGGGTCGAGACGGTGAGCTGAAGGGGTGGCACTGGGCACATGGGGGTACTGGCTGATACAGAGACTATGCCCAGAAAGGGCCAATTCAGGGGGGAAGAGTGGGGTTCTGTCTACGTGAGTTGGATGCCACCAAGCATCCATTGTGGCTGGGGGACCAGGACAGAAGAGTCAGCACTGGGGGAAGGCACCTCACAGGCTGGACCCCTGGGCTGGGCCAGGGATTCTCAAAAACTGGCCAGACTGAAGGGAGATTAAGAACATCATGTCTAAGTTAACGGGAGGGCATGACTGGATCAGGAAGCTGGTGGTTTAGGATGTTGGATTTCTTGATTAGTGGGTGTCTGAAACTTTCTCATACTCCCCTTGTTAGAGGAGTCTTTCTGGTGCCTGAGCCCTTCCCTGCTCTAGGTCCACTGATGGGATGCTCTTGGGACTCCAGGGACTTTATGAATGAACCCAGTGTCCTCTTTTTGGGCCCATGGACACAGGAGGACAAGGTGGAATCAGACTCATGCCCAGGATCTTGAATGGGTTTTTATCACTTATTACATCTTCTGGATCATTAGTCCCTGGGGAGCTGACTTCCCAGGGTAAGGGGAGGGAGAATGCTTTTGTTATTTTTCCTTTCTTCCGGCTGCTGGGATGCAGCATGGCCAGGCATCCCAGGCCCTTGTCCTTGAGCCCCACTCTGAGGCATGGGCTCCCGGCCTCCCAGGATGAACTGCACAGTGACCAGTTTCTCATGTATAAGAAGGGAGCAACGCCAAGTGGACTGTCCATAGGACATGTTCACGTCAGGATGGAATTCTCCATAGCCTGGGGTTTACTCAAGCTCATAGATGGATGTGATGGGAAGTCACTAATTTCCAAGTATCTGCATCAGAAACTCCCGCAGCACTGTTTAAAACACAGACCTAGGGACCCATCCCTGGCCTGCTGAACAGCACCTCCTTATACCCAGGAACATGCATGAAATCAAGTGGCCTTCAGGCTTGGGGCTGGGATTAGCAGGTGGTAGATTCCTTCTCAGCCTTGAGTCTGGCCTGGATTGGCCACTGGGCAGTGTGGCCACTGGGCCTCAGAATGTTCAATCTTGAACCTAGCACAGCACATAGAGGGCCCCCTTTCCGGGGTGCTGGGGGCATGCTCAGAAGTCAGGGAAGCAGTGTCTTTCCTGCAATGTTTCTCTAGTGGGTTCTGGCTGCTCCTAGGTCTGTCCAGACGTGCATTAGTCTGTCTGTCTTTGTTTCTTTCTATGTTCTTAAAACATCATTCGTTTTAAGAGGAAGTTATTTTGCCTTCAACATCTGGGCCATTATTATTGTGTGTGTGTGTGTGTTTGTGTGTGTTTTCCTTAGGATTCAGGAAGGAAACCCCTCCTTACTTTCCTAAATTGCAGTATCCTGGGGACCATTAGTCCATAACTGGATTAGGCAGGGGGCCCAGTGTCTGCACATGGCTGGCTGGGGAGACAGTCTCCTGGGGCCCACCTGAGAGGATCACTTTCTAGCATCCTGATTTCCTTTTTCTCATTCCAGGGCCAAGGGCAGAGCTTTTAGGCCAAGATCCATGCTGGCTGACCTTGGACTTTCCTTTCTCTGGGCCTCAGTTTCGCCCAGAGTGGAATGCAAGTCTGGCTGTGCTTGCTGTTGTGTTGGGAGAAGGGGTCACTCTGAAGCTCCTATGTCCCCTTTGGGAGCTCAGTTTGCCCTCTGGTCTCCGAGGCTTGAAGTCCCAGGACCTGGGTTTCCTTCCAGAAGAGACTTTAGGATGAAGGGTGTGGCCAATCATCAGATTACACGGCAGGCCTGGCCTCCATGGTGCGGCCAAATGCTCTGGGAGGGGCATAGCCAGCAGCTACCCTGGAGCTGGCAGAAACTTCCTCAATATCCAGGTAAGATGGCTTCACACACCTGGCTAAGGAAGACAGATCACCAGGGTCAGGGATGAGACTTGCTGGCCACCCACCTCAGTCACTGGTCATCTCCGCTTTCCCTGCTCAAACGTGGGATGATAAAGCATTTCCCTGGGCCTGGAGTTTGCTCCTTTGTGCCCCTAGATATCAGGGTCTAGGTCAGAGCCCAGCTTCCTCCTCCCCTCCCTCTTCTTAGTAGAAAGGCTTTTGTATTTGGGCTGTGATCCTCTTACAAAGTCTGCCTCTTGGGTCCTACCCTCTCTGGCCCAGCCTGGAGGGAGGCAGGGCAGTGAGGTGGAAAGAGCACAGCCCTGGGGAGAGAGCTGACCTGGATTTGAACCCAACCTGTAGCTGTCACTCCCCAGGGCAGGGAATTTGCATGTTTTGTTCATTTGAGTGCCCCCAGCTCCTAGACCATATGATGGGCTTGCGTGTATATACTTGCTAAATCCATGAACAGATATACATAGGATATTGGTACCAAAGCATATTATTGGTAAGAAACAAAAAACAAGATAACTCAAAACCTGCTAGTGGCTCTTCCCCAGGCTTCCAACCAGGCAGCTCTGCTTCACTCCTTATTTGTGTATTGATATTTTGACTTTTGGGACATAAGTCCAGGCAGACAGATGCCTCCTGGGGCAGGCACTCAGGAAGTGTGTGGGGCTCCTTTCCACATCACTGATGGAAAGTCCCTCCTGCTGCAGCTGGCCTGATTGCATTCCTTCTCCCATGGGGTCTGGCACCACTTGCTACCTGATCTTAGGAGCCACCTTGGGGGGTGTGGGGGCGAGGGTGGGGGAGGGGAGGGGCATCAGTCTGGGCAGGATGCTTTGCACAGCAGCTGGGCCTGTGTGCTGTGCATAGGGAAAGCCCAGCGAATGGCACATGTAGGCCTCTCTGCTGACTTGCCCTTTGGCATGGCCTTGTGTCCCTGGTTTTGTCAGTGTCCTCTTCTGGTGCTCTGCCCCCCTGCTCCCCCAACTCCTCCTAAGCGGTGTCTGTTCCCCACTCTGGCTCCTTGTCTTCTGGAAGCTGTGAGTTTGGGGAATACACAACCCCACTTCTGTTCGAAACCCCTTCTATGAATGCTTACTTGTACCCAGACAGTGACACTAGGGAGTTCAGACCTAGGCCACAGACACAGCTTCTTATTCCTGGTAACAAGGGGCCAATCTTGCTTCTCCCAGCTTCTTCTAGAAGCAGCCAGCATTCCTTGGCTCCAGCCCACATCACTCCAGTGTCCACTATGGACTTCACAGAGCCTCTGCTACATTTGACTCTCTTGCCTCCTTCCCATAGGGACCCTTGTGATTGCATTTAGGGCTTACCTGGATGATCCAGGAAAGTCTTCCCATCTCAAGGACCTTAATTTAACCACATCTGTAGTCTCTTTTGTCAAAAAGGTGACATTCACAGCTTCCAGGCATCAGGGCAGGCTCATCTTCATGGGGAGATTATTCAGTCTGCCAGAACAACTTTATAATTTTCAAAATGCATTGTGCGTCCAGACAGTGGAGTAGAAAGAATTCCGTAGCTGGGATTCAGACAGACTGGCTGTAACTGTGGCTCTCCCATGTGGGCGGCCCCGGACAAGACCTCACCTCTCTGGGCCTCAGCTCTCTGGCCTCAATCTCAGACTTCCTAACCTCTTTTGGCACAGGCACGGGTTTTGTACATTCTTGGTGACTTGAAATCCAACAACTGAGTGTCTGCATTAGAGGATGGAAAAAAATAAAGGTTGGGTTGGGGCATCAGAAAATGAGGTACCAAATGGTGTTCGAACCTTTATTTCTCAGCCTCTGCTGAGGATCAGTCTCTGCTAATTTATCCTGGTATTGGTTCCAGAAGTCTGAAGACTGGGCCCTTTCGCTTTCCACTGTTTAAAAATGTTTGGTAGGCACTGCCAATGACTTGCGATGTGCTGCAGTTTGGGCTCCAGGAAGCAGGAAGTTTCCCCCAGGTTAACTTGAGGTGCAGATTAGTTTACGAGGAGTTGGGTCAGCAGCTGAGTAAGGTGGGTCAGGGCACAGGCCGGGACAGGGGACCCAACTGAGCTACACTGACTCGGCTGGCCCCTAAGAGAGCTGGGGTGGCCTTGAGAGTGCAGTGGAGTTGGGACAAGGGGTGGGAGCAGCTGTGTATCCCAGTGTGTCCAACAGTCATGAATATGGCCATCTGGGGCAGGGATGTGGCCCTAGGCAGTCCCCAGGGGCTTCACTTTCAGCGGCTGGGGGGTGAAGCCTTCATTCCTGAAGGAGGAGCGAAGTAGAACATCATTACCTCTTAAACCACTTGTTTTTTCTTTCCTCCTTACCTTTGCACAAGGTGGGTCCCATTCCTGGTATCTTTCCCTTCTGTCCAGTTTCTTTAGCTCCCTAGATAACTTCTATCTGGTATGCTCAGCTCAGCTCAAGGAGCCTACCTCCCTCCATGGGCCTCCATCATTAGTTTCAGACGTAGTGTTTAGTAATTCATCAGTTGCGTATAACACCCAGTGCTCTTCCCATCATGTGCCCCCATTAATGCTCATCACCTGGTTACCCTGCCCCCCCCACCTCCCCTCCAGGAACCCTTAGTTTGTTTTCTATAGTTAAGAGTCTTTCATGATTTTTCTCCTTCTTTAATGACTTCCCATTCAGTTTTCCCTCCCTTGCTTTTTAATTTTTTAAAAGAAGCCTTAAATGAAATTTTATCTGATACTGGGGTCATTGTAGTACATTTGGAAAATCAGAAGTGTAATATGCAGAAAATTCAACCTTAATTCTATTTGCTGTTAGCATTATCACATTTTTCTTTCCAGAATTTCTTAGATTTCTTTTTCTTAACTGAGTTCATAGTGTATATAAAATTTTGCATTCTGATTTTAGTTCAATATAAAGTCAGAGACATTTTCTCACAACATAAAACAGCTTTTTGTAAACATCTTCCATAGGTGCCTAATATCCCATTGATATAATAACTTATTATGTAACCACTTCCCACGTTTGGGTTATATTTCATATCTTGCTATGATGAGAATACCTGACAGACATCTTTGTGTGTAAATGTCTGTCTACATCTCTGATTATGTAGATGATTTTGAAGCAGTATCTGTGGGTTATTACAAAGACTCTTGATACAAATCGCCAAATTGCTTCGCTGGAAGCTTATGCTAATTCATTTTCCTGCCCTGTGAGTTAATATTGGACCTCAAAGAGACGGCACGAGTCCTCCCTCAGTTATAAAATGACTCTCCAAATTAAATTGGGGCAGAAAGAACAAGGGTAGCCCATTTTCCCATGAAGGGAAGCCACAGGGGATGTCCAGCCTCTATTAAGGGCCCACATGGTCTGTTGGAATAGGAGGAATACAGCTCACCTTTAGGAAGATTAGGTGGGTCATATTTGCTCTTCAGCCTGTTATTTTTAATAGATTTCATTTAAAAAGATCCACTGCCAACCTCATGTCAGAAAATTTTATGTAGAAATAGCTTTTAGATTTTGATATGCTTCTGCTCAGTCACTTAGAGGAGTTACTGTTTTAATCTTTTTTTTAAATATTATGTTTCCATGCCCCTCCCCACCTCAAGGTCCAGCCACAGAACCCAGTCCTGATGTCACCCTAGTGCCCATGTGGGCCCCAAGGATGCTTTGGCACACCCACTCACACCCACCAGGGAGCGGGGGGGCGAATGCTTCCTTGGGGGCGGTGGGGGTGAGGTGAGAGATAGTGAGCTGGCAGCGTGGGCCCATCATGCCCCTCAGCTCGTGCCTAGGATAGACTTAACCTACCAGCTCTGTTGGCCCATTGGACCTGAGTACCTCCCCCGTCTTCTCAGCACTGCCCCGGGAGTCACTGCCCATCAAATAAATTTCAATGTATTTTGCACAGAAAATTGAAACTTATTTTCCGTCTCCATTTAACGCCCACCAGTTACAGCACCCGGCACAGGGTGCTGAAATTGTTAGTTCTGGTTTCTCCCCCGCTGGTCCATGTGCGTGGCTGGATGGCTGTTGGGCGAATTTGGGTGTCCCTGGGTGATTGGGTGCTGTGATCCCCACAGGGCCTTTCAGCTCCCACCTTACCACCTCGGCTCATACTGGAGGCTGCCCTCCTTGCCACTGGACTTTCCGACCTCAGCTGGAGGTGCTGCTTATATGCTTTTCTGCCTGCTCTGTGTCTTTCATTGCCTGTGTCCTCTGCTGTTGCCTGCCTGTAGTGGGGCTTGCTTTGCCTCAGGTTCCTGTTAGGAGTCACTTTCCAGGGGTGAATTTAGGAATAGATTGGGGAGCAGAGGGAAGCTGTGAGGACATGGAGGTAGAGGCATGTGGCCCTCTGGTCGAATACCCACACCTTCTCCCAGCTCCTGCCTGCCCTTCACTGAACTCTATCCTGGCTGGGGGCCTGAGCTCTCAGCAGCCGTCAGACGCTGGCTCTTGGCTTCTGGAGGCCCAGTGCAGTCACTCTGCAAAGGCTCACAGCATCCTCATCGCCAAGGCCTTCTCCTTATGTGCATTGTGAGCTCCTCCGGAGTAGGGACCACACCTGGCAATGCGTCTTCTCCCTCGGTGCTGACTCTCTCTAAATGCATACATGGCCATGCCAATGATCCTCATTCACCAAGTAGTTATGGAGCCCCTACTCGAGTAGGCACTCTTCAAGAGTTTGGCAACTCTGACCCATGAATCTATGTTCTTGGTGGGGAAGGAATTAAACAATAAATGCAGAGTGTTTCATACTTCATACAGTGTGGTGGAGTAATTAATGTCTGTAACAAAGATGAAGTAGAATAGAGTAAGTGACCTGGGAATACCAACCGTGTTTTTGCACAGTGTGACCAAGGCAAGCCTCGAAGAGCAGGTGGCATTTGATCAAATGCTTGAAACAGGTGAGGGTATTGGCCATGCAGATATTTATGGAAAGAATGTTCTGGGGAGAGGGAACAGTAAGCACAAAGGTCCTAGGGAAGGTGTGAGACACAGTGAGGTTGTTTGCAGAGTAGCTGGAGGGTTATGTGTCAGAGAGCTGGGGCCAAATCCCTGGGGCCCGAGAACCTTCACAGGGGCTGGGGCTTTCTCTCTGAGTGAGGCAGCAGCCTTGCTAGGGTGGTGGGAACATACTGTGGAAGGTTGGTTGGAAGAACCGTGTAGTAATATGGATGGGGGCTGATGGAAGGTGGGACAAGCCTGTTAGCTGGGAAGGCGGCAAGAGGTGACCTAGTGCTGGATGCATTTTGAAAGCAGAGCTGGCAGAATTCCCAGGACATAGAGTTTCAGAGAAAGTGGCATCAAAGACAATGCCGGGGTTTTGACCCTCTCAGTCGGAAGCATGTGCTGCTGTTAGCAGACATTGCAAAGGCTGTGGGTGGCAGAGTTTGGGGCAAGAGGTGGAACATGCAGGGCTAGAGGTGCCCAGAGGCCCCCAGGAGGCCAGCATGCTGGATGGCAGCAGATGGGAGGGCAGGCTGCAAGAACAGGCTGGCGGGTAGAGGGCCTTCTGTAGAGGCCCTCCATCTTGTCAGTGCAGCAAGACAGCTATTAGCAGGGAGTGAGGACAGCGGAGGTGGCACAGAATCTGGGTACAGGTGGGCAGGTGAGAGTGGCCACCTTACTCTTTGGAATGGGACACACATGGGGGAATCTTAGGGGCTCGCATGAGCTCCATGCCATGGTAAAAATTAATGGAGGGCCACAGCAATCTAGTATAGGTTGTGCTACTCTTGGTTCAAATCCTTTAGGAATGAAGATGTGGGTCACCTGGCCAGGTAAATAAAGAACCCTGATCAGTGGAGGTGCTGGCCCACGGCAGAGGGAACAGGCTTGGGGAGAGGGGAAAGGAAGTCATGAAGGCAGACTGGAGCTGTAACAGCTGTGTATGAGTTCTGCCTTATTGTGCATACATTTGTATGGATTTACCCATTTCTTCTATGGCTCTCCCTCCACGACTTGCTGACGCAGGATCTCAAATGGGGATTGTGGCCGAGCTGGAAATGTGACGAACATTCTCCAGAGACGCATCTGTGCCTTACAAGGCCTTTATCCCTTCATTTTTTGAAGTGTTTCCAGATCTGTGAAGGACTGTCACGTGGGGTGAGACACAGGTACACTGCGATTACCCTTGCTGTTGGAGACCAATGGCTGTCCGCTGGGGGTTCCCCACCACCCGCTACCTTTTGTTCTGCAACGCTGAGGCAAAGCACCTGGGGTTGCATCTCCTAGAGGCCCCTTCCTCTCAGTCTGGGTAGAGGTAGCCAAAGAGGGGCGCTGGGTGAGATTTGGGACGAGAAAGGGAATACACTCCTCCTTGGTGGCATGTGACGACAGTTTATGAGGGTCAACTGCTTGGTGCTGTAGGCTGCCAAGATAATTTCTGGGGGACTCCTTGCTCCTGATTTGTCCAGTCATGAAAACCTTGTGAAAACCATTTCCACAATTAAGAGGACTGTCTCGAGGGGATTCCAGCGTCTTCACCAAACCCTGCCTGATGCAGCCTGATAGACAGCTGTCGCATATGCTGGGACCCATAAGCCCAAGTGTGCCTGGGAGCTGGGGACCTGGTTACTGATAACTTCTATGGAAGTGGACACAGGCTCCCCTGCCCCCCCCCCCCCCCCCAGTCCTTCTGTGGTGGGTGTCTGCAAGGCACTGTGGTGCTCTCTGGTCTCTCCAGGAACATGACAGAGTCTCTGCACCTACCAATGACTTTGTCAATGTTGAACTAAACTTTCCTCATAAAATTGACAAGTGGCCTAAAAATATTTCTACTAAGGGCCGCCTGGGTGGCTCAGTGGGTTTAAGCCTCTGCCTTCGGCTCAGGTCATGACCCCAGGGTCCTGGGATCGAGCTCCACATCGGACTCTCTGCTCAGCAGCAGGGAGCCTGCTTCCCCTTCTCTCTCTGCCTGCCTCTTTGCTTGGTTTTGATCTCTCTCTGTCAAATAAATAAATAAAATCTTTAAAAATATATATTTCTGCTAATAAGCTGTGGATTGATGATCATACTAATAATGAAAGCAGAAACAAAGGGAAGTAGTGGGACTGGCCTGTATATTCCTAGTGGGGACTTTTCTTCCTTCCCCATTAAGTTGTGAAAACACTGCTGTCTTGATGAGAGTTTATATATTTACATCATTAATAATTTTTTAAAAAATTATATAATTTAAAGATAGATTTAAAAATAAAATAAATTTTAAAAAATAATCATGTTCTCAATGTATGTTACAGGTTCAGTGGATGGGTAGAGAAGCACTTAGGTGAAGATGCTCATCTGTGTGTGCCTATGCCCCATGGGGTGGCGTGGGGCAGTGGGTAACATGATGGTGGTGGGAAAAAGCTATCTTTTTCTTTCCCTTGTATTTTCCAGTCCTTTACTACATAGATAAAAGCTAATTCTTTTGGAATATCAATTCTGTATCTAGACAACTGAATTCTCTTTTATTTCAGATAGATTTTCTCCAGTGAATTTCTCCTAGTTCTCCCAGATATATAGATAATAATTTTGCTTCCTTCTTTCTAATTTTTATTATCAAACTACCAGGCTCAGATTGAGTTCTATGTCATCAAAGTATAGAACCAGAATGTGCGTGTAAACCATTCTAGAAGTTAGAAAAAGACATCAAAGCTATTTTATGGAACTAGCATAAAATTCACACCAAAATCTGATAAAGAGAGCACAAAAATAAAAGTTCATATTGATTGATGCTAAAACTTGAAATACAGTTTTAGCAAATCAAGTCTAAAAACAAACTAAAAAAATAATACAGTACAACCAGTGGGGGCTCATCCCAAGCATGAAAGGATATATTACTGTCAGAGAGCAATTAACATTACAAACATACAGGAATTAATTTCCTGTATTAAAAAGTCACAAGGAAGAAAAAAAAACCCCACTACATGTGATTATCTCCACTAAATTCAAAATGGTGTTTGATAGAAGCGCACAGTCACTCCTAAGGCAGGAATAGAGAGAAACGCTTCCTCTATGTAGCAAGAGAAACAAACTTAAACAAGAAGCCAGCATGCCATGGAGCGGGGACTCCCTGAGAGAATGCCCATTAAAGCAGAAATGAGGAAAAGATGATCACTTCCCCACTGTTGTCTGACACTTCTCTGAAAGGACTCGTTATTAGAGCTGAAAACAGACAGGAATAAGGTATAAAATTTGGGAAGAAGGGAGTAAAGCTGTCATTATTTTCAGGTGACTTAAGAGTGTATCTGAAATCAGCAGGAGAATCTACTGAAAACTTCTTGAAAAATAAGAGAATTTGGTAAAATGTCTGATTATGGTATCAATAACACAAAATATTTTCCTGTAACAATCTGCTAATTTTGTTCTATATTCTATGTGTCTTTTCTATATTCAAATTTGGTAACTCACATTTCCCTGGAAAGTCATCCATTTCTTTTAAGTTTCATATGTATTTGCATGGGTTTGAGCAAAATAGGCTTTTATTATGTCTCATGAATTTATTTTCTGTCATTTCTCATTCTCCCTTATAACTTGGGGCATTTTGCTTTTCCTTTCCTCTTGATTAGATTAACACACTGCGATTTCTCCCTTTGCCCGTTCCCAATCCATTTTCTACCCCGTCCTGCCCTTTCTGGGCCCCAAGAGGCTGACCTCTGTGGCTGACACCTAAGCAAGCCTGCCTGCGTGGGCTGGCTGGCATCCAGGAGGGGTCAGACGGCAGGGTAGACACTGCCTCCTCACCCAGCTGGCTCTCCACAGAGTCCCTCACCTGCCTCTTCAGTCAAGGGGTGGGATGGCTTGCTTGACTAGATGCGAGCTCTGGGTGCCCCCCACCCCACTTCCCTCCCTTGCCCCCCTCAGCCTACCCACACCTTTGTCAGTAGGTTGGCCATTGAGGCCTGGGGGCCCAGGAGGTGCCACTGTGTGTAAATGTCCCATGGACCTTAGAAAGGAGGGGACATTCTGTTTGCTGAGCATGGTTTGAAACATTTTGATTCACTTTGTTACATGACCCGCTCCCCCTCATCTTCTGTTATTGTGTTTATATGATTGATTCGTCATGGGCAGACAGAGAGGTGACTTAAATCTGTTTGCTCCTGTTGTGTTTCTATTTCTCTTTGTATTTACTATGGTTTTTCTCTTTATAATTTGCTGCCGTATTATTTGGTACATAAATTTTCCTGACAGATAGAATTTTATTGTATATTATACTCTTTATCATTATAGAGTGCCTTTCTCTCTCTCCATAATGCTTTTCCCTGAATTGTCTTGACTGGTATTACTTTCACACCCTGAGCTCTGCTTTGTCTGTGTTAGCTGGGATGTCTGCCAAGGCTGCCCAGTGACTTTGTTGTAGCTTCATCTCTTTCTTTTCAGCAAATAGATTTGTCAAATATAACCTTTAAAATGTGAGTTTATCCACTTACTGATATATCTGTTATGTTTGGTCTTAGATCTATCATCTTTTTTTGTTATAATACTGAGTCTTAATGTTCTCTGTGTGTTTGTACTTTGTATATTTTCTTCCAGTAATATGGAGGTTAATTGTCTTGTTTCATAGTTTTCATATTTATGTGATATACTTACAACTCCATTTCTTGATTTATCAACTTCCAGATAGTACTTGACAGCCCATTAAGAAGTATGAGAATAGGAGAATATTGGATAGACTTTGTTCCAAATCCCTTACCTGCCCGTACCTCCAAGTATGCTTAATTGATACCATTCTCATGGGGCTGATGTTAGCGTATTGACATGGAGAGTCTGTAAGTAACCCCCTTCTGGACCTCTCCAGTCCTGGTATCAGGTATGGCCATGTACGCCTCGGCTAGCTGGCTGTTTTTAGTCAGCACCACTTTCAAGGGAATTTCATGGGTGCAATATTTTGGGTCCTTTGCGTGTTTGGGATTGCGTATTACTCAACTTGGGTTAGTATAAATTTTTTAGGTCATAGTTTATTTCCCACAAACGTTGAATCTATTCCTCTGTGGTCTTCTGGAATGTAGTGGCCCTGGGAGAAATCTGAATGCAGCCTGATTTCCTTCTTTGTAAGGAATTATAATTACTATTATTTTTGCCTGGATGTCTAAAGAATTTCTTCTCTATGCTTGAGAAAGCTTGCTAGGGTATTCTTTAGTGTTGATTTGCCTATATTATTTTCTTCTGGAATGTGCTGCGTCTTTTCACTCTTAGATACAGCTCTTCCTTTTTTTCTTTTTTCCCAAAAATATTTCCTTCTCATTTACCTTCAAATAATTTTTTTAAAAGATGTACTTATTTATTTTGGAGAGACAGTGAGAGAGTGAAAGAGCCAAGGGGAAGGGTAGAGGGAGAGAGAGAATCCTCAAGCAGATTCCCTGCTGAACATGGAGCCCCCTGTCACAACCCTGAGCTCATGACCTAAGCCGAAATCAAGGGTTGGACGCCTAACCAACTGAGCCACTCAGGCATTCTTATTTATCTTAGAATATTTTGATTTCCATTTGGTAGGTTCCCTATTTTAGGGTTCCCGATTATCTGTTAGCTGGATACTTGTTTGCTTTTTGTGTCCACTGACTTTTTAAAATTACTTTAATCAACTTGCTTTTTCATTCTGTATTCATTTTGACTATATTCAGTATTTCCTCTTTGCCAGGAATGTGATGATCCAACCTGTCTTTCCTTTGCTATTTCTAATTTATTTATTAGTTCTGAAAGGCTGTTTATTTGTTTCCTTGCCTCTTTAATCTCCCCTTGTTATGCTGTTATACTGTTTTAATCACTTTTAAAATCTGTAAATCCTCAGCAGTGTACAAGTCCTTCCACATCATTACCTCATGTAATTCTTTTTTTTTAAAGATTTTTTTTTTTTTTTTTTTTTTACTTGAGAGAGAGAGAGAAATTATGAGCAGTGGGGAGGCTGAGGGAGAAGGAGAAGCCAACTCCTTGTTGAGCAGGGAGCCCAACATGGGGCTGGATCCCAGGACCCTGGGATCATGACCTGAGGCAAAGGCAGATGCTTTAACCCACTGAGCCACCCTGGTGCCCCTCACGTAATTCTTATGATGATTTTGAAGAGTAGGTATTATCTTTCTTTCCCAACATTTTATTATAGGTATTTTCACATACAGAAAAGACAGTGGATTTCAGTGACCATCCACTTAGCCACCCAAATCCCATCAACATCTTCCTACACATGCTTGAGCATAGTTTTTCCACCCCTCTTTCTCTCCCTCCATCCGTCTTTCTTAACACATTTCAAGTTGCAGACTTCACCACACTTCACCCAAATATCTCAGCAGAGACATCTACTTTTGAGATCTGTGTCAGGTTTGCTTTAACATGCAACACTTTTGGGGCATTTCCTACTGTTTCTTGTCTCTCTCCCCACCCCCACCCAGGGTGGATTATTCATCTTTTTTCGCCTTATGTTTTTTTCCGTTAACTTATTCATTTCTTTGCTCTCATATTTTCCATAGCTGCTGTATCCTTTCTTTTCATTTGAATATATGTAGCTCAATGAAGACTTCCTTTTCTTGTTAATACAATGTGGGAAATTTCTCCATGCCTTGCCTTCCTCATATCTGAGACCCTTTGTTCTTTCCCCTCAGAGCTTCTGTTAGAGGTCTGGGTGTATTGTGTTCTCCAGTTTCCTGTGGGGGATCTATGGGTTGGTGGTGTTGGAGGTGGTGCACTGGGCTGTGGTTAATTGAGGCCTGGTGCACTGGGCTGTGGTTAGTTGAGGCTGTGGACCTACTTGTGCTTACCTTGCACCTGAAGTTGTAAAAGGAGCTTTGTTACAGGCTCTCTTCCTCTGGGCAAATGAATGTTTTAACCCTGAGGGAGGATCCCTGGCTTTCATTTGGCTCAGAGCTGTGCTGCCAGGCTCAGGGGCAGCACTCCTTTCCAGTAATCTGCCTCTCCCAGGAACTCCATGTGGTCCCATGTGCTATCTGGGCCTCTCTTCCCAGCTTCCTCCAGCTCCTCTGAGAACCTTCTCTTCTCCTTTGTCCTCTGCTCTGCTAACACCAAGTCTGTTGAAGATCAGCTCTTGGTGAAAACAGACTTTTTGCTGTTTCCCCCCAGATTGCTGAGCAGACCTGCATCCAGTGTCTTGTCTTGGCTCCAGGGAGGGGCGCCCACCATAGCACTCAGCACTCCTGCATCTCTTCTCAACCTGTCCCTGCACCCCCTCCCCCCAACGGTGTGATTGTTCAGTTGCCTTCTTACAGGGAAGGAACCACGGGGAACTGGGCCACCATGGCTATTCCAGCTCACGTCCCCTCTCTCCTTGTTCACCATTACTTTCTGAAATTGATGCTGAGGAGATCTTACCTTCATATGAATTAAACCAGGTCTTACTCACTTAATAGCATTAGATGTGACACAAGCCGCTCATGGTTATGCAGTAAGTGAGGCTGGGGTGGCCGTGGGGCTCACTGCCCTCTGCCTGTTCTAGGACCTTGGGACCTTCAGTGTGGGCCAGAGAGTCCACCTTCTACTTCAACTGAAGAGGCAGGGGACAGCGAACCAACTCTGAGCCCCTCAATCACAACTGCCTGGGAAGCCGCCCTCTGCCCCTGTTCTGAGCGCTGTCTGGGCCTGGTCAGGATGCTGCTTCAGTGTGAGCAGGGTTGTCGCATTGACAAGAGGATCTGCTAGAGAGAGAAAGGAGACGAGAAAGAGCGCTATTTGACTTCAGCTCAGATGTGAGCCTCTCCCACAGGGAAAGACTCATGTAAGGCAGGAGACTTAGAGGAGAATGGTCACAGTACAAGACCCTGCATGTCTCAGAAGATGAAATCCCCAGTGGCTAATAGGCTCAGCTGCCAGGTCTGGGGAGGTGCCTAACCGTGAGATGCTGCTAGGAAGGCCATGGTGGTGATGAGAGTGAGCAGGGCAGGTGATACATACTCTCCCTGCTGGAGGACTGAACCACGGCTCTGTCTTTGGAGGCCAGAATGGCAAGCCCTAATAAAACCGAATAAGCACAAAACCATAACCCAGAAATTCTGTGAGGTATTCTCCCCAGGGAAACTCCTCTGTGTGAAGGTGTGAACATGGCTGTTAGCTGGAGTATGGTTTATAGTATTGAAGAATTGTAATGCCCACCACGAAGGAATTGGGTAAATAAATCATGCTATACTCACGTGCATGCATTCTAACAACAATCACAACAAATGAGCTAGATTTATATGAATCAATTGCAAGAACACTAAAGCTGGAATATGAATATGGTGAGTGAAGAAAGCGTGTTTTGAAATTATAAATTCAGTATGACTTTATGTAAATAGTAAAAACAAACAAAGCATTGCTGTACTGTCTTTTTGGATGCATAGAGTAAAATATGACTCTCAGGATGAAAAGAACACATACAAACTTCAGAAGGGTTTGTCTTTCTGGCCAGGCTGGAGGAATGGGATGGGGAAGGGGTGCAGAGAAGACTCAATAGTAGCTATACTGTTTTATTTCCTTAGAATCTCCTAGGCACTTATGGAGATGCTAACATTAATGTTAATTCTGGGTAGTGGGTACACAGGCAGTTATAGTTCTCTTTGTATTTTTTATTTTCTTAAGTATTTATTTAATTATACTTTCCCTTCCGCATTTCAGTGAAAAGACCCTGGAGTCCCTGATGCGGCAGAGGGGAAGGTGGGAATGTGGAGAGGTGGGGTCTCAGACTGGTCACTGAGTCGCTGGGTGGCCACATGGCCCCTGCTGGACTGTGAGTCCATGAACCCAGCCTGTGAGGAAGGGACTGGAGGGATTTTAGGGAACTATAAGATCCAGCCCATTTCGACAGGAATTGAGTACTTTGCTAGTGGCCTCCTTTGTCCTGTCTCGAGGGTGGTGCCAGTTCCCAAGCAAAAGGCTAAGGTGGGAGGATGGGAGGTTTGCCGAAGAGAGGAGAAATATTACTTTAAACTTCAACTTCACTGAAGCATCAGTGCAACCATTTTGCATTTTTGTTCAACTTTACATTTTTAAGTGGCTTCAGAAGGAAAGCTGTCCAGGATGTCTTGTTTGAGTTGAGCAAAGCAGTGAGTTGACCTCTCCGTCTGGCTGTCTCCCAGGGCAAGGATGATGGCCTCCTCCTTACTGTCCGTCAGTGCCATCTCAGGATCTGGGTCAAGGGGCCATGCCATCTCTGTGTTCCTGTTGAATGGACAGGCCCTGAGGCATGGGGCATGAGGCAGGGTTCTGCAAAGGGCTGACACTCTGGGCCCAGCCTCGCCCCACAGAGCCCAGCCAGGGAGGGCTTGACCAGACAAGGGGTGGGCGCCAGCCCGGAGGTGGGGGGAGTGACTTCTTCCGCTCTGTACCCAGGCCTCTGAGACACACCTTGAGAGGGAGAAGCAGTCCTAGGACAGTGAGTCCTCCTCTCCTCAACCTGCCTCAGGGATGCATAAGCACAGCTTTAACATGCTTCAAAGTGCCTGCCCTGGGCTTAGATTAATGAAGGAAGGCTAACAGCAGGAATAACAGCCACAACCACCACCATGACACCACCTTGGAATTTTGGATGCCAAGTGCTTATAACTGTAGGTATCTCTCCTGCCAGGTAGCTGATTTTGTCATCTAGACAATGGATAAAGAATGCATGCCTTTGCATGGAGTGTAAAGGGAAAATATTGGCCCCTCACCCTAGACCCTATGGGGTGGGGTGCTGGCAAGTATTTGGACAGGCCAGCTCTGTGTGGCTGGGAAGACCAGCAGGAAAGCCCACTTCTCTTGGCCCTGTATAATAAGTAGTCATGAAATGATAAAGGAAGAATCTATTTCATGTTGACTTTGTGCTGGATGCTGTGCTGGAAGGGCAGGAATCACAGGGGTCCCTGCCCTCACAAAGTCCCCTCCCTCTGTGTGTGAACCCTGCTAGTGCATGGACATCTGACATCTGAGTAGGGAGCTGGATGGAGATGGAAGGGGGGATTCTGACCAAATTCAGGAGCAGCCTGTGTCCGAAAGCCAGGGGGCTTGGAAGAGTGTAGTGCATTTAGGAAACTGTAGGCTTTAGGGTTAAAGCCTTTTAACATTAGGTGTGTGTTTGCGTGTGTATGTGTGTGTGTGAACATACTGCATATGAGCATGTGTGCATGTATTTGCATGTATGAGTGTGCATGTGTTCAGGAAGGGAATGCCAACAGGAGATAAGGATGGAGGGAAGTAGGGAGTAAACTTTAGTCCCAGGCAAGGAGACTGGTCTTGTCTTCCATGAGTGGGGGTGGAGGCAGTCAGTGAGCATAGAAGTTGGTCAGATGGGCCAGGTCAGGCCAACTATGGGGATGGGGTGGCAGTGGCATGGGAGAGTCTGGACCTTGAAAGAGTCGTGCCCTGCATTGGTCCTTCAGGTAGGAGTGTCACAGGCTGTACCCAGGCAGGGCTGCGTAGTTGAGACTCACTGCTAGACTCACCTGGATCTTGGCAGCAGAGGCCGTCCAGTTTCTGATGACTGAGGAATTGGTTCTTCACCCTACTCTGGAAGCGAGACAGAGCCAAGGCACAAAGGGAAGAGAAGAGAAGGAGCTGACAGAGTGAGCAAGGGCTCAACCCCTTGACTGGGTCTCATTTACTTGCTTCAGATCCCATGTCCCTCATAGGGGACCACAGGCATCAGTGGGTGGCCCAGCAGGGAAAAATATTAGCAAGTTAATGAACCAGGTCTTTCCTTAGAAAACTGTAGGGAGGGATACTCATGGTTTTGGCCTTAGTGAGGCTGTTCTCTCTAGAAAGAGAGCTTTTAAAAGTGTCACATAGTAAGAGTCAGCGCTCCATGGAGAAGGTAGGCTGAGAAGCTGCCATGTGCCTGTGGAAATACAAACACACTTCTCCAGGACAGACTGAATTCAATAAAGGAAAGGACTCTTACTCAGAGAAGTAATTGGATTTGGAGGATAAAGATACAAATTTGGGCCTCAGTGAAGATAATTATGTTAGCTTTTATATATGACACAATTTATGCTTACTTTTTTACAGATATTGGCAATTGGTTGCTTTGGTGATATTTTCATCTTATTCCTCATATTTGGGCGCACCACAGTCCACAAAACACTTGGGCAGCACTGGTGGAACCATGAAAACATCAGCTAGGACTCAGACTTAATTTCTAGCCCTGCCTCCTGACCTTAGGCAAGCCTCTTCACACTTCTCAGCCTCAGTTTCCCTGTTGGTAAAACTGAAGAGCTGCACTAGATCATCCTTAACGTGTGGCCAGGTTCTAACCCTCAGAGGTGCAATGTGCCATGTACATGAAGCACCTACGTATGTGTGGGACGGTATCTGTGTTTGGCCGTAGAATTGACATAAAGAGCAAATATAAACAAAAATTGGACTAGAAAATCCCTCTGTGTTTTTAAAAGAAATTTGCTGTCATATCCAACATTATTCACTTCTTGATTTTCCAGTATGCCTGACTTCAATAATATGCTCTGCTTTATACCAAAAGCCCAGAGGCATGAAATGGATTAGCTCTTGGAAAATTGGGAGGTGAGTCCATTTTTCTATTGATTAGAAAAGTCACATATTCTAATAGGGAAAATTTTACAAGTACAGAGAAATCTGAAGAAGAAAATGAAAATTGGCTATAACATTACTGCCCAGAGGACAGCGTTGTTAATATTTTATGTACTTTCTTTTAAACTTTTCTTGGCATAGAAATTCAAATACAGAAATCTTAAAATTGCAGAAAACTACAAATATAACAAGCATGCACCATGTAGAATATATATATCCACCATATAGAATCAACAACTGTCAATATAGATCACATTTATCATGTCTTTTTACTTTCTAAAGAACTACAACATAACATACAGTTGGAATCTCCATAACCCCTACTCCAGGCTAGTTCACATGGAACAATTTTGATTCCATGTGTATCTTTCCAGTCTGTGTTTTGGGGGCTTGTATGTTACATACTAGTATCCATGAGTAATTTAGAATATTGTTTTCTGTGCTTCTAAAATGTGTATAAAAGATATCATATTAAAATTTTTGTTTTTCATTTTTTCATGATTAAACTTGCATTTTTGAGAAATATCAATGTTGATATTTAAGCATTAATAGCACTTCACTGAACGAATATTCCATGTTTTGTTTAACCATTCTGTGAATGATTAATGCTTGAGTTTATATGTATGTATGGTATGGATATACAGTACATTATATAGGTCTTTACATTATGATTTTTTTCTCATTATGATTTTTTCAAGAAATATTTCATAATAAAAACTCTCTTGTATCATTGACAATTCTTTTTTTTAAAGATTTTATTTATTTATTTGACAGAGAGAGATCACAAGTAGGCAGAGAGGCAGGCAGAGAGAGAGGGGAAAGCAGGGTCCTTGCTGAGCAGAGAGTCCGATGCGGGGCTTGATCCCAGGACCCTGAGATCATGACCTGAGCCGAAGGCAGAGGTTTTAACCCACTGAGCCACCCAGGTGCCCCATCATTGACAATTCTTAAAAAATATCATTTTTGAATATTGAATATGCATTGTATGGGTGCAGCAAAGTTTATTTAACTGTTAATTATGTGGTCTAGTATTGTTCAGGAGAATCACTGAGCTATCCAATACTGTGGACCCACATGAATAAATTTGAGTTTGAGGAAATGTATGGCATCTATGGGATTCAGGCTGACCCATAATAGATTTCCAGCATTACCTCTTACAAGCTGAGTAAGCTTAGTAAATTTCTTAACTTCTGGGAGCCTCCAACCCCCACCTGGACCAAGGGGATCATAATGATATCCTCAGCTCCTAAGTCTGCAGAGAATATTGAATGCACGGAAGGTGCTCAGTGCAGGGCCAGGCATATCATAGGCCAATACTGCTCATCATAAGTAGGTTTTTTTTGATAGCTCTCGAGAATTAGGTTAGCTCTCTTAGACTAGTTTTCTCTTGGAAGCCTAGAAGTTACAGGTACATCGTTTTGGGGTTATACACGTAGTCTGGTCCAATGCTTTCAAACTGCAAGTTGCATAAGCATTTCCAAGGGGTCTCATTGAGATGTGGATTCTGATCAGTTTGTGTGGGGAACCCAAAATCTTGCTTTTATGAGTACCTCTGTGGTGAGGTTAGCACTGTTGGTTTGGTTGGCAATGAGAGTGGCACCACCTTGTCCTCTTCCCATTGGCTCACTCTCCTCTAGGCTCTGTTCTTCCACATTTCTGGGTGGCTGCACGTGAGAGGGGATATGGTTAGTGAGGCCACAAGAAGATCCTCCCTAACTGCTTTCCTCCCATCCCAGCAGGAGGCCTGGGCACTTCCTGAGCCTTAAGTTTACAAATGCCTTCCTTGTTATCATGGTGACAGGGAAGACTTCCCCAAAAGAGCCTTTTGTTTTTCTCTGTAATACTCTTAAGTTGGTGAGTTTTTTGCAATCAGGGATTCAAAATGGAAAGAAAAAAAAAAAGAAAAGAAAACTGGCCTAATAAGTATGTTATTCTGCCCTGAGTTACTCATAGATAATTTTACTTAAATTGGATTCACTCAGTCAAAATTTTGATCTTATTTAATAACCTGAAGATTTTTTGACTACTAATTAAACAGCAAAGAGCAAATCTAACTTATGTATCTTGGATAAAGGCTGAAGGCTTGCAAATGGGATGTTATGATGTTCACATAAAAACAAGAGATTAAAGGGGCGCCTGGGTGGCTCAGTTGGTGGGGTGACTGCCTTCGGCTCAGGTCATGGTCCCGGAGACCTGGGACCACAGAACTCGGGAACAGCCCGAGTTCCACATCGGGCTGCCAGCTTCACGGGGAGTCTGCTTCTCACTCTGACCTTCTCCCTTCTCGTGCTCTCTCTCTCTCTCTTTCTCTAATAAATGAATAAATAAATAAATAAAATCTTTAAAAAAAAACAACAAAAAAACCACAAGAGATTAAGTCAGTCAGAGAACAAAATCCTAGTTTCTACATATGCTGGAGAGGGAAGGGAAAAGGGAGACTCCCCACTTCTTCTCCACTTACCCTCCCAACCCAGAGATATCTCAAAGCAAAGCAAGCCTCCCCCCACATTGCTCTTTCATTTGTGCAGAGGCAGTGAAATGAAAGGAGATTTCTATTGTTCTCACCCCATCCCCTGTGTCCCTGCTTATCTGGAAATCCAGGGGGCAGAAGACCCTGGGCAGTGCCCTGGCCTTCCCCCACTGCCTTCCTCTGACCTATTCTCTGTCCCTTCTGGACCCTGTTCCTGAGATGTTTCTCACTGTTACCTCATGCACTGCACAACCCTGGTAGAGGACGGGCCTGCATGGGACTAGTTTCTGTCCTGATGCGGCGTCCAGATCATCACTGCTCCAGCTTGTGTGCAGGTTCCCTTCCTCAGAAGCCCTACCCTCTGCCCAGCTCTTCCTAACTCGCTAGGCTTAGATTGTGTTGACCACCTCCTGACATGCTCCTAGGAGATCTCAGGTTGTAGGCTCTGGGTCCTTCCAAGGCTTGCTGTGGTGCCCTGCCTAGCCTCCTGAGCCCTTGGAGCACTATCTCCTCACTGCCTGAAGCCAGCCTTCTTTCTTCCTTGACTCACTTCAGAGCTCTCCATCTTCACAGGTGGTGCACGTGCTCTTCCTCTATGGAGAATGCCAAGCTCCCACTGATCTTCCAGCAGCCAGCGCCTCCTGCTCCCTGCCTTCCTGGGGCTCCTCCATCACTTGTGCCTTGATGTCACTGCCACTGGAGTCATCTGGGTAGATGCCTCCTCCCCCATATTGCTTATCCAGTATGGGGCCACTGGGCATAGCTCAATAAATCAAACTTCCACTGTGCAGCGTGGATCTGGACAATTTAATGACCTGCTGTCTCAGCGAGGCTGTCACACTTTCACATGTCCTTGTCCATATTCCTGTCATGTCCCTCTGTTTCTTGAGACTCTACTCATTTTCCATCCCCTTGGTGTTCAGTGGATGACATGCCACCTTCTTCACTGAGAGCACCAGAGCTCTCCATCACCTTCTGACCCATTCCCCCCAGTTCTCCATGATCAGCCTTATTCCTGCACCCTTCTGAGAGGATGAGTCTCCCTATCTCCACTAAAGGTCACATTTTCTTGTGTCTTGGTCTCAGTCCCCTGATGTTTTGAGTATATAGTTAACATTTATCCACTCCATACTTCTGCTTCCACCCCCACTATGAGCTCTAGAAGATCAGACATTGATTTTTTTATTCAAAGCTTATTCTTACTCAAGAATTTCTTATTCCTTATCCTATGTTCAGGTGGTCTTCAACAAATGTTTGTTTGGTGAGTGAGTACTGTAGATTCTCAAATCTATATTCCATTCTTCTTGCTGGCTCATATACTAGTTGGCATCCCTGGGATATGCCACAAGCAATCTAGACCTAAACTGATCCAAAACTGAAGCCATTGTCTTCTTTCTTAAATTGGGACAAGTCCAATGTCCCCCATGGCCCATTATCTAATCCAGAAATTGGGAGTTATCCTCAACTATTTCTTGACTGAATGAGTGTTTTCCCATACAATTCATGTCCCACAAATGTCCACTCTGTTTCCTCTCCTAGGACTCAGTGATGGGTCCCAGGCAGTACTAGTCTGACTGATGACAATTTCAGACCTCTGGTTTGTGGAGCCAAGACAGGGCACCAGTGGGATTCTGTTTAGGCCACAGGGCCTTGGGAAAAGCTAGAGTCAGGTGGCTACTCCACCTCTACATCTCAGTTTGTATTGAGAAATAAATAAAGATAGGTGGATTCTACCTCCATCATATTGTCCAAGTCTCCTCAGTACCAGCAATCATTTGTCAAGCAAAAGTTCCAAGCTTGCTCTATAATTTATATCAGAAGCATAATCTGTTCTGGAAAACTTTGTAAAGTAAGAAACAATAATTCCACTAATTAACAGAAAATAATGATCACCAAGATATTACACAAAAGCCATCTACAAAAGGACTTACCATGTTCAAAAATATATCAAGAGCGGGGGCCATAAATAATACAGTCTTTAGGGCAAAGGAGGCTCCCCACTCATCCATAATACTAGATCTTTCTTGATTTATGATAGTTATGCCTTTTTATCCCCAAAGATTTATTTATTTATTTATTTATTTATTTATTTATTTATTTATTTGAGAGAGAGAGAGAGAGAGAGAGTTAGTTAGTGGACACAGGGAGAGGGGCAGATGGAGAGGGAGAGAGAGTCTTAAGGAGACTGTGAGCTAAGTGTGGAGGCTTTATCCCATGACCATGAGATCATGATCTGAGCTGAAATGGAGAGTGGGATGCTTAACTGACTGCACCACCCAGGAGCACTGGTAGGGTTATGTCTTGATAAACCCACTGTAAGTTGAAATGTCATTTAAAATATCATACCGAATATCATAGCTTAGCCTCACCCACCTTAAACGTGCTCAGAACACTTATATTAGTATTCAGGTGGGCAAAACCACTAAAACAAATTCTATTTTATCATTGAGTGTTGATTGACTATCTCATGTAATTATTTCATATAATTAGTATTCAGGTGGGCAAAACCACTAAAACAAATTCTATTTTATCATTAAGTGTTGATTGACTATCTCATGTAATATTGTACTGAAAATGAAAACCAGAATGGTTGTATGGGTAGAACTGTTCTCAGTATTTGGTTTGTTTGCCCTTGTGATGCTGTGGCTGGCACACTGTTGCTGCCCAACATTAGGAGAGGATAGTCTTGCATAAAGCTAACCCTGGAAAAGATCAAAATTCAAAATTCGAAGCATATTTTCTCCTCAATTTGTATTGCATTCACACCATCCTAATGTTAAAAAATTGTGGTTGAACCATCATAAGTTGGGGACCTCTGTACTTAATAGTCTGATGCTCTAAGGCAGACAAACAAATAAACTCACTCTCCCTGAACTTAAATCCAATTGAAGCAGTTCATGAGAACATCCCAGGTTCCAGTCCTGGACCATTATCATAAGGAACTTTAGAAATATGAAAAATAATATATTTCTGACAAAATTGGTAATTTCAACTCCCAAATTTAGTGAAGATCAAATAAAGCCACTAATAGCACCATTAATCAAGTCCCAGAAAATCGAGGGGGTTTGGGGAACTGGCACTTTCCGACTTCAGAGCATTCATGCATGACCCCAAGGGAAAAGGCTGTAAATAAATGATTGAGGTTGATAGTATCTCAAGGCAAAGGCATCTAGTTTTATTTTTTTAAACATTCTCTCATTGTTACTTTTTGATATAAGGCTCTGCATCAGAGCCCTTTTTGTGTCTGAGCTGAGAAGACAGTGAATCAAGGAATCCTATTCCACCCGGGGAACCATTTCTGTGTTCCCCAAGGACTGCACTGCACCCAGAATCTAATACATGGTGCTCCCTTTCTGCAGCTTGGCTTCCCCAAAGTCTGAGCAAGAAATGAAAGGGATGGGAGCTTTCAAAGGTTTCTGGGTCAGCTGCAAGTGCCTTTGATTTGGCAGGGTCAGGAGAGCACTGCCTGAGGCCATCTACCCTGACTCAAGCTTCAACTCAAACCTCGATGCCAAGTCCAATTATAGGGGCGTAAGACTGCAATGGGGAAATGGCTGCCAGTGGTGGTAGGGAAGCAATCAAGATGTGGGTCATATAAGCCTGGTCAATGAGAGGCTTTGGATTCTTTCTTTAGGCTGTTCTCTGACTTTATAATCACATCTACGTTGGCAAGGGGATAGGGATGCCTTTTACTTTGGAACGTGACCATTTTGCTCTACTGCCTACTCCCTCTTTCTGCTTCTGCTTTATCCTTATTATTAACCCCATAAAGCAGCACAGCCTAAAGGGCTTAATTACAATTTCAACTCAGACTTGTCCTTCAGGTCTTGGTTGAATGCCACCATCTCCGGGCTACCTTTATGGCCTACCTCAGCCAGGTTAGGCACTCTGAGTGGGTCAGCATCACACACTTCTGTAGGACTTTGGTTGTCAACCTTGGAATTGCTTGTTGCATCCTTTGTCTCTCCTATCAAACCATAGGCCCTGTGGGGTCAGTGACCCACTTCTAGACACATAACATGGACAGGGCCCTTGACCACAGTCCCTCAGACCAGGCCAGGCTACTTGGATTTATGCTGCCTACATGGGGCCCAGGGAGCTCTCTTGGCCACATGAATACAGAGGACTTTAGGATTAATAGCTGGTTAATGGCACTGGGAAGTCAAGTTCCAGGGACCTTGGGGGGTGGTATGACTCTTAAATACAGAAGGGAGGAGGAGTTCAGTTATTGCCCTTGGCCTCTGGGGATGCCTGGGTTGAAGAGGCTCATCCTGGTGGAGAAGAGTGCTGAGATATTTGAGCTTCACCTGGATCACAGGCTGACTAGAGCAGGTTGAAGAGTGTGTTTCTCATTGTCAAGGTTGCTCAAGATGGGACTCTACTTCTGTTCTGTTCTGTTGATTTATTTGCCTGTCTTTATGACAATACCATATTGTCTTAATATTACTGTAGTATACAATGTCTTGAAATCAGGGAGTGTTGTCCTCTGGCTTTGACCTTTTCAAAGTTGTTTTGGATATTCTAGGTCTTTTGCACCTATTTATGTCTCGATTTTATAATCAGTTTGTCCATATGTAAAAAAAATTCTATTGGGATTTTGATTGGGATTATGTCAAATCTGTAGATCAATTTGGAGAGAATTGATGTCTTAACAATGTTGAGCCTTCTGATCCATGAACATAACATATGTCTCCTTTAATTTCTCTCAACAGTGTTTCATGATTTCCAAATCTTCTTGTCAGATTTATCCCCAAGTTTTTCACATATTCTGATATTGTAAGTGGCATTTCTTAAAAATTCAATTTATGATTTTTTTATTCCTAGTACATAAAAATACAATTGGGTTTTTTAGTACATCACTCTTGTGACCTGCAAACTTATTAAACTAAACTTACTTTTAAGTTTATTTAAATTAAAATTAAGAATTAAAATTTTATCATATTTTCTATATAGATGATCATGTAACTAGAGATAGTTTTACTTCTTCCTTTCCAAGTATTCTTTCTTTTTATTGCCTTATTGCACTGACTCGAACCTCCAGCGTGATGCTGATTGAAATGGTTGGTAGACTTCCTTGTCTTGTTTCTGATTCGGTGGGAATGTGTTCAGTTGTTCACCACTGAGTATGATTTTCTTGCAGGTTTTTTGTAGATGCCCTTTCATGGGTAGAAGAAACTCCCTTTCTTTTCAAATGTTGCTGAATGGTTTTTTTTTTTCATCAGGAATGGATGTTGAATTTTTTTCAGCATCTACTGGGATGAACATATGGTTTTTCTGTTTTAATTTGTTAACTTGGAGATTATATAGGTTGGTTTTTGAATGCCATACCAATCTTGCAATCTTGGGATAAACCCCACTTGGTCATGACATATTTTCTTTTTTTATACATTATTGGATTTATTTACTGAAACATTGCAAAGAATTTTTACATCCACATTCACAAGGGATATTGATATACAGTTTTATTTTCTTGTAATGTCTTTATCTGATTTTGGTATTATAGTTATTCTGGCTTTATACAATCGGTTGGGAACTATTCCCTCCTTTCAGTTCTCAGGAATAATTTGTGTATAATTGCTATTATTTCTTCCTTAAATGTTTGATGGAATTAATTAGTGAATCCATCTGGCTCTGTAGTTTTCTTTGTGGAAAAATTTTGACTACAATTATGTTTCTTAACAGATATAAGGATAAACAGAAGTTATCTTTTTTTGTGTGTGATTTTCGGTAGTTTCCATCTGTCAAGAAAATTGTCCATTTCACCTAAATTTTCAAATCTATTGGTATAAATATTTTTAATGATTGTATTAGTTTCCTAGGATTTCTGTAATGAATTACCATGGCTTAAAAGAACAGAAATTTATTGTCTCATGTTCTTGGAGGCTAGAAGTCCAAAGTCATATTTTTGGGAAGGTTTGTTCCTTCTAGAAGCTCTAAAGGAAAATCTGTTCCTCCCTCTCTTCTGGTGATTGCTAGCAATTCATGTCATTATAAGCAATTCCTTGGCTTATAGGTTCTTTAGCAGAATCTGTGTGTCCATTTTTACATGATGTTCTCCTTGTGTGTTTATCTGTGTGCCAAATTTCCCTCTTCCTCTAAGGTTAGCAGTCATTGGATTTAGGGTCCAACCCAGTTTAGTATGACCTTACCTTAACTTGATCACATGTAAAGACATTATTTCCACTATTTACAGAAAGGTCACATTGATTTCAGATAGACATGAATTTTTTAAGAACACTATTCAACGAGCACAATAATTTTTCTTTATTATTCTTTTAATATCTGTAGAACCTGTAGAAATATCACTTCTTTCATTCATGATTTTGATAATTCGTAACTTCCTTTTCTTTTTTTTCCTGATGTCTGGTTAAAGATTTAACAATGGTAGTAATCATTCCGAGGAGCTGGTTGTTGGTTTCACTGATTTATTTCTGTTGTTTTACTTCCTTTCTTCTACTTCCTTTGGGTTTAATTTTCTCTTATTTTCTAGTTTCTGAAGGTAGAAGCTGAGATAATTGATTTGAGACCTTTCTTCTGTTTAAATATAGGTGGTTAGTGCTTTTGTTTTCTCTAAGCACTTCCTTAGTGGCATCCAGAAAATTTCAATGTGTGGTGCTTTAATTTTCATTCAGCTAAAAATAATATTTTTTAGGGTGTGTTTTTTTTTCTTCCCAAATATGTTTATTTTAATTTTTCAGTGTTACAAGATTGATTGTTCATGCACCACACCCAGTGCTCCATGCAATATGTGCCCTTCTCAATACTCACCACCGGGCTTGCCCACCCCCCTCACCTCCCCTCCAAAACTCTCAGTTTGTTACTCAGAGTCCACAGTCTCTCCTGGTTCATTGCCCCCTCCGATTTTACCCCATTCACCCTTCCATTCCTTCTCACAATGCCCTCCATGATTTTATACTTTATACTCCACACGTGAGACCATAAGATAATTGACTCTCTCTGCTTGACTTATTTCACTCCGCATAATCTCTTCTAGTCCTGTCTATGTTGATACAAAAGTTGGATATTCATCCTTTCTGATGGAGGCATAATATTCCATTGTATAGATGTACCACATCTTCCTTATCCATTCATCTGTTGAAGGGCATTTTGGTTCTTTCTACAGTTTGGCAATTGTGGCCATTGCTGCTATGAACATTGGGATACATGTGGCCCTTCTTTGTACTGCATCTGCTTCTTTGGGGTAAATACCGAGTAGTGCAATTACAGGGTCATAGGATAGCTCTATCTTTAATTTCCTGAGGAATCTTCATACTGTTTTCCAAGGTGGCTGCACCAACTTGCATTCCCACCAACAGTGGAGGAGGGTTCCCCTTTCTCCACATCCTCTCCAGCATTTGTTAACTGTCTTGTTGATTTTGGCCATTCTAACCTGTGTAAGGTGATATCTCAGTGTGGTTTTGATTTGAATCTCCCTGATGGCTAAAGATGATGAACATTTTTTCATGTGTCTGTTAGCCATTTGTATGTCTTCTTTGGAGAAGTGTCTGTTCATGTCTTCTGCCCATTTTTGGATGTGATGATCTGTTTTGTG
>CM052810.1:74476844-74520573 GCA_028533885.1 Nasua narica | reverse complement strand
AGCAATCTATACTTTCAATGCCATCCCAATCAAAATTCCACCAGCTTTTTTCAAAGAGCGGGAACAAACAATCCTAAAATTTGTATGAAACCTGAAAAGACTCTGAATTGCTAAGGAAATGTTGAAAAAGAAAAACAAAGCTGGGGGCATCACATTGCCTGATTTCAAACTTTACTACAAAGCTGTGATCACCAAGACAGCATGGTACTGGCACAAAAACAGACACATAGACCAGTGGAACAGAATAGAGAGCCCAGAGATGGACCCGCAACTCCATGGTCAAATCATCTTTGACAAAACAGGCAAAAATATCCGGTGGAAAAAAGACAGTGTCTTTAATAAATGGTGCTGGGAAAATTGGACAGCTATAAGTAGAAGAATGAAACTTGACCATTCTCTTACACCATACACTAAGATAAACTCGAAATAGATAAAAGACCTCAACGTGAGGTAGGAATCTATCAAAACCGAAGAGAAGAACATAGGCAGTAACCTCTATGACATTAACCACAGCAACTTCTTTCAGGACATGTCTCCAAAGGCAAAGGAAACACAAGCAAAAATGAACTTTTGGGACTTCATCAAGATAAAAAGCTTCTGCACAGTGAAGGAAACAGTCAACAAAACAAACCGGCAACCCACAGAATGGGAGAAGATATTCGCAAATTTTTTAGGGTTTTAAATCCTCTTTTGTTTATTTATTTATTTTTATCCAAATATATTTGACATACAACATTATATTAGTTTCAGGTGTTCAACATAATGAGTTGATAATTATATATACTGTGAAATGATCACCAAAATAATTGTAGTTAGTATCTGTCACCTCACATAGTTACAGATTTTTTTCTTGTGATGAGAATTTTTAAGATCACTCTGTTAGCAACTTCCGTATATGGAATACCTAATATTATTAATTATAGTCACCATGCTGTACATTATATCCCCATTACTATTTATTTTGTAATTGGAAGTTTCTACCCTTTGCCCTGCTTCACTCACTTCACTCACAGCCCCACCTCCCACCTTTGGTAACCACCAATTTATTCTTTGTATCTATGAACTTGTGTTTGTTTATTTTTAGATTTCACATATAAGAGAGGCATATGCTGTTTGTTTCCCTCTGACTGACTCATTCTACTTAGCATATTGCCCTCAAGGTGCATCTTTATTGTCACAAAAGACAATTTCTCCTTCTTTTTTATATATCATATTTTCTTTATCTTTTCACCCACTAATGGACACTTAGATTGCTTTCTATTGTGGCCACTGCAAATAATGTTGCAATGGACATGGGAGTGCATTTGTCTTTTCCAGTTAGTATTTTAGTTTTCTTCAGATAAACACCCAGAAGTTGGACTGCTAGATCATATGGTAGTTCTATTTTTAATTTTTTGAGGAACCTCCATATTGTTATCCATAGTGGCTGTACTAATTTACACTCCAATCAACAGTGCACAAAGATTTCCTTTTTTTTACATCTTCACCAACACTTATGACTTGGCTTTTTGATAAAAGTCATCCTAATGGGGGTGCCTGGGTGGCTCAGGGGGTTAAAGCCTCTGCCTTTGGCTCAGGTCATGGTCTCAGGGTCCTGGGATAGAGCCGCATCAGACTCTCTGCTCAGCAGGGGGCCTGCTTCCCGGCCACCCCCCCCTCCCCCGCCTGCCTCTCTGCCTACTTGTAATCTCTCTCCCTCTGTCAAATAAATAAATAAATAAACAAACAAACAAATAAATAAATAAATCTTTAAAAAAAGAGAGTCATCTTACAGATGTGATGTAATATCTCATTGTGGTTTTGATTTGAATTTCTCTGATAATTTGTGATGTTGAGTGCCTTTTACCTGTTGTATGCCTTCTTTGGAAAGATGTTTATTCAGGTCTTCTGTCAATTTTTGAATTGGATTGTTTGTCATTGACTTGTATGAGTTCTTTATATATTTTGGAGATTAACCCCTTATCAGATACATGATTTACAAATATTTTCTCCCATTTAGTGGGTTGTGTTTTCATTTTGTTGATTCTTTTGCTGTTAAAAGCTTTTTAGCTTAATATAATTACACTTGTATATATTTGCTTTTGTTGCTTTTGCATTTATCGTCAGATCCAAAAAATCATCACCAAGACTGATATTAATGTGAGCTTGCCATCTATACTTTCCTCTAGGAGGCTTTTTTTTTTTTTAACATTTTATTTATTTATTTGAGGGAGGGAGGGTGAGAGGGAGAGAGAGAGAGAGAGAGAGAGAGAGAGAGAGAGAGAGAATGAACAAAGGAAAGGGCAGAGGGAGAGGGAGAAGCAGACTCCCCACTGAACAGGGAGCCTGACCTGGGGCTCTATCCCAGGACCCTGGGATCATGAACTGAGCTGAAGGCAGATGGTTGACCAACTGAGCCACCCAGGCACCCTCTAGGAGTTTTATGGTTTTAAGTGTCAGGTTCAAATCTTTAAACCAATTTCGTGTATGGTATTATATAGCGATCGAGTTTCATTCTTTGCATGTACCTGTCCAGTTTTCCCAATAACATTTATTGAAGAGACTGTCTTTTCCCCATGCTATATTCTTGGTCCTGTGTCATAAATTAATGGACCAAATATGTGTGGGTTTCCTTCTGGATTTTCTATTCTGTTCCATTGATCTATGTGTCTGTTTTTATGCCTATTCCGTACTATAGCTTGATAATTATAGCTTTGTAATATAGATTGAAATCAGGGAGTGTTCCAGCTTTGTTCCCTCTCAAGATTCTTTTGGCTATCTTTGGGATCTTTGTTGATTGTGTATAAATTTTAGGATTCTTTATTCTGTTTTTGTGAAAAATGTCACTGGAATTTTGATAGGAACTGCACTGAATCTGTAGATTGCTTTGGGTAGTATGGACATCTTAATAATATTAATTCTTCCAATCCATGAGCATGGAATATCTTTCCATTTATTTGTGTCTTCTTCAGTTTCCTTCATCAATATCTTATAATTCTTAATGTATAGGTCTTTCATTCTTTTGTTAAATTTATGCATAGGTATTTTATTCTTATTGATACAGTTGTAAATTAGGTTATTTTTAATTTCTCTTTCTGATAGTCTGTTATTAGAGTATAGAAATACAGAAGATTTTAAAAAAATATTAGGTACTTCATGAATTTGTGTATTATCTTGTGCAGAGATCATGCTGATCTCTGTATTGTTCCAATTTAGAATATGTGCTGCCAAATGAGCACCAAAATATTTTTATATATTGGTTTTGTGTCCTGTAACTTTACTGAATTTATTAGTTACAGCAGTTTATTTTCTAATTCTAATTTAACTTTTGATTTTGTTATTTCAAGTATTGCTTATAAGCTTGTTAGTTTACAAATATTTGGGAATTTTTAAGTTATCTTCCTATTTCTGATTTCTAATATAATACCTTTGAGGTAGAGAATAGCTTGCATATTCTTTGAGTTCTTTAAAATTTATACAGTTTTGTTTTATGATCCAGAATATAGTTTATCCAAATAAATGGTCTATGTATACTTGCAAAGAATATGTATTCTGCCTTTGTTGGATGGAGTGTTCTTATAAATATCTTTTGGATCATGTTGGTTGATAGTGTGGTTCAAATTTAATTTTACTAATTTTTTGTCTACTTATTCTAGCAATTTGAGAAAAGGGTATTGAAATATCTAACTATAATTTTAGATTTATCACTCTTCGAAGTTTTGTTTTTTATCCATGTAATTTGATACTCTGATATTTGGGGCATGAGTGGGTAAGATTTTTATGTCCTTCTAATGCAACAAACATTTTATTATTATGAAATAATCATTTTGGTCCATGGTAATATTATGCTTTGAAATCTATTTTATCTGATATTAATACAGCCCCTCCAGCTTTCTTTTGGCCAGTGTTAGCATGATATATATTTTTTCTATCTTTCTACTTAACTTATTTGTGTCTGTGTTTCAAGTGTATTTCTTGTAGGCAGTATTAGGTATTGCTCTTTTATCCAATATGACAATATCTCCCATTTAATTTGGGAGTATTTATCCATTTATATTTAATGTGATTATTGGTATTATCAAATTTAAATCCATCATCTTTTTTTTTAATTGTGTTGTGGTAGTCACTGTAAAATACATCATTAGTTTTTGATGCAGTGTTCCGAGATTCATTGTTTATGTACAACACCCAGTGCTCCATGCAAAACGTGTCTTCTTTAATACCCACCACAAGGGTCACCCAACCCCCCCACCCCCTTCCCCTCTAAAACCCTCAGTTTGTTTCTCTGAGTCCACAGTCTCCCATGGTTCATCTCCCCCTCCAATTTGCCCCAATTCACTTTTCTTTTCCTTCTCCTAATGTCCTCCATGTTATTACTTAAGTTTCACAAGTAAGTGAAGCCATATGATAATTGACTCTCTCTGCTTGACTTATTTCACTCAGCATAATCTCCTCCAGTCCCATCCATGTTGATGCAAAAGTTGGGTATTCATCCTTTCTGATAGCTGAGTATTCCATTGTATATATGGACCACATCTTCTTTATCCATTCGTCTGTGGAAGGGCATCTCAGCTCTTTCCACAGTTTGGCTATTGTGGACATTGATGCTATGAACATTGGGGTACATATGGACCTTCTTTTCACTGCATCTATATCTTTGGGATAAATACCCAGTAGTGCAGTTGCCAGGTCACAGGCATCAGCCACAGCAACTTCTTTCAAGACACGTCTCCAAAGGCAAAGGAAACAAAAGCGAAAATGAACTTTTGGGACTTCATCAAGCTATAAAACTTCTGCACGGCGAAGGAAACAGTCAACAAAACAAAGAGGCAAACCATGGAATGGGAGAAGATATTTGCAAATGAAACTATAGACAAAGGGCTGATATCCAAGGTCTATAAAGAACTTCTCAAATTCAACACCCAAAAAACAGATAATCATGTCAAAAAACGAGCAGAAGACATGACAGACACTTCTCCAAAGAAGACATACAAATGGCTAACAGACACATGAAAAAAATGTTCATCATCACTGGCCATCAGGGGAATTCAAATCAAAACCACATTGAGATACCACCTTACACCATTTGGAATGATGAAGATTAACAAGGCAGGAAACAACAAATTTTGGAGAGAATGTGGAAAAAAGGAGAACCCTCTTACACTGTTGGTGGGACTGCAAATTGGTGCAGCCACTTTGGAAAACAGTGGAGATTCTTTAAATCCATCATCTTGCTTTTGGTTTTGTTTGTCCTATCTGTTCTCCAGTCTCCTTTTCTTCTTTCTTTGTCTTCTTTGGGATTTATTACATATTTTAAAAATGACTTTATGCTATATTCTTTGTTGGCTTTATCTTATTATTTTTGTGGCTGCTTACAATTTTACTTCTCTAACTTCTCTTGGTCTGATCTGCACTTACACAAGTTTAAGCATCAGTATCTCCTGAAATTTTGTGCCCTACATACCTCTTCTGTCTCACTCTGGTCCTAGCTCTGGTTTTTATGTCTTTATTTGCTAACTCAAACCTCTATAAGTTTGTAGGTTAGATTGAATTGATTTATCTTTTCATTGGGAGTTCTATTTTCTTGCTTCTTTGCATATCTGCTAATTTTTTTTATTGATGCTGGACATTATGAGTTTTACGCTGTTGGGTAATGGATATTTTTGTATCCTCTTAAATATTCTTAAGCTTTGCTTCAGAATACATTTAGGTATTTGGAAACAGTTTGATGATTTTGAGTCTTGTTTTGAAGATTCTTTTAGGAGCGTGCATTTAAAGCATCCTTAGGATCTTAAGATTAGTATTAACTATTACTGAGGCTCCATGAATTTCAGTGTTTTTAGTATGGTTGGTGTGAACAGGCAATATTCTCAGTCTTCTTTTGATGCCAGGCACCATTGCCTCCAATCCTTGGGGTCTGTCTTTTCATGGCCTTAAATTGTTTGTTTACAAGCATATGCTGATCAGTTCTTAGCTGAGGAGTTGAGGCATGTCCTCTGTGGTTGTTAAGAGTTTTCTCTCTTAGCAGCTCTTTTGTACTCAGCACTGTTCTGTAGACTCTGGTGGACTTGGTCTTCCTGGTTCTCCATTCCATCTCCTCACCTTAGGAAGTCTGCAAGGCTCCTCCTTAGTTTGAACTCCTGTGCTTTGCCTTGGAATTTGAATGTCCAGGATGATAAACTGGGGCAACTTTAGGGCTTGCTTTATTTTTTCTCCATCACTCAGGAATCATTATCTTCAGTTGCCTTAAGTACAGTGTCTTGCAGATATTTGTTTTACTTATTTTATCAGTTTCTGCTGCTGTTATGTTTCAGGTGGAAGGATAAATCGAGTCCTTGTTACTTCCTCTTGGCTGTAAGCAGAAGCCTCTATTTTACCCATACGAAAGCCCAGTTTTAAGCATACATACCACTTCTGTTTAAAACCTACTTGTAGAGGTTACCTGGAGAAACTGAAATTCACATCCTCTTCAATCTGTCCCATCAGAAATATGCTCTCATATTATGCTCTCATTAAGTATGCTCTCATTAAAAACCTTTAAACTCTAATTTTGTTACTTGAAAGTCAGAGCATAATTTATCAATGAGTCATTACAAATTTCAACTGATGGTTTCACCACATATGAATAAAAATCATCACTTTTATAAATGTTTTATTTATAAACCGTAAGTATATTTTACTGTTCACTTCTAGTACACACAAACACATATCACATATTTAGGGACGTGGATAGAGAGAATGGAAGTGCACTGGATTTTGAACAGGACAGATTTGGTTTTTTGAACCTAGTCAGCCAAGCTCCCCTTTCCTCTCCATCCCTGTTTTGTAAGCATTATATGGGGTACGTGAAGTTCTAGAATATTCAGTAGGTGTTAATAGCTTCCAGACATCTCTCTTCTCCCCATCCTCACTATAACCCACTTCTGCTCCCTCGTTTTATGTAATTTCTTTTGGCTGAAATAACCATGAACAATATAACATCAGGGTTATTTCTGAAATACATTGAAATCCCTTTCAGGGTTAGTATTGGGTGGGTAGATGAACAGTGTTCTGTAGTCAGTTTTGGGGGCAGCATTTTGCCATATAGAGTTGTTTTTCTTCAGGGAATGCACTTTTCCTTAGTGGCAGATCTGAGTCACCAGCACATTTGTGGAGTCACAGCTTCTCAGAGGAGCCAAGACCTTGAGAGATTAGAGGAATGGTACAGCTCTGGCTCCCTGCCAGAGGCCAGGGTTACCTGTGGAGGAAAGGTGACTAGAATGAGCTCATGGCAGGTGGTGGTAGAGCTGGATTTAGAATCTCCTGTTTCCTGATGCTGGGATTGCTCTTGTGCTGTGAAGGATTCTATCCCCTCAGAGAATGTGTTTCACACAATTGGCAGCAGTTAATTAGAGTCATTTGGGGTTCATCTGGACTGTGACTCAACTAGTGAGGGACTCAAATGCTTTCAGTGTCATCTCAGTTCTGTTGGCAGCAAAGAGGACAAACAGAAATCACCTGATTGTGTCCATTCTCTTCTTATGTGTAAGATAAGGCCTGCCAAGTTATATTATGCCCTCAGTCCCTGTTGCCATGAATTCACAGTTCAACATCTCCTTCCCGCTTCACTAAAAAAAAAAAAAAAAAAAATCACACATTTCTCTATTAACCAAAATGTGAAAGTCAGAGTTAGAAAGAAGAATTTTTAAATTTCTATAGTGTCTCCTACTAAAGACAACCACTGTTAACATTTGGGATACTTTTTCCCATTAAAAAAAAATCTATGATGATTTTTTGCTTTCTGTTTTTTTTTTTAAGATTTATTTATTTATGTTAGAGAAAGAGAGAGAGAGAGAGGGAGGGAGAATGAGTCTCAAGCAGACTCCAGCAGTCCCCACTGAGTGCAGAGCCTGACTTGGTCAGGGTGGGGCTCAGTCCCAGGACCCTGAGATCATGACCTTAGCCAAAGTCAGACGCTTAACCAACTGAGCCATCCAGGGGCCCTTGTGTGTATTTTGTTTTGTTTTGTTTTAATATATAATTGTGACCATAGTCCATAAACAATTTCATGTTCTGCAGTTTTCATCTTAAATTGCAATAGAAGTTTTCCCCATAGTTACTATAAATTCTTTATAAAAATAATTTTAGTGGCTATAGAATATTAACAACTGGACTTACAACTTCTACTATAACTGAATTCTAGGACTGAAAGTACTAAAGAAAGGTCTAGAATGTTTGATAACATATTATTTAAATAACAAAATAATCCATGAATATTATATAAACATGTATGAATAAAATAATCAAATGTCCAAAAGAACAGAAAATAAAAACATGTAGCCACATTCTGCACCTCTTCTAACCCATCATCCTCTGTTAACCATCTATAACTTCTGTTTTTCTGGAAATTGCCTCTCCAACTATAAGGAAGATTTGTCAAGCATTCTAAACCCCTGTCTAGTAATTTCAGTCTTCGTACTCACTAACAGTAAAAGATATATATCCAGCTATCTAGATACCTAATAAATTGCCCAGATAGGTATCATGCAGCCACTAAAATTATTTTTATAAAGACTTTTATAAAGCAAGGAACCAAGCATGCTTCTATTCTTGATTTATCAACCAAGACCCATTTATTAAGTCCTTAATATTAAAGTGAAGAATTTAGCTCACTTAAGGTATCCAGTATTTTTCACTTTTCCCTCCTCTCAATTTTTAATATTTATGCTATTACAATTGCTATTACAAGTAGTTGTTATTTTGATGAATTTGAATTATGTGCTTACACATCTATTTCTTGGCTTGTCCACTCCTGAGGCATCTTACGGCTCTTGCATCACACAGGAGGAAAACCATGCACTCCTCTGCTTCCTCCAAGCTTCCTTTCCTCCTTCCCACTGTCAATGTCTTGAAGCGTCACCTCTTTACATGACAGGGTTGGTAAGCTTTCAGTGAGGTTGTTACTGACCTGAGACTGTTTTTGGAGCTGCATTTATCAGACTTGCACTAAAATTGGAAATCCAGTGGTAGAAGGACCAGCCAATACTTTACATTCCAGAAGAAGGTGGGGCATAAATGTCCCCATTCAGTGACTGTATCCCATGAAATCTGTTTAATCCAATACAGCAGGTCAACTAGAGGGACACTGGCCATGCTTTCTGCTGCTCATCTTTTGAGAATCTCTTGCTTTTATGGAGGAAGTGTTCACTGGAATTGGGGTAAGGAAAACACTAGCAGCAGCTTCCTTCACTCATCTCCCTCCCTGCCTGTGCAGAGAGCTCCTCTTTCTCAGGGACTGTGTAGACAGATTGGGGGTCCCTCTGAACTAACTGCTCCCAGGGAGCAGTTAGTTGTGGGTGCCCATTCCCCTGATGATCCCTGGGTGCAGGCTGGCTCCAGCTGCCTCTCTTCTACTGCTGGCTGGGGGAGAGGCTCAGTGACTGGGATTCTTGTGTTCTGGTCAGGAGACTGGTAAAAGAATCCCTCTCAGGGCTATATGAGGGCCACAGGTGGGAAGTGCATTGGTGTGAAGCCTGGCAAACAGGTGGGGGTCCTTGTGCTGAGCAGAACCTGGCTTCTTCTAAGCCACCTGGCATCCATGTTCTCCCTGGCAGGTCTATACCCAGGGTTTGTTTCTGCTTGTTCTTGTCACTGTTCTAGTTCCTGGGGACATGAACAAAAAGGAGGAGAGTCCCTGTAGAAGCTGAAATCATTGGAGGGAGGAAGACAACAAGCAAAATCAATGCTATTTATGGTGTGGGGCACCCGAAGTTGGTGGATGTGATGGATAGTATAGCACAGGGAAGGGGGGCACCTGGGTGAGCATCACCTTGATCCGGCTCTCCCTCAGGCTCCCCACTGTCGCCCTTTCTTGCATCGTGCGTTCCCCACTCTTCCTGGTGTTCCCAATCCCTGAGCAGGGAGATTCCTGGCAGCTCTGGGGGTGTGGGGGGGAAGTGATGGACAGACTGCAGCAGTGAGAGGAAAGGAGTCTCCCAGCTCCAGTCAGGTGCTGCTGGGAAGGAAGTGCAGGAGAAGGGTTGAGATCAGGGTTCCCCCATGAGACATTCTCAGGCACATCCCTCAGCTGCCAGGTTGGCTCCTGAACTGGGCTCCTTTCGCATGGAGGAAAAGAGGGTGTATCTTCCTCCCTTGGTGGGTGCAGCCCCAGAAGGCAAGCTGGGACTGGGTGCTGTGGGATTGCTGGCAGGCAGTGCTCTCAGCATTACCGGGGAAGTTGCCAGCACAGGCAGAGATGGTCCCAGGCTCCCTAGCCACTAGCTTTATCACTTTAGTCCTCAAATAACCTGCCAAGCCTCTTTAGTGAGACGGGAGTCTTCCTCCCCAGTTGCCGTGGCCTGGCATGAGGCTGACTCAGTCATTCAGTAGGCGCTGACTAGATGTGCCAGGCTCAGGCTCTGTGTGGGCATGACCCTGTGCTGCACGCTGCCGCCAGGCACAGAGAGGGCCCTGTGGGTTCTGCCTGGCTGTCATCATTCCTCATCAGTCCTACAAAGAGGGAGGAGTGGGCGAGGGCTCTGAGAGGGTGCCAAGGAGGACATGGGGAAGGAGAAGAGCCATTGCAGGCAGGGCACTGTGTGGACAACGCAGGGGGGTACACAGAGCAGAGACTGGGCACCTGAGTTGGTGGGAGAAGAGAATTAAGATATTTTCAGGACAGCTGGGGATGTCTTTTCATTATTCTTTTGCTCAAAATAGAATTATCTTTCAAGATCAAATTTGACAGGCAGCCTAGGCGTTTTGCCTGGGCTGTCTGGAGGAACTAGCTTCCTCGCCTACAGATACTTTTTTTCCTTCCAAAGGAAGAGGAGGTAACATTCTGCTGGTTTAAAAGAAAGTGGGAGGAGGGAGATGTGCAGTGGATGAATTTAGAAGGGTGAGGCTGGGTAAGGTGGGCAGGGGAAGCTGGGATAAAGCCCTTTACTAGTCTGAAAGGCTGAGCAGCCCTGTACTGATCATTTTGCCCCCTGTGTCCTCCCCTAGAAAAGTGAGTCTTGGACCCTGGGGCCCCGAGGGATGCAGCCCCATAGCACAGGCCCCTGGCTCAGATGTCACCATGAAGACAAGAAGAAAGCTCAGTCTGAAAACCAGGCAAGCAAAAAAGAGACAGAGACAGGGAGAGCATGTCAGGCACTTGGGGTGGGGGACAGGGAATGAGGGAGGGGTAGTCAGAGATAGCAACAGGGAGGCTCCAGGTCAGAAATCAGGAGTCCAGGCCTGGTTTGGCCACTGCTGTCCTCAGTTTCCCTGTCTGGAAGAGTGAAGTGGTGTAAACCTTTCTTGCCCTTGCTTGGGTGGTCCAGGCAGCAGCTCTGAGGAAGGCTCTGCATTGTCCCTGTCACCCTCTGTAGCTCCAGACCCTCCATCTGGGATGCCACCTGTTCTCACTGTTCTCCCTGGGGCTACTCTGGGTGAGCACCGATTCCAAGTGGTGTCCTCTCTGGGCTGCTTTCTCTCTGCTAGGGGGTGGGCATCCCAGGGCTAGAGCTTCTCCTTAGTAGAGGTGACCAGGAGGCTGGTGATCAGTACAGGGCTGCTCAGCCTTTCAGACTAGTAAAGGGCTTTATCCCAGCTTCCCCTGCCCACCTTACCCAGCCTCACCCTTCCCTTGTCCCTGCTCACCAGTAAGGCTTGGACCTAGGAAACATGATGCAGGTGACTTATTTTTGCAACAAAAACAGAGGTGCTTTCCTGCTGGGCTTTGAATTTAGAATGAGGAAAATACTGCCTAAATCCCACATTTGGAGGATTAATAAAAATAGTTCAGTAAATGCTCAAGACAGCGCCTAGTACAGCATGCACTTTCCAAGGCGAGAACTGTGACCTCAGAGAATGGGAGCCACTATGTGTCCAGTGCTCACAGACCTTCCAGGCCTCTTGTAACTGAGGCCTTCACCAGGTGAGTGGGGACTGGGATGGAGCCCCTTATGGGCTGTAGTGGTCCATCCCCTCATCTGCCTGGCTGGCTTTGGCCTCTGTCTCCTACTATTCAATGGTCACCTGTGCTCAGCACTAGCCAGCCTTGCCCCTCCCCTGGACACACAGCCAGTCACTGACCTCTGTGTAGTGCTGGTCTATGCCCTGTGCTCAGAGCTGGAAGAAGACCTGAAGAGCCAAGCATGGTAGTGCTGGCTAGCTCTTGGGCAGAAGGAAGTCCGGGGACCTATGGAGAGAGAGGGAGGGAGTGAGGTGCTCAGGGCAGAACTCCAGCATCCTCCTAGTTGACATGAAATGAATTGGAGAGTAATGCAGGGAGGGCACTTGAAGGTGTTCCAGATGCCACAGCAGCAAGTGCAGAAGCCTGAAGGCGAGACAAAGTGCAGACCCACCACTGCACATGGTCAGAGGGTCCAGACAGAGCTGGCAGGGAAGGTGGAGCTTGCATCTCAAAAGGTGGGGTGGGCAGGCCCAGGGGTCTGACTTTGCCCACTCTGGGAGGCCAGGTAGGGAGGAGTATGCCCAGATGGCGGGCTCCTGTGCTGTTCCTCCATGGCCCAGCTCTTCCAGCCACCCCTGACTCAAAAGGAGTGATGGCTATGTTTCCCAGCCCCCATGGGCACCCTGTGCTGTGCACTGAGCCATTTGGCCCCATCTGTCTGCTCTTCCCTGGGCTCTGAGTTCAGTCATGTCTGTCCTGCCTCTAAATCCCATTTGCACCTGTGCTGGGCCTGTGGCACACTTGATGTGTGTGTGGAATGGATCAGTGCAGGAATTAAAAGTCTCAGGGGAAATTTTCCAAAAGGCAAGAAGGGGGTCCTTTTTAAACAAGGGAAATTGAACATATGTAGTGTTCTGTCTCCTATCAAAATTTCATTTAAATGACAGTAAAGGAGTAAAAAGAGCAAAAACTTACAAGAATAAAAAGAGAACCAGGGAGGATATAACACGCGTACCTGAGAGATAGTGTGGGTTCGGCTCCAGACTATCTCAATAAAGTGAATATTCCAAGAGAGCAAGTCAGATGGATTTTTTGGCTTCCCAGTGCATGTAAGAATTATCTTTACATTATGTTATAGTCTATTAAGTGTGTAATAGCATTATGTCTGAAAAAACAATGTACATACTTTAATTAAAAAATAGTTTATTGCTAGAAATGCTAATCTGAGCTTTGAGCAGGTTGTAATCTTTTTGCTGGCAGAGGGTCTTGCCTGGATGTTGGTGGCTGCTAACTGATCAGGGTTGCTGAAGGTGGAGTGACAGTGGCAGTTTCTTAAAATAGGACACCAGTGAAGTCCGTGGCATCAATTTAGTCTTCTTTCCATGAACAATTTCTCTGTAACACGTGATGCTCTTTGAGAGCATTATACCCACAAGAGAACATCTTTCAAAATTGGAGTCAATCCTCTCAAAGCCTGCAACTGCTTTATCACTAAATTTATGTAATATTCTAAATCCTTTGTTGTCATTCCAACAATCTTCACAGCATCTTCACCAGAGTAGATCCCTTCTCAAGAAACTGCTCTCTTTGCTCATCCATAAGAAGCCACTCTTCATCTGTTCAACCTTTATTATGAGATTGCAGCAATTCAGTCCCATCTTCAGGCTCCACTTCTAGTTTTCTTGCTATTTCCACCACAGCTGCACTTATTCTCTCCATTGAAGTCTTGAACACTTCCAAGCCTTCCATGAGGGCTGGAATTAACTTGTTTTAAACTCCTGTTAATGTGACTATCTTGACCTCTTCCTTTGAATCACAAGTGCTCTTAATGGCATCTGGAATGGTAAACCCTTTCCAGAAGATTTCCAATTAACTTTTCCTCATCTATCAGAGGAATCACTATCTATGGTAGCTTCAGCCTTATGAAATGTATTTCTTAAGAAATAAGACTTGGGCGTCAAAATTTATTCCTTGATCATGGGCTGTGGAATGGATGTTGTGGTAACAGGCACGCCAACATTAATTTCGTACATCTCCATAAGGGGTCTTGGGTGAGGAAGTGCATTTTTGATAAGCACTCATATTTTGAAAGGAATCTTCTTTTCTGAGCAGTAGGTCTCAAGAGTGGACTCAAAATCTTCAGTAAACCATGTTACAAATGGATGTACTGTCATCCTGGCTTTGTTGTTCCATTTGTAGAGCACAAGCAGAGTAGATTTAACCGTAATTCTTAGGGACCCCAGGATTTTTGGAATGGCAAATGAGCATTGGCCTCAACTTAAAGGCATCAGCTACATTAGGGAATAAAAGAGTCAGCCTGTCCTTTGAAGCTAGGCATTGACTCCTCTCTAGCTGTGAAAGCCTTAGATAGCATCTTCTTCCAATAGAATGCTGTTTTGTCTACTTGAAAATCTCTTGTTAGGTGTATTAATTGACCTGTGTTAATGACCTCAGCTGGATCTTATGGAGAATTTGCTGCAGCTTCTACATCAGCGCTTGCTCCATCATCTCTCATTTTCATGTTATGGAGATTACTTTTTTCCTTAAACCTCATGGAGCAGTCTTTGCCAGCTTCGAACTTTTCTTCTGTAGCTTCCTCACCTCTCTCAGCCTTCACAGAATTGAAGAGAGTTAAGTAAGGGGTTTGCACTGGGCTAGGCTTTGGCTTAAGGGAACGTTGTGGCTGGTTTAATCTTCTATCCAGACCACTCAGACTTTCTCTGTATCAGCTGTATGTCTGCTCCGCTTTCTTCTCATTTGTGTAACTGGAGTAGCAATTATAATTTCCTTCAAGGACTTTTCTTCTGCACTCACAACCTGGCTATCTGTTTGGTGCATGAAGGGTAGCTTTCAGCTATCTCAGCTTTTGACATGTCTTCCTCACTAAGCTTATTTCTAGCTTTTTATTTAAAGCGAGAGACAGGCAGCTGGCTATTCCTTTCACCTGAACACTTAGAGACCACTGTAGGATTATCAATTGGCCTCATTTCAATATTGTTGTGTCTCAGGGTAGAAGAAGGCCTGAGAGGAAGAGATGGTTGGTGGAGCAGTCAGAACACACATAACATTTATCAATTAAGTTCACCGTCTTATATGGGGGTGCTTTGTGGTGCCCCCAAACAATTATGATAACATCAAAGATCACTGATCACAGATCACCACAACAAACATAATAATAAAGAAAAAATTCAAAATTTCACAAAACACACAAAAGGTGACACAAACATGAAGTGAGCAAATGCTGTTAGAAAAATGGCATCGATACGCATGCCTAATGCAGGGTGACTGCAAACCTTCAATTTGTGAAAGATGCAGCATCTACAAAGTGCAAAAAAGTAAAGGGCAATAAAATGAGATACACCTGTATCAGATCAGAGGTGTTCAGAATTTTTGGAAGCCTGGAAGTGGATGGAAAAATAGTAAGTGACTTTGGACACTGGAGAAAGCTGAGAGCTAATCATCTATTATTGGTACAAACCTCTAGGAAGGCTCTCGAATTAAAGGTAGGGTGTTGGGGTAGGACTGGAATGGAGAACTGGATAGAAGTTTCAAGGAAAGCTACCCCTGATTCAGGGCCTGATAATGGCCCACCTTAACTGGCTCTGTGGCCTGTGTCTTCTCTTCTGCTCCAGGTGGGACAAGCTGTGGTTTCTGTGCCCCATGGAGATTTGGGAAATAAGGCAGACTATGGTGAAATCACCAGCACCTGGTGAAATCTGTGCCATAAAGCTGGACCCCTGACTTCAGGCCTGGTCACCCACCCCTCCTGCCACTGTCAGCCACGTGACTTGGTGATGGTCTTCCCCTTGGGAGCCCCCCAGCATTCAGGCCTAGGGCAGCCACAGGAGTTATGGAGACCTGGAGGGAAACCCAAAGCTGCCCTGTGGCAGGCAATGCCTTGCCTCTGAGTGCTCCTTGGGCACCAAAGCAGCTGCTGGTCAAAGCTCTTATTTTTCCTGGGCTGCAGATGGGTTTATTGAGACATGTCCAACACAGGCAGGACCATTTATGTTTCACCTCAGGCACACAGTTGGTCCTCTGGATTGGCTGCAAAGCACTAAGCTAAATGCTGAGATTGCCTGTGATGTGAATTTAGCATCCTTTCAGCTTTGCCGCAGCTGTGGGCCTCTGACCCTGCCCCTCCGTGGTCCCCACCAGGAAGAACCTGGGTCTGTGTGTGTAAGGTGCTACCCCTCACCTTGGGTGTCAGTTGCCCTTTCCCAGCATCATCTCATGTAAGACAGCAAGGTGGGCAGTGTGGGGCTGGTGAGAGAAAGGATACCTGACAGCTCCTTCAGAGCTCACCTGGCCAGCAGCCTGTTTGGGAAGACTCAGGTGAACTGGCTCTCCCAGTACACTATATCATTTCCACTATGGTGTTTCCAGAGAGGGGAAAACAAGATCTTTTAGGTGTAAGGAGTGGATCACAAGACTCTTCTTATGAATGCCATTTTCATCCTTCTGGTTGCTCAGGTGGGAAGTCCGGGAATCATCCCACTTCCCTCTTCTCTGGAATCCAGTATCAACAAATATACCCAGAATTTGTATCAACAAATATACCCAAATACTCTCCTCCCACCTCTTGCATTTTCCCTGGTTTGAGCAGCCAGCCACTCCGGCCTAGGTGACTACCATGGCCTACCTGTCCTTGCTGCTTTCACTCTATCCTACTGTTTATACCCGGCACTGCAGTAGGAGTGACCCCGTTACGCCTGAATCATATTGGGTCTGTCTTCTGCCCAAACCCTCAGTGGCTCTCATCCCCTACAGAGTGAAAGCTGAAGTCCCCAAATGCATGTTTATGGCCCTTGTGGATTGTCCCTGCAGTCTACCTTCTTGCTCCTCCCCAGTCAAACTCGTCTATTCCCTGTGGGTGCCCAACTCACCCTGCCCTAGGGCTTTTGCTCTGTGTCTCTGTGCTGGGGACATCCACATATTGTCTCCTACTCCCCTCAGGTTTCAGAGGCCCTGCCAATCTGAGCAGTGGACTGCATCCCCACCCCACCTTGCCTGTTGCCTTTCCCTATTTGGTTTTGTCCGCTGCACTTGTTATTAGCTGACCCTGTTTATATTGATTTGTTTACTGTCATTTTTGAATCTTCTCCCACTGGCATATGAACAGCATGTGGACAAGGATTTCATTTGTTTAGTCAGCTACTGTAACCTCAGTGCTTCTGTCCCAGCATGCACTGACTGGGCCCAGAGTTCCAGGTGAGCACAACGGTACTAGCTCAATGAACACTCCCTGCAGGCAAGCGTACAGTCTTCCTGGGCTAGTCTGCACCGAGTCTTGTGAGGTCCCCTACAGCTTGCAGCCTTTACAGTCCAGCCTGCAGGGAGGCCCAGTCTTGTGGCCTTGGGCAGGTGGCCAGTACGATAGACCTAGCTTCTCACCACTGCCAAGCTACTCTTTCTGATTCAAGCTTGGCCTCTGGTTCCTTGACCAAGTTATTTAAGCTTTTTTAGCCTCAGTGTTCTCATCTGTAAAATGGGGATGATAACATACTTCCCTTAGAGATAGTCATGCTGATGGACAGATTTTCAGAGTGGATGGAGCAGTGGGCCTGGCATTCCAACCTCTGTCCCCAAATGCCACTACCCCATGGAACTTCTCTATGGAATCTGGGCGAAGATTTTCCTTAGCCATGGGCCCTGGATTGCTTAACACTTTGCTTTGTAAATATCCCTGAACATATCCACTCATGAATTCAGCTGATTTGGGGTGCAAGGTACAATATCAATTTCCTATAGATTCATAGCTGACTTTACATCAGTGGTATTCCTTCCACTGCTGCTCTTGAAAATGCCACCCTTTACATTTCATAGATGGTGGGATGCTCTACACCCTGAAAAAGCAAATGGCCAAGTGACATTTTCTAAGAGGGACTATCTACCTCCTTTGCTCATGTTGGAAGAGACCCCTGTTCTTAGGGAATATAGTAAATGATATTATGACAACCTTGTATGGTAACATATGGTAGTGAGATTTATCTTGGTGATAACTTTGTAATGTATACAAATATTGAATAACTATGTTGTACACCTGAAATTAATATAATATTGTATGCCACCTACACTTCAGTTAAAAAAAAAAAACCCTCATTCTTTCTGTGGGACATGTGCAGTCCTGTTCTCTGAACTTTATGGGTTGTTCTTGGGTCATGTGACTTGATAAGGAGGAGGCTTTCAGCTTTTTTGTCAGAACAAGAGGTTCTTGATCGGAATGCAGCTGGGACTGGAGACCTACGTCGTGGAACATGAATGCAACACTTTCCATGTCACCCCATTAAACATCCACTTGTTGTCAGGCCCCCAGACTAGTGGACTCTGCTCCCTAGAACTCATCACACGCAAGAGCATCTTTCAAAGACTCAGGACATTACAGACAAGTTTCAGAGAGACTAGAAAGGTACTAAAAGGAGCAAGTCCATGCTAGGGATCCTTGAGTGGCCAAAGGGAGCAGGGAGGTGCAGAGGGTATGGAACTAGGCTCCAGACCAGGCTTTGTTGGGACTGAGCTTCTAGAGAACCTTCTCACAGCCCTGCAGCCGGCCATTCAAGTCCTGCATCTCCCGCTGGGCTCTGGATGAGTCTTTAGTCAGTGAGGAAGACGGAAAACAGATGGGCAGGTGTTGTGCTGTGTAAGGTTATGGAGATGTGATCGAAGATCCAGAGTCGAGGGGTATAGGATAAGGGAGAGGACTCAGCCCAAACTCAGGGAGATCTAGGAGATCCAGCAAGAAGGCTTTTTTGAGGAGTTGCCAGCTGAGGATGAGATGGAACGAGAGCATGAGCTAGCCAGCCTTAAGTGGCAGGCAGAAGTGGTGCAGGAGCTCAGAGGGAGGACAGGAGAAAAGCCTGGAAGTACAATCAATAAGTGTGTGTGTCAGCAATATTATGCAATGAGGGGGTGTGAGCTGGAGCTAGGGAGATGGGAGATATTGCACAGGCACTGGAGCTGGGTATTAATTAATAAGTTTGGCCTTTATATTGCCGACAGAGGGGGACTACTGTGGGGTTTCAGGCCAGGGAATGACAGATCAGATTTGGATTTGACCCAGTGGAGGAGTGTGGATGGGGGCTAGGGGTGGCTGGAGGCACAGAAGCCAAGGAGTCTGTGGCAGCAATCTCAGCCAGATTGGATGTGGTCCTTGATTGGACATGGAAAACAAACCAAAGGGAGAAGTCCTTTGTAGCAGCTATGGGAATAGAAGACACAAGAAGCTCCCTAGCTGATACCTCCTGGAGTCTTCCCTGGGGCCCAGGGTGGCCACCTGGGGCAGTCAGAGGCTCTGGGGCTGCCAGCTTGAAGCATTTCCATGCTGCAGACCTGGCAGGCAAAGTGCTTAAATATTTATTACAAACAGAAATTGATGTCGGAGAACTAAATTCTCAAAAAGGAAATTGAAAGGAAAGGGAGGGTGGGCCTCTGAATTCCAATTTGTAGCACCCAGCCTCTCCATATTTCATCAACTCCTCTGAGTGTGGAGGGACCAGATGTTCAGGACGAGAGCAGGTCCTACTATTCACACTCCAATGCCCCGCCTGGCAGCAGCTCATTATTCAGGGGCTGTGGTAAGGAAGGTCAGATGCAGAGGTGCTTTAAAAAAAGGAGAGTGAATGAAATCATGATGGACAGGGGGAGGACTTGTGTCAAACTGCTGAAAGAATGATATGAGAAGTGAACTGAGAATTGAAATGAACATTGGAAAAAGGCAATGGCAATTTCCAGTGTTTGGAAAGAGCATTGACTATGAAATCACCTAGACCTTCATCCTTTTACCAGCTCTGAGAACTTGAGAAAATGTCTTAATGTCTCTGTACTCAGTGAATTACAAATAATATAATCTACAACCATCATTATCAGCATTATCACCATCACCATTATTATTACCACCATCACCATAATGACCACCATCACTACTATAATATTACCATGAACATCAGCACCATCATCATCATCACCACTACCATCACCACCATCATTACATAACCATTATTATCACTACCATCATCATCACTATCATCACCATCACCATCATCATCACCGCTATCACCACCACCATTATCATCATCACTATCATCATTACCACCATTACCATCATCACCGTCACCATAATTATCATCACCATCAACACTGTCATCATCATCACAATCACTATTATCACCATCATCATATCACCATCCTTATCATCACCCCACCATCATTGTGATTATCACCACTATCAACATTATCATTATCATCATACTGAGCACTTACTGTGTGACCCACACATAGTATGATCTATTTTCAAAACAATGGTATCATTGTAGACTATTGTCTATATATCCCCTTGCACAGTTGAAGAAATTGAGGCATAATAAGTTGACCAAAGTCAATAAGTGGCAGAATGGTTCTGCCTGACAGCATAGCACCCAGCATCTCCTGGGTTGAATGTTTCTGTATTAAATACATTCATGTTTGCACATGGCTAGGGGAAGTAGGCCTTATTACATGGGGTTTCTTATTACATGTGTCTTACTTAGTGAAGAACAGCTGTACTATGGCCTTGTCCAGGGTTGGCATGAATCAGGTTGAGCCCCGTTAAAGCAGAAACAAAGTCCAAAGACATTTTGGGGACCCTACTGTGTGCTGGGCAATGTGCTGGGAAGCACTGGTGATACAGCCCTTGACACAAGTACCAAGAACAATGTCTCCATGTCTGTTGCCTGGATAAAGGGGTGGTTAACCTGCATGAGGGGCACATGCTAGAGGGGCCTGGAGACTCTCTCTGCTGCTGCCCAGTGAGCCACAGATTGGTGGCTGCTATATCAACTCCCAGAAACAAAGGTGGAGAAAGAAGAGCTTGGTCAGCAACTGCAGTGGTGCTGGTAGAGGCCAAAGGCCTGCTGGCTCCTGTTCAGGTGCTCAGGTGGGTGTTTGGCAGCCATACCCAGGTCCTGGGTTGGTTAGCAGAAATGGCTTGAATCAGAGAATTGGTCTTTGACATTTTGAGAGCAAATGGCTGAGGAATTTGAGTACATTTTAATTACTTTAATAAAGTACACCCTATAGAATGTATTTTTATGACAGAAGGAAGGAGGAAAGGGCCTTGCAATTATTCCAGCCCACTGAATAATTTATTTCATGCACTGTAGAGTCACCTCAGACATATAGGAATTATCCACTGTGCTGTTGGCAAAGGAGAAAACAGGCAGAAAAGGGAGACTTTTTTTCTTATTGGGCTAGTCTTTTGCATCTTGTTAAAGGGTCTAAATTTATTTTCAAAATCTAAGTCAGAGTTTTACCATCCAAAGATGAACCTTTTGTTAGTATTTTGTAAATGTACTCTTTTAGTCTTCTTTTGTTATTTTTGTTAAGAAAAGAAGGACAACAAAAGGAAGCAATGGAGGCTTAAGAAGTATTTGGGGGAAGGAGGGACCCTCAGGGCATCCTGAGGGTGATGTGATGCTGTAGAAAGTGGGTTGGTTTGTGATTGGGTAAATGCAGGTTAAATCTGCCCTCTGCTCATAACTTTGACAGCCACTGAGTCTCAGTCTCCTTGTCTTCAAAGTAGAGACCAGAGTACCTATCTGTCAGGATCTGCAAGGTTAAGTGGGGTGAGCTGTAGGAAGCACTGGCAGGTGCTTCAGTAGGTGGCCATCCCTCAATTGCCCAAGACCTGGGTGCTCTGGGCCATACAGAAGACATGTCCTGTGCTCCATGGGTGCCTGGGATCAAGTAATTACCCTAGTATGGACAGATGTATGGTGTGTGTGCATGCATGCTCGTGCACACACACACACACACACACACACATAAATAGTGGAGCTGGGGACACAGCTAAGGACAACCAGAGGACCCACCAGCCACCCAGGAAGCATTCGAAAGGTGAGGAGCATTTCAGAGCCAATACAGGGTGTGCAAGCCTCTGCTGTCTGCATGAGCTGTTTGCCATGGCCAGACCCTTCCATCCAGTGCACATCCTGTGGGAGCTTTTGAGGAACACAGGCTCCACACAGTCCCATGCCCCCCAAGGCCAAGCAGAGACTCTACTGCAACTGAAGGAAGAGACATCTCACTGCCACCAGGAGTGTTGGCCTTGGCCGCTGCTCTCTTCTTAGCTATCGTTATCAACCTTGGTAAGCACCATTGGCCACAGGCCCTGTGAGGCTCTGAGATGGCTCTTAAGACATGGGTGTCATGTATGTGGGATAGACTGAGTGTCCTTGCCTTGAAAAATACTTGGGAGAACATGGTAGCTGTGTCTGCAGTGGACAAAAGAGTATGTTCTGGGCACAGTCTTCGTGGCTCTGAGGGGCCAGGTGCTGGCCTTCAAGACTCAGAGAGGAGATGTGAGGTCCAGCATGTCACAGGCATGTTCCTTTCTGTCTGAAGTGGAGGCAAGGCCAGCGCTGTCTGCAGCATGTCTGAGAAGTCCATTCATTTGTGGCATACTCATTCATTCCGTCCGAATTGTCTGAAGCCCACTTCCCAGGGGCCCTGTGCAGGTGAGTGTGGAGGGTGAGAGATGGCTGGCATCCCCCTGCCGCCCAGTGTCCCTGAAGGAGGCATGTGTTCCCTCTACTTGCATCAGGGCTGGCTCCAGGCTGCTTTGACCAACAGAGAATAGATGGCAAGAGGGCCCAACTATGCAGAGGGCTCACGAGGAGCTTGTACAGGGAGAGGGGGGCCTATTCCCCGAGGCCAGGGGTGGGTCCCGCTGGAATGTGCTGCTCCCACAGCCCAGGGGGAGGGCTAAGGTCCCAGAGGACAGGTGCCAGGTGGATTCTCTGAAGGGAGCCCTCCTGCTCTCCTTTCCTCACTCCTGCTCAATTATGGGGCCCTGAAAAGTATGCCTTGTTTTGGTCTGCATTCCTAATTTCTAATTGGAAATTGGAAGATATGGAAATGTATAAAGGAAAAGTAGAATTCATCGGTAATGCTCCCACTAAGAGATAACTCCTATTATAGTCTGATAATTTCCTTCTTATTCTTTCAAGAATCACTCTTTTGAGGTAAAGACTACAGGCAAAGAACAGGAATTCCCACGTGCTTGGGAAAAATGCCAATCCCAGTGGCCTTCTGGGCTGTGCAGTACATTTAGGCAGCTTACCTACCCCTCTGTGCCTCAGTTCCCTCCTCTGAAATGGGGATAATAAGAATCTTTACTTCACAGACCATCTTTGGAGCATTCATTGTCCTGCTAAAGTTGAGCTGGGGTCACAGGGGACACTATGAGAGCTTTGGTGCTCTTATGACTGTGCTGAGAACTGGGGTCTGCCAGGCCCTCATTGGGGTCAGTGCACTGTGCCTCTTCTCTGGAACTGGGAATGCCACACCTCTGCCCCAGAACAGGCACACGGCCAAGGACTGGGTGCCCCAGGGGAGCCCCACACTTCCAAGCAGTCTGTGCTTGGGGTCTCGCCCCCCATCAGGGTGAGACTGACTGTACCTGAGGTCAACCTGAGTTGGCCCTTTCCAGGTGGAAGCTGCTTGCGTTGTCTCACAGAGCTCCCTGGAAAGCTCACCTAAGACATGTTGACATCCATGCACATCTAAGCTCCAGGCTCTGCTTCTCAGGGACACAACCCAAGGCAGTGGTATGAGCTTCTTGTGTAACTGAAAACAACACAGACTTACTAGTTTACCTTCCTGTAGGCCAGAAGCTTGAAATCAGCTTCACTGGGTATTAAGGCGTCACTATGGCTGGGTTCCTTGTGGAACCTCCAGGAGAGAATCCCTTTCCTTGCATTTTCCAGCATCCAGAGGCCACCACACTCCTAAGCATGTGGCCCTTCTTCCATCTTCACTGCTTGTCCTCCAAACTCTGCTTCTGTCACCCTCTCTTGTCTGATTCTTCCTTTGGTTATATCAGGCTATGTCTGTAATCTGAATAATCTACCATCTCAAGATGCTTAACTTTATCACATCTGTACAGTCCTTTCTGCCATGGGAAGTGACATTCTCAGGTTCTGGAGATAAAGACAGGGACATCTTTGAGGGTCATTACTCAGTTGCCTCCAACAACTGTTGTTACTGTCAAAATTCTCCTCCCTCCTGTGTGGACAGGGGCACTGTGGGAGCCAGGGAAGGGCAACAGGCCAACGGCTTGATGCAGGGGTCCAGGGCAAGCTTTGGGCTGTACCCTATGCTCTTCCTCCTCTACACCAAACATGAAATCAGACCTGGTTCCTCTCTGCTCCAGCCCTCCAGTGGCTCTCATCCCTCTGGGAAACTCTCAGGCCCTTGCTCATGCCTGTTTTGCCCCGCTGATCACTTGTAGTTTCCTGAACATTCCAACCACACTCCTGCCCAGGGTCTTGGCACATAGTGTTCCTTCTGCCAGACACCCATCCCCGGACTTCCTGCATTTCTTTCAAGTCTTGGCTGAAGATTATGTGATGGACCTGTACTCCCTAACTCTTCAAACTGGCCCCACCCCCACTTTTACTCCTCTTTTTTTTTACTTCTTGACACTTTTGTGCAGCTGACATAGGTTTATTTGGTTATTTGTTTTGCTTCTGTGACTGTAGAATATAAACGTCTGAGGTCAGGAACTTTGTATCCCCAGTGCCTAAAACACTGCAAGTCTAGGCAAATATGAAATGAGTAAGGGAAGGAGTGAATGAGTGAATGAACAAATGCATGAATAGATGAATGAATGCCTTATACCTTGGAGAAAAGGTCCCCAAACATAAGATCCAACATCAGCAAGGTGGGAAAGAAAACTCTGGCTTGGGATTCCTGCTTCAAATTATCTGGCTGCGTCCCTGCTCCCCAGAGCACGCAGCCGACTGGGAAAGGTGCCACGTGACCCCTTCTGGAATTGACCCCAGTGTGTTTGGGGATCAGGGCTGTGGCTGCCCACCCAGGAAAAAGAAATGGTTCTTTTTAAAGCCAGGTGGCATCAGCACCTCCACCAGGAGGTTCCTCCAGTGTTGTAAGCTTCTTCATGACGTTGGACCTGAAGGGAAAAACGTGCTCTGTAAATATGCTCTCACAGACTTAAAATTAAATTCTACATTTTCCTGAGCTCATGGGAACTGACACTGCTATTAGTCTGTAATTTGTTTCTCCAAATTCTTCTATTTTAAGAAATTAAGCAGGAGGAGAATAGGGTGAGAAACAAAAGGGAGGGAGGGGCTGGGAGGAAATGAGGACACCCCAAAGGCAGACAGGATAGGGGGCGGGGAAGGCGGCTTGCAGAAGGAGGGGAGGTGGAGGAGGGAAGGGAGAGAGACTGCTGAAGCCTGTGCTCTGGTCTTTTCTTCCCCGCGGTCTCACTGTGGGTATTTCTAGCTGGGAATGTCTTTGCTGCCAGTGCTGTGTAGAGGCCCATGGTAAAGTCATAGTGGTTGCTGTGGCATTGGGGCCAGGTCTAGGTGAGCCTTCACTGGCACTGGCTGCCCTCAGTGACTAGCCTGACCTGCGCAGCGTCAGGGGGTTTGGCAGAGCATGTTTCTTAAGAAATGTGAGGAGAGGAGCTTCTTATGCTTCTGCTGCCCTCTGGGCATGTGGCAGTGCTTCTGGACGGCTGGCTGTGCCCTCCAAAAGTACAAACCCCACAGCTCTTTGAAGGGACTAGGTCAGTGGGTCCTCAGATGAGTGGGGATCTGGCTTTCTTGGTGGTATGGACACCCTCAGATGTGAGCAGCTGCTAGTTCCTGACAGCTCCCATATTTTCACAGGAAACTGATCTACTGATTTCAATTAACCTTAGGATCATATCTATTACAAAGACTCACCAGGGTGAGTGCTGCACATGGTTGCACATGGTGTTGCATCACCAGGTGCTTACTATGGATGGGTAGTACATCACTGCTCAAGGAGGTAGGGAATGAGCCCTGAGTTGGTATATTTGGGTTGAGAGCTGTCTGGGCCAAGAATAGTAAGTGCAAAGGCCCTGAGGAGATATGCTCCTGGATTGTTTGAGGAGCAGCAAAGAGTCCAGAGTGGAGTGAGGTTGAGAGAGAAAGATAGGGGTCCTGCTCAGAGGTCCTGAACAGGATGGGGGCAGATGGGGCCTTGGAGGCAACTGTGAGGACTTTGCCATCACTATGAGTGAGACAGTTGGGGCTTGAAGCGAGGAGGGCCCTGGCCTGAACTACAATGTGGGAAGATACCTTTGGTGATGTGCTGTGGGGAGACCGTCAGGGGTAGGGGTTGGGGGAAAGACAGCTGTGTTAAGAGGCAGGAGATGGGGGTGAGCTTGGACCAGGATGGCAGCAGGCAGGGCAGGCTTAGAGAAATGGCTGGATCCAGGTTTATGGTATTAGGAGGGTAAAGGCCTTGGCTTTGTTGCTGTGGGATGAGGAATGGGAGAGGAAAGTAGGAGCCACAGCTGATGGTGGTTGTATCAGAGGCAGGTTGAGGGAGGGGCAGGTCTGGGAGGAGATGGGTGCAGAGGACAGGGATGTATGATGGGAAGCATGTGCATTCCTGGGCTGTTCAGGCAGGCTGCCATGCCTGCCCAAGTCGACAGAGCTGGGGATAAAGAAGAAGGAGCTTATCCTAGGGGAATACGCATAGCCACCTATTTCCAGTTCCCATTCTTGGCGACCCAGCTGCGCAGGGCCTCTTGACTGAGCAGCTCCAAGTATCACTTGCTGAGGGGTCAAGATGCTCTCAGCTCTGAGACCTGGAATCACCGGTATCCCATCACCATCCTCACTTCCTCTGTCAGGACTTTTTGCAGCCCAAGCCTTGGTGGTGGTTCCTCTCTGCTCATAGGCGAGGCTCCCACGCTGGACTCAGGGGAGCAGGGGCACAGTTTCCCTCCCTCCCTGAGAGTGCCCCAGCCTCTCAGTTCAGCTCCACCTTCACTCGTATTGTCCAGACCCGTGGTGTATTACATTCAGCCCTGGACGCAGGGCTGAAGCTCTGTGGTTTCTCGGTCCAGAAGTGAGTTCTACACTGAGGACAAATACCCACTTGGACGCTGCTGCTGGCGTGCAGGAGGGCATCCTTTTGCTCTGTGGCCAGCCTGGACCCTCTGCAGCGTTGAGGTCAGGGGGACCCCTCTTCACCCCTGACTGCTCAGATCAATCTGAGCCTTAGTTCGTCTTAGATTTGTACCACACCTTTCTTTTAAGGTTTTTCCCTTGAAGCTGCAGGTTACTTTTTCATTATTATTGTTGCTATCACTTTTTAGTTTTTGTGTATCTTTTTTTTTACCCCAAGACTTGAATAGATTTTCGGCACTTCTCTAAAAGTCCTATTTTGCTCTGAGACTTCCTTTCTGGTGCTCTTCTGCCCTCACCCCTACAGTCCTGGGGGCCTGTTTTGGCTTCCAGCTCAGTGTTCCTCCTGGGTCACCTTCTCTTACACTGGATGCACTGTTATCTGGTCCTGTGTCTTTATATTCCCTGGTTTTCACTCTCACTTCATTGGACTCTATTAAGAATTACTTCCTAAAAATGTGGGTTTTACAAGGGTTTTATATAGAGTTAAATTTTTTAATCACTGCATTTCTAAAAAGATTTATTTTGCTTTCCTATTTTCTGACAGCTTGGCTATGTAAACAATTGTATGCCTGTACAAAGCATTTCTGTTTAGAATCTTGCAGGAACCCTCCATTGCCTTCTGGAAATCCTAAAGTCTGATGTTATTGGGACAGTTGAATGTTTATGGGTAATATGTTCTTTTGTCCAAAAGACTTGTATCTTCCTTTAACTCCAGCAAATTTACCTCTTAATTTTTAGATAATTTCCCCCCCCTTCATTTTGTTCTGCCTTTTAGGAACTTCTATCAATCAAGTTGTTGGAGCTTCTAGATTGGTTCCCTATATGGTTTATCATTAGTGCTATGGCTATCATTATTGTTTCCTCCTACATTCTAGGGAATATTTTTTTTATCTTTTTATTAAATTGTTCATTTTGCAATGTGTGTAGTATTCATGAGCATTTTCTTGCTCCCTGATTATTTATTTATTTTTAGCTAGAGGGAGAGAGAGAAAGAGCAGGTTCTAGCAGGGGTAGAGGATGAAGGAGAGAAAGAGAGAGAATCTCAAGCAGACTCCCTGCTGAGCGCAGAGGCTGATGTGAGGCTCATCTCAGGACCCTGAGATCATGACCTGAGCTGAAATGAAGAGTCAGATGCTTAACTGACTGAGTCACCCAGGTGCCCCTGACTTTTTATGACAGCCTGTTCCATGGATGCCTTCCTTATCACATCCATTTTCCCCAGAACATTCACTGGATGTCTCTTCCTAAGGTTATTTGTGGATATCTGTTTACTGAGTGATAGCGGTTTTGTTTGAGACTGCTCCTCCTCTTTATGCCTTTCTTTCTCAGGCTTTCTTCATGAGTTGTGGTCCTGAGACTGCTCATGTTTGATAAGATACACAGGCTTCCTGGAAGCTCAGAGTTTTGGGAATGGCAAGCCCATGGTCAGGAATCCCTTTAGATGACATTGGCCATGATTTGGGGATATGTTTGAGACATGAGGGCTGTTGTGGGGTGCCAGTGTGCCCCCTTGGTTCTCAGAAGCACATGACACAGTTGGCCACTCCCATGTCACTGTCCTCTTGGCTCTTTGTTCACCCTCATGGCCACCCTTTGCTATCTGCTCTCCTGTCCTCTCGTCATCTTCCTGACCCACATGCATTGGAGGCCTGGGGGACTACATTCTGATGCTCTTTTCTCCTCTATCTTTACTCATTCTCTTCAATGTCTCATTTGAGCTCATGGTTTTGAGAAATAGGTACATGCAAATACCTCCGAAGTATGTCATTGGAATTCTTCCCAGAGCCTCATGTGCCTCATCCTGTTCAGGACCTCTGAGCTCATCCCCTACCCTTCTATTCTCCCAACCTCACTCTGCTCTGGACTCCTTGATGCTCCTCAAATGAGTTAGAAGTATGTACCCTCAGGGCCTTTGCACTTGCTTTTCTTGTTCCAGACAGGACTCAACCCAAATATACTACTCAGGGCTCATTCCCTACGTCCTTCAGCAATAGTGAGGAATGTATCACCCACCCAGAAGGAAATACCTGCTACAACTGACCCAGGTGATTCTTTGTAATGTAAATGATCCTAAGGTTAACTGAAATCAGTGGATCTGTTTCCAGTGCAAAATATGGGGGTTGTCGGGCGCCTGGGTGGCTCAGTTGGTTGAGCGGCTGCCTTCGGCTCAGGTCATGATCCCGGAGTCCCGGGATCGAGTCCCATATCGGACTCCCGGCTCTGCGGGAAGTCTGCTTCTCCCTCTGACCTTCTCCCCTCTCATTCTCACTCTCTCTCTAATAAATAAATAAAAAAAATAAAAAAAAAAAAATATGGGGGTTGTCAAGAACTGGCACCCTGACTGTATACCCCCTTGCCCCCATACCATGGGCAGAGCAGGGAGGAGGAAGGGGGCTACAGTGGCCAGTCCTGGGCTGTGCAAAGAAGGCCCAGTGTGTGTAGGTGGGAAATGGGCACAGTGGAGTTAATTTGCATAAGCAAATGGAAGGATTGTTTTAGTTTTCTCCTGAGGGGAAGGAGGCAGAGGAGAGACAAGAGGGAAGAATCTCATCATGGCATGGCCCAACCAAAGACATTCAGTCTAGAAATGTGTGCTGTGCCATGGCAAGAGGTTTGTGTGTAGTCATGGGGGATCTTCCTGTGTTCCCTGTTTTTCAGTCATTGCAGGTGATGATTACAAACAGCAACGTAACTTGGAAATGATAGAAAAGAATTCAGTGGGATGAGGCAGCCAGAGCTACTGGGGACCAGGAATCTGAAAACCTCTTTGAGTGTCCCAGTAATATTGAGGAGGGCTTCAGATCTTCAGTGGAGGCTGTCTTCCATCAGACAGAAACATCAGGGAGACCTGAGCTGATGTGTCAGCAGTGCCCAGCCCCTAGTTCCAAGGATCTGGGACTATGTTATTTCACATGGCAAAGGGACTTTGCAGATGTGATTCAGGTGAGGATCTTGAGATGGGGAGATTATCCAGATGAGTCAACACTAAGTCCTTTAAAAAGTAGGAGAGGAAGGAGGAAGGAGGTCAGCAAGATGCAACACTGGAAGGATTGGGCTTGTCCTTGTTGGTTTGAAGATACAAGAAGGGGGCTGTGAGCAGAGGGCTCTGGGCAGTCTCTAGAAGTTTGCAGCCAGGAAGAAAATGGGGACCTCAGTTCGACAACCACAAGGAAACTGATACTTCCTTGGAACTGCCAATAAGAAACCCACCTTGCCAACACCTTGATTTCTGTGCAGTGGACTTCTGACTTTTAAAACTAGAAAATAATGAATTTCTGTTGCCTTAGACCACTGAAGTCACGATGATTTGTTTCAGCCATGTGCAGTAAAGCATTAGCTCTATAGGCCTGGATTGTGCAAACCTTGCACTTTCCAAATTGTTTAGCTCCTGGAGCATAGCTTCTGAGCCCTTGGAATATCCTGCCTGATAAGATGGTCTTTGTATATCTTTGTATAGCTGAGGCTTTGGGCTATGCAGACAGTTAATGCAAATAATGTGATTTAGGGCTGTCAGTCTGCTTTGGCTGCCATAACAAAGAATCACAGACTGGGCAGCTTGAACAACAGAAAGTTATTATTTCACATTCTGGAGGCTGGAAGTACAAGACCAAGGTGTTGGCCGGTGTGGTTTTTTCCTGAGGCCTCTCTCCTTGACCGATAGATGGGCACCTTCTTGCTGTGTCCTCATACAGTCTTTCCTTTGTACTTCACTTCCCCTGGTGTCTCTGTGTGTCCCAATTTTCTCTTCTTATAAGGACACTGGTCAGATTGAATAAGGGCCACCCTAACAGACTCATTTAACTTAATCACATCTTTAAAGTCCTCATCTCCAAATACAGTCACATTCCAAGGTGCTGTGGGTCAGGGTTTCAGCATAAAAAATTTTGGGAGGGGGGGAGGATGCAATTCAGCCCCTAACAATGATGAATGCTTGTTTATCTTTGTCTAGGTCCTGAGCCACACTGTGTATAGTTTGGCTGCTGGGGGACTGGAGACTGAGTCACTAAGGTCATTCACATGAGTTCTCTATGCCTGTGTGAGTGAACCTCAGAAAACACTCTGGATGGCCACACTGCACACAGGTAGTCACATGTCCTTGCTGGGAGACTTAAGTACTGTCCATGTGATCCCTGGGGTGAACACTAAATGCTTGTGCCAGGCATCTCCTGCAGCCACCCTGTGCACCTTTTCCCTTTGCTGCTTTCAACTTGTATCCTATCACTGCAATACACCAAAACTGTGAGTACCCACAGCTTTTCTGAGTTTTGTGAGTCTTATTGACTTGTCAACTGAGAGAGGTCCTGGGGACCCCTCGATAGTAGTAGCAATAGAAAACTAATGCATATGAAAACAAAGCCAGGCTGTGAAGTGAATCAAACTGCAGTGGGAACGATGCTTAATCAATTACTGTGTCACCTTCCCCAGAGGCCTCTGCATGTGAGTGTGGGTCTAGGCCTTCCCTGGCAGGAGTGAACGATGCTATGAAGGGGTTCTGGGCACTTAGCAGAGTTGGCAGGGATCGCCTTCTAGTGGAAGCTACTGTCATACCTCCTAGGACCAGCTAGATTCCCGCTGCATGTTTTTCTTTTAAGGAAATATGTTCTAAAAAGAATCTTCATCTGAGTCTGTGAGAAGGGCCTGGAACCCCCTTCTGGAGAAGCCTTAAAGTGGAGTGGCCAATGGCACCAGGGTTGTGGCTGCCCTGCCAGCATCAGTGATGCTTGGGAAGAGAATCAGTGACTGCAGTACTGATGCCTGCTGACTCTCAGTGATCCCTGGGAGCAGCGGCAACATCACTGTCCTGCTGGTTCTGTCAGGCCTGGTGGGTGAGTTGTGCATGAACCAATACATTTCTCTGCCATGGGCTCATGAGTCGTGGAGGGTGCCCCCTTGCGCAGGGAGGCCTCACAGCACAGCTGCCCTGCATCTTGTAGCATCTAGCCCTTTGGGTCTCCGTGCCTTTTCTATCCTTCTTCCTTCTAGTTGGCTTGTGTAGGCCCCTTTGCTCTGCTGTGCCTGGGAGCCAGAGCTCTGACTCATTCCCTATTGCAGAGATTCTCAGGTTTGCAGCCTGGATGTTAAAAAATTAAGTCAGAGTGAGCACGCCATGGAGTCATGGGATAGCACTTCGCAGATACCTGAATGTGGGCAAAGGGACACTAGGCAGGACAATAGAGCTTGAGAAGGAGCAGGGTGGGACAGCTCACAGAGGAAGTGCTGCCTTCACAGCCCTTCCCAGAAGTAGAGCGGAGGGCTCAGGAATGTGTGAGGAGGGAGTAGGGGAATGTGGGAGCACCTCCCCAGGCAGGAGGGTCAAGGATCCAGTGTGTGAAAATGTGCTGTTCATTAGGAACACACAGCCTGGCCGACCACACAGTCAGCTGTTCTGCTTGGAGACAGAGGGCTGGGCCATGCTGTGCCATGTACTCTCCTCAGTGGACCCTCAGCTCTGCTGAATAAACTCCTTCCAGCTGGGTGGCCTGTTCTAGGAGGCTACCCCGACCCTGAGGTCCCAGCAGATTCCTGCCCCTGTGGCAGGACCTCCTGGGCTGCTGTTTTTCTCCTATCTTTCCCAACTTCTTTGGTTCTCAGGAAGAGAGAGAAACAAGCAAGCACCAAGTGCTAGTCAGGCCCTGCAAGGGTGACTTGGCACAAGGATCCTTTCTGATTTCAGCAAGGTGCTGACATCACCACTTTACTGATAAGTTGCTGAGGCTCAGAGAGCATCAGGGCAACCCAGCCAGGATGGGCTTGGGTTTGTCTGCTCCAAAGTGCCTTCCTGAATGTTCTAGTGCCTGTGAAGCCCCTGCAGTCCCTTCTGGGTCCTGGGAGCTGAGGTAGTCAGGCTGCTATAAGGATGTGTGTCCCTGCAGGGAAAGAGCTGGAGGCTGTACAGTTCTCTGCCTTCCCTCCCCCATGGTCTCTCCCGGGCCTTCTTTGGGTTTTGAGCAGCCCTCCTTGCGCAGCAGTGCCGTATCCTCCTGGGCCATGAACCATGAGCTGAGCTTTGTCTCTGACTCTGGAGCAATAGGTTTGTGGCCACAAGACTCACCAGGCTCAGGTCCCTGGCACTGCCCCTGCCCAGTGGGGGGCTAGTCCAGCCCCTGGTGCCCTTCCCGTACTTTTCCCTCTCTTCCCCAAAACTGCCCCTCTCTTCCACACAGCCACCATCTCTAGACAACTAACCAGGTGGATTCTAGGCAGGAACCACGGTGTGCCACCCTCTGTGGGCCCCTCTGGCCTTCCTACATTCCTTCTCAGCTGTGGTCCTTCCAGGTCTGGCCCCTGGCTCTTCTGGTGTGAGTGGCCTCTCTCTCACCTCTGATCTTGTGCCCAGTTACCCATGCTGCATAACTAGCTCCCCAGCCTTAGTGGCATATGACCCCCATTAGTTACGCTCATGATTCTGGGGACAGGGGTTCAGGCAGCACACAGTGGGGTTGGCTGGTCTCTGTTCCATGGTGTCTGGGGGCTGGTGGAGGAGACTTGAAGACTGGGGCTGAAGTCACTGAAGGCTAGTTGCTGACGTGCTTGGTAGGTGATGCAGCTGTCAGCTCTGGCCTCCACCAGGGTTGCCGTTTATAACGTGTATGTAGCCTCTCCTGGCTCATGAGCCTCTCATGGGCTTCCTCACAGCATGGCGGTTGGTTTCCATCTGGAACCAGAGGGAAGAGTTGTTGCCCACTGTGACCTATCCTTAGAAGTCACCTTGCGTCACTTCCCTAAGCCACAAATCTTCCAGATTCAAGGTAATGGAAACAGAGACCCTGCTTTCTCAATGTCAGGGAACCAAAAACACATTGGGAGAAGAGGGTGTGGGATGGAAGAAATTTTAGCTCCATTTAAGAAAATGCAATCTGGGGCGCCTGGGTGGCTCAGTGGGTTAAAGCCTCTGCCTTTGGCTCAGGTCATGATCGCAGGGTCCTGGGATCGAGACCCACATTGGACTCTCTGCTTGGCGGGGAGCCTGCTTCCGCCTCTCTCTGCCTGCCTCTCTGCCTACTTGTGATCTCTCTCCTCTCTGTCAAATAAATGAATAAAATCTTAAAAAAAAAAAAAAAAAAGAAAGAAAATGCAATCTGCCACATTGGCCATGGATGAAATGAGTTCATTTATTCATTCATTTATTCATTCAACCACAATGTCCCAGCTCCTCCTGCAGGCCAGATGCCTGCTAGCCACTGGGAGAACAACAGCAAACACCACAGACATGGTCCTGGGAACCCTGGAGCATGCAGTCTTGGGGGGGAGGGTAGGGGAGGTTGAGAGAAAACAGAACAGAGCTCAGTGCCTGTGCGGAGCAGCATTTCCCCCTTACTGGACATTGTTAAAAATCTACTAGTTCCAAAAGGCTTTTAACTCACAGGTTGAGTCCTTAGCAAGATTCTCAGACCACTGAAGCCCCCAACTCATCTTAAATACTCCCTAGCTCTGGGAATGGATCTGGCTCATGTGAGTTCTTGTGGGGGGGAGCAGAACTGGCCCTGGCAAGTGGGAGGGTGGGTAATCCCAGGAGGGGGAAGGGGGACCCAGCGGGTACAGATGCCGTGGGTACAGGTGGACTGGCCTGAGTGTTGGAGAGGGCAGTGGGGCCGCCTTGGCTTGCTCACATCTTGTTCAAAACGTATCATGAGGATTAAATAAAGCAATGCACAAGAGTTAGCCACAACTTGTAACTACCTCTGGCAATTTGGTGAAGCCTATGGTCTCCTTCTCAGAATAATGGTTTTAAATGGATCAAATAAAGTCCATAGGGTTATAAAGGAAGCCAATTATATTGAAATATAATTACCGAAACATTTAAAAGGCAAGTCTGAGTTTCAGTAGCATCTGCATTCTCAATTAACCTGTTATATAGCAAAATTAGCACACTTCTAATGATTACCGTAGTTTCAAAGTAATGATGAGGTAGCTGAAGGGTATTTTGAGATGTCTGTGGCACCTGGTATGTGAGAGGAAAATACCTGTGATTTCTTCAGGTGATAGTCATAGTACTGCTAATCTTACTGTGGTTTCTTGCTCATATTCATCAGGGAAGGAAGTTCTAATTTCAGTTAGAGTTTGGTGAAAAAAAAAAGATAAAATGTTTTCATTCCCACTGAAATTTCATCCCCACAATTTCATCCCCCCTGAAATTCTATCCTTAGATGCCCCAGGTTAAGGTTTCCTAAGAGACTACTCTGTGCTCCCTGACAGGGAGGCCTGCCTGGTGTTGATGGTGCTCAGTATACGTTCCAGAACCTTCTCTGCTGCTGCTGCCCTAGGCCCCACCCATGGTGGGGAATCCTGTTCCATAAACTCCTCAATTGGATCTAAGCTCAGGCAGCAACCCACAGGATGGCCACATCACGCCCCCCAGAGACTGATTTTGGGCTTGCTCTGAGAGAGGCTCCTCGGATTACACTCACATTTGGGGCTTGGGTTTCAGCCACATTTTCAAATTTTTCTTTTCATTTGCACAGAAACCTGAGAAGCCTCTGTGGTCTGATCGCATCATTAATCATTGTGGGACTCCTATGCTTGCATGCCCAAGTGGGAAATCTGTTCTTTGTTTCTTTTTGCTCTTAGGATTTTCACTCTGCCTCTGAATGAGGTTGGACAATTCCATGGTCTATGCTTCTCTGTGCTGTGCCTGCTGTCACCCCACCAGGCTCCTCTTCTCCCCTCCCTGCCCCCTTCCACATCCACCCCTGCCTGTCCCGGCGTGGACACACACACACACACACACACACACACACACACACACACACACAATCTATTTGTTCTTTCCAAGAACTGGTTGGCTTACTGCAAAAGTGCTAATTAGTTGGGGCAAGGTTCAATCGCCAGGGAAAATTACACAATGGAGAGAAATGGTTTTGTGGAGGTGAATGTTAGAATTGCTCTGTCTGTACTTTCTCTCTTTCCTTTCCACCAAAAATTTCAGTGACAACAAGACTGAGACCTGGATTTTAAAGGCTCTTACGGTTTGACTCTAAAGGGGCTTCTTAACTCCATGTCCCCATCTCCTCACTGTTATGGCTGTCCAGTCCTGATGGGCAGGTTGCTCACTGTGCAGGGGCTGGCCAAGCAGGGGCTGAAATCCAGTCTCTTGGCTAAATCTAATCTCTCACTTACTAGATGCTGTAAGCTGAGGCCCTGACCTCCCCACTGCAAGGTAACGCTCATTCACCCTGTCTCAGGGATCTCTGCACATGGCAGTCCAACCCTTCTCCTAGAGAGGGGCAGTTCTTCCTTCAGACTCACCTCTCTAAATGCTCATCCCTGGCCCCAGCTCCTTCCCAGACTGATGAGAAAGCAGGGGAGGGGCCTTGTCTTCTTAGTGAAAGTCCAGGACCCCGAAGAAGCAGCCACACACTTCAGAGTTTCTGCCTCTTTGTCTGGGGCCTCATTCCATCGTAAATAGGAACGTACCATGGGGCCTCACCGAGCCTGACTGGAGTGGGATTCTGACAGGCTTATAGAACCACACACATAGACACAGACACAGACACAGACACACACAGACACACATGCACACAGTTCTCTAACCCAAGATGACTAGGACTGTACACCCAGCTCACATTCTGCATTCAGAATGAGTCCCTGTATTGAGTCTCCCCCAGGGCAGCGGGTGGGCATTCACTACCTCAGCCTCATATTTGCATAACTAAAAGAGCCACCCAGGGTTTTCCTGGAACAAAGGGGCAGTTGCACCTCAAGGTTAATTCCAGACTCCTCTCCAAATGCATAATGTGCTGGTAACTTTTAAAGTGGCAGTTTGCTTTTAGATCCAAATGTTCATTGTAAGGAGCACCCCTACAGGGACTGGTTGGGACAAAAGCAGGGAAGGATCAATGCATTTCAGACAGGATCTCCTCTTCTGTCACCATGCTCTTCGGTAAGAAAGAGCTGGAATCCCAAGTGGCCCTGAGGTCATCCCTTGGTTTCTTTGTATGGGAAAACAAGGAATGCATGGCAAAGGGGCCTCCTTTCATTAGGGGAGCTTGGTTTTGTCCTGGGAAAATAGCATTTTACTGTTACTTGGGACCAACGATTTGAGTCCATTATCTCCTGCCCAGAACCAACAGGGCCAGGTCATTAGGCACCTACCGTTTTTGTTCAGGTTTGAGGGTGCTCTGTGGAGCACTTGTGACAGAGAAGTCTTTCCTCATTATATGGAAGGGAGGGGTTAAGAAGCACTATTTAATTGAGTAAATCTAAAGATCTGATTGACTTAATTCAAGGATTCATGAATCAAGCGGCTTCCCATCTAGCAGAAAGGTAAGATGAGATGACATAAGGCAAGTTGACACTCCACGTACTGCCCCCCACCAACCCCAGGTGGGATGGGATATATGTGACATTTCTCAGGCACTCCTGACTGCCCAAGAACAAAGGAAGGAGAAAGCCAAGGTCAACTGATAAAGATCACAGTCACCAAGGGCACAAAACTCTTATCAGTTTGTCACTGTCTTAATGATTTACAAGAAAAGGACAATGTTGAGAATAGTCAGAAACTTATGGACTCAATTTCCTGGAGCCCTAACATCACCTTCCCCTCCATAGGACCGAAAATCCTATATAATGATCACTCCTCACACTTATAATGCAGTTCTTTCTGTGCCTCGGTCCTGTCCCTGTTCTTTAATAAAATCACCTTTCTACACCATGAAATGTCTTAAGAATTCTTTCTCGACCATTGGGCTCCACCATCCCACATCAGAAGGAGCCCAGAGATGCTGCACAAAATGGAAGGCTTTTACAAGCAGAAGGAAGTGGGACAGAGAAGTTACTAGAAAAGAGTGAATTCTTTTAGGCAAAGTCACTTTCCTCCGGGGACAGCAGGGTTCTATCCAGCTGGTTACGTCACTAGTGCTGACCAAGAAATTGCAGACTGACTGCTTAAGATTACATTCCTGGAAAGGCCAAAACCACAATTAGATTAGACATTAAGTCTTGGTTTGGTGACGTGGGCTTAGCAAAAGTGACTCAATTTGGAGCCTGTTGCTTCTTCTTCTTCTTCTTTTTTTTTTAACAGAAGGAAAAGAGAAGGAGCAAGCAGATACAGATGCTTCTCTGACCTAGGAGTGTGTCTCTGAGATCTGTGACCCGGAGCCTGGACATAAGCTACTCTATAGACATGTCACTCATCCATGGAAATAAGACATTTGAGACCTAACCTTCCAGACAAATGTGTAGATACCCCCAAAAGGAGTGATTCAGGATGATAACAGCAAAGGACTTTTCATGATCTGTCTGAATTTCTGGCCCCTGCCCCAGCTCTTTAGTTCTTGCATGGGTCCAACTGGGAAGGTGCCATTAAGAGACCCAGCTTTCATGGCAGGAGGGCACCATCTGTGCCCTTGCTCCTAAGTCCAGAATGAGGGAGGGAATCCCTCTGGCCAGCAGCATTGCTTACCTTCCTTGGAGCGATGGGCAATCTGGCCCTGTATCCCTGCTACAGGAAGGGTAGGGGTGACTCAAAGGCTAAGGTTGGAATCATCTGGAGACTTCCAGGAGGAGCTGTAGAGGACTGCAGGTGTTTCATGTGGCTACACCAAGGGCTCTCGTGGCCTGGGTCCATCCCAGCAGGCAGGGCCCCATCCTTTTTTTGACCAAGCCTGGGAAGTCCTCTGTATTTTATTGATTGCAGGTGAGTCCCAGCCCCACTCCTAAAGAATTCAAGGCTCTAAATGGGAGGAGCACTCAGGCAACCGTATAGAAGAGCAGGTAGGGTGGGGGGCAGGTTGTGGCACCACTGGAAAATATACTCGGTGGGGACCACTGCTCCAACCCCCTACTCAGAATGTCCTTCTTTCTGGCCCAACTTGAGTTAGCTTTTCCTTTCCACTGCTCAGAAAATCCATAGCTGTGACTAAACCTTATTCTCTACGCACTTTGTATCTCCTTCTGAATAGCTAAAGTACTGGAGGAAGCACATGAGCCCCCAGGCTGGTCACACATTGTTTGCAAATCCTGGAAGTGGCCTGGCAATGAGGAGATATCTCCCCGTCTTTCCCTATAGGACTTCTCTGCTCTTTTCACCAACCTGAGAGGTAAGTAGAACCTCAGCCAGCAAGTTCCCTGCAGGCTTCCCTCCTGAGAAGTCCATGAAGGTCTGAAGTCCTCCTGGCTGAAGGGGAAGATAGGCTCAAGGAACTGTCTTCCTCTTTGTAAAGTTGTCTCCATTGGGTTTGGCATCCAGGCCGTCATGCCAGGGAAGGGGCTGAGGACCACCTAAAAATGAACGCTGTGGTGCCAGAACACACGGCGGGTCAAGGGGCTGTCATGTCAATCTGTTGGCAGCCCCCTGATCTTGCAAAGGAAGGGACTGGAATTTCTCTAATCAAACAGCTTAAGATCCTACAACCTGAGGGCCAGGTTCTCTCCAGGAGTGTGGTTCAGCTTTGCTGACTGTGGGCCAGTTTCCCAGACTGTGAAGGGACAGGTGAGCCAGCAATTGTTGCTGCTTTGATCTTTGAGAGTGCCCCTCCTTTCATCACTGTTCCAGAAAGGCTGGCTTCCTGCTGCCTGGTCACCGTCCTCTGACTGGGGAACGTCGGCTGCATCTTTTCCCTCACCTATAGCCTTTCACACCATTAGGTGCAGAGGTGGTGTGACCTATTTTTGTGGACAATCCCATATCTTAAACTTTTATCCCACCAATAAAAATCTACTTCTAACATACCTTCTACTAAGTATTGTCTTTGTGATGGTTTCTATTCCCACTTAGGGTCCCTTTAATGCTACCTAAGCACCCAAGGTATAAACTGAAGTTGACTTCTGGCATGTTACGTAGCACCGTCTCTTCTCAAGTGCTTTAAAGTACGTTATAGTCAGTGTAAGACATGAGGAGATGGGTGGCTCTAGTTTTACCTTCAGGTTATGACAAGTGCAACTGGAAGAGTGCTTATGTGTATGTGTACACGTAGGCATGTGTGTTTGTGTTTTTGCTATGCATACAACTGGTGCCCATAATAAGCTGGGTAATTTGGAAGCAGGCGCTGAGCTGTCTGTGTAAGCAGATTCATAGGTTTGACATAGAGGCCTGGCCCTGATGACTTTCTCTGAGGTTCCAGCAAGATGGAGGAGGAGCAGGGGGAGGACAGGGGGTAGCTATTCAGTTACTCCTGGGTAGCAAAGAATGTCTTCCTGAGGATCACTACTCTTTCTTCCAAAGTTGCCCTGGCCATCCATTCCAACTGATTCCACAGAGAAACAGGGATGCAGGGAGGGGTACATGATGTGACCTTTTCCCATGACAGGAAGCCTGAGGGAACCGCCCCACCCCCACACTGCCATTGGCAATGCCATGATGTATCAGTCTGAAAAATCAGGGGGCTGGACTCTGATCCCTCCCAGCTCTGACATTCTGAACATATGGTCTGTGGTGGCTGTTGTGTGGGTGCTGGAACATATGCGTATGTTGGGAAAAGAGGCTTCAAAACCAAGAGAGTGCATGTAGCTCTGAGTGTTGATGGAAGTTTTAAGTTGATGGAAGATGAAAGTTGATGGAAATACTCCCTTCTGCCCTGTAGTGTCTGGGCAGCTTCCCTTTTCTGTGGGAACCTGCTCACCTTCTGCTTTTCCAGTGAATACATTTGCAACTTTAATATTGCATTCCTGGGGATTTGCTTGGTTCATTTAACAATATGATTTATTGTCATGGGGATTGTTTGCTGCTTGGCTTCCCCATGACAGACCCCCAAGTCTGTGCTGACCTGCACAAAGAGACAATTGGGAAGGGATCCTCATCAAGACCCCTCATCCTGCCCCCCACTTGAATTGTGCTGTGACTGAGACATTGATGATATAATTCCAACCAATGCATTCACCTTTAGAGCCTTGATTTAAGAATGCCCACACGGATATGACAAATGGCTAGTGTGTAATTTTGGTTAGCAGAATATATGCCCCCAGAATCCAATATATTTCTTAACCTCATACAATTAATGGAGGCCAGCGTGAATTTGCTTGAGACCTAATACACCATAACTCAGTCTGTAATTTATAGCTAAACTCTGGAAATGAACTAATGTCACTTCAGAGCTACAGACTTCCAAATATCTATGTTAAGCTATTAGAAATCAGTCTGCCCTTTGGGGGAAAAGAGGGGTCGATCCGAGTCTTCCTTTAGAGCTCATTGGGTTTGCTGGTCCTTAGATGTGGAAAGAAGTAATGCTAGTCAAATGAGGGAGGCCAGTGTGGTCACACCCTCTGGAGGTTTTCCCTAAGGGAGGATTATCATGTCTTAAACTCTTGGGTTAGTTTGCCTATAGACTAAGCATAGACTCTCCTAGGGGCAAACTGAAAGATTGCCCACAAGCATTGAGGTCCTTGTAGGCAGAGATTATCTGTTTTCATCTTTGTTCATCAAACCCTGGCCCCTGGCAAAATAGAATGGCCTATTGACCACTGGATCTTGAGGAAAGCTTTGTGGCTTGCTGGGTCCTGCTTGGTTCCAGAGCTGAAGCTTCAGTCTATGTGAGTGACCTCAAGACAAGAATTATAAAATGGTTCTGGTGTATGTGGCCAACACGTGCCAGAGAGGGGGTGGTGCATTGGCCAAAGCTGAGAAGTAGGCAGCCACATGACCAACCTCCGTATGTTGGTCTCTTAGTCCCTGGGAAGAAGTGAGGGGCTCTCTGGGGATGTGAGGCTGGCTCTGCCTGGATGGAGCATCCTTTTCTCACCTGAAACATGTCTTTTGTGCAGCCCCTTTGTCTTTTTCATTCTGCCTAATTAGATACAGAGATTTTTCTAGAGGCATTGGATCTAATTCTATGATTTGGATTGTGACAATAGCTAGCACATGGCTGGCACTTCCTAAATGTTTAATAAATAATAATAATTATCCTAATGATAGGCCTTCTGCTTGCTGACAGTTTCTGCCCTCCTCCCTCCCACAAGCTGCCAGCTCTTCTGAGAGTTCCTTCCTTCCCCTTTGCCATCTTCACAACTCAGTGGCCACGATCTGAGGCTTCCCATTGCTCTTCGCCTCCCTAGAGGGCTCTTTACAACTGTCATGGACAGATACAGTTCCCTTCTCTTCTAGGATTCATGCTCTTTCTTTAGCAGAATTTGTGAGCAACCACAGGGACTCTTGCACAGCTCACAGGATGACCCAGAAGGAGATTCAGGCTCCTTTAGTGTGGATCCTGAATGAGAATATTTTTGGGGATGTTCAGAGCGAATGCCAGCTTCTGAGCACCAAGCAGGCACCAGCCCATGGAGACCTGTATCCTGTCTCCCAGGAGGTCACAGGCAGGGTGGGTAAAGCTAACAATTACCCATAGTCCTGCTGCCTTCATTTGAAGACCGCATGAATAGTTTGTAATTAGCAAGTTCTTTGTTGCTGCTGCCAAAGAGCTTGGAAACTCTTATTATTTCCCTCCTGAGTAAAGGCTCTCTTCATGGATTGAGCAATGGGAGGCTGCTGTCTAGGTTTTGCTGGATTATTACAGGATTTCTAAATTTTTTGCTACCTGAATAGTAAAGTTTCAGTGGAAATATGAGTAAGATTTTTTAAAATGTGGCTATTTGAGCAATAATGGAGCTTTTTATGTAAGCTTTTTTCCAAATAAGCAAATCTTTATGTATTCACTTAAAAATGTTTGGAAGAGGTTGTATATGATTGTGAAAGGTATGTGTAGATGTCAACTTCGCTGGGACACAGTACTCAATATTTGGTCAAAAGGTATTCTAGGTGTTTCTGTGAGGGTATTGAATGAGATGAAAACAGATTGCTCTCTAGAATGTGGGTGGGCCTGGTGTAATCAGTTGAAGGCTTGAACAGAACAAAAGGCTGATCCTTCCTCTTCCCAGTAAGAAAATTCTTCACACTAGATGGCCATGAAACTGGAACGGGGACATTAGCTATTGGTTCAATAGCATTTTCTATTCTGCAGATTTTGGACTTAATAGCCTCCAAAATCACATGAGCCAGTTCCTTATAGTAAATATCTCTCTTTTGGTTAGCAGAATATATGCCCCCAGGCACTGGACAGGACTCTCTCTTTCCTATTCATTCTATTTTTCTGGAGAAACCTGGCTGATACACTGTGTGATGTTATGGAAACAGCTTGGGATTGAGTTAGACCTTTAGCTCCCCTATTTGGGACACTTGAGCAAGTCACTGAACCTCTCTGAGCTTGAATTTTTCTCACCTGAAAATAGGGTACTCTATCTTACAAGGTCATTTTAGGAATTGGGTGCTCAGATAATATTCAGGTAATGCCCTGATGATCACACAGAGAAGACATAAAGGAAAGTAGATGGCTTTCTCTTTTTTCCAGCCTGTGTTAAACATCAGGATTGATTAAACCTATACCCGTGGCTATGGAGGTCACAGATCTCTCCCTCCAACCCTGCTTTGGCAGTGGCAGCCGCAGACACTTACTGTGGGCTCACTCTCGGCAGGTGACACCTCTGTGGTACCTTAGGCCTCCACTCTAAGACATTCCTGGGTGATCCAGTGTCCTTGTTTTCCATTAGCCATGCCCATTCTTTCCCATATTTCACTTGGCTTTAGACCCATGTACCAGCCCTTTTAAACTCTGTTCTCTACTCTCCAGGCCAATGACTAGCTAATTCATTGGTTTAATCCTCAGAAAGCAGAAGAAAAACCCCATTCCTGCTCTTTCTAGGTGTCATTTCTAATAGTGATGCTATGGAGACTGCCATGTGGCATGAGCCTGCACCCATTGGTATCACTACCGGTAAGACACTTCAGGGAAGGGACAGAGCATTGGTTCCTATGTCCACTGGATGGCCACTCACCCTTTCCAAGCCCTGCCCTCTCTGGCCTAGTCTGCAATACCCTGTTTAGCTTCCTCCTTCTCCTTGCTCTTCTCTGGCTCAGCTGTTCTCTGCAGTCACTTGGAGCCATCATTTGAAAGTGAAAATCTGAACACCTCATCCACAAGCTTAAACCATCCACTGTCTT
>CM052810.1:74436811-74476344 GCA_028533885.1 Nasua narica | reverse complement strand
GCAGCCGGCAGGGATCGTTCAGGCTCTGTAGTGCGCCACGAATGTCACGGTGGTGGGTGCATACCAGGGAAAAACTGCGGCTCGTGAACCACCGCAGACTCTCAAAAAGGCGCTTGCAGGTGCGAGCCTGGCCCACAGGTTGTTGCAGAGAGCGGAAATCTGCAGGTTCAGGAATCGCAGACTGGATCCCCCACCAGTTCCACTTTGGGGGCTCCTTCCTGGGAGAGTGGGTCCAAGCGCCGGTGCCCGCGACCACCCCCTTCCACTAGTTACTCCTCCGAACTTTTTGCCCTTTTTAAGTGTTTTTAACGGGCTCTACATTAATGCTGGTCCCCCACCACCGGGCACTTTCCTTTGGGGTATTACTGTCCTTGGTTAGCTTCTGGTGGCTCCCTCCCCCTTTTGTTTATCCTCCGATATCAGCTCGAGTGTTCCCACTTTGCTTTTACCTCTCCATTGCTGTCTTCTGCTCTCGGAGAAATCCCAGGGTTAGAAATCTTTCTCCTCAGTGTGATTTCATGGGTGTTCAGCGTGTTCTGGTAGATTTCCAGCTCACTTTTGGGGACCGGTTGCTGCAGAATCTCTTACTTCTCCGCCATCTTGCCCCAACCGGGCTAATGTTTTAATTTTTTCAGTGATACAGGATTTTTTTTAAGCTTTTTATTCTTTTGAGTCTATTTGGTAAATTTTATTTTACTAGCAATTTTTAAGTTGTTTATTTGCTTTACTATTTTTAGATTTTTGGTGTATCTGTAATTCTGTCCCATTATCAATCCTGACATTAATGTCTCCTTTTTTAAATTTTTGATTATGCTTGTCAGAAATTTGTATATTTTATTAGCTTTTTCAATGAAACAACTTTTGTTTTTTATTTTATTATTATTATTATTTTTTTACAAACCTAAACATATTGTGATAGTGACACTTGCAGTGGTTAACTTTTGTTTTTTAAAAACGCTCTTCATTTTCTATTGTACCATTTCTGTAGTCATTGCTCTTATTTCCTATCTTCCTTTTATGGGTATATTTTGTTGCTATTTTTCTAATCTCTTTGGTTGGACATTTGACTCATTAAATTTGTAGCTTTTATTATTAATGCAAATATAACATGTCAACTGAATCCTACTTTAATTTGCTTATTTTTGGAAGAATTATGGATGTAGAATTTCCCTGCACTAACATTTATTCATTTAAAGTGTATACTTAATTGAGTTCTTACCAATATATAGTCTTGTAACCACTAACACCAAAGATATAAGACATTTTTATCACTCCAAAAAGTTCCTTAAGACTCCTTGTAATCAATGTCTTCCATCCAACCCTAGCATTTGGCAACCACTGATCTGATTTCTTTCTCTTTATTTTGACTTTTTCAGAATGTCAGATAAATATAGACTCATAGTGTTACCATTTTGTGTTTCATTCCTTTCATGCACTCGGTAATTTGTGAGATTCACACATACCATTGCATGTATCAATAGTTCATTTCTCTGTATTGCTGAATTGCTGAATAATATTCTGTTATTTGGCTATATCATAGATATGTATTGTTTCATTAGTTAGTAGACATTTAGATTGCTTTCATTTTTGACTGTTATGAGTTGAAGTTGATCTTCATGAGGACCAAATGCTTGCTTTCTTCTGAGCAAATGCATGGAAGTAGAATTGCTAGATTGTATGGTAATTACATGTTTAACTTTATAAGTATCTTTCAAACTGTTTTTGAGGGGCGTCTGGGTGGCTCAGTGGGTTAAAGCCTCTGCCTTCGGCTCAGGTCATGATCTCAGGGTCCTGGGATGGAGCCCCACATTGGACTCTCTGCTCAGCAGGAAGCCTGCTTCCCCCTCTCTCTCTGCCTGCCTCTCTGCCTATTTGTGATCTCTCTCTGTCAAATAAATAAATAAATAAATAAATAAATCTTAAAAAAAAAAACCAACAAAAACTGTTTTCTAAAGTGGTTGTACCATTTGCATTCCTACCAGCAATGTATGAGAATTCTTTTTTTTTTCCTTAAATATTTTAAAAATTTATTTGTCAGAGAGAGAGAGAGAGAAAACAAGCACACAAGCAGGGGGAGCAGCAGGCAGAGGGAGAAGCAGGCTCCCTGATGAGCAAGGACCCCAAAGCAGGACTTGATCCCAGGACCTTGGGTCATGACCTGAGCTGAAGGCAGACACTTAACAGACTGAGCCACCCAGGCATCCCAGTGTGTAAGAATTACTAGTTGGTGACATTCTTGCGGGTATTTGTTATGATTATTCTTTGTAATTTTAGTCATTCTAGTCCATGTGTAGTGGTATTTCATTGTAGTTTTAACTTCATTTTCTGTATTGAATGAATTGTGTCTTCATAACAACTTCGTGTATTGAAGTCCCAACCCCCAGTATCTCAGAATGTGACTGCATTTGATGATAGGAACTTTAAAGAAGTGATTAAGTTAAAATGAGGCTGTTAGGGTGGCCGTAATTCAATCTGACTGGTGTCCTTATAAGTGGGGGAAATTTGGACACATTGAGAGACTGCAGGGATGACCACACACAGAGGAAAGGCCAAGTGAGAACATTCAAGGAGGCTCTCTGCAAGCCAGACAGAGAGACCTAGGAGAAACTAATCCTGCTGGTACCTTGATCCTGATCTTGGAGCCTCCAGAACTGTGAGAAGTAAATTGCTGTTGTTCAAGCCATCTGGTCTGTTTATTTGTTATGGTAGTCTGAGAAAACCAATACACTTCCCTAATAAATAATGCTATTGTGTGTTGTTGTGCGCCATTTATATATCTTTTTTGGGGGAAGGGCCTATAAAAATATTTTGCCCATTTTTAAAAATTGAGTTGTTGGTCTTATTATGGGGTTATAAATATTCTTTATATATTCTGAAAATGTTCTTTATCAGATATGTCTTTTGAAAAAGTTTGAAAACTTTTGAAAAAGTTTGAAAAAACTTTTGAAAAAGTTTTCTCCAAAAAAAAAAAGAAAAGTTTTCTTCTTTTCATTTTTTAAATGGTGTCTTTCAAAAACAGATTTTAATTTTGAAGAAGTCTAACTGATCAATTTTTTAATTTGTGGGATATGATTTTTAAGTCTTATGTTAATAATTTTTACCTAACCAAGGACCCACGTATTTTTCTCCTATGTATTCTCTTTATGAGTTTTAGCTTTTGGTTTTATATTTTGTTTTATGCTTTATTTCAGTTATTTTTTGTGTGTGTGCGCATATGGTACAAGAGGCATAATGCATTTTAAAAATGAGGATTTCCATTTTTCCAGTATCATTTGTTGGAAAGACTATCTTTTCCCTTTTGAATTACTTGCATGCTGGTTGCAGATCAATTGGTCATATATGTGCAGACCTATTTCTGAACTCCCAGTCCTATTGTATTGCTCTCAGTTGTCTATCCTGATGACAAGACCACATGGTGTTGATTAGTGTAGCTTTAGTAAGTATTTAGGTCAGGTGTGAAATTCCTCTAAATTTCTTCTCTTTTTTGTTTTTTTTTTCAAAACTGTTGTGGTTATTCTAAGATCTTCTGCTTTCCAATAAAAGTTTTAGAAGGAACTTGCTCATTTTAGAGGTTCTTAATGAGTTTGCCTTGAATCTGGATCAATCTGGGGAGAACTGCCATCTTAAATAATGTTGAGTCTTCCAGTCCACATTTTACATTTCTCTGGAGTTTTAGGTCTTATATAATTTCTCTTATCAATTTGGGAATTTTTTTGCATATAATTTTTCACATATTTTGTTAGATTTACCCCTAAATATGTGATGTTTTTAATGCTACAATAAATGATTGTTTTAAAAATACATTTTTAAGGACGCCTGGGTGGCTCAGTCGTTAAGTGTTTGCCTTCGGCTCAGGTCATCATGATCAGCCCTGCATCAGGCTCCCTGATTGGCGGAGAGTCTGCTTCTCTCTCTCCTACTCCCCCTGCTTGTGTTCCCTCTCTCTACATCAAATAAATAAATAAAATCTTTAAAAAGATAAATAAATATATTTTAAAATTTCCAATTGTTTTCTGCTGGTTTGCAGAAGTGTAGTTGAATTTTCCCTCAATTTCCATTGCTTTCCCCTCTCAAGGCAGACTCTTTCTGGCTCTTTGCAGTGGTGGACAGGAGACTCAGTTCTTATTCCTTGTGGGTGAGGGGGGCAGGGATTAGAACACCCTTCTGGTATTGGTGTGTGTTAGCTATCTTTTTTTTCTTTCAAAATTCTCTTTTAAAAGAGCTTTGATGAGGCCTTGCTCACAGTGGCTAGATGTGAAGGAAAGGCAGAACCTCTCCCCCCACCCAGTGTCTTCCCTGTCCTTGTCTAGCTCCTCTCCACCCTGGATGGAGTCATAGTGTCACTTCCAAGACTCAGTTCCAGTGATGCAGAGTGTCAGAGGGCAGCACAAACAGCCGCAGTGATAACATCAGCTCACCAAGAACGCAAGCCTGAACCCAGAGAGCTTTCTAAAGATACTGCGGAGAAGAGAGACATTGAGTTGTTGACTGAACGGATTTATTTTACTTGGTTTGGGACAAAAGGAAATTCTATTTTGAGACTGATTTTTTAGGTGAGTTTATTATGGAGACAAAGGTATTCTGAGATTTGTAATAAAATGCAGCATCTGCAGGAATAAATAATAGCCAAAACACTTACATAAATGGCAACCCTGAGAAGAAGGCTTTTTATGGCAAATCCTTTTCATCAAAAGCAAAATCTCTTTCTCATGCCTGTGTTCCACCTTTGGCTTTGCACTGCTGTCTACAATGGGGCTCAGGCAGGCAGAGTTCATCTGCAGACTGTTTCTGCTGTTTGGCATACATGTCTGCTGTCATTCTTCCAGGTGAAAGACCCACCTTCTGATCCTTCTCAGCTTGACTCAGAAATTTCTCCTCTGCATCTTGGTGGGCCCAGTGGGCAGGATGAAGTGACTCTCCTCTCTTTTCCTGGATTTCCCTGTTATCAGTGCTCTGTTGGAAGAGGCTCACACATCTGTCTCTCTCTTTGGAAGAAGTGCTGGCCTCCATCGTCACAGGGTTTCTGATGCCTCTACAGTGATGGACACGAGTCATGTTCACTAGATAGAAATAGGACATTAGAAGGCCAAGCATTTTGGAGACTTGGTTGGACTGGATTTCCAGACTCTGAACACTTTCCTGTGACAAGTATTCTTCTGGACCTTCTAAGTGCTGGATGGACAAGTGCTAGCTTGACAGCTTTGGAATTTTCAGGGGTAGCTAGATCAGTAGAGGTCAGAAGGAGATGGGGTTGCAGGGAACTCATGCAAATGGAGCATAGGATGCAGCACAAGCATGGTCAGGAGGGCTTGTCCTCTTCCTGGGGCTGCTTACAGATTCCTAAGCTCTCTCACTGCTGGTTTATATGATCGTCCACCAGCCCTGGCAGATTTTAGGCAGCCCCATTCAAAGTAAAGAAATTGTAATTCACATCACATGGCTACAAATATGTTCACTGGGAATGAAACCCAGGTCTCCAGCCTCATTGTTCAGTGCTTTTTCTAGCACCAAGCAGTGGCTAGAGATGTGGCAATGTGGCAGAGTGAACAGACTGTCTCCTTGGTCAGCAAATCTAGATGCAGCCCCAGCTCAGTCACCTAGCCAAGTGACTATGGGTGAGCGACCTCACTTCTCTATATCTCAGGCTCTCCATCTGCATCAAGGGTATAATGATGTCCACCTAACGAGCTCAAATGGGTGTCATTTGGAGGTTTCATATAGGACATAGTGGGAGATCAGTAACATCTGTACTATTTTATTTCCTCTGGCTGCCGTGTTTAAGAAGGGACATTGCCCATAGGTGCGGTGCTATAGAGGGATGCCTGGAATTGTGGCAGGTGGGAAGGCCAGACTCTACTGTGTGCAGCTGCAGAGAGCAGGTGAGGGATGACACATGCACCTGCATCCTTGCAAAGCTCAGAGCTCGGATCCAGTTGCAGGAGGCTGGCTTGTGTTCAGGAGCACCCAGAGGGCTGTAGAGTTGGCTTTTGGTAGTGAGTATGTTGTCCATGGATGTGTTCAAGCAGAGGTTTCATGAGCACTCAGTGGGAATGCTGGGGAGGGAGTTTTGGGGTTTGTGAGTTGACTAAACCCAATAACCCCCAAAAGCCTTCCCAGACCAAGCATTTTTATTCCTTTCTGTGGTAGGCTGAATAATGCCCCCCACAGATGTCCACATCTTAATCTTCTGAGCTGTGGATGGGTTACATTAATGGCAAAGGGGAATTAAGGCTGCAAATCAGTGGTCTTTAAATTAGGGAGATTCTTGGATTATCCAGGGAGGCCCAAGGAGTCACCAGGTTCTCACAGTGGGAGAGGGAGGCAGAAAATAAGAGTCAGAGAAATGCAGTGTGAGGAAGAGTCCACCTACCTTTGTTGGATTTGAAGATAGAAGAGGGACTATGGACCAGGAAATATGCATGGGCTTGAGAAGTGGAAGGGACAAGGACACAGACTCTATCCTATAGACTCCAGAAAGGAACACAATTTTGGCAACACCTCGACTTTAGCCCAGTGAGACTCGTTTCAGGTTTCTCGTCTCCACAACTATAAGATGATAAATTCATGTTGTTTTAAGCCACCAAGTTTATGGTAATTTGTTACAGATGCAGTAGGAGACAAATACAATTTCATTTCCTGTTTAGTGAGAATTTTGGTTATAATGGGAAAATAGCAACTCCTTCAAAATCTACAGCTGTGATAGGCATTTCCAGATGGGTGGGCAAGTAAAAACCAGTTATTGTAACTTGACAGGAAATAAGGGTTATGGCCCGGGCAGGGAGGTCTGAGGAAGGCAGCCGTATCATAGTAGGTCTGAGGCAATTCAAAGTTCTGTATCACTAAGCTTTGCAAATGGTTTAGCAAATAATGCAATAACAAAAGCCGTGTATTGGTTTCTATGTATAAGATGATGGATAGCTCATAAGCCAGGCCTGGCAGTTCATAACAGGGTCCCTGGAATGCAGCATTTCAGACAACTACTCGAATTCCAGATCTGCCATGTCCTTGTGGGGTACCTTGGGCAGTTACAAACTTTCAGGACCTGGTAATGATTGCCCCTCCCTCCTGTGGTCTGTGCAGACATATACATGGTGTACTGCATCTGGCGTGCTTTGTCAGAGCCTGGGTCATACCGCAAGAGCAATAATTGCATGATCCCTAATGTAATCTTCCCAGAGGTCTTGTGGGATAGCTGTTATAATCACGGCTTTAACATCAGGGATCAGGGACCCAGGACCTGAAGGCCAGGTCATGCTGGCACTGGATCTGGTCAATGGGTCATCTTCCCTTTCCCCATGCCCCTGTACACGTTTCCTCACAAATCTCTGGTGGGATGTAAGACAGCTGGTGAAGAGTTTGGGGTCTGTGTCTCTGTGACCCAGAGACCCTGGTGCTGAAATGCATGCTACCATGGCCATGTTCTCCTGCCCTGTGCAACTGTTAAAGGAAAAAGGAAATCCGTGACACTTACTGAGGACAGTATGACAGATTTTATTAAAGGGGGGGCTAGATGATAGGTGTAGGGACCACTACTATGGAGTGTTGCAGCGGAAACAGAGATAAGACTCAGCCCTGAATACAGTCTGGGCAAGAGGGAATATATAACCAAGGAGCAGAGTGGGAGGCAGTGGATAGAAAATTACTAAGAAGAAGCATTGAAGTGGGGATTGGAGTGGTTCTGACTAAACCAACTCAACAGGACTCTCACTGAAGGCAGCCCAGGGTTATTGGATTTCACCTGGGGACTGTGAGGGATAAAAAACCTGGATAGGTATTGAGGGTGGTCAGATACTCAGGGTAGGGATTCTGGTTAAGCTGACCCAGCAAGATCCTTGCTAAAACTGGACAATGCATAGAGGAACATGGAAGAAGGCCTAGTTGAAAAGGTACGAGGGGTCTAGGCAGAGTTTGGCCAAGGACAGAGTCTATGTCACAGGCAAAGCTGTTCCCCGTGCCAGCTGGGTAGACAGGTCACCTGCAGTGCTGACCAGGGACTGACAGACACTCTATCCAGACTGGGACAGGAGGCTGGGCCTGGAGAAGAGCTTCCCTGATCCTGGGGCCATGTCAGAACGAGGAGGACCCCAGACCCGCACTCTCCACTGAACAATGGATGGCCTGGCCAGAATGTCTCAGCTGTATCTAGTGCCAGTGAGGTCTCTTTCACTGTCCTGATGAGTAAATGCAGTTGTGTCATCACACAATGTCCGCTGCTCCCCAGGATCTAAATGTCCGACAGTGACAGGAAGCCCGAGGCTTGTCTGCTCCTTGCCATATGTCCAGCTATTTGGAAAGCACTGGTGCCTGTGTGAAGTGGTGACATTTTCCTAAATCATTCTGGGGACAGGGAACGTCTCTCTTCTGTCTCTCTGCTTTATGGGGTTTACTAAGGTTTATAAACTGAGTCACCACGGACTTGAAAATTCCTCAGTGAATGGCATGGAGCACAGATTCAGGAGAAATGGGGCCTCTCCCTGCTTGAGCTGTCACATCAGAAGACAGCCCTGGGCAACCATAACAGCTCTTCCGTGTCCTTCTCATCTGCTCATGGGGCCTCCAGGTTCTGCCCCATCTCATGCACAGAACCCCTAAGAGTCATGTGTCACTTTGGGAAAATGCCAAGGAGTCAGAAAGGGGAAAGAGGAGAAACAAGGAAGGGAATTAGGTGATTTTAAGGGTCAGAGTCACAGCTTGTGAAAAGTTCTCCATTTATATAAGGTCCCTGAGTGCCTGGTGCTTTACATAGGCTAATATGTTCAGTTCTTACTACTTTTCCGGTGCCCTAGAGCACATTACTCCATTCCTAGGTGAGGCTCAGAGAATGGCAGAGGTTTGTCCTAGGACACACAGTAAATGAATGGCAAAGCTGGGAATTCAAGCCCAGGCTTCTCTCAGTCTCAGATTCATGCTCATGACCTCTCAGGTCTCATGCCATCTTGGTGGGCTTTACTAGAAGTGGGAGTCCTCTCCAGGCAGCTTTGAAAAGCCTATGCCAGTTTGAGGTGTGAACGGCAGTCTGTGTAGTGAGAAGGAGACTCAACTCCTCCACATTTTTAAAGCTTCACTTGGTTGCAGATGCTGACTTGGTGCTGAGGACACAGACCTGCAGGCCCTGATCTGTCGGAGGAGCTCACAGCCTGCTGGGGTGAAGGGAGACAATCAGGAAATTGTTGTAAGAAGGAATGGCATTCAGCTTTGAGAGTATTGAATAGGGCTTCTGGTCCCACAGAGGGTCTGGCAGGACAAGATTTGAGGAGGAGGGGGCCATATGAGGGAAACTAGTGAGGAGGGTAAAGTCCCCAGAGAGAAGTAATGTGCCCTGGGTGGGAGACACAGGCTGTCAAGGATTACATGGGTCTGATGTTCTAGGCTGGAAAGCTGAGTCATGAGGCTACAGGTAGAAGCAGGACCAGAGCGCTTTGGCTGCCTGGGCTTGCTAGAGTGGGCAGAGAATGAGAATTCCCTCAGAATTTCAAAATGACAAATGTAGAGGTTGTCTCCAAGCCCAGCTGGGTGGGAATCTCCGGAGCAACCATGAAGTGCCTGGGAAGGCCTTGAGTGGTGGTGGATGCATCTGTGTTAAGTGAGGGATGACAGGGTGAGATCGGCTTTAGAGGAATTGTCTGGACAAGTGTGAGCCTAACTTAGGGAGTCATGTGGTTACAAACAGGAGGAGAAATTGGGGCCCAGCTCCCCAGTCTACCTGAGTGTAGACAAGGCCAGAACCGGGATGCTGCTGCAGGAATTGGTGATCAGATGTTTGGAGGAAACATGTACAAGCACGGACCCACATCTGGAGCCTAATATCACCTCTGCTGCTTCTTCATTCATGAGTTAATTTACATTACCTTCTAAACCTCAATATCCTCAACTGTAAATTGGGGATAGAAATGTCTCTTTGGGGGCGCCTGGGTGGCTCGCTTGGTTGGGCAACTGCCTTCGGCTCAGGTCATGAACCTTGAGTTCCGGGATCGAGTCCCACATCCGGCTCCTGGCTCCGCGGGGAGTCTGCTTCTTCTAATGGTCTTCTCTCCTCTCATGCTCTCTCTCACTTTCTCTGTCTCTCAAATAAATAAATAATTAAAATCTTAAAAAAAAAAAAAAAAGAAATGTCTCTTTGATGGGACTTTGTGAGGTTTGAATGAGGAAAATGTGTTTAAAGGGTGCAACATGGTGCCTGGCATTCAGAAGCTGTTCAGCAGATGGTGGCTTGTGTTAGTATATTGATTCAACTTGGTCTCTATCAGATTTCATCTTGGAGGTGTTGGTCCATGGACTGGAAATTTTTCTCACTGGAATGCAGATGATAAATACAAGATGAATGCATCACCACTCTCCCTCTCACCTCCCAGATGCTGTTAACCAATTAATGACCTATTTCCTACTGAGCCCAGGTCTGGACAGAAACCTTCTCCTGAAGCATCCTAGAAGACCATAGTCAGTCAATCAGACCTGAGATCTGGAGCCTGGCACTTTTGCCAACCCAGTACTAGACCTTTGGTAGACCTGTGTACTTGGTACTTGTCTCTAGTTCCTGGACCCATCTCCATCCTTTATGCTCTCCTCTGATCCATGGGGTTTGTGGCTGGAAGCCTACAAGCTAAATTTCCCAGATGACTTCTTGGCTGCCTTCCAGTTCAGTCCTGCTGACAGGAGGCCCTGGCAGGAGACAGGAGGGCAGAGGAAGAGAGAAGCCATCTTTTTTTCCCCTTTATCTTCTGCGGCCTCTGGCAGCTGTAAGAAATTCCTTGTCTACCCCTGTCGTTGTGGCTGACCTGCTGACTGACCCCAGCAACAGCTGGAGGAGGGTCCAGTGAGCCTTGGCTGCACTTCACTTAAGGGCTCTGGCTTACAGGCTGTCCACAGGAGTGAGGGTGCCTCATTCACTGCTAAGTGATGGGAACAGTGGTTCCATCAGCACCAGCAGGGGCAGCATGTGCTGTGAGTCTGGGAGGCTTGGTAATCATCATCATGACTCGGGTTACACTGTTTCCTTTTTTGCTTCTCTAGCTCTAGGAGTATAAACAACTCCCCATGGTTACTAGCCTCTGGGTAACCTCAGCTTCTCTTTCCTAATTCTACAGGCTTCTAACACTTTCCTTACTGGTGCTCCATATTACATTTCTGTTCTGTGCATCTGACTGGATGCTGAGTGATATAACCAGTATAAACCATGGGCTTAGACATCAGGCAGAATTGCTACGAAGTTTTTGGACTCTGCTCCTTGCTGGTTGTAACACCCAGAAGCTAAGGGCTCAAGTAAGACAGAGGTCATTTTTGTCTCCTGTAACTGCTCAAGTTCCAGGCCTGTAGACAGCTCTGCTCCGTATGCTAATTCAGGGACCCAGGTTCCTTCCATTTTGTTTCTTCCCACCACCTTAGGCATTGTTCTCATTCATGTGATGAAGATTGGGTTAAATTCTTCCAGGGATGGGATTGTGGAGGCAAGCATCCAGTTATAAGGGCTTCAGTCTATATGTGACCCTACTCTTCTCCCATGGGGTCTTGCCCGAGTGTAAGGGAAGCTGCGGTATGTAGTGCCACTATGTAGTCATGTGGCAGGCTGCAGTTCTATTATTGAAGAGGAAAGGGAGAATGAATTTTGGTGGACCCATAGCCACCTCTGCCATACAAGCTTTGTGATGTGCATAACTCACTTTTGATATTTCTTTGTAGGGTTGTGACCATGGTAAATGAGAATATGCATAAGGTTCTTACTACAGTGCCTGGTCCCCAGGAGCCCTCAACCAAGGTCATATGCTCAGTGTCTACACTGGATCTGGGCCCTTTGGGTTAGGAGAACGTCAGCTCCATGGGGGAGGACTGAGATGTGGCTGCATCTGGTGTCACAGATAGTCACAGGTTCAGTGTTCAATGTCAGCCAAGAGCTGATGTCTCCTTTTGTCTATTTATGCATGAGCCTTTGTTAGCAGCTCTTCGGGTTTATAGTTATAGTCTGCTTTCAAACTGGAGTTCAGGACAGGGAAATTACATCGTACGATGGAGCAGGTGGTGGGTGAGGATGGAGGCGTTCCCCATCCATCACTGTGGATGGACCAGGGCTTAAAAGATGCGATCTATCACTCCTTTTAAAGGGCTCCTATTCCCAGACAGCCTGGAAATTGGGGGAACCTGGTCTCTGAAGCACTTTTAGTAAGTTGCCACTTCCCAGGATGGCTTAGGAGTGGTTGCCATGACAGTAGATTTGTGCTACTTTCTTGCTTTCAAAGGAAGCTGGGCTGCCCAAGAAAATGAGGACGCCTCCTTCTTGGAAGGTTGGGGGCCTTTGTTCCCTGCTTTCCCCTCCCCCTCCAAGAATGCATAGGGCCTCATTATGCTGCTTCTGCCTTTCACGGTATAATTTGGATAACAAAAGAGAAGCACAAGATGGATGGGAGCCATTTCATTTCTTGGCATCATGGCCTGAGCATGAACTTGCTTCTCAGACTCTGATTAATTTGCTCAAGTATAGGCTCACAAAGTCAAGTCTGATTCTACTCCTGTGGGTCAAATCATTCTCTTTGGTCTCCTTTTTACAACTAACTAACTAACTAACTAACTAACTAACTATTCTCCCTCTTTCTCCCCTTGTCCCTTCCCTCCTCCCCTACCCCTTCTGTTCCTCCCACTTTCTTTCCTTCCACCCTCCTTTCCTTCCTTCCTCCCTCCTTCCTTCCCTTCTTACCCCCTCCCTCTCTCTCTACTTACTTCCCTCCCTCCTACCTTCCCTCCCTTCCTTCTACAAACATCCACTGAACACTTTCATGCTGAGCCCTACTATGGTTGAGGTTAGCGAGATACATAAATAAGACCATAATGCTTAATCTGAAACTGATCACCACTTGCATGTGACATAAACATGAAAAGATGCACTTAGGATACAAAGCTCTAAGTGCTACGAGGGAAGCAGGTATTTGCCTGGCTGCTGTGGAAGCCCAAAGTGAGAAGGGTCAGGGACATCTGAGGCAAGCTCAGAAGGAGCTATGAGCTGAGTCTGTCTCTAGTGGACTGAAAGGGAGACTCTTTGGGGAAGCACAGAGTGCCCAAGATTTGGGAAGTGGGGGCTTTAGGAGGTCAGGTTGGCAGGACATAGAGTAAGGCTGGGTAGTCTGGCAGGATTCAACTGCCAGAGGCCTGAAGGTTCAGCATAAGCACCTGAGGTGCTATCTCCTGGTACTTTGGGAACCACTGAAGGAGTTTGAGCAGAGGAGAGCTGTGATTAGATATGGTGACCATGTGGAAGAGAGACTCAGAAGGCACAGACTGGGAACCCAGGGGGGAGCTGCGTGGACCAAAGCTCCAGGGAGGACATGACAAGGAGAACAGGGGTGGTTGGGCACAAGAAGGGATGGAGTGTGTCCTCCTTCTCCCTCTGCTCCTATATCCAAGAAACACCAAGCTTCTGTTCTGTATGAGGCCTGCACTGGACCCCTTACTCTAAAAACATACCATTTAACCTTTTCAATACCAGAGAGGAGGTGAAGAGGCCTCTCCTCATTATAAAGGTGAAAAAACAGCATTGCAGAGATGGAGAAAAATGATCACACAACCCATGAATGGTAGAATAACAATGAAAATCTAGGTAAGCTTTTCCCTCCTCAAAGCCCGTAGGCTGCATGGAAACTGGAACTTTCCATGGCACTGCTTCCTATTCTCAGTAAGTGTTTGCTGGAGAGCTGGAATAAGCAAATGAATGCCTCCTCTCCTGCTGAACCCCACAGGCCTCTGGCTACTTAGCCCCAGTCTCTGAGCTGGGCTTACCTGGGGACCCTTGATTTCAACAGTGTCTTCAGGGAGTTGTGGGCTTCATCAAATGTGGGACCAGCTGGAACATTTGTTTCTCTTCCCAAGGGTTAAAATGCCTGTGGCTCTAGAAATCACTTAAGGAATAAAGCTGACACAGAATTGCATACCTTGGGCAGGGTGTGGGTACCACAGGGCAGGTGGGTCTTCCATCTCTGTCTGCTTTTCTACTCATTGTATGGTGCTGATATGGGTAACATTATGCTGAGTCTTACCACAATAAGCCCTATTTTACAGATGAGGAAACTGAGGTTGTATATCAATAGAGTATATCAAAAGTATATATCAAAAGAGAGGTGATATACAGCCAGCTATTAAATGGTGGTGTTGGGATTCAGTCATCTCAAAATGGGTCAGTTGACCCTCCCCATGCTTAGGGCTGGTGCCGACTCTGCCCACACCTGGGCACCCATCACTGTGAGGGTCCACTGGACTGTTTCCTCTGAGCCTCCTCTGTTGGAGGTCAACTCTAGCACCTGGTTCTATTGCATGTGGATAACTTCATAGGTTTTTCTCTGTCATGTTTGGAGCTCCTCTCCACATCTCAGAGGCCATCTCTGTGAGTACAAGGCTCAGGATTACTTACTCCTCTTTGTCTCCTATAGGGTCTGGTCAAATCCTAACCTTGTGCATCACTTGGGACTGGAGATGTCCAGCATAACAGTGGACAGCTATTCCTTCATCAATCAGCTGAGTGGGTAAGATGGACTCTGAGACCCCCAAAAGCTGCCCTAACCTGTATTTCTAAGGCTCCATTATCTGAACAGCTATCCAGGGGTGAGCTTCTGCATCTGCTTCCAGGTGTGAGTAGTATTCCCTTTCAGGGGGTAGAAATTGCTTTTCTGATTTCCAGAGCAGCTCAAGCAGGAGCAAAGGCAGTCCTCAAATTTAAAACCCACACACAGGTTAAGAAATATGTTTTACAGAAAACTTAAACATTGTTTTTGATAAATAGATCTAGCACGATGGAGCTGCTATTCCTGTCAAAAAAGAATTGGTACCTGTCTCAGTGTCTGGGGCTGCAGTCCCCTCCCTCAGTGTTCCTTGGAGGGACCTATGCATTTTTAAGAATCTGACTTTAGCAATTTCCTGGCGGGCATGGTCTACTGAAACCAATCTACATTTCAAGACACACTTGGTGATTTGAAAAAATCCTAACTTTTATCACTTTCATTGGGAGTAATTTATTGAAATGCTTATATGCTTGAATCAAATTTCTCTCTATTCTCCTTCTACAGGCACATCTTTGGAGATTTTCTTTGGCCAGAGGCAAGTTCTGGTTCTTCTGAGAGTAGCTCTTGTCTGTCCTATACCCACCATAATATTGAAGGGGACAGTGCAGAGAAAGGAGGTGCAAATCAGGGCAGAACTGCTTCTCTTCAGAGACCCCACCTCCATTCTTAACCCCTTACAACCCCTGTTTTCCATTTCTGAATTTTGTTATTTCAAGAATGTTAAACAAGTGGAATCAAACAGTGAGTGATATTTTGGGATTGGGTATTTTCAATCAGCATAAATCTCTAATGTATATATCAGTAAGTTTCCTCCTTTTTATTGCTTGGTAGTATCCCATGGTATGGCCATACCAGTTTGCTTAACTGGTTATCCATTGAAGAACATCTGGGTTGTTTCCCATTTTGGGCTATTATGAATAAAGCTGATAAAAACATTTATATCAGCTTTTATGTGATCCCAAGTTTTTATTTTTCTGGGATAAATGTCCAAATGTGCAATTGCTGGTTTGTTTGGTAGTTGTATGTTCATTTTTAAGTAAATTATCAAACAGAATTGGCATTTATATTTCTACCACAATATATATTTTGATCAAGTTCCTACGCATTCTCACAAGCTTTTGGTATTGTTACTATTTTTTAATTTTGTCATTTTGATAACTGTGTAGTGATGGCTTATTGTGGTTTTTGTTTTGTGTTTTCCCAATGGTTGGTGACTCTGAACATCTTCTCTTGGGCTTTCTAGTCATCTCTATATCCTCTTCAGTAAAATGTCTGCTCAGATCCTTGCCCATATTCTAAGTGGATTGTTTTGTTTTTTACTGTTATGTTTTAGAAAATTCTTTATATGCTAGTCTAGATACTAGTCCTTTCCAGTTATGTTGGATGCAAATATTTTCCACTCCTCTGTAACTTGTCTTTTTATTCCCTGAAAAAGATCTTTCTCAGAACAAAGGGGTTTTGTTGTTGTTTTTGATATTATATATATTTTTAAAGAATTTATTTATTTGGGACAGAGAGAGAGAGAGAGAGAATGAACTGGGGGTGGGGATGCAGAGGAAGAGGGAGAAGCAGACTCCCCACCGGTCAGGGACCCCAACACAGGGCCTGATTCTAGGACCTTGAGATCATGACCTGAGCTGAAGGCAGATGCTCAACTGACTGAGCCACCCTGGTGTCCCTGTTGTTGTAGTTGCTATTGTTTAGAGAGAGAGAGAGAGAGAGCAGGGGTGCGAGTAGAGCAGAAGGAGAGGGAGGGAGAGGGAGGGGGAGAGAGAGAATCTTAAGCAGACTTCATGCCCATTGTGGAGCATGACGTGGGGCTTCCTTAATCTCATGAACCTGAGATCATGACCTGAGCCGAAATCAAGAGTTGGACGCTTAACCCACTGAGCTACTCAGGAGAACAAAAGTTTTTAATTTTAATTTTCTTCTTTTTTGGATCATGCTTTTTGGTACCATGTCTAACTACTCTGCCTAGTGCCATATCCTAAAGATTTTTTTTTAGGGGGGAAGTGTTTTAGTGTTTTATAATTTTTTGTTTTACATGTTAAAATCCCTGTTTTAGTTTGTGTTAATTATTCCTTAAGGTGTGAGGCTTAGGTCAAATTTTGTTTTGTTTTGTTTTGGCTTATGTATGTCTAATTATTTACTGAAAAGTCTTCCTTGATCACATTGCTTTTGCAGCTTTATAAAAAAATTCTGTTGGGCCTATTTATGTCTGTCTGTTTCTGGATTCTCTATTCTGTTCTGTTGTTAGGGGTCTGTTCCTCTACCAGTACCACGCAGTCTTGATTACTGGGGTTATATGAGTTTTGAAATCAGACAAATGGAAACTCCCAACTTTATTCTCTTTTTTTCAAAAATGTTTAACTCTCTTGTTCCTTTCCATTTTCATATAAATCTATCCATAAAAATCAGTAAAAACCATGATGGGATTTTGATAGGAATTGTATCAAACATGTATAACAGTGTGGGGAGTATTGAGATCTTATATTAAGATTTCTAATACATGAAAATTGCTTATCTTTCCATTTATTTAGATCTTTGATTTCTTTCATCAGTATTTTTTATTTTTTAGAACACAACATGTGTACATATTTTGTTAGATTTACACCTAAGCATTTCATTTTTGAGTCATTTTAAATAATATTATATTTTAAAATTTTGTTGTTCAAATGTTCATTGTTAGGCTATAGAAATATAACTTATTTTTGTTTGTTGATGTTCATTTCTGTGAGTCTACTAAGTTCATTATTAGTTCTAGGATTTTATTTTTGTAGATTCCTCAGGAATTTCTACAAAGATGTCAGCAGCACATAGTAACAGTTTTAGTCCTTCCTTTTTGTTCTGAGTTCCTTTTCTTTCTCACCATATTTCAATGGGCAGGACTTCCAGCACTATGTTGAGTAAGAGTGGTAACAGGGGCTGTACTTGCTTTGTTTCCAGTCTTAGGGAGAAAGCCTCAGTTTTTCACAATCAAATATAGTGATAGTTGTAGGTTTTTTTGGTAGGTGCTCCTTATCATGTTGAGGAAGTTCTCTTCTATTCCTAGATGTCTGAGAATTACTGTCATGAATTGAAATGAAATTTTGTTGAATGAGTTTTCTGCACCAATTAAAATGTTAATGTGATTTTTTTTCTTTACTCTGTTAATATGATGGATGATATTGATTGATTTTCAATATTTGAACTACCCTTGCATTCCTGGAATGTATTCTATTTGTATATGCTATATTTCATACATTGCTGAATTCTATTTGCTAATATTTTGTTAATTATTTTTGTTCATATTTAGTCTATAGTTTTCTTTTATTATACTGTTTTTTATTATTACTTTTAGTGTTGAGGTAACACTAACCTTGTAAAATTAATTGGAAAGTGTTCCTTCCTCTTCTATTTTGAGAATATTGTGTAAAATTAGTGTTCTTTAAATATTTGGTAGAATTTTCCAATGAAATTATATTGGCCTAGAGATTTTTTTAGGGGTAGACCTTAACTATGAATTCAATTTCTTTAGTAGTTATAGGCCTTTCAAATTATCTATTTCATATTGCATGAGTTATGGTAGTTTATACTTTTTGAAGAACTGATCCATTTCATCAAATTGTCAAATTTATATACAGAGAGTTGTTTGTAATATTCTCATTATCTTTTGATGCCTGCTAGTCTTTAGTGACATCTCCTATCATTCCTTATATGGGTAATTTGCGTTTTTTCTCTTTTTTCTTGCTAGAGGTTTGTCAATTTTATTGAACTTTTCAAAAATTTTTGCAGTATTTTATTATGGTAGCCCAAGCAGACTTATATATACGCTTCTTTAGCTCTATCCCACAAATTTTGATATGCTGTATTTTTATTTTCTTTCAGCTCAATGTGTTTTTAAAATTTCTATTGAGATTCCTGTTTTACCCATAGCTTATTTAGGTGTCACTCAGTTTCCAAGTGTTTGAGGACTTTTCTATTATCATTATGTTCTTTTATGTCTGTTCTTTTGATACTATTGTAGTCAGAGAATACATAATATAGGATTTAATCTTTGAGGTTTGTTGTTTATGACTCAGGTTTAGTTTGGTGTATGTTCTGTGGAGCTTGAAAAGAATGTGTGTTCTGTTTTTGCTGGATGAAGCTTTCATAGTTTTTTTTTTTAAAGATTTTATTTATTTATTTGTTAGAGAGAGCACAAGCAGGCAGAGTGGCAGGCAGAGGCAGAGGGAGAAGCAGGCTCCTTAGGAGCCTGATGCAGGACTCAATCCCAGGACCCTGGGATCATGACCTGGGCTGAAGGCAGCCACTTAACCAACTGAGCTACCCAGGCATCCCCTTTCATAGGTTTTGATTAGAACTTTTGGTTGATGGTTTTGTCATGTTCTTTCCTTACTGGTTTTATCTCTTGCTATATCCATTGTTGAGAGATGGATGTTGAAGTTCTGACTTCAAAAATAAGTATTTATCTATTTCTTTTTAAAATTCTATCAATTTTGCCTCACGTATTTTGTAGCTATATTGTTTGATGAGGATGCATTTAGGATTCTTATGTCTTCTTGGTGGATTGACCCTTTTATCATTATGTTACATAATTCTCTGTCTCTGCTAATTTTCTCTGTTTTGAAGCTTACTTTATCTGGCTAATATAGTCATTCGTGCTTTCTTTGGATTAATATCTGTGTGGTATATCTTTTTATATTCTTTTAACATCAACCTCTATACCATTATAATTGGAGTAAATTACTGGTTGGCAGCATAAAGTTTTTATTCTCTCTAAATTTAGAATATATACATTTAATGTAATTATTGAGCTTTTATAGTTTAAGTCCGCTGTTTAAATTTTTGTTTTCTGTTCACTGTTTTTCATGTCTGTTTTCGTTTTATTTTTTTCCTTGTGGGTTACTTCTTATTTATAATTTTAATTTATCTGTAGTGTTTTTATTATTTATTATTGAAGTATAGTTGACATGCAATCATATACTAGTGATTCAGTGACCCTATACATTAGTCAATGCTCACCAAAATGAGTGTAGTCACCATAAAACACCATGACAATATTACTGACTATATTCCCTATGCTATACATTCATCTCCATGACTTATTTATTTTATAACTGGAAGTTTGTACCTCTTAATCTCCTTTACTTATTTCACCCATCCTCCCACCCACCTTTCCTTTGGCAATCACCAGTTTGTTCTCAGTATTTGAGTCTGTTTGTTGTTTTTTTTTCAGATTCCACTTATAGCAAAATCATATGGTATTTGTCTTTGTCTGACTTATTTCACTTAGCATAATGCCCTCCAAGTCCATTCATGTTGTGGATCTTGAATGGCAAGATCTCATTCTTTTCTATGGCTGAGTAGTATTCCTCTGTGTGCATGTGTGTGTGTTTGTGTGTGTGTGTGTGTCTGTGTGTGTGTGTGTGTGTATTACTTCTTTTTAAGTAACTACTGATGGACACTTGGGTTACTTTCATATCTTGGCTATTGTAAATTATGTCATAGTACATATAGAAGTGCATATATCTTTTGAATTAATGCTTTCATTTTCTTTGGGTAAATAGCCAGGAGTAGAATTACTGGATCATATGATGGTTGTTTTACTAATTTTTTGAGGAAGCCTTATACTGTTTTCCATAGTGGCTGCAATCAACTTGCATTCCCACCAACCATGCACGAGAATTCCCTTTTCTTCACATCTATAGTATTTTTAAGTTCATTTTTTGGATAGAAATTTTTGTGATATCTCTGTATATTAAACTGTATCTATATATCTATATATAGATATAAAACAAATCAGAACCTATAGTTGTCCACACTTTACAAGATTGAGTAAAGTATAGACCCTTCTCCCTTTAAGTTCTTTTACCTTCCCAAATTTATATCATAATTGTTTTACATATTTCCTCTATATACATTTAAGACCACATACAACAGTGTTATAATTTTGGCTCCACTTTCAAACATAATTTAGAACATTTAAAAGACAAAGGAAAATGTATTATATTTACCCCATGTTTTGATTCTTTTTTAAAAAAGATTTTATTTATTTATTTGAGAGAGGATGCACAGGCAGGGGAGTGGGAGGCAGAGGGAGAGGGGGAAGCAGACTCCCCACTGAGCAGGAAGCCCAATCTGGGGCTCCATCCCAGGACTCTGAGATCATGACCTGAGCTGAAGGCAGACACTTAAATGACTGAGCCACCCAGGTGCCCCTAAGAGGTTTTGTATGTGTTTTTATTTTTTATTTTTTTCTTTGATTCTTTCTTTGCTTTTTCCCACTCTAATATTGTAGGAGCCCTTCTTTCAACATTTCCATTCTGTTCAGAAAACTCCCTTTGGCCATTTCTTTCAAGTGGGTTTTGGTAACAAATTTTCATAGTTTTCCTTTGTCTGAGGATTTTGATTTCCCTTAATTCTGCAGGATATTTTCTCCGGATGTATAATTTTGGGTTTTTTATTTCAGAACTCGAAAAATATTGTGCTACTCCCTCCCTAGTTTACAATGACAAATATGCTGTCATTTGAATTGTTTTCTCTTATAGGTAAGATATAATTGCTCCCTTGCTGCTTTCAATATTTTTTGTTTGTCTTTACTTTTCAGAAATTTGACTATGATGCATCTTGGAGTAAATTTCCTTGGGTTTATCAGGTTTGGAATTCACTAAGCTTTTTAAATCTTGTTTTTTGCCAAATTTGGGAAAATTTCAGTCATTTATTCAAATGCGTTTTCAGTCTCATTCTCTTTCTTTTTTTTTCTTTTGGGCTCTGATGATATGAGTATTCAATCATTTGCTATAATCTTGTATGTCGCTGAAGCTCTGTTCATTTTTTTTCAGTCTATTTTTTTCTCTATTGTTCTAATTGAGTAATTACTGTTGTTTTACCTTCATGTTTATTGATTCTTTTCTCTGTTCCCTCCATTCTGTGAGCACACCCATTGATTTTATTATTTGGGATATTGTATTTTTTAGTTCTATAATTTCTTTTGGGTTCTTCTTTATATCTTTTATATCTCTGCTGAGACTTCCTTTTTTTTGTTTGTTTCAAGCATGATTATAATTATTTATTGAAGCATTGTTATGATGACTACTTTAAAACCTTTGTAAGGTAATTCAAACAACTGTGTCATCTCAGTTTTGCTTCTATTGCTGCCTCTTTTTATTCAAGTTGACATTTTACTGGTTCCTGTTATGATAAGTGATTTCCAACTGAAACCTGGAAATTTTTTGTTTGGTACTTTGGCCCTTCACTAGACCTTTGTTAATACTGCCATGGCTGGAAGGGTAGGAATGACTCGTTACTATTCCCCATACTGCCTCCATTGAGGCCTGGGGTGTTGGTGTCCTTACCATTGGGCAGTGGTAAGTCATGACTTTCCACTAGGCTGCCTCTGATTCTACCCTTGGAGAGGGGCAAGGGCACCTCTTTTCTGTCAATGGAGAGTGGAAGTTCAGACTCCCACATGGTCTCTCCTGCAGAGACCTTATTGCTCAAGCCAATGAAAGTCAAACAGCCTTCTCTAACAGCTCTCTAATGGGAGTTAGGTTAAAGTCCAGGCTTTTCACTGGCCCTTGCTAGTGTGAGTGCAGTAGGACCACAGTTTTTCTGTGGTGTTTGGCTGGGGTTGTGTGGTTTTTGTCTAAAAGTTCTCTGTCTTGCTGGACAGCCCCTTTGCTGGTCTTTAATTAATTTTGAACTCCCAATAAAAGTAGGTATTTATTGGGAGTTTGAAAAATTTGTGCTTGTTTGTGTTTTTAGTAGTTATCTTCTTCTACTACAAGTCTGGGATATATGAGGCAAAAATAAAACCCAAGAGATGTAGCACTGTTTTCCCATGGGTCCTTCAGTGAGTAGCTCATCTTGTGTTTCCTCCTCACTGTTCAGTCTTCTAATGTTTGTTTTATATATAATGTCCAGGGGCTTTAGTTGTACTTAGCAAAAACATTTGGAGAATAAAGAAACACTTATTTATTTTATCTTCCCAGAAGTGGAACCCTTGAAGCCTTGTGTGTTATAGTCTTCAAGCTAATGATGATTTTTACATATTAAAGTGTTCTAAAAAATTCAGAACAAAATATAACAGATAAAAATAACAACAAAAAACAAAGACTATATGACAGAGATCATATGTAGTTCACAGAGCCTAAAATATTTACTATTTAATTCTTCAAAGAAAAATTTTATTGACCCTTTTTAGATATAAGTTAACTTTTAGAACAGAATTAGTGTTATGACATTTCACTTATGTCATTGGCAGTGTTTTCATTTCTTTATATGGATGCAGGCTTTTGTATTATATTTCTTCTATCTAAAGAACTTCCTTCTACATTTCTTTTAGAGCAGGTATACTGGAAATGGATTTTTTTTTGTTTTATTTGATGAACATATTTTTATTTCTTCTTAATTTAATTTTATTTACTTTTTAAAAAATTATAAAACACTTCACAAATTTGCTTGCCATTCTTGTACAGGGGCCATGCTAATCTTCTCTGTGTCATTTCAATTTTAGTATATGTACTGCTGAAGCAAGCACTCTTCTTAATTTTAAAAAGATATTTTATTGAACATGTACTTGATTTTTTTGTTCCTTTCAGCCCTTTAAATATGTCACTGTATTGTCTTCAGGCTTGTGTAGTTTCTGATGAGTCTTCTGTAATTCTTACATTTGTTTCTCTCTATATAGTATCTTTCCCATTCCTGTGAGTGCCTTCAAGATTTTATCTTTATCTTTGGTTTTCAAGAGTTTAACTATAATATGTTCATATATTTTTGAAGGAGTGGGTATATTTATTCTGTTTGGTGCTCTTTGTGGGTTTGTGTCTGTGGTTTGGTGTCTGTCATTAATTTTTTTTTCTGTCATTAATTTTTGGTCATTATCTATTCAAATATATTTTTCTGCCCTGTTCCTCTTCTTTCCTTCTGGGATTTCACATGCATGTATGTTAGACTGTTTTGTATTATCCAACAGCTTTTGGGTGCTCTGTTTTGCTTTTTTCACTATTTTTTTTCTTTTTGTGTTTTAGTTTACATAATTTATATTGACCTGTCTTTCAGCTTAGTGATAATTTCCTCAGCTGTATTGATTCTGTCTTGGAGGCCATTAAAGCATTTTCTTTTTTTTAATCACTATTATTATTATTATTATTTTAAAGATTTTATTTATTTATTTGACAGAGAGAGAGAGAGATCACAAGCAGGCAAAAAGGCAGGCAGAGAGAGATGGGGAAGCAGGCTCCCTGCTGAGCAGAGAGCCCGATGTGGGGCTTGATCCCAGTACCCTGAGATCATGACCTGAGCTGAAGGCAGAGGCTTTAACCCACTGAGCCACCCAGGTGCCCCTATCAATATTATTATTATTTTAAGAGATTTTATTGATTTATTTGTCAAAGAGAGAGTATAAGCAGGGGGAGGAGCAGATGGAGGGAGTAGCAGGCTCCCCACTGAACAAGAGCCCCTTTTGGGGCTCTGTCCCAGAACCCTGAGATCATGACCTGAGCTGAAGGCAGATGCTTAACTGACTGAGCCACCCAGGCATCCCTCATTAAAGCATTTTCAACTCTTTTATCATACTTTTCATTTTTAAAATTCCCATTGACTTCTTCCTCATAATTTTTATGTCTCTGTTGAAGTTCCCCATCTGATCATGCATGCTGAATACTTTTTCCACTTGTTTTAACATGTTAATTATAGTTATTTTAAATTTTTTGTCTGATAGTTTCAACATTTGTGTTATATTGAAATCTGTTCTTGTTGATCATATTTTTTTCTTTTCTTCCTACTTCCCTTGCTTATATGTATGTTTTATGCTTTTTATTTTTAAGACATTTTTTTAAAGATTTTGTTTATTTATTTATTAGAGAAAGAGAGAGAGAGTGAGAGAGAACCTGAGAAGGGAGAAGGTCAGAGTGAGAAGCGGACTCCCCATGGAGCTGGGAGCCCAATGTGGGACTCGATCTCGGGATTCCGGGATCATAACCTGAGCCAAAGGCAGTTGCTTAACCAACTGAGCCACCCAGGTGCCCTAAGATGACATCTTTTATAGAACAGTGGAAACTAATGTAACTAGCATTATTGCCTAGAAATGGATATCCTTCCCCTCATTTCCCTGAGTCATTAGTGTGAGAATTTGAGTCAATCTAAGCTGAGCTGTGTTTGGGTTCTCTTATTGTCACGGTCACTCTCAGGGCAATAAGGGCTTTACATTCTTATAGGGCTATCTTGGTTTTAGAATGAGGTTGTCACATTAATCCATGCTCAACATTCAGCAATTCATTAAAAATTTTTAATAATATCATTGTCTGCTGCAAATAAATAGGCACTTGTGTCCTATCTCTCCTTAGAGGTATCTGCTATTATTAAGGTTTTGGGTTAGTTGTTTTGTCTTGCAATCTCAGATATCTTATTTACTCAAGAAAAATTGTGATTTCACAAATTATTCAGAATTTTTTGCTCTAAGGGGAGAGTAATACCCTTTCCAGCTTTTTACAAACCAATCAGAAGCTTAAAACCTCATGAAGGCCAGTTTGAGTCTTTGATTTCTCATTTATGGCTTGCCCAATTTCATTCAAATTATGTAACTTCTATGAGTCATAGTTTTTTGATCTATTAAAGACAAATGGCAATATTTACCTCATAGTTGTTGTTTAGGATTCAGTTAAAGATAAAATATATTTATGGCCACAGTGCCTGTCATGAATCAGTACACTTTAAATCTCCTCTGCTTTCTGTCACCTAATGAAATAGATTAAGGATGTTTTACAAATGGAAATGCTTTTAAATGACATTTGCATCAACCCACATACAAACAACATAGCCTCATTTGCCTGTTTTAATCAAGGAATGAACATCATTCTCAAAAATTTGGAGATAATTTTTCAGAAGACTGAAATCTGTGGTTTGAGTTGGAAGTAAATGGTTGCTTTCCTGGCCATCACCCTTTGATTCTCTCTGCAGCATCACCTGAAAGATTGTCTTTGCTGGTGAACATGCTGTCTACTGAGATAGCTCTTCCTTTCAAGCAGCTCTGAGGGGTCCTAGGATTTTTTTCTTTGAGCTGAATTTCTTTCTCCTCTGACTTCCACTCTTGGTCCTGATGCTAGTTTTAAATCCTTATTGCCATTATATCCTTCATTTATGTGAAAATGACTCTTACATCCTCTCCAAGTCTTTTTGCTTTCTGGAGAAACCTCCCAGCTTTTAATTTTTATTCATGCGGCAGCATGTCCTGGCTTATAGTCACATGCCACCAAGTTTCTTCTGTTCAAGTCCATCTATAAGTGGGACTCTATGAACTGAGCCTCATACTCCAGGGGAGGGCTGATGCAAACTGAGTTGACGAAGATTGTACCTCTGTTGTTCCAGGCACTAACTATTATGCAGCCAAAGTTTGTGCTAACCTTTGCAGAGTCAATATTTCTGCTGACTCCTTGAGTAAAGACCCAAAGTGTTAAACATTTTTCTGTATACTGTATCTTACCCATGTTTTCCTTAAGCAGTTGGATTTTAGCCCCAAGGACATCTCATATTTATCTTTTCCTCCATTTTTGTTTATGTATTCATTTTTCTTTATTTTTTATTAACATACAATGTATTTTTTTGTTTCAAGGATACAGGTCTGTGATTCATCAGTCTTACATAATTCACAGCACTCACCATAGCACATACCCTCCCCAATGAACATCACCCAGCCACCAGCTTATCCCTCCCACCCCCCACTCCACTCTAGCAACCCTCAGTTTGTTTCCTGAGATTAAGGGTCTCTTATAGTTTGTCTCCCTCTCCAGTTTCATTGTTTCATTTTTTCCCCTCTCTTCTCCTATGATTCTCTGCCTTTGCACATATCAGTGAGATCATATGATACTCGCTTTCTCTGATTGACTTATTTTGTTTAGCATAATAATACTCTCTAGTTCCATCCACATCATTGCAAATGGCAAGATTTCATTTTTTTGATGGCTGCACAATATTCCATTGTATATATATACCACATCTTCTTTGTCCACTCATCTGCTGATGGACATCTAGGCTCTTTCCACAGTTTGGCTATTGTGGAATTTGCTTCTATAAACCTTGGAGTGCATGTGTCCCTTCAGATGACTACATTTGTATCTTTAGGGTAAATCCCCAGTAGTGCAATTGCTGGGTCATAGGGTACCTCTATTTTCAACATTTTGAGGAACATCCATACTGTTTTCCAGAGTGTTTGCATCAGCTTGCATTCCCAGCAACAGTGTAGGAGGGTTTCCCTTTCTCCACCTCCTCATCACCATCTGTCCTTTCCTGATTTGTTAATTTTAGCCATTCTGACCTATGTGAGGTGGTATCTCATTGTGGTTTTGATTTGTATTTCGCTGATATTGAGTGATGTTGAGCACTTTTTCATGTGTCTGTTGGCCATTAGATTATATTTTCAGAACACAGTGCTTTGAAACTAGAACTCAATCACAAAAGAAAAGTTGGAAAGAACTCAAATACGTGGAGGCTAAAGAGCATTCTACTAAAATGGGCCAACCAGGAAATTAAAAAATAATTTTAAAAATTCATGGAAACAAATGAAAATGAAAACAACTGTTCAAAATCTTTGGAATGCAGCAACGATTGTCCTAAGAGGAAAGTATATAGCAATACAACTTTTCTCAAGAAACAAGAAAGATCTCAAATACACAACATAATCCTACACCTAAAGGAGCTGGAGAAAGAACATCAAAGAAAGCCTAAACCCAGCAGGAGAAGAGAAATAATAAAGATCAGAGCAGAAATCAATGAAATAGAAACCAAAAGAACAGTAGAACAGATCAACAAAACTAGGAGCTTGTTCTTTGAAAGAATTAATAATATAGATAAACACCTCGCAAGACTTATCAAGAAGAAAAGAGAAAGGACCCAAATAAATAAAATCATGAATGAAAGAGGAGAGATCGCAACTAACACCAAAGAAATACAAACAATTATAGGAACATATTATGAGCAACTATATGCCAACAAATTAGACAATCTGGAAAAAATGGATGCATTCTTAGAGATGTATGAACTACCAAAACTGAACCAGGAAGAAATAGTAAACCTGAACAGACTCATAATCAGCAAGGAAAATGAAGCAGTAACTAATAATCTCCCAAAAAATAAGAGCCTAGGGCCAGATGACTTCTCAGGGGAATTCTAACAAGCATTTAAAGAAGAATTAATACCCATTCTCATGAAACTGCTCCAAAAAATATAAATGGAAGGAAAACTTCCAAACTCATTTTATGAGGCCAGCATTACCTTGCTCCTAAAACCAGACAAAGACCCCATCAAAAAGGAGAATTATAAACTAATTATAAACCAATATCCCTGATGCAAAAATTCTCATCAAAATACTAGCTAATAGGATCCAACAGTACATTAAAAGGATTATTCACCACGCACAAGTGGGATGTATTCCTGGACTGCAAGTTTGGTTCAACATCTGCACATCAATCAATGCCACATACTACATTAATCAAAGAAAGGGCAAGAACCATATGATACTCTGAATAGATGCAGAAAAAGCATTTGACAATGTAAAGACATCCTTTCTTGATCAAAACACTTCACAGTGTAGGCAGAGAGGGTACATACCTCAATATTATAAAAGCCATCTATGAAAAAAACACAGCAAATATCATTCTCAATGGGGAAAAACTGAGAGCTTTTCTCCTAAGGTCAGGAACATGGCAGGGATGTCCACTATTACCACTGCTATTCAACATAGTACTGCAAGTTGTAGCCTCGGCAATCAGACAACAAAAAGAACTAAAAGGAATCCAAATTGACAATGAAGAAGTCCAACTCTCACTCTTTGCAGATGACATGATACTTTATGTAGAAAATCCAAAAGACTCTACTCCAAAACTGCTAGAACTCATACAGGAATTCAATAAAGTGTCAGGATGTGAAATTAATGCACAGAAATCAGTTGCATTTCTGTACACCAACAAGACAGAAGAAAGAGAATTTAAGGAGTCAATTCCATTTACAATTGGACACAAAACCATCAGATACCTAGGAATAAATCTAACCAAAAAGGCAAAGAATTTGTACTGAGAAAACTATAGAATACTTATGAAAGAAATTGAAGTAGACACAAAGAAATGGAAAAATGTTCATGCTCGTGGATTGGAAGATCAAATATTGTGAAAATATCTATGCTACTTAGAGCGATCTACACATTTAATGCAATCCCTATCAAAATACCATAAAATTTTTTCACAGATATGGAACAAATAATCCTAGAATTTGTATGGAACCAGAAAGACTCCAAATAGGCAGAGGAATGTTGAAAAAGAAAACCAAAGCTGGTGGCCTCACAATTCTGGACTTCAAGCTCTATTACAAAACTGTAATCATCAAAACAGTACAGTACTGGCACAAAAATAGACACATAGATCATTGGAACAATAGAGAGCCAGAAATGGACCCTCAACTCTATGGTCAACTGATCTTAAACAAAGCAGGAAAGAATGTCCAATGGAAAAAAGTCTCTCCAACAAATGGTATTGGGAAAATTGGACAGCCACATGCAGAAGAATGAAACTGGACTATTTCCTTACATCACAAAAATACACTCAAAATGGTTGAAAGACCTGAATGTGAGACAGTGATCCATCAAATCCTTGAGGAGAATATAGGCAGCAACCTCTTCAACCTCAGCCATAGCAACTGCTTCCTAGAAACATTGCCAAAGGCAAGGGAAGCAAGGGCAAAAATGAACTATTGGGACTTCATCCAGATAAAAAGTTTTGCACAGCAAAGAAAACAGTCAACAAATCCAAAAGACAACTGACAAAATGGGAGAAAATATTTGCAAATGACATACCAGATAAAGGGCTTGTACCCAAATTCTGTAAAGAACTTGCCAAACTCAACACCCAAAGAACAAATAATCCAATCAAGAAATTGGCAGAAAACATGAACGGTCAAATTTTCTTTGTTGACTGCTATCCTAATTGTACTTAGCCTATTTCTCCAGCATGTCACAGTAATTTTGGGTATTCATCCTGTCTTTCATCACATGCTTTCCTCCCTTTGACTTCTTTATATCTGTGGACCTGATGAGATTAACTGACCCATCCATCCTTTAGTATAGGTCAGATCCAGAGGACTTGGACAGGCAAGTCCTTGGGTTCCTTCAAGCACTCACTGTACTGACCACTTCAAGGCTTCAGGGAAGCCTGTCCCACCTCAGCTCTTTGCTAACCTGCCAGGCTCATGGACATAATCAGCACTTTTGGTTCATGCTCCTGACAATTTACTTGCCTCATGCTCTCTGTTAATGCCCCTTGGGTTTTTCTTTCTGTTTGCCTCTCCCCAGAAACTTCCAGCACAACTTTTCTTGATGTTCTCCTCCAGTTGTCCACTCCCAAAGTGGTGGAGAGACTTGGTTAAAGGGGACGTGTCACTGGGGCTGCTGCTGAGTTGTCTCATGACTCCCTGCACCAGTGGAGCTGACTTTGAGTTCATCTGTCCTTCAGAGTTCCAAGTTCTAGTCTTATAGTTCCTCTTTTTAATGTATGGCTACTACCACCCACCCCGGCCTTGCATACCATAAACTCCAGCCCTGGCTCATGTCCCACTTCATCCCCCATATATTTCTTGAAAGCAGCTTCACATGACTTTATACAAGCCAGTGATGATTCAGTGCCTAAAAGGACAATATAAAGAATGGGGTCTGAAGATATTTGTCAGAAACCTCCCCCAGGCAGTCTGTATGGGTTATCCATTATAAAAAGTGACTGGGGCAGTTCACAATTGTCCTAGGTCTCCTGACTCATTGTAGGCTTTCCTTCTACCCCTTTACTTCTGAGATCATTTTCCAGGAATGACAAGAAGAAAGTATAATAGGAACTGGGGAATCTTATTTTCGTCATTTCATCTATCAATTTTATGTCATCAGCCTGACTTCAGTTCTGGCTTTTCTGAATTTCTTGCTATGAAAAATATTACTTTCCCGGTACCTACCCTTACAGTTTAGACATTTGAGCTTGTTTCATACCTGCCTGGCTTGAGGGTCTCAGGATCATTTCTTCTATCTGAGCAAGATGTAACAAAATTGGGATTATTGAATTAGTATAAGAATTTTCTAACAAGGGAAAGGAACTGAGATCAGTTTCTTATAGAAAAGGCTAAAGCATATTAATTTATCTTACAACTAGACAGGAGAGTGAGAAGGAAGGAGACTCTCTGAGGTAGCTGAGGGGGTCAGAAAAGTAAGGCAGGGGAGGGTTAGGAGACTGTCAAGGTGAAACTTCTTTCTTTGACATTCAGTGCTCTGCTGGGGTCCTTTATTCTTGGCTCCATTTGGCTTCTTCTCCTTAAATTGTGCATGTGTCTGAAACCAGAACACCCTCCTTTCAGTTCATTTAGGAGAAATGCGCAGGTGGAAGCTATAATAGTGCACTTTAAAGCTATTCAAAATTATTTATAGAACACCAACTATGTGCCAGGCCCTTGTAAAGTTCTGGGGGCTGTGGAGATGAGTAACATAGTCCCTTCTTCAAGAAGCTTGGGGTCTTGTGGGGACAATGAGCCAACAGATACAACCCAGTATTGTGGGATGTGGTAAGGAGTATGGGCACAGTATAGTGGGAGCAGGAGAGGGTCTGCTGGGATGGGTCAGGAGGTTTCCATGCACAGTGAGCAAGCCTGAGATCAGATCATCATGCCAAGTGGCAAGAGAAACTGGATCCTTGTGTTGACCTACAGACCGTTCTTCAGGGACGCATGTCTCCCCTGAGGCCCCTTCCCTGGCTTCTGTCTTCTCATTTCCCACCCATCATATGTTTCCTGTTTCTCCATATTTAATTTCTCAACAGAAGCCCTTTAGCTGGTGATCTAGCAATCTCAGATCTCCCCACTGGCAAGCGTGAGAGGGGATGGGAGCAGAGGGGCTTCACACTGCTGGCCGAGTATAAGTTTGCATACTATCTGGGGAAGCTTGTAAGGGCAAAGATGCCTGCAGCCCTGGCATCCCATCCATAGGTCTCTGCCCTGGAGAAGCACCAGTGGGGGCCCCAGGTGGCACAGTACTGTTCTTTGCAGCATTACTACAGGGCCCTGCACACTGGCAATAAACAGATGGATAAATAGGGGCAAGTGCATATAGTAGGATCTTGCAGAGAAGTTAAAATAGATGGGCATTTACTCACCTCGGCAAGTCTCATAATCATTCTGTGGAGAAAAGGAGAATGTTCCAGGAGAGATTTAGGCAGTGTGATACCGGTTATATACAGATGAAAACCCAACAAAATGATACTTTAAAATGTTTCTGGATGAATAAATATGTAGTAAAAGCTTCAAAACATGCATGAAAATAATAAATAGTAAGTTCCCAATAGACTTTGGGGAGGGAGGAAAAGGTGGGAGATTGAGGAGAGGTCTGCAGAAGACTTTGAATATGTCTATAATGTCTAATTTCTTAAAATTAAAAGAAAGTCTCAACTCCACACATCACTAGCTACTGACCTTTCTCTATCCTCCCCTTTATAGCTGTATTTCTCCAAAGAATAGTCTAGACATGCTGTCTCCTTGTTCTCAAATCTCACACATTCCTTGATCTACCCTCATCTGGTGTTTAGCCCCTGCAAGACATGGGAACAGCTGTTGCCAAGACCCCCAGTGACCTCCAGGTCACTTAATCCGGCAGGGAGCAGCAAAATATTGCACGCGCGCACACGTGCGCGCGCGCACACACACACACACACACGCACACACACTGTTTCAAGCATAGAAAGCCAGTGAGTGTGTCATCCAGTTTTAGCAAATCTTAACATTGTTGCTTATCTGCTTCAGGCTTTCTTTTAAGACCTTCCTTCCCCTCCCTCAGTCCCATCTAATGGGTTTCCCTCTGCAAGCTCCTGAGTCTGGTGCTTCTCCTTCATCATGCTCTACCTTCACTCGGGCTGTGGCGGCTGCATAGTGGCACAGCCGCCCCAAGATGTGGCTCCTTCCAGGCCCCGCCACTGACCAGCCATGTGACCTGGACAGGTTCTAGTCTCTGTCTCAGTTTCCTCATCCCAGGTTTATTGTGGATTAAATGACCTGACATATGTGAAACTCATGGAACAGAGAAGACCGGAGAGGTGAGCATGCATTATGGCACACTGAGGGTCTGTGCACTCCCCTTCCGGCTACTGAGTGGGCATCTAGGAGTGCACACATCCACTCCCCTCCTTCAGCATGTTCCATCCTGAGGCATAGATGGGCTTCCAAAACTCAAACCTGCCTAGGTCACCACTCCAGCATAATATACTTCCGTCTTCTCTTTACTGTTTTCAGAATGAATCTCCAGCTTCCAGGTCCCTGGCCCTGCCCATCTCATCCACACCACCCTCCATTCATATGCTATTTTTCAACAAAATTCTCCTCCCTGCAGAGCCTTTGGATGCACTGTTCCATTCTCTTGGCCTGAAAGTCTTTGCCTCCACCTTGTTGCCTTGTCAGGCTTGAGCCCTTTTAGACCCACCAAGTGAGGGTCTGTTTGTGTGACGAGTTTTGTTCACAGTATTTTTACAGTGTGTAATGGTACAATTGTTCATTTATTCAACAGTAAGTTTCTGAGCACTTACTATGTGCCAGGAACTGAGCGTGATGCTGGGGCATTGCAGGGAACACAGAGGCTTAGGCCCCACATCAGGGAGCCTCCAGTCCCTTGGGAAGCAACACTACACAGACATCTGGGAGTGCAATGAGGCCTGAAGAGGAGAGATGAACACATCGCAGGAGTATGCAGTGGGGGGTTGACCTAATCAGGAGCATCTTAAAGGCTTCTCTAAAATAATCTGAAGCATGAGTCATGGCTACTTGGAAAGAAGGGGGAAAGAAAAGTCCAGGCAGAGGGAACAGCATGTTCAAAGGTTCTGAAGTAGGAAAGAACATGACAGTTTTGAAAAATTTTGATTTAAAGGACAAACCACAGAGATGAAGGTCTGAAGGTCTGATGCTAAAGGAGAAAGTATCACAGTGGAAAGGAGCTCTAAGGATCTTAACTGAAGCAGGAAGTCAAGATAATCATGCTGGTGATCCCTGCTTCCCCCATAGGTTTCAGGACAACAATGAGAGTGGATGTGCGAGGGCTTGCCATCTACTAGGGAGAAATGCCCTCCCCTCCTTTTGCTATCTGTCCTCTGTGTGTGGCCTCTGACCTCATGCAGGTTGTCTCATGATCATAAGATGGTTGCTGCTCCTCCAGGCTTTGCTTCTGAGTTCCAGAAAGGAAGAGAGAAGAAGAAGGGATGAAGGATCTTTTCACAGGGAAGCTTTACTGTGATTGTTGCTATTGTTTAATTGAGGAAATTTGCCTACCCCTGGGACTTTTGTCTATTTCTCACTGGCTACCAAGGCAGCATCATTTCTTAGGCTGTGATGTTACTTCTAGTTGGGTACATTACTACCTTTACAAAGAGATGTTTTGGTCTTAGAAGAAATTGTCTGCCCCAGAGGAAGTAAGCTGAGAACAGATGTGTCCCCCACCCCCGAGTTTTAGGCGGTCTTTGAGGCTGGGGTCAGAGCCAGCCATCCAAATTAGTCTCCAGTCCTGGCCCATGTGGATTCCAATGAGCAGGACTATCCATGCCAAGACTGCTCAGCATTGCTCTCTTTGCTGCACAAGAATTCTGGGGCAGGCAGTTACCTGAAGGGTTCAAATTAAAGCTTTTTTTGCTTAAAAATATTTATTATTTTTTTTTAAAAGTTTATTTACCTATTTTTGAGTAATCTCTACACCCAGTGTGGGATTCAAACTCATGATCCTGAGGTCAAGAGTCAAATGCTCCTCTGACTGAGCCAGCCAGGTGCCGCATCCACCCCTCCCTCCAAATAGTTACTCTTTTTAGAAATCATCAAAGCAATCTGACCAAATTGCATCAGGCAAAAAGTGGATCATGGCCATTGACAGGTGGGCCATTAATCTCTGACAATGAGAGCCTGGCTGGGGGTGAACCTCCCAGCAGCAGAACCTGCTTGCTTTTCAGAGGGCAGGAGTGGATAAAGTGCCCAGGGTGGGAGCTGTTATGGGCAGTGTCCCCATGAGGGAGGGGAGCACCCTCCTATCCTCAGACAGAAGAGTATGCACCGAGCTGGCCAGTGGGGTGGGGTGCTCTCCCACAGAGGAAGGCCCCCTTCTCTTTTCTTATCCACACACATGAAGAAAATGAAAGGACAACTTGCCTGAGGACACAAACCTAGTTTCCATTTAAGAACACAGCGTAGACAAAGAGTCACCCCTGAAGTACCCTTTCTGTCCCTTCTTATCATATCTGGAGTGCCCCTCTCTCAGGGAGCTTTCCTGGCCTGCTGGGGTCCACACTGTTCACTGTTCTCTTTTTCCCCAGCCATCGCCTGAGCCTCTGTCTATGCCCAAACCGGTCTCATTCCTGGGGGTGAATGTCTCTACTTTAGTGAGACTGATGAAAATGAGTGAAATCAGCCCATTTTTCCTTTTCTTGGGGTGGAGTAGCTGGTATGGTGCCACCAGGCTGAGGGAGGGGTGCTTCTGCTCTGAACACCAGTGGACATGCCTACAAGCTTAACACCAGCCTGCCTTGCCTAAGTGCTTTTGGTGAATACCCACTGGGGACAGTGCTTCCTTCTTTCTCCAGGGCTTTTGCAGATTGTATTAGTCAGATTCTCCAGAAAAACAGAACTAATAGGCTGTATATGTATATGTGTGTGTATGTGTACATGTTATTTATTTATTTAGTAATTATAAGAATTGACTAATGTCGTTATGGGGCTGAGAATTCCTATAATCTGCTCTCTGCAAGTTGGAGAACCAGGGGAGCAGGTGGTATAATTCAGTCCAAATCTGGAGGCCTGAGGACTGGGGGCTGATGCTTTCAGTCCTGGTCTGCATCCAAGTACCTTGAGAACCAGGAGCACGGATGTCTGAGGGCAGAAGAAGATGGAAGTCTCAGCTCAAGCAGAGAGAAAACAAGTTTTGCCCTTCACCTTTTTGTTCCCTTCAGGCCCTAACAGTGGATGATGTCCACTCACACCGGGGAGGCCATCTGCTCAGTCCACCAATTCAAATGCTAATCTTTTCTGGAAACCCTTTCACAGAAGTAATGTTTTAGCAACAACTGGGCATCCCTTAGTTCTGTTACATTGACCCATGAAATTAATCATGACATAGATGGTGGTCCTGGGGATTCTGACACTGGGGCAAGTGGGTCATGTTTCACTAGTCCCTGGACATGTTACTTCTCTCCCAGATGGAGAAGTGGCTGAGAAGCCAAGGCTGCCAGTCTGTGGTCATGGGAAAGTGCCTAACGGGTGAGGACACGAGAAGACATCCTCTAGCTCCCTAGGGCAGTGCCGTGGGTGGGAGCCCTGGCCCTCATCTCCCTCGATTCCCTAGTCCCATCCTTTCAAACTCTCAGTCTGTCTTCTCCCTTCCTCTGTCCAGGTTATGAATCCTGGCCACCCGTCAATAGCCTGGGGAGCTTGGCAAGATGAATGGATCCCAGAGCTGCAGATGCCCTGACACTGGTGTTTTTTCCCAAGCCCTTGTGGAGGCTCCAGTGCTCAGCTAGTTGCTTCATTAACCCACATCCAGTTTCCTGCATCCACAGGAATACATGCTCCATGGTATCAGCAGCTGTACTGTTTTACACACTGCCCCATCCCCAGGGTCTTAATCAGGGGTTTACCCAGCTTGTCCAAAATAACACCAAAATAACAGCCTCATGACTGTCCTCCTTCCATGTTTTATTTTCTTACAGCACCATCCATTCCCATCTACTGTATTTCACGTTTATTCATTTATTTTTTCCTGTCACTCACTCCACCAGAATACATGCTCCATGGTATCAGCAGCTGTACTGTTTTACACACTGCCCCATCCCCAGGGTCTTTATCAGGGGTTGCCATGCAGGAAGTTCTTAATAAATGCTCCTAAGTGGATGGAAGAAGATGGAGAAGAGCAGATAGAGGGTGGGGGGAGGAGTTAACAGAAGGTGGAGGAGGGGAACCCCCACATCATAGCCACCTGGCAGAGATAGTAGCCATCCAAACCAGTGTCCAGAAGCTAAGGGCCCTGTGGAACAGCTCTAAGCATGGGATGAACAAGGGTGTTCACTTTTATGGATCGCCCTGGCTGCAGTGTGGAGAATGGATTCCAGGACTGAGTAAAGCAATCTTGGGAGAGAAGGCTGTGGAGGGGCTGGCAGGCAGCAGGGAGGTGCTGATTTGCAAGATTCATGTTTAGGAGGCAGAAGAGGCAGTGACTCTAAGTTTCTGATCAGGTCTGCTGATCAAGGCTCACGTGATTTTGAACTGCCTCTGGGATGCCCAGATGAAGGTACCAAAAGAGGCTGGTGGAGATCTGGGTGTGAGGACGAGAGTCTGAGGACTCCAAAAGAGAGTAAGGACATGAAGTGGGGTGCAGATGTGATTGGTTGGAGTGAGTACAGTAAGTGAGGCTCCCAGATACCTGCCCTGAAGCCTAAAGGGTGTTATTGGAAACAGCCTTTCAGTGAGTTAACTAATCCAAAAACAAATCCATCCATTCATCCATCCATCCGTCCATCCATCCATCCATCCATCCTTCCATCTATCCATTCATCCATCTAACCATTTATCCATCTATCCACATTTTCTCAAAGTTAAGCATTAAGAATTGTTTTTCTATCCTGAGGAGCTATTTCCTTCTCTGTAACTGACACTTGTTTCCCTTTTTTCTTTGGCCATTAGAAAGATCAGAAACAACATATATTATGTAGTTAGTTATGCCCTATATAGATGAATTTCAATTCTATTTTCTCTGGCTTTGGCTTCACAATAAATACACAGTACATACATATTCATACATATATATATTTTTCTTAATCCTAATTGTTAAATCTAAATGTACCATTTTAAAGTATGAATTTTCTAGAGTAATCGTTAATGTTTGTTTAATGAGAAATATTTTACAATAAAAAAATTATACAGTTTAGAGAATCTCCATATGAAGTGGGTAGGATTTGCCCAGGTATTAAGCAACATGCTAATTTTTAGTAAGGAAATTTAGGGTTTAGAGATTAATCCAGAGAGGGATTGGGGAGGGGGTGGGAAAAAAAAGAAACAAATATGTTGATGGACATAATGGGTAGGGACCAAAATAAAAGATTGCACTTTCCAATGTTCTTTGTACAAGCCTCACATATGAATCAATACTATTAGTAGCAGTCATGCTTATAGTTAAAATAATAATTATATTATAAAATATTATCCTCGATTTAAAGTATGTTCTAGGTTTATATAGCCTTTTCAAGTTAAAGTGATTTCATACTTATTTTCTGATATGTTTCTGTCCACTCAAGGTGGGTACCAAAATCACTTTTGGTGGTGGTGATGGTGGGTGTAAATTCTGCTGATGTATGGGATTAGGAAACAGCATTTGTTGGTGTTGTAGGTTCGAATCCAAAGTGGCTTTAACATCCCTGTGTCTTTGGGGGATATAACTTGTGACAGTTAAGTTGTTGGTCTCATGTAATAGTAGACACAAGACATGGCCTGTAAATTCATGCAACAACTATTTCCTGGGTTCTTTTGCCATGTCCAGGTACTGTGCTAGTCTCTGGAAATGTGCACAGAATCTCAGTGAATCCCCTTTCTCATCTGTGAAATACATTCATATCCTTTTTACTCAGGTGACCTCTTAGATCCGGAGTTCTCAAAAAGCTTCTGGAGTGCTGGTTAAAAACAAAGTTACAGAATATCAGCCTCTAGGGGTGGACTTAGGACTTCACATTGAAAATGAGTTCAGAATGAATGAGCCACTAAAGAAGGGTTGGAGCCAAGAATCATTTCCTGCCTTACACACCCCCTAGTCGATCAGTAAGGGGATGCGGGAGAGATTTTATAAACAAGTCTGGTGGGCAGAGATGTGGAGACTCAGTTCTCTTAATCTGTCCCTGGGTCCTGAGGAATGTAAGATGAGAAAGAAAGGGATCATGCCTGTAAGGGATTCTATTTGTAGGAGTGACTGATAGGAGGCAGTAGGGGTAGGTGTATGGGTGTTGATGGAGGCAGAGCAGGCAGGGCTACATGATGTCATCCACATGAAGCATCTCTCGAAACAAAGGCTGCTATGTGGTTCTGAGGCAAAAGATGCACTCTCCTTACTCCTCTTGTAAGTATAGGCCAAAACCCTGATATTATGTATAAAACAAACATAAGAAGGTTCTGAAGGTGAAGGGAAGGCAGACTGATAAGGTCCTTGAAGACCAACATGGTGGTGAGTTCCTGGGTTTTCTTTTTTCTTCATATGTCCTGGAGTGGGGACTGGGTGCTGGAGAAACTAGCAGCCCAGAAATGACGATGGATACAGACAAAAAGCTCCAAGAAAAGCCTACTCTTCTAGCTAAAGCACCAGAAATGAACAACCTAGCAAGAAAGAAAACTTTTAGACATTAACTCTTTATCCCAGTGAAACAGAACAGGGGAAAACTATGCCTTCTCTCCCTAGCAGAGACCACATGGGGAACTTCAACTGTTGCACAAAGTAGCTACAAGATGCCCCTCTTGTCCTCCCATCTCTGGGGTCTTAGTACAGGCAGTGGGGACCCGGACTTCCACCTCCTCCTGGTGGTAATAAGGTAGTATTCCCATCTTAGCCACTGGCACACGTCAGAGGAGGGCTATTAAAACAGAGTTTAATAATTTCCCAACAGTTTATTTTCGCTTTTGTTTCCTTTGCCTTTGGAGACATGTCCTGAAAGAAGTTGCTGTGGCTAATGTCATAGAGGTTACTGCCAATGTTCTCCTCTAGGGTTTTGATAGATTCCTGCCTCACGTTGAGGTCTTTTATCCATTTCAAGTTTATCTTTGTGTATGGTGTAAGAGAATGGTCAAGTTTCATTCTTCTACATATAGCTGTCCAGTTTTCCCAGCACCATTTATTGAAGAGACTGTCTTTTTTCCACTGGATATTTTTGCCTGTTTTGTCAAAGATTATTTGACCATGGAGTTGTGGACCCATCTCTGGGCTCTCTATTCTGTTCCACTGGT
>CM052810.1:74424753-74436311 GCA_028533885.1 Nasua narica | reverse complement strand
AGAAAAATCATAGAATTATATCAATTATTGCATAAAAGACATCTGACACATACTAATGGTAAAAACTATCAGAAAACCAGGGAAAGGGTGGGACTTCCTATACTTGATAAAGAGCATATACAAAAAATCTATAACTAATATCATTCCTAATAGTGAAAAATTGAATACTTTCCTCTTAGACTGTGGTCAAAGCATGGATATTCACCCTTGTTCTTCTTATTCATCATTGTATTGGAAATCTTGGCTGGTGCAATATAGCAAGAAAAGGATATAAAGCCTATCAATCAGCCTATAGTAAAATTATTACTATATGCAGGTGATATGATGGTCTACATATAAAAATCCCCAAGGAATTTACCAAAAACTCCTAGAACTAATAAGTGAGTGCAGCAAGCTTGAAAGATATGAGGTAAATATAAAAAAAATACATTTATATAAACTAGCAATACACATGTGGAAATTAAAATTAAAAATATAATGCCATTTACAATTAAGAAAATGAAATACTGAGGTATAACTATGTACAGAACTTATATACTGAAAACTATAAAAATGCTGAGGAAAGAAACCAAAGGAGATATAAATGAATAGAGAGACATACTATTTTCATAGACTGGAAAATTCACCATTGTTAAAATGCCAATTCCATCCAAAATCATATGTAGATTTAATACAATTCATACCAAAATTCCAAGGAAATATTTTTTAAATATAGACAAGGTTATTCTAAAATTTATATGGAAAGAAAAACCAGAATAAATAAAGTAATTTTTTTTAAAAAGAAGAGAGTAGGAGGAAACAGTTTACCTGATTTTAATATTTATTATGCTACAGTAAACAAGGCAATGTGTTATTGATGGAAGGATAAACACATGGCTCAACAGAACAAAATAGAGAACCCAGAAATAGCTCCGCACAAGTATAGCAAAATGATTTTTGACAAAGGTGCCTAAAGTAGTCAATAGAACAAGAATAATTTTTTCAATAAATAGTGCTGAAGAAATTGGACAGCTATAGACAGAAAAAAAAACCTTTATGCCAAAATTAGCTCTAAATGGATCATAGGATTAAATGTAAAATGTAGAAGCATAAATCTTGTCAAAGAAGATAAGTGTAGAAAATCTTTGGGATTTTGGCCTTGGTGAGGAGTTCTTAGATGTGACACCAGTAGTGTAATTTATGAAAGAAAAAAATTGATAACTTGGGCTATATCAAAATCTTAAAAAGTTGTTTTGTGACAAATCATGTTAAGGAATATGAAAGGGAAAGCTGTAGACTGAGAAAAAAATTGCAAACCACATATCTGACGAAGGACTCATGTCTGGAAACTTAAAGAATTCTCAAAACTCAATATTAAACAATCCAATCAGAAAATGGAGAAAGAACATGAAAAGACATTTCACTGAAGAGGATATAGAGATTGCAAAGAAGCATATGGAACACTGTTTAGTACCATCGGCCAGTAGGAAATGCAAATTAAGACCATATCATGATGAGATCTAATTTCTAATCTATGTTCTTCTGTTGGAACAGCTAAAATAAAAAAGTAACGACAATACTAAACGCTGATGAGGATGTGAAAAAACTGGATCTTGCATAATTGCTGGTGGGAATGTGAAATGACTTAGCCACTCTGGAAAATAATTCGGCAGTTTCTTAAAAAACTACACATCACTTATTCAGCAATCATTCTGTGCATTTAGTCAGATAAAGAAACATTTATAGTCACACAAAAGTGTGCACAGAATGGTCATAATATCTTTACATGTGATAGACAAAAACTGAGGACAACCCAAATGTCCTTCCATAGGTGAAGAGTTAAATGTGATACATTCATCCTAGGAAGTATTTCTCAGCCATGCTAAGCAACAAATTACTGATCTACTCAACAACTTTGATTGACTTTAAGGATATTTGACTGAATGACACAAGCCAATCTCAAAAGTTTGCACACCGTGTGACCCCATTTACAGAGCATTCTCAAAATGACAAAATTATAGAGATTGAAATCAGATTCCTCATTTGCCAGTTAGGGATTTGGGAGAGAGAGAGAGAGAGAGAGAGAGAGAGAGAGAGAGAGAGAGACTATAAAGGTTATATCACAAAGGAGATCTTTATGGTGATGGAGTAGTTCTGCATCTCAGTTGTGGTTGTCATCTGAATCTACACATGAGATGAGAGGGCATGGAACTATATTCACACTTTATGACAGGGTCAGTTTTCTGGTTTTTATATTGTACTATTTGTGTGGAAAATGTAACTTATAGAAGACTGAGTGGAAGGGTACAGGAGACCTCTCTGTACTGTTTTTGACACTTCCTGTGAATCTGTAATTAATTTAAACATAAAAAAATTTGAAAAACAAACAGACCCAAAGGCTCTGAGTAAACCAACTAGAATTTCTCCCCCAACATTATGTTAATTGAGGCTGGAGAAAGACATAGGAAATGGGAACTCACAATTACCAGGTGTTTTCTTTTAATTAGAAGGGTCTTGGAAGTCACAAAAGGATGATGTAAGCATAGTAATAAGGATGTCCAAGCAAGGGTAGGAGAAAAGGTCCTGGAGCTTTGACATGAACCAAGAAACAACCAAGGAGCAGATAGGAAGGGTAAAATCCAAAGAAGGCTGACATCTTAGAGATACATATAACATAAGCTTGCCCTGGGAGGTAAAAGTATGCTGGCAGGCCATAGAAGATGCAGTGGAGCCCAGGGGCCACAGGCAGGTCATACTTCATCAGTGGAAGCCTCCTGGGAGCTACTGGCCAGAGCAGGTCCATACTGTGAACAGTCTCTTCCTATTCCTCATGACCTGGTTTGTGCTGTGTGCTAGGAAGGGTCCCCAGTTCACTCCCCCTGAACCGTCTCCCATCAGAGGGAAACAAGGGGCAGGACAGATCTGACTGATGATATCTCTGCACAATAAGCTATACTTGGAATGCTTCATTTTGCCCTTGGGAGGACACAAGTTACATAAATTACCTAATGAGACCTACAGAGTCACGAAAAGAGATGGGGAGGAGCAAAGCATGAGTAAGGAGTAGATTTAATTTAATAAAAGAATGTGATAGTTTCTAAGAAATACATCTAATGTTATCCTGTAAATAGATGTTTTTAACATTTCTAAGAAAAAACTTAATAGACACGAACAGGTTGACCTGTCCCATTTCTATCCATGCATCTCTTAACATGCTCAATAAAATAAAAACATTGACTAGAAAGAGATTACTGTTGAAATACAACTGAATGAGGATAAGGTTTTAAGGTGCTTTACAAACTTAATTTTGTAAAATTTCATATTATATCATTCACCGTGTATATTGCCCACCATCACAACTCAACCCAAACAGTGTTTGTGGTGCTTCCACCATTTATTTACATCTACTTCATCATCAGGAGAGTAGGGGGTAAGGAGGACCCCTGGCTGGGGGTGGGGAAAATTGTCTGGGACCTTGTGGTGGGCAGCATCTGACAAGGCCCCCAGTATCCCACCTCCTCCTGGCAGTTACCTCCTGCTGGCAAGTGGGCTGGACCCAATGTTTCAATTCTGACCCCTTGGATAAAAGAAATGACATGTTGTATCTATCACCTGGTTAGGGTTCTCTCCCTATTGCCTTCTAGGCCTTTACACTTGGGTGAAGAAAGCTGCTTCATCAGAAAGGCCCACATGGGAAGGAGCTAAAGGTGACCTCCATCTAGCAGCCAGCAGGAAACTGAGGTAGCTCAATAGGCAGTGAGGACTAAGCCATGTGAGTGAGCTAGGCAGCATTTCCCATCCAGCCTTGGGAGGACTGCTACCCGTCACTGCAGCCTGTGAGTGACCCTGAGGCACCCAGCTGAGCTGGGCACTGACCCCTGAGCCCCAGGAGCCACAAGATAATAAGTGTGTTTCATCTTAAGTCACTGTTTGGGTACAATTCATTATGTGGCAATAGACAACTAACACAGCTGAAAAGTATACCTATGATCAAGTGGCCAAATGCAAAAATATGACAAGAACCATGTCTGTCCAGTTCCACTGTGTACTCACCGTGTACTCACTAACTGCTGTCTCCCAGTCCTGTTTATGCTCTTCCTGTCCCAGAGTGACACCTTATATGGTGGGCGGTAAGGATATAATCTATGTTCCCTTGATATATTCCTCTTCACACGTGCTCTCTACAATGACACAGATACTCCTTCCCTTGGATCTGCTGGGCTTGTGGCCATCGTGGAACTAATGGTACTTAATTTCCTTGGCTGGCCATATAAGGCATACAGGACACAGTTTTTGCCTTGTCCTGTTGAAGTGCGCCCTGGGGACTCAGCCACCACACCGTGAGGAAGACAAGCAGTCACACAGGAGGCCACACTCAGTGCTCCAGTCCCAGTCCCTGGTTGGCAGTCAACAGCCATCACCACATATGGGATTCAGGAGGACTTCAGGGGTTTCCTCCCAGACTTTGAGATCACAGACTGATACAAGGTGGTGTAGAGATAAGATGTCCTTATGGGAAGATGTCATTATTATTTTAATTTGCTAAGTTTTGGAATGGTTTGTTATGCAGCAACAGATAATCTTAACTTGTGTGTGTGTGTGTGTGTGTGTGTGTGTGTGTGTGTGTGTGTGTATGCCTGTAGAGGGAAGGCTGGCCACCCAATTCCTGAAGATTCTGAAAGACCAGGACTCAGGTAGCAGATGTGATGAGTCCATGGCAGAACAATCCATAAAGGGGGTGAATACCCTGGCTCTCTTCCCCGGAGGCTATCCCTGCTTCCTAGTTTGCTCTGGCCCCAGGATGCAAACCCTGCTCAGCAAAACAGGCCTGCGGTGGCCTATAGTGAACATCCTCTATTTAGACTTCACCCAGTGTCCCCCTGAGACAGGTCCTGGAGATGTGGTTTGCTTGTCTGACATCCCTGAGGACTTTTCTGTACCTCATCCACTTGTATCTGTGGCAACCTGCTCCTTCTTATGGCTCTGGGTTAAAGTCTTGCCAAAATTCTGCAAATGTCCACTGAAACTCTGGAACATTTCAGACAGGATGCACTGGTGGTGAGCCATCTATAAGCAGTGAGCAGAGAGAACATAACACTTATTTCACTCAAGTTTCAGGGCATGACTTGGGCTTAACAGTGGTAATGGAAGGAGTGGGATGATGGAGCATGAGATTGCTCAGAGAAGTGTGATAATGAAATTGAAGATAACAGATCTGAGGGGGAACATAAAAAAATCTACCTTGCAGGTGACAGGGAGGTGGGAGGGGTGAGTCGAAGTGCAGAAGAAAGTCCTGGGTGTGTGGTCACGGCAACAGCATCATGCAGATTGATACATGACAGCGAACTTAAAGAAAGAAATCTGGAGCACAGTATTATCCTCCATCGATCCATCCATCCATTCACTCACTCAACTCATTCACACACAGTTACTGAGTCCTGCTGTGCGCCCAACAGCACTCCAGATACTGGGATACAAGAGTAAGCAGAGGCAACCTGATTTCTGCCATCACCACATGTCACTCTTCTGGGGACCAGACACAGAACAAAGACTTTAACAAATAGTTAAATTCAAATTTTGAAAATTGTTATGAAGGGAAAAAGTTGGGACTTGGTTTTGGTTGGGATTTGGGAAGGCTTCCATGTGGGAGTGGCCCTGATGCAGAAGGTGGAGGGAGGGGGCTTTCATCACCATTTTGGCCTTTCCTCCCTCCCAAGGCTTTGGACATCAGGCTCTTCCCTTAGGCTTGGCCTTCAGACAGCATGTGGCCCGTGGCCTCAAGATGCAGAAACACACTTTCAGAGAGCTTTTGTAACCGTATCAGCCAGGGATCTTGATTGTGGGCAGAAGAAACAGACTGGCTGTTTCAGGAAGGAAAGAGATTTATTTCAAAGACATGGAAGACTCACAAAATCACCAGGAGGGCCAATAACTAGATTTAGCAAATGGGCTGGAATGAGGGAGACTGGCAGTAGGACAAATTGCTGAGCAGCTCAGAGAGGACCATCCAGTGCAGGTGCTACCCCTAAACCTGGACACCACAGCGTGCCCCACATTGGCACTGGGACCCAGGAATCGCCCTGCTATCTTTCCTTCCTAGAAGCTGAATGCCTTTGCTGGCCCTACAGTCTTCCCACAAGAGAACGGCTAGAGGTCACTGGCTTTCTAGTCTAAGCACTGGGGGTTCTAATTGGTGGAGGCAACCGTGTTTTCCCAAAGCAAGGCGAGTCCCTGGATCTCTAATCTGCATTCCAGGTGCACACTGCTTCTCACCCAGTCTAAAGAGTCGGGTTTATCTGCTGCTAAGCAGCACCCATCCCCAAATAGCACATTTCCACTCCAGGTGAATCCATGGCTGGCAGAGGTGGGAGTCTCATGTGTGTGGCTCTAGGCCCATTTGCTTTTTCTGGTGCTCCACAGAGCTCTTTGGTGGGAGTGTGCTCCGCGGTGTGCAGCAGGGCCACACATCTAATTTTGCATTATAAAGTATACAAATTGCATATATTTGATTGCAGAATTAGCTCACCTATCAAATTAAAAAAGCTTTCAAAATACCCTAGTTATCTATTGATTATGTGGTGAGAAAAACACTCTCGCACTGTGGGAGCGAATAAATTGATCCAACATTTCTGGACAGCAGTTTGACAAGATGTATGCAAAGTTTTACAAATAAAGCCCTTGACTTAGTTCCATGCCTGCGGATGTAGCCTAAGGAAATAGTGATGAGGACACAGACCTACACTGATAACACAGGATCAAACATCCACATGCTGAAAAGGTTGTATCAGTTAGAATTCATACATTTGGCAGAAAACCAAACTCAATTATTAGCATAGTCAAGAAAACCTCATGTCTAGGGGTAGGTTGGGCCTCAGGAATGGCTCAGTGCAGGGCTCCTCTGAAATTATCAGAATCAGTTTCTATGTTTATATCTCTCAGTGTCACTTCTTGTGTTTTGATTCCCATCCAAAGTAGCATTCCTTATGGTTGATAGTCTTCCTAGGGTTCAAGTGTAGCAGCAATGAGGGAAAACCATCTTTACCATATTCTAAGAACATGGCCCAATGCTCTCTCTGATTGGATGGGCTGAGGTCCCCTGAAGATCCTGAGCCAGAAGTAGGTGGTCCTCTACTTGCTGGGCTTGGCTATACTCTTCCAGCTCTTTGAGCCCCACCCACTCACGTGAAGGCTTAGTTGGGGAGAAGCATTTCCTAATAAAAATTGGGACTGCTATTAGAGAGAGGGAACAAGAATTGTGGGGATCAAATTGAAATCTAAAATAACAAGGAGAAAATGCATTCAAGTATTTATGGCAATAACGTCTTGAAATGAGGTTGATTGACTTTAATTTTTTGCTTTATATTTTTCAGTATAATCAGAAAAATAAATATATCTTTTCAAAATCGTGGAAAATCAGCAAAGAGAGGGCATGGTGGACATGGTGGACATGGTGGTTGTCTTCTTGTAACTCTGCCCATCTTTGGGGGTAGAACAGCACCCTTGTCCCTCCCTGCCATGCCTGAGCCCATCTTTACACAGTGTTCCCCTGTCCGCAGGTCTGAACAATCAGTTCACCTCGAGTTTGGTGGCAGAAGGAGGGACTATTCTGTGACCTTGCATGCTGGTGGCTCCAAGGACACAGTGTACACTGGGAAGTGGGGAAATGGAGGCAGAAGGACCGTGCCATAATCATGCAGAAAGCTGTTATGAAAACCACTCCTCTGTTGACCTTTCCATTGCAAGAGGATGTACATCTTTTATTGTTTTAGTCAATTTGAATTGCATTTTCTATTAAGTGAAACTGGTATAAATACTCATTTATTTTGGGTCTATTATCACCCCATTTGAGTATAAAATTGGCCTGATGTTTAAAGAGACAAAAGGGAATTGTTTGCTGGCCTCCTAATTTTAGGGAGAATGTGAAGAAAAGGGAAGACCTGACTTGTCCAGAAAGCCTTCCCACCCTCTCTCTGCAAGGAGCACTTTGGGAAGAGGCAGTCCCATCAGGGACAGGAGGGAGCAGGAGACTAGGGTCGGCAACCCATGGATCCAGGACATGACACTAGCTAGTTCTGGGCCTGTTACAAGGACCTTAGCCCTTGTCTTAGGTTTTTCATTTGTAAGATGAAAAAAAAAATAAGAAAAAGTTGAATAAAATGTAAAAGATAGTATGGTTTTGCTTGGTAAGAACCAAACTAAATCAACCTAGCAGGAGTTTGAAAGCCAAAGCTGTATGGACCTTCCTCTGTATAGCAGACAGGCTCAGGTGGGCCTCCTCTGGCTTCATCTCCAAAGTCCAAACCCATCTGAGGGTGAAGAGTTGTTTTTGCTCTTGCAAAATTAAGTTAGGGAAAATGGTCAAAGGCTTGTGTAGTAAAGTGCTATCGAGGAGAGAGCTACACAAAAGTAGCCACAAGAGTGACTGTAAAAATCTGAGCAGTCCTTGGAAGGTGGGGATCCCTGACGATTCACTATTGGGTTGGATCTCCTACCTGTACTCAGCTCCACAGCATGTTTTTCATTTTATTTACTGTCTTGGCTGCCTCAGTGATCAGACCCTCATCCTACAGAGGGCTATGCTGTTTGCTGCAGACCTGGCCCTCACAGAGTACCTGGGACAGAAAATGTCTGCTAAATGAGGCATAGAGCTAAGTGATGTAGACCCCATGTCCATGTTCCTTCTCCTGCACATGAGGTGGGCCAGGTGGGTGGTCAGGTAAAGCAGAAGTTTATCCCTGCAGGCCTGGTTGCTCCAACAAGGCAATGTTAGACTTCCTCTGTGATCGTTCACGATAAGCAATATCTCCTCTGGACCCAGAGAGTCCTGCTAGGGTGGATTAGGGTTATATTTCAATCTGACCATAAAACCGCACATTAGGAAAGGTATTTGATCAATTAGTTCTAATTAATTATGAACAAAATGTGTCTCCAGCTGTGGGATGTGGTTTGTTTCCCATTTGCTATAATTAGAAAAGTAGTGACTGTATAAAGAGAAAATGTCTATGTGAAAGAGGAAAAAGAGAAGCAGGTGGTTGGAACACGTATCAAATGGCAACTAGAATGTTGTAATCACTTCCTGTAGATGTTCAGTCAGCCTCCTTGACCCTGAATATAGCTCTGTGATGCTGTTTTGGTTGAGTGGAAGCCTCCTGTCCACAGCCTGGCTTCCCTGCTCCATTTCTGTCAGGTTTTCTCTCATGCTCTCCCTCCCCCACCCCACTCCCACCCAGGCATGGGTGGTTGGCAAGAGTCTGCTCCTTGGGGAAGACTTGGGTGGGACTAGCAGGCATAATAGGACCTTGTGACCCAGATAGTTCTGGTCATAGAGCTGCTGCCATCTCTGGGGAGATGCTGGTGCTCAGGCCCTAGGTTAGAGCCCTGGCAGGACAGGGAGGACATTCCCAGCAAGGGGGAGGGTGGAGGCTCCCTAGGGACTTCAGGTATCAAGAGAATATGTCACCCTCTCTGGGGCCTCCTTGCCTGTGTGTTGTGGAAAAATAATGTTTTTACTACCGGATATTTTCACAGGCAAATTAAACCTGACTCATCTGTGCTTAGTGTCTGTGGTGTTTAGGGTACTTCTGGGTGAGTAGCAAAGATGCCAGAAGAGTATGGAGCCATGTGAAATGGGCCAGAGCAGGAGTTCAGTTTAGAGTTCATCTCCCCTACTTTCTAGCTATGTTACCTTGGACAAGTCACTCAATCCCTTTGAATCTCACTCTGCTCATCTGTGCAATGGAGCTTTGAATCCCAGTCTTGAGGTTGCAGGGAGGCCCCATGGCATAGTGAAAGCTGTTAGCATATAGTGTACAAGTGCTCAATAAGTAGGAACTGCTGGTATATTTGTGATTGTACACAGAAGGTCAAGAAATCTCCATCTCCAGACTTTGCAGGGAATGGTTCTCAGCCCAGAAAGTTTCTTGATGTCTCTTCCTTGCAGAAAGAGTGGTGATTAACCACCCTCCCTGGAATGCTGCATTGCTGGGTGCAGCAGGAGACTGCTGTGATCCAGTGGCAAGAGAATTGTGTGAAGAGGGCACTTTGAGCAAGTGCATCAGCAGAGACTGAGGGTTTCTGGGAGGGAACTCCAGGGCAGGGTCAGCCAGAGCAAGCTCAGCCAGAGAAAAAACCACTGGGACTCACAGGAATCAGACAAACAAGTGGCGAATCCTGACTGACAGGACAGAAGCAGACGCCTTGGTCCCACTGGCCAAGGGCTATTGCTGTGCCTTAATGAGGGAAAGAAATGCATATAAACCCAATACAAGACTCATTCCAGAGCATGACTGTTGCCCCTCTCAACCATCTGTCCATTGTTTTAGGTCTTATGTTTAGTATTAAGTTAAAGAAACCCTCCAGGATGGAAGGAAGTGGGTGGGGGATGGGCTAGGTGGGTGATGGGTATAAAGGTCATTTGCTGATATGAGCAATATGGTATTGTATGTATATAAGTGATGAATCACTGAATTCTACTCCAGAAACCAATATGGTACCATATGTTAACTAACTAAAAAATAAATAAACAAAAGAACCTCCAGGTGTTGCAACCTCCCAACCTGTGTTCCTGGGGGTACTTATTAGCCTGTGGTGCTAATGATGATGGAGAGAGTATTTTCTGATCACGCAAGTCTGGGAAGATTCCTAATGACCCATGGCCAGTAAAGCCTCTGAAAGATCCTGTTTAACGTGGTTAAACCTGGTATAGCCCTGAGATCCATGTAGAGCCCCCCACCCCCACCCTGGGGCACCATGCCAGACCTCAGCATGAGAGGCAGGCTACCCTGTATGCAGGCGAGCACCTTCCTCCCTGCGGAGGAAGGAGGATATATCTAATGGCCTGGTGTCTGCGGTTGTCTGATTATTGGCCAGAGCTGACTGATTGTAGGTCAGTGACACATAGTGTAGAAACCGAGTCTCTGGTGGAAAGGAGATAGAAGATCTCTGGGTATCCACACACGGGCAAGAGTCAGTTAGTCAGCTGTAGAATTCCTCCTTGTACGAGCTGCATTCTTCAGTCATTCATTCAGCAATCATTCACTATGTTTGTACAATGTACTCTGGGCCAGGTCTGGATACTCAGAGCTGGGTAGGACTTGGGCACTTGTCATGAGGTACTCACAGTGTCGTGGGGAAGAGCAGAGAGGCAGTGATAGTTATTAGCTTTTTTTTTTTAAGATTTTATTTATTTATTTGACAGAGAGACACAGCGAGAGAGGGAACACAAGCAAGGGGAGTGGGAGAGGGAGAAGCAGGCTTCCCGCCGAGCAGGGAGCCCGATGCAGGGCTCCATCCCAGACCCTGGGATCGTGACCTGAGCTGAAGGCAGATGCTTAACGACTGAACCACCCAGGTGCCCCAGTTACTAGCTTTTTGAGCACTTTTCTAAGTCATTTTTGTGCTGAGTGCCTTACACACATTATCCTATTTAACTTTGCTACAACTCTGTCACCTCATGTTACAGAGGAAGGAACTACCTGAGGCTCAGGGAGATTGAGTGGACTTCTTCATGCAACTAGTGGGGGCAGAATCAGCACACCAAAGCTGGTGCCAATAACCACTGTGTCTACAGCTTTCTTTCT
>CM052810.1:74347107-74424653 GCA_028533885.1 Nasua narica | reverse complement strand
GAGAGGGTACCACAGGTGAGTGGATGAGACCTTGTTTACCTCTGGGGATGTTGAAGGTCCATCCACAAGAGACCTCCAGATCTCCTTTCTTGAGAGCTTTTTCCTTGAAGCTCGACATGTCCCAGGAGCTTAGGCCCCTAAGCCAGGCATTGTTCTTTTGTTCTGTGCCAGGCATTGTTCTTTTGTTTACAGGATGTTACAACTCTGCTCCTTAAGAGGTGACCTTGTAGTCATGTGGGCAGGTCACCTAGTTCAGCACTATCACTGTGGGCTCAATACTCATTTCTGATCCCATGTTTAAGCTTATCTATGTGTGTAAATTTTTGTTCAACATTTCTCCATGTTTGGAGGAAGCAAGGAGTGGAGAGTGAATTTCAGCTTTACTCCCTATTTTGCTTGGAATCCCCAGGCTCCCCTTTTAACTTTTCACAAATGTTTCTCCTTCTGTGCACCCAGCACTTTCTTCTTGCATACCTAGACATTTTTGTATTATTTAAAGTAGATAGGCCTTGAAATTTGAGAGATGAAATCTAATGGAAGCTTACTTCTTGCTCAGATCTGTCTTGGGCAAGCAGGTGAGTGCTCTGCTCTGGGCAGGCAGTCAGAGACCCAGACTCTTCCTAGCCTCTGCCACTATCCTCACAGACCTGGGATCTTCTACATTCAGTTACAAGTGACTTACTTTAGAACCCAAGGGTGACATCTCTAATAATTAAAACTCTTATTTCACAACTTTTATTTTAAAGCTACTAATGAAGTTTGAAGCTCGTGTGTTAGAAGCACTGTAATAACAGACTTGGCTTTAAGCCAAAGGGAAAGTAAATCTTTTATGATGGACAGGTACAGGGCTGGCTGGTGTGGAAAGAATCTGGACAATAGATTCTTGGCTCCGGGAAATCTCATTTCCTATGTAAGAACCCATGAACACATTAGCAGTTCTCTCCTTCATCTTGTCTTGTGTGTTTTTTTTTTCCAAAGATTATTTTTATTATTTATTTATTATTTTTATTATTATTTATTTATCATTAATCTTTCCAAAGATTATTTTTTTGAGAGAGAGAGAGAGACGGGGAGAGAGAATGAATAGGAGGGGTAGAGGGAGAGGGAGAGAGAATCTTCAGCAGATTCAGTGCTGAACCCAACACAGGGCTTGATCTCACAACCCTGAGATTGTGACCTCACATGACCTGAGGCGAAACCAAGATTTGGGTGCCCAACCAACTATGCCACCCAGGTGCCCAAACACCAAACAGCCAAAGCTTTTTTTTTTTTTTAAGATTTTATTTATTTGACAGAGAGGAGAGAGATCAAAAGTAGGCAAGAGGCAGGCAGAGTGAGAGGGGGAAGCAGGCTCCCTGCTGAGCAGAGACCCCCGATGTGGGGCTTGATCCCAGGACCCTGAGATCATGACCTGAGCCGAAGGCAGACGCCCAACCCACTGAACCACCCAGGCTCCCCAGCCAAAGCTATTTTAGTGCTGAAAAATAATTGAGGGAAAAGGGAAGGGCTTGTTTTTTTGGAGAGAGGGGGAGATCTTGGTCCTCCTTTTTTTTTTAAATAAGTTATTTATACTTATAATGGTTTTAGAGTCACAGAAAACTCAAAAAGATAGTAGGGAAAATTCCCATATACACCACACCCAATTTTTTAAGTAAGAACTTACTTAATATGGTACATTTGTCGCAATTAATGAACCACTGTCATTACATTAATATTAATTGAAGTTCATATGTCACTTCAGTTTTCTTGGATTTTCCTTAATATTCCTTTTCTGTTCTAGGATCCCACATTACATTTAGTCATTTAGGCTCCTCTCCACTATGACAGTTTCTTGTATTTTTCGTGTATGTGATGACCTTGACAGTGTTGAGGCATAATGGTCAGATATTTTGTATAATGTCCCTCAGTTGGAATGTGTCTGATGCTTTTATCATAATTAGACTGGAGTTGTGGGTTTTGGAGAGGAAGACCACAGAGCTAAAGTGCCATTCTCACCACATCACATCAAGAGTAGATCCTGTCAGCATAATATGTCACTCTTAAGGTTAACCTTGATCACTGGGCTGGGGTTATGTTTGTGAGGTTTCTTCTGTGTAGGGTGACTCTTATTTTTCTCCCTTCCTTTTGTATTTTTGCAAAGAAGTCGCTATGCCCAGCTCCTATTTAAGGAGTGATTATGTTCCACACCCTTTAGGATGGAGTACCCACATAAATTATTTGTAATTCTTCTTCAAGGGGACTTGCTTATGTTTGTTTGTGTGTTTATTTATTTATTTGTATTAGTATAGCTATGGATATTTCTTTTATATTTTGGGTTATAATCCAATATTTATTTACATATTTGCTCAAACTGTTCCAACTTTGGCCATTAGGAGCTCTTTCAGTTGGCTTCTGTTTCCCTTTGACATAGCCCATCATTGTGTGTACTTACGTGTGTGTATTTTAGCATTTTATTGCTTTCTGGCACTGTAAGATTCTCTAGGCTTATCTTGTGTGTGGGCTTTTTTAAAACATTTTATTTATTTATTTGAGAGAGATTGAACAAGCGAGCAGATGAGAGAGAGAGAACACAAGTTGGGGGGACAGAGGGAGAGGGAGAAGCAGATTCCCTGCTGAGCGGGGCACCCTGATGCAGGACTCAATGCCAGGATCCTGGGATCATGACCTGAGCTGAAGGCAGATGCTTAACTAACTGAGCCATCTAAGCACCCCACCAGGCTTATATTGTACGTTTCCTGCCCTAGTCCTAGAATTTTTCTTCAGGGATCCCTGGTTCCTTTTATTGGAGGGTTATATTAGAAACCAAGATCCAGGTGCTGTGTGTGCTCATTGTTACTGGGATATCGTTGCTTCTAGGCTTTCTCAGCTGATGGTACAAGGAAATACATGTGTGTAATCTAACTCTGTACATATGCATATGTCTATATTTTTATATATGTATCTATCTGTATCTATATTAAGCTAAACATGAGCTCATATTGATGTCTCCAACTTTAATACATTATCATATGGATCATTCTAGCTGCCTCCCTTGCTTCTTAGTAACCTCCCATTCTAAAAGCGAGAAACCTGGCTTGAGCCATCCACCATCCATTTACTTAATTTTTAATAAAACAACTCCATCAGTAGAGTATGATGCTTATGTACAGTTACTTTACCTTTAATCTTACAGACTCCACTCATTTCCATGGTTATTTAGAGCCTCTCTCTCACCATGAAGAAGAAACGACTTTCATGAGGTAGTTTTGTATATTTGTATTACAATTGGATTCTTTTGTCAGAGTCTGCAGTCCATCATGTGCCCTGATCTCCTAAATAATGATTATTTTTTTTTTTACATATTTGCAGTCATTATGGTTTACTCTTCATGTTTAAAGTTCTGTGGGTTTGGATGAATGCACAGTGTCATGTATCTACCATTACATTATACAGAATAGTTTCATTTCCATGAAAAATCTTCTTTGCTTTGCCTGCTCACCCTCTGCCCCACCTTGATAAACTCCTGGCAACCACTTATCTGTTTACTGTCTATTAGCTTTATCTTTTCTGGAATGTTATATAAACAGAACCATACAGAATGTACCATTTTCAGATTAACTTCTTTCAGTTAGTAAAATGTACTTAAGATTCATTCGTATCTTTGCATACCTTTAATTTCTTATGGGTTCATCACATGACTGAAGATAACTAGGCCCTTTGAACCACAAAAATAAGGTTCAAACAAACATAAAAGTTGCAAAAGTGGTCCAGTTCAGCAAAAGCCTCAGTCTTCATACTTCCACCTTAAGGTATAGGTTGCTTAGCAACCTCTCCACTCATCATCGTGGTCGGGGCAAAACTGCAAGCATGCCTGCCTCTACCACTAACACTCTGCTTTAGGCCATTCTAAGGAGAAGTGTGGGCTGACATTCACCTTCTATGGCATGCTGAGGCAGAGCTCAGAGAACTTGAGGAAGACCCTGGCCATCACTGACTGTGTTAACCAAATGAAAGGGGAGACTGTTTTGCTGACAAGGTTAAGACTGTCCTTCTCACCCTATGTTTTCACCTGGGTAAGTTCCTTCCTATAATAGTCTCATCCATTTATTCATTCAGTTATTTGTACATCAAATGTTCATTATCTGCCATATATTGGCCACCAGAGAATTCACTGATGACTATATAGACACTGCTCCTAGTCATCACAATTTTTCACAATTGCAGTAAAGATTGAAAAATCTTTGCAGCTGGCATAGGAACAAATAACTTTGTCCAGAGACCTAGGAAGACTTTTTTGATCTACTGATGTTTTGAAAGATGAGAAAGGGCTGGCTTTGTGAAGAGGCTGGAAAAAATATTTCTTCTAAAATTATACTTATAGGTGAGGGCCAAGATGGTGGAGGAGTAGGATACCCTATTTCAACCAGTCTCCTGAATTTATCTGGATATCTACCAGATCATCCTGAACACCCATGAAATCAGCCTGAGATGTAAGAAGATATATCAGGATCTATACCAACAGAATATCTCCAGTGGCTGGTTTTGAGGTATGAAGTAAAGACTGGGATTCTGCAGGCAGATAAGATAAGAAGAAGGGGGAGGGAGCTGCCATAAGTATTGGTGCCGGGAAGGTGAAATAACACAGGAACACAAAAGTGTCCCATGCTAGGGACCAGGTACAGACTCACAGACTGGTAGCAGCAGGGAAAGGACTTTAGGGCAGCCCCCCAAACTGAAACCTGGAGCTGTGGGGGCATGCATGTGAACTGGGGGCAGCTGGTGGTTTTAGAAATATAAAGGGCAGAGACGTGCTTGGACCTGACAGTGAGGGCCAGGAGTTCTACTGTGGGGCACACAACCCAGGACTCTGCAGTTTTTAGCAGCACAGACAAAATGGAGTCGGTGTGGCCTGCAGGGTTTTCTGGAGAACAGATTATGATCTCTGTTCTGAGACATAAGTTTGGACATAGTTGCTTCTGCTTGGACTCTTGGAAGAGATGCAGAGACCCCCAGGGAAAACTGCCAGAGAACAACCCCCCCCCCAAAATTGGTTTTCACTGAGCCCATCCCACCCACCCCAAGGGGGTAGGGCAACTCTGCCCAAACAGCGTTGCCTGAGTAACAATGCTGCAGACCCCTTCCCCAGAAGACAGGTTGGAAGAACAAGAGGCCAACAGCCCTAAAGTCCCTATAAAACAGGTGCATATTGCTTGGGTTGTGGTCAATAGCTTAGATTCTGTACATTCCCTCTATGTACCTCAACCACCTCTCACTGGAATGAGTAGGAGGAGGAACCCTCAACAGAGGAAAAATTTAGAGACTGTGACCTCTGTCACAGAACTAATGAGTATGAATGTAGGCAAGATATTGGAAATAGACTTCAGGGTAACAGTTATGCAAACAATAGCTAGGTTAGAGAAAACCATTAATTAGCAACATAGATTCTCTAAGGGCAGGAGTTGGAGCAGGCCTGGCAGAACTTAAAAGTGCTATCAATGAGATCCAATCTAATTTAGATACTCTAACAGCTAGGGTAAGTGAGGCAGAAGAACAAATTAGTGATATAGAAGACAAACTGATAGAAAAGAAGGATCAGGAGGAGACCTGGAACAAACAGCTTAGAATCCATGAAAACAGAATTAGAGAAATAAATAATGCCATGACACGTTCCAACATCAGAGTTATTGGGATCACTGAGGGGGTGGAGAGAAAGAGAGAGGACTAGAAGATATATTTGAGCAAATCCTAGCTGAGAACTTCCCTAATCTGGGGAATGAAGCAAGTGTTCATGGCCTAGAGGCAGAGAGAACACCCTCAAGATCAAGGAAGGTAGACCGACCCTCAGGCATGTAATAGTGAGACTCGTGAATCTTAAAAACAAGGGACAACATCTTAAGGTCAACTAAGGGGAAGAGATTCCTTATGTATGGAGGAAGGAACATTGGAATAACATCAGACCTGTCCACAGAAACCTGGCAAGCCAGAAAGGGCTGGCAAGACATATTTAGGGCACTAAATGAGAAGAACAATCATCTAAGAATATTTTATCCAGCAAGGCTGTCATTTAGAATGGATGGAGAGATAAAAAGTTTACCACACCAAAACTGAAACTGAAAGAATATGTGATCACTAAGCTGTCCCTGGAAGAAATATTAAGGGGGGGGTTCTATAAAAGGAAAAGACCCCAAGATTGATATAGAACAGATATACACAGAGACAAGCTATAGAAACAAGGACCTCACAGGCAACATGATGACAATCAAATTGTATTTTTTAAAAATCACTTTCAACATAAATGGCCTAAATGCTCCCAAAAATGGCACAGGGTTGCAGATTGCATAAAAATATAGGACCCATGCATATGCTGTCTACAAGAGACTCATTTTGAACCTAAAGATACATCCAAACTGAAAGTGAAGGGATGGAGAGCCATCTTTCATGCCAATGGACTGCAAAAAAAAAAAAAAAAAAAAAAAGCTGGAGTAGCAATTCTCATATCAGACAAATTAGATTTTTAAGCTAAAGACTATAATCAGATATACAGAAGATAGTCAGAGATACAGAAGGACACTGTGTCATTCTTAAAGGGTCTATCCAACAAGAAGATCTAACAATCCTAAATATTTATGCCTCCAATATAGAAGCAGCCAACTATATAAGCTATATAAGCCAATTGTTGATCAAAATAAAGAGTCATATTGATATGAATACATTAATTGTAGGAGATCTTAACACACCACTCTCAGTAACAGACAGATCATCCAAACAGAAAATCAATAAAGATATAAGAGCTTTGAATGACACATTGGGCCAAATGGACCTCATATATATATACAGAACATTCCACCCTAAAACAACAGAATACTTATTCTTCTCTAGTCCACATGCAACTTTCTCCAGAATAGACCACATACTGGGTCACAAATCAGGACTCAACCAATACCAAAAGACTGAGATGATTCCCTGCACATTCTCAGACCACAGTGCTTTGAAACTGGGACTCAACCACAAGAAAAAGTTTGGAAGGAATTCAAACACTTGGAAACTAAAGACCATCCTGCTCAAGAATGTTTGGGTTAACCAGAAAATAAAAGAAGAATTTAAACAATCCATGGAAACCAGTGAGAACAAAAACACATCAGTCCAAAACCTGTGGGATATGGCAAAGATGGTTCTAAGGGGGAAATACGTAGCCATCCAAGTCTCACTCAAAGAAATAGAAAAATCCCAAATACACAAGCTCTTTTTACACCTTAAATAACTGAAAAATCAACAACAAATTAAGCCTACCCCCCACACAAGAAGGGATATAACTAAGATTAGAGCAGAAAACAATGAATTAGAAACCAGAAATATAGTAGAACATATCAATGAAACTGGAAGCTGGTTCTTTGAAAGAATTAATAAGATCAGTAAACCACTGGCCAGATTTATCCAAAAGAAAAGAGAAAGGACCCAAATCAATAAAATTATGAATGAAAGGGGGGAGATCAAAACTAATACCAAAGAAATAGAAACAACCATCAGAAATTATTATCAACAGCTATATGCCAATAGGTTAAGCAACCTAGAAGAAATGGATGCATTCCTGGAAACCTATAAACTATGAAGACTGAAGCAGGAAGAAATTGACAACCTGAATAGACAAATAACCCGTAACAAGATTGAAGCAGTGATCAAAAACCTTGCAAAGAATAAGAGTCCAGGATCTGATGGATTCCCTGGGGAATTCTACCAAACATTCAAAGAGGAAATAATACCTATTCTCCTGAAGCTATTTCAAAAATAGAAACAGAAGGAAAACTTCCAGACTCTTTCTATGAAGCCAGCAATACCCTGATCCTCAAACCAGGCAAAGACGCCATCAAAAAGGAGAATTTCAGACCAATATCCTTGATGAATATGGATGCCAACATTCTCAACAAGATCTCAGCTAATATCCAATGCTACATTAAAAAAATTATCCACCATGACCAGGGTGGGATTTATCCCTGGGATGGAAGGGTAGTTCAACATTCACAAATCAATCAATGTTATAGATCAAATTAATAAGAAAAGAGAGAAGAACCACATGGTCCTCTTAATTGATGCAGAAAAGAATTTGACAAAACAGCATCCTTTCCTGATTAAAACTCTTCAGAGTATAGGGATAGAAGAAACAGTCCTCAATTTCATAAAATTCACCTATGAAAAATCCACAGCAAATACCATTCTCAGTGGGGAAAAATTGAAAGCCTTTCCCTTAAGATCAAGAACATGACAAGGATGCCCACTCTCACCACTATTGTTCAACATAGTCCTAGCATCAGCAATCAGACAACAAAAAGAAATAAAAGATATTCAGATTGGCAAAGAAGAAGTCAAACTCTCTCTTTGCAGATGACATGATACTTTATGTGGAAAACCCAAAAGGCTCCACCCCCAAATTACTAGAACTCATACAGTAATTCAGTAATGTGGCAGGATACAAAAATCAATGCACAGAAATCAGTTATTTTTTTATACACTAACAATGAAACTGTATAAAGAGATATTAGAGAATCGATTCCATTTAAAAAAGCACCAAAACCGATAAGGTACCTTGGCATTTAGGGTCCATTTAAACCTTCCTAGTGATTTAGAGATTTTATTCTAAGGTTGAACAGAAGCTTCTGAAGAGTTCAAGTAGAGATGTGGCCTGCTCAGATTGTGTTTCTGAAGGATCGCATCATTATGGGGACTGGGTTGCAAGGTGGGAACTAGGGAAGCTAGCTAGGAAGTCCTGGTTGGTGATGAAGAGTAGTGCAGCAGGGATGGAGAGGGTGTGGACTCAAGAGAAACTCATCACAGGGAACTCTTCCCTAGGTTCCCTGATAACGCGTTCCTCATTTAGGTCTGCAGAGAGTCTCGGTGACACTTTACTCTCCTTATCCTGCTTTATGTTGTCCCCTAGCACTAGGCAATGCCTGACATACTGTCATCTCAATCACTTCATATCACTCACATTATATTTTCTGCAACACTGGTTTACTCAATTGTGTATAGTTGTTGGATTAAAATTAGGGAAGGGTTTCATTCTCTCCTCCTGGCCCCCAGATACATCCCTTGATCCTCCTAACCACTCACTAGCATCTCACATTCTATAACCTTCTTATGACTTTCAGGGGGTGGGGAAACATTCAGCTAATTTAAGCTGACATTGTGATCACACAGTGAACTTGAAGCTTCACTTCCTATTCCCCCAGGCTGACCTGTGGGGTGAAGTTTAGCACTCCAGAGAGTATGACCACCTGTCTAATTCTTTTGTTCCACCTCTTTCTTGTCCCCATTCTATTCTAGTTCCTTCAGGGATAGGAACATGAAAGACCTAAAAGGCTTTTTGGCTTGGCTCGCTCTTTGGGTGGTTCTTAATTGTCAAAACCCTAAGTCATAGGGGGAGCATCTTCTGCGGCACTCAAGAATGGGTTCCTTGGCACTCTGTACTTACTATGCTTTAAATCAGAAACCTGCCCCCCACCACCCCCAGGACTCTTCTCTCCTTAGGATGCAGCCGTCTTGGGTTATGGATAATAAGACTGGAGCCCAGACCATTAATAAACCTTGCCAATGGCCTCTGTGCCAGGAAAACTACATTCTTGTCCCACTTGATCTCAGCAAAAGTGCCCAGCCTTCCCTTCTGCCTTTAGGTGGTTCTATTCATGCCTTTTCTCACAATCCAGGGGACAGCTGTCATATTCTCCCAAGGATTATTGGGACTTCTAAGACAGTGTGGGACCCTGAGTTTCAAGAAGACTTGAAACTCAGCTCTTATCCAGCTAGGAGGCAGGATGTCACCATAGCTGACAGTTCAAAACTCTAAAAACAGTTCTTTGGTGTGGCGGGGGTGGGGTGGGGCTCTCATTTGGGAAAGGAAGGAAGCTACGAAATTCTCCTTTTCTATAATCTTTGAAGAAACCTTTACCCATATGGAGTCTGTAGCTTCTCTCACATGGATTACAAGTGGGCGGTGGGTCAAGAGTATAAGGACCAACACTATCTAATGCTTAGCTATGGAATGTAGGAATATCATCTATTGGTTTCACTAGAAGCTTTTGTCAAAATTCTGAAATACCAGGACAAGATCAATGGCAAAAATCATACATTTTAAATTTCCCACTAGAATGCCTAGTAGGGGTAGAGGATTGGCTTGTTTTCTTCACTATTTCTAGTAACTGGAGCAGTGATAGCACATAGAAGATAGAACAAATGAATGCACATTACCCAACTTGATAATTTCCTAAAGATGGTAAATAGAAGAGATTGGAATATAGTTTATACTTACCTCTGGCTCTTACCACACTGATTTCTAAATGTCCACTTATATAAGAGGCTCAATTCTGGGATATGGGTGAACAGCAAACTGATGTCTGGCATGTGGGTAAATAGGTTGAGGTCTGGGAGGTGGGTAAGCAGTGAAATTGGGTCTGGGATTTGAGTTAGAAGCCATGACTTTCCAATGTGGGGTTCAGTTGAGGCTCCTTTTAACTGGACCTGGGCAGTGCTATTAGTTATCTTTTGCTTATTTGCATTGTGCAGCAGGTACGGCCCTGTTGTCTAATTGATCTGTTTTTGTCTTTGCATCCCCATGATTGATTAGCCAGAGGCAGAGCTTTTTGATGGCCTCACAAGTGCTGCTGCTTGTTGTGGTCTCGTGCCTTCCCAGCCTCAGACAGATAGGTACTCTGACTTGGCTTTTGCCTTGTTTACACCTTGATACCTCCCTTTTAATGAGGGAACTCTTTCACCCTGCCCCTCCTTCCACTCCCATCCTACAGAGAAGAGCCACAGAAGTGCTTTTCATAGATCCAACACTCCTCTCTCTAACTTTTCTTGGTGGAAGCTTATCTTTTGGGCTTTTCTGAAAGATGCTGTTGGAGTGCAGCTGATAGGGTTCCTGTCAAGACCTGTGGGGGTCTTGCTAACAGTTAGTTTCATGGGTACTGATAGAAAAAAAAAACCCACCCTGGACCAGAGATGCAAGATTATATTGCTCAAAGTAAAAGCAGAAACCAGAGTGTGAGCATCATGTTGTTGGTTTCTTTGCCTCCTAGTCCCATGGAGGATGCAATGGACCCAGAGCATGCTACACAGGTAGTGAGTTTGTGTTGACGTTGAAGAGTCCAGGCTTTTTTGAACAAGTAGCAAGCATTGCAGCAAGCAGCAGTTTCATGGTAGAATGGTGCCTTGGAAATTGCCCAGAATTCAGAGACTGATCCACTTGCTGTGTAGTGTGTCACCCGCAGCAAGACTGAATGGATGCCAGGCCCATGGCAGACTGTCATTTCCAACTGGCACATATCATCAATCCACCTGCAAATTTTTATCTCCTAAAATCTCCAAGACATTCCTGACTTCTCAGCCTTATTTTGCATGGAATATCCCTGAGCTGAAGTTCAAATGACCATCTGAGCTAATCAGTAGGGCTGGTCCCAGCCACTGGCCGGCACACTATGAACAGAATGTGGTGGAGGAGGGGAGCATAGGAAAAACTCCATACACCTGGGATTATACTTTCTCTCTTTGATCCATTGCCTATTTCCATGACATCCATTTTCCCTTGAGCTTTACTGATATAAATTAGCATCTAGTTGGCTTCCCAGTTTTGCCTTTTTAGCTAACCTGGGATATTTTGGACTCTGGGGGTAGGTGTTTGGGTTGGGGCATGAGAAGAGTTGGGTTCTCTGATCCTAGCTAAAAGCAGTCAGACAAGGCAGGAAGAGACTGGGAGGACAGGAAGCCAGGTCCCAAGATGCTCAGTGATGGGGAAGGGCTGTACACTGCTTGATCCCACTGGCCTTTAGTTGGGCTTATGTCTCAGGAGATGTCAGCATGATTTTAGGGAAGCAAAATTCAGGTCATGCCACCCCTACTCCTATACTTCCCATCACCTTCAAAATATACCCTCAGCACTACCCCATGGCTGCTGACACTCACCATGATGCTAGCCCAGCCTCATCTTTCCTCACTTAATTCACCCTGCTCTGGCCACATGAGACTTTCTCATGTTTCCAACACAGCAAGCTGGCTCTTGGATACTCTCTTTAAAAGTCCCTTCCAACATAGCTAACATGTGCACCTCTCATTTTCAAACACCATTTTCTTCATGGCATTTATTCCATGTGAAATAGATTTATCAGCTTCTTGTTCATTAATACTTACCCCCAGAAGGTCAGGTCATGTGAGCAGAGACCTGCCCCCAGTACTCACTGTTGGATAAAGTTGGCCTTCACGTGTGGAATGGTAGTGTGGACAGGTTCCATTGGCCATATCATTTACTTTTGCATAAGCACCTGAGACTCTTTCTGACCCAGTGTGTGCTGATGTTGGCATCCCCAGGATTGATGTTGCCTTGTTTCATTGCCTTCTTCTTCACCCTCTCCCTGCCCTGCGCACCTGGCTAATGTCTTAGCCCTGACACTCTGCAGACCTGTGAGACACAGTGTGCAGTGGCCTGTCAGGGAGGCATCTCTGACTGGCAGCTCTTCCCTCATTCACACATTCATCAAAGACTGGAGCAAGCAGCATACTGGGTGCTGCCCTCCTGAATCTTATAGTTATAGGGCAGAAAAGGAAATACTACAGGGCTAGATAAATAAATAATTATTTGAGTCTCACTTTTTTTTTCTTCTACTTGGACCCCTCTCCAGGCATGCAGAGAGTTTTTGGTGGGTTACCTCCGCAGGGCTCCTCCCAGGCCTGCCTGTTCCTGATAGAACTCAAAGCCACAAATTTCTGCCTACCACGAAGCAGCCCTGACCTGGACTCCCCGCCTACAGAGGATGGGACCTAGAGCTGATCTGACTCTGGGCACATTCTGATGCTTCTGGCTCATGGCTTGAGTCTTAACATTTCCTACATAACATTTATACCCTAAGTGTGTGGAAAGGACACCAAAATAGAAATTGGCCAATCGAAGTTCTACTCCTCAATCTGGTCTCTAGCTATGTGATTTTGAGCAAGTCACTTACCCTCTCTGAGCCTCACTTTTCTTGTCTAGGAAATGAAGACAAATATCTTCTCTAAATACCTTTCAGGAGAATGCTAAGTAGAAAATAAGAGTGTGCATTTGAGATCACTTTGTAAAGGTAGCTGTTTACCATTCAAAAAGCAAATAGTAGGCATTTCTAATTCTTTGGTGGGTAGATGGCAATGCTTTTGGTAGGTTTGTTTGTCTGTTTATGTGTCCTGCTTGTTACAGTGGGGTTTGCTGTTAGTAACTCCAGGTTAGAACCCTGGCTTGGGGTCCCAGGGTAAGTGTCTCAAACCTGGTAAGCCTTGGGTTTCCCATTGGTGGATTAAAGATAATACAAGCAGCATAGATTTGTGATGAGGGTGAGAAATAAAAAGCTTATTGTCCTTGGTTAGCTCCACAAGTGCACAGAATTCTTCCTTTCTTGCAGTCTCTTTGGGGTTTGTTAAAGATTCTGTGTCTTCCTACCCAGGCCTTTGCTAAAGAAGTGGCATTTGTCACTTTCAGTTTCACAGTGGCCTGAAAGCCAGTGGAAGGAGAGCACACAACACAGAAGGTAGGCTTCCTGGCCATTCCTGGATCTTGGAGCAACCTCTTTCTTGCTGGCCTGACCCTGATCATGGGGATAATTCTGCACAATGGGAAGGCAATGAACAATCACGCTGATAAACAGATGACTGTGAGTAGTGAAAGATGTTTCCAGCAAAGCATTCTGAATACAGTATTTATGGACCCAAGTTGTTACTGGGATATTTATGGATTGGATGCAAATGTAAAGCATATGGTGCGCTCTTCCAGAAATATTCCTTCAATTAAGCTGTGCACAGCGCTCAGCCATGCTGCTCTTTCATCTAAAGATGCTCTCTAGCACATATGTAGGGAACATCACTCCAGTTTGCAGAAAATAGGGTGGACAACTTTCTCTCAGAGCACTGTCTCTGGGTAAAAAGCTGTTTTTCTTTGCTGACATTGCCCTGACCCAGACTCCAGGACCCATACAAGAGTGCTATGTTGTGAAATGTGTGGTTGAATTTTTCCTTCTCTTCCTATTCCTTGACATGTGGAGATTGCTATGGGAGACGCAGTAAGAAATGCAAGCACAGATTTAAGAATAATCCACAGGAAGGTCCCTTGCGTCTCTAACCTTCAGTTTGTATGTGCAAACTTGTGAGCTGGCTGTACCAGGACATGCTCTGGGCCTTGCATCAAGCCACCATGGCCACTGGAAAGATGTGAACCTTGTTTAGAATACTCTCCATGGGAGCAGGTGTTCAGAATCAACACCCTACTGAGGACACATCCTGTCCTGAGATTGGTGGTTTCCAGACACCATGGAGTTAAATGCAGGGTCAGGGCATTCCAGTGAGCAGCACATGGGTGGATTTCACACCCAGCAAGACAGTGTGAAAACACAAACCATCCAGCAATCATGCTGAGCAGAGTGGTGCCTCTATTACAGAAGGTTTCTTAGACTATTTCATTTTCTTGGACATTAAGAACAGACATGAATTTGCCTTTTTTGAGGATAATACAGAAAACACTCAAGGTTTTGAAGCAATGGAAGAGTGTAAATTAATATAAGCCTTTTGGAAAGTAAATTGTGCCAAGCACCAAGGGATGGCTCACATTTTAGCATCATCGTTTTCATTTCTGATCATTTCCCCACTTGAATAACCTACATATGGACATAGTTTCATGACAAGGGTGTTATTAACATTGCTGCTGTGCATGTGTGAATGAAAAGACAACAGAGAAATACTCAAAATAGTCAGCATCAAGGAAATCACTCAGTAAACTGACATAGCCACTCAAAGACTGTTATAGAGCTATTAAAATTAGCTTTATTTGAAATTACTACAAAATGATATTTATGAGAACTATTGGGTTTTTGAAAGCAAATGGAAAATTAGATGTTTAAGAACTTTACTACAAAGAAACTTGAAAAATCTGTGGTTATAGCATTTCAAATTGGGAAAAAGATATTCAAATGACCTATTAGTGGACACTTGGGGAAGAGGTTCCAGCTCACTACTAATGAATGGCCTAAGAATTTTAAGAAGCAAGTAATTATTTTTCAGCTATTAAGTTGACAAGGATTTAGAAATGAACAACAACAAAAAAACCTTGGTGTTAGTGAGATACAATGAAGCCAGTGCTTCTTATTGTTATTTGTATTGCTTTAGATTATCTAGAACATAGTATCCTTGTTTATTACAGCTTAACTGTTATTTTTGTACATGCCATATCTGAATAATATGTATAATAGTATCAAACATATCAATATTAGTTAACTGACATAATGTAAATGGAGAGCTATTAGTAAAAATTATTTTTACATAGATGGGCCAAGAATTGAATAACTGGCCACTATGTGTCTACCTTATTTTTTTTCCCCAAAATATGTTTATTTTATTTTTCAGTGTTCCAAGATTAATTGTTCATGCACCACACCTAGTGCTCCATGCAATACGTTCCCTCCTCAATACCCACCACCAGGCTCACCCAACCCCCCACTTCCTCCCCTCTCCAAAACCCTCAGTTTGTTGCTCAGAGTCCACAGTCTCTTATGGTTCATCATCCCCTCCGATTTCCCCCCATTCACCTTTCCCTTCCTTCTCACAATGCCCTCCATGTTTTTTCTTATGCTCCACATGTAAGTGAAACCATAAGATAAAAAAAAGACTCTCTCTGCTTGACTTATTTCACTCCGCATAATCCATAGCAGTCTTGAGATATAATTCATATACCATAAAATGTGTTCACTTACAGTGTATTGTTCAATAGTTTTTAGTATATTCACACAGTTGTGTAATCATCATCACAATCTATATTAGAACATTTTTATCAGCTCGGAGAGAATTCCCATACCTACTAGAAATTATTTCCTACTTCCTTGCAGCCATCCCCAGCTCTAGGTAACCCGTAACCTTACTTTTTATCTCTATAGATATATCTGTGTGCATTTCACAAAAATAGGAGTTGTAAAATATGTGATCCCTTGAGGCTGGTTACTTTATTAGTATAATGTCTTCGATGTTTATCTGTGGTGTAATATGCATCATTATTTCCCTCTTTTTTTTTTAAGTATCAAATAACATACCATTGTGTGGATATGCCACATTTTATTATCCATTCATCAGCCCATTAGATGGACATTTGGGTTGTTTCTGCTTTTTGATGATTATGAGTAATGCTTCTGTGAATGTTGGTATAGAACTTTTTGTGTGGATTTATACATTCATTTCTCTTTGGTATATATCTAAGAGGGGAATTTCTGGGTGATATTGTAACTCTATCTTCAACATTTTTAGGAATTGTATAGCTGTTTTCCAAAATGGTTGAACCACTTTACGTATTCACCAGTGATGTATGAGAATTCAAATTTGTCCATATTCTCATGATCACTTGTTTTCTCTGCTTTTTTTTTTTAAATTATAGCTATGATAGTGTGAGTGAAATGATATCTCACTACAGTTTTGACTTAATTTCCCTAACAGTTTTTATGTATCTATTGGTGCTTTTATTTACTTATTGTCCATTTACATATCTTTGGAGAAGTATCCTTTATGTATATTATATATTCTATGTTAAAATATAGTCCTTTTTTATTGGACATCTTGGTGGTTCAGTCTGTTAAGTGTTCAACTCTTCATATTGTCTTAGGTCATAATCTCAGGATTGTGAGATTAAGCCTCACATTGGGCTCTACACTGGGCATGGAACCTGCTTAAGATTCTCTCTCTCTCTCTACCCCTCCCCGTCCCCGCTTTCATGCACATGCACTATCTCAATCAATCAATCAATCATCAAAAAGTTCCTTTTCTCATTTTAATTGGGTTATTTGTCTTATATTATTGAATAATAAGAGTTCTTTATATATATTCCAGATACAAGATCCTCATTGGATACATGATTCACAAAATTTTTCTCCCATTCTGTGGATTGTTTTTTTCATTTTTTGTTTTGTTTTTTCACTTTCTTAATATTATCCTTTGAAACGCAAAATTTTAAATTTTGATAAAGTCTAATTTATCTATCCTTTTTATTTTGTTACCTGTGCTTTTTTGTGTCATGTCTAAGAAAGTTTTGCCTAACTTGTGATTATGAAATTTTACTTACATGCCTTCTTCACAGGGTTTCAGTGTTTTAGATCTTATCTGTAAGTCCATGATCCATTTGAATTATTTTTTATGTATGCTGTGAAAAAAAAGCCTAACTTCATTTTTTGCAGGTGTATATCTAGTTGACCCAGGATCATTTGGAAGATTGTTCTTTCCCCATTGAATTGTCTTGACATCATTGTAAAAAATCAATTAACTGTAAATGTTAAGTTTTTTTTTTTTTTAATAGGAAAGTGAGTTCTACTACTTCCTTTTTTATAAGAATGTTCTGACTTTTCTGGGCCCCTTGAATTTCCATATCATTTTGGGATCAGCTTATCAACTTCTGCAAAAAAACAGCTGGAATTTTGAAAGGGATTGCATTAAAACTTAGATCAATTTGGGAAGTATTACCATTGTAACAATATTGCATCTTCAGATCCATGAATGTGGAATATCTTTCCAAATATTTAGGTCTTCTTTAAGTTTTTTCAATGTCTTCTAATTTCCAGAGTAAACATTTTGCATTTTCAAATAAATTTATTTGCTCAATTTATTCCTAACTACTTTTTCTTTTTGAGGCTATTGTAAATTGGATTGTTTTCTTAATTTCATTTTTTGGATTTTTCATTGCCAGTCTATAGAATTACAACTAATTTTTATATGTTGATCTTATATCTTGCAAACTTATCAAATTCATTTTATGCTTCTATAGATTTGTTGGGAGGTTTATAGTATTCTCTTATAGTCCTTTTTATTTCTGTGAAATAAATGGTGATAATGTCCTTCTTTCATTTCTGATATTTGTAATTTAATTACAAATTAAATTTTTCCCTCTTGGTCAGTCTAAACTTTCATCGATTTTGTTGATTTTTCGGGGATCCAACTTTTGGTTTCACTGATTTTCCTATTCTTTATTCCATTAACTTCTCTAATCTTTATTGTTGCCTTTCTTATGGTTGCTTTCAATTTAGTTTGCTCTTTTTCAAGCATCTTATGGTATAAGTTTAGGTTACTAAATGTACATTTAAAAATGTACATTTACAGCTATAATTTCTCATCTAAGCCTGCTTTGGCTGCATCTATCAGCTTTAAAATATTGTATTTTCATTTCACTTATGTCAAAACATTTTATAACTTCTCTTGTGATTGCTTCTTTGATACATAGTTTATTAAAGTGCCTAGGTGGCTCAGTAAGTTGAAGCCTCTGCTTTCGGCTCGGGTCATGGTCTCGGGGTCCTGGGATCAAGCCCCACATCGGGCTTTCTGCTCGATGGGGAGCCTACTTCCTCCCCCTCTCTCTGCTTGCCTCTCTGCCTACTGTGATCTCTCTTTCTCTGTCAAATAAATAAGTGAAATCTTTTTATTAAAAAAAGAATGTGCTGCTTAAGTTTCCATGTGTTTGTGAATTTTTCAAATTTCCTTATGTTATTGACTTCTAATTTTAATCCATTATGGTGAGATAGCATAATTTATAGGATTTAAAGTCTTTAAAATGTGCTGAGGCCTTTTTTTCTAGCCTAGCATGTGATCTGTTCTGGAAATGTTGCATGAATCCTTGAGAAGAATGTCTCTTATTTTATTATGTGGATGTCTTTTAGTTGGTTTTCAGTGTTGTTCATCTATTCTAATTCCTTGTTAATATTCGCCTAATTGTTCTCACCATTATTGAAAGTTTGGTATTGGAGTTTTTAACTATTATTGTTAAATTCTCACTTTGTTTTGTTTGCAATTCTATCAGTTTTTGCTTCATGTATTTTAGGGTTTTGTTGTTAGGTACATATATACTTATAATTGTTATATGTCTTACATATACATATAATGTATGGTAAAGAATTTGGCTTTGTCCAAAGAGATGTCTTGTCCTTGCCTTAAGCTTCTGGGAAGTAATCTATGTCAAATCTGATAGAATTATCTTTGTTTATGTTGAGAGCTTGCCACTCTATATCTTAGCATGGGGCTGGCCACAGTGATAATCTTAGGGTAGTGGTTAGCCACACCAAAAAGACCAATCATGTGATACAAGGTGGGAGGTTGAGTTATCTGGGTTATCAGTCATTCTAGACACTAAGAAAAGTCATGTGGGCAACCAATAAGTCAATCATGCCTACATAATGAACTCCCAATAAAATCTCTGGAAACTGAGATCAAGGGGGCTTTCCTGACGGGCAATGGTTTTTACATATTGTTACATGCTGATGCTGGCAGAGTAACACATCATGACTCCACAGAGAAAGGGCACCAGAGGCTTTGCATTTAGGATTCTTTCAGATTCTGTCCTGTATGTCTCTTCCTTGGCTGCTGCTTTTTTTTTTTTTTAAAGAACTCATTCATTTATTTGAGAGAAAGAGAGAGAATGAGAGGGGAGAAGGTAAGAGGGAGAAGCAGACCCCGCCCCCCAACCCAGAGCTGGGAGCCGGACATGGGACTCGATTCCGGGACTCCGGGATCATGACCCGAGCAGAAGGCAGTCGCCCAACCAATTGAGCCACCCAGGCGCCCTTCCTTGGCTGCTTCTAATCTGTATTCTTTCTCTGCAATAAATCATAATTGGGAACATAATAGCTTTTAGTGAGTTTTATGAGTTCTTCTTGTGAATTATGGAAACTGAGAATGGTTTTGGCAACCTTCCGAATTTGCACGTGGTGTTAGGGTGAGGGCAGTCTTGTGCAGGATGTTCCCTCAAGCTTTATAGTTTGGCAAATGCCCACTTTCAAAACCTCTGTGATTTGACTGTATATTTTATTACTTATTATTATTATTGATATAGTGGGATTTAAATCTTTTTGTTTTTGTTTTCTTAAGTCTTTCTGGTTTATCTATTCCTCCTTTACTGCTGTCCTTTGTATTAAGTGAATATTTTGTAATGTAAAATTCTAATTCCTTTATTTTTTTTTCACTACGTGGTTGTTCTAGGGGCCATCATATACATCTTATATGAATCATTCAAATTTATCAAAACTTATTCAACTGAGATATAAAAGTCTTATCTATATATCTATATCTATCTATCTATCATCTATATATTTGTCTTAATTAGGCAATACCCATTTTTATTGTAGAAAGAAACACATAAGTAAAACAATTATTTTACTTAGTCCCACCTTCCATACTTAACTAGTTCCCACTGACTATGTATCTTTCCAGATTTTTGTGGACACACACATATATAAATAATTTTATAAAGATATGAAATACTGTGAACATCTTGGTTTCAGTTTAAACCTGTAACTTATGCATAGAGGTGTATATTATTAAGACTGCATTACCTTCTGCTGTAGAGATTCACCAAAATTTCTTTAATTACCTGTCCCAGACATTTTTATCACACTAATATTTACACATTGTAAACTCACCTAAAACAACAAGTTTGTAACTTTGTCTCTGATATAAATATATATTCCCTCTTCCTCTCTTTTGTGCTATTATTGTTATTGTTATATATTACTTTAGTATGTGTTATAAAATCAAAAATACATTTTTATTACTTTATATAATTTTAAGTCTTTTAAAGATGCTGAGAGAAGTAAAGGGGGTAGACATACAGTTATAATTGGTTATATTAACTTTCTTATCTCCCATTTCTGGTTTTCTTCCTTTATTTCTGTGGATTGGGCTTACTGCCTCATGTCCTATCCATACTCCAGTACAAACTTACTCCTGCCTACCTTCTAAGTGTTGCTATTTTCAAGCATAATTACATTTATATATGTTATAGACTCAAAAATCTAATTATGAATGTATCCTTTTGTACAATTTCTTTTTGTAAATTTAATTTTTTCAGTGTTCCAAGATTCATTGCTTATGTACCACACCCAGTGCTCCATGCAATATGTGCCCTCCCTAATATCCACCACCAGGCACCCACCCATCCCCTTACCCTTTTAAAATCACTTAGTAGAAGAAACAATAAACATACACTCATGCTGTCTTTTATGATTACATGATTTAACAGTGCTTTTTGTTTTTTATGTGCATTTGAATCACTACTTGCTTTCAGCATGCAGAACTTCTTTCAGTATTTCTTGTAAGGTGCATTCATTAGCAACAAATTCTCTGCTTTTATTTATTTAGGAGTATCTTTATTTTACCTTCATTTTTGAGAGATAGTTTTGTCAGATAAAATATTTGATAATTTTCTTTTTTCTTTTATTACATTTTATATGGTATCCCAGTACCTTTTGGCTTCCATTATTTCTGATTAGAATTCAGTTTTTAATCTTAAAACTGTTTCCAATGTGGTTTTAATCTTACTATGATGAGTGCTTTTCTTGTTGTTTTCAAGATTTTCCCTTTGTCTTTCCACATTTTTCTACGATGTGTTCTGGGTATGGATCTCTTTCAATTTATCTTACTTGGAGTTCTCTAAACTTTTTGGATGGGTAGATTGATGTTTTCTTCAAATATGGAAAGTTTTCATCTACTATACCTTCAAACATTTGTTCTTTTCTCTCTTCTACCTTTGTTATTCTCATGTGTATGTTGGTGTGCTTAATATTGTCCCACATTTTTCTGACATTTTCTCTATTTTTATTTGTTCTTTTTCATCTGTTCTTTGAATTTCATAATCCTAATTGATCTATTTTCAAGTTTGCTGAATCTTTTTTTTAAGATTTTATTTATTTATTTGAGAGAGAGATAGCAAGAGAGAGCATGAGCAGGGGGTGGGAGAGAGAGAAAAGTAGGATCCTTACTGAGCAGGGACCCTGAGCCGAGGCTCGATCCCTGAACCTTAGGATCATGACCTGAGCCACATGATGCTTAACCACCTGAGCCACCCAGGTGCCCCTTGCTGATTCTTTCTTCTGCCAGTTTAAATATACTTTTGAGTACCTCTAATAGATATTTCATTTTTATTATTCTACTTTTAACTTCATAATTTCCTTTTGGTCTTTTTAAAAAATAATTTCTACCTTTTTATTGATATTTTCTGTTTGATGAGGTGCTATCACCATTTCCTCCACTTCTTCAATTGTCATTCTTTTTTAGTCCTTTGAACATATTTATAATAGCCACTTTGAAGTCTTTGTTAAATCTGACATTTTAGCTTTTTGGGACAGTTTTGAGCCAGTCTCTAAGGTTTGTTCTGACCCCACTTAGCTGTCTCTTTTCCTGGTTCTTTCTGGTAAACTAGTTGATCTACGGTTTATCTTGCTGTTTTTGTGTAGCTACCAGGCTCCTCTTAATTGCTTATCACTAAAATTTCCATTATTTTGGAGTACCCATAGGCTTCAACTTCCCCACACTCTTCAAATAAACTAAATTCCTTTGAATGACTCTTCAGAGCTCTCTGTTCTTTTGGCTTGTCTTTCCCCCTGCTAAAGCTGGGGGATGGGATAATAGCTCACTTTTGTCAGAGTGACAGCCCTACTTTACACACATGTGCTGCGGTGGGGTTGTGGCTTCTGATTTTCTTGGCTTTCATCTCCTGTAAGGAGACTTCTCATAGACTCTCTTCCCTATAAGTGAACTGGAAGGAGACCAATTTGGAACTGTTAATCTTGGCCTGCTTCACCTATGGTAGAACCTCTATCCTACAAGGTAAGCTGGGTTGGAGGTGAAAACCCCTGATCTCCTGGGTGTACTTGCCTGAATTTAGGCTCTGTAACACAGACAAATAATGTATTTCTGACCAGTGGCTGGGGGTAAAAGGAACCCCATATCCTTGACCACACCTACTCAGAGTGGAACTTCTGTTGGGCTGAGCTTGGAAAGAGGGAAAGAGCAGGTTCTAGCTCAGGAGTTATAGACTTCCACTGTTTTTACAGAGTTTTCATAGATTTTCTTGCATAATTGTTTCTTCATTTACTGTATGCCCTTGGAACACTTACTAGTGATTTAACATTATTATTTTTTTTAAACCAGTGATGGTTTTTTACTGGGAAGTAGGTTCATGGAGCTCCTCACACCTCAATTCAGGAAGTGCATTCTCTAAGGCCAGTTATTTTTAACCCTGCTGGTAAGATTTAGGAATGTAGCTTGATAATATGTCAGGGACCTCAATGAAGTTGATGCCTTTGTTCTAACAATTATACTTCCAGGAACTTAGATTAAAGAATTAATCATAAATGCAAAGGATTATGAATAAAGTTATAAGATAATTATTTTTGATGGAGAAAAATGAGACAACCTAGAGATATCAATAGTAAAGTGGTCAAATAAGTTATGATACAACCGGAGTGCCTGGGTGGCCCAGTTAGTTAAACTCTAGTTCAAGTGTCAAACTCTTGATTTCAGCTTGGGTCATGGTCTCAGTGTTGTGAGATCCAGCCCTGTGTTGGGCTCCATGCTCAGTGTGGAGTCTGCTTGAGATTTTCCCTGTCCCTCTGTTCCTCCTCACCTCTCTAAAATAATTTAATCTTTAAAAAAAATGATACAACTATAGCAGCTAAGAATTGTGCTCTCCAATCTCTGGGATGCAGAAATTGATGTCACAATTCTTCATTTGCTTTAACTCAAATCCAAATCTATTCAGTCATTTTCCTGTCAGGAAGATCACCATCTTTCCTGGGGCTCCATATTCCTGCAGTCAGGATTACTTTCCAGTCCTCTAGCCATGTGGTTATCTGCTATATGCCTTTTGGTCACATTTGAGGAGCCTCTTGAATTGTGGTGGTTCTCTGCTTTCCTGTCATGCAAAGAACAAGAAAATTTTTCTTCAGAGCTGGGAATTCTGAACTTAAGGGTTCAGTGACTTTAGGGCATCATATGATATTTTCCTAAGAGGCCCTGTCACTTTCACAGGTCTGAGTATTTTCAGGATAATTTTCTGCTCTTCTCTAACCTGGAGGAAGCTCAGTCTCATTCTCTGTCTGTCTGTCCGTCTCTCTCTCCTCTCATCCTTAAGCATACACACAGAGTCCCTGAAGATATCTGTGGCAGGGCCCTACTGAAGGTTTATCTCCCACCTCATGACATCAGAGTAACCTGAATCTGGATGGCTCATTACTTTGTAAAACCCCACCAATGCCTGGCCTTGGATCCCAAGCTAAAGGCTAGACTCCCCCAGATGGCATGCTTGGCCTATCAAGTCAGCCTTCCAGAGGCCCACCCAAGGAGGCAAGAGAAACTGGGCTGGAACTGGGTCTGCTCTCTGTCAAACATCTGGGGGCTTTAGCCTGTGCAAGTGATACCTAGATGACAATTTAAGGAAGACCTTCCCAACTCCAACATTCAAAAGTGAAGCTGATATAGTTTTAATATTTCTCTAGTCTTTTTTTTTCCTTTCTCTTCCCTTCTCATGCCTTCTTTCATTTTTATTTTCATTTTAAATCTGTGTTTCATATTGGTGAAACAAGTAACTGAGGTAGGGCTCCAACTTTATATTTTAAAAATGATAACTCAGTACTCCTAACACTATGTATTAAATGGTCTATCTTTAGTTCCTAATATGAAGTGATGCAGTTGTTACAAAATAAATTCCTTTATATTTTTGGTCTTTTATTCTATTATATTGATCTGTTTCTATAATGCTTCTCCACAACATATTGTATTGTTATTATCATTATTATTATTTTATAAAATGTTTTAATATCTGATTAGGCAAGTCTATCTTTATCTTAACCAAAATTTTCTTCAGTATTTTCTTTAATATTGATTATCCAGATGACACTTAGAATCACTTTGGCTTCAAAAAAGTCAATCAAATAAAAAATATATATAGAAGTTTTAATTTTTTAATTAAACTTCTTAATGTTTATAATATTCAGTTTTCCAGTCCTGGAAAAGATGGATTCCTCCTTCTATTCCAGTGATTGTTGCCCCTTATGGTATTCTTCCTACAGGTGAACACAGGATGTTTTAGGTATTCAAGTTCTTTTAATGTATCTCTAGATATGGAAAGGGTTAGGCTGCTGTTGTGAATGGCTTCTCTTTGTCATATTCGTTAACTCTACTGTTGGTTTATAAAAAGACTAGCTTTACAAAAGATTTTGTATGTTTATTTTTTAAACTAGTGATCTTAGGTCAAGTTTTTTACTGTGTATGGTTTTCTGTAGATTCTCTTTGATTTTCCAAGTATAAAAGCATGTCAGTTGCAAGGAGTGATAATTTTGCTTTTTTTACTCCAACACACATATCCCTCACTTTATTATTATTCCAGTTACATTACTTGATACTTTTGGAAGAGGTTTAAATTACAATGGGCATTATGGAGGACCCTTTTTATCTGTTGTTCCAGACTTTCCTAGAGGAAGATGGCTTTTTTCCCCTCCCTTTATTTCTTTACCTCCCACCTCTCATTTTCTTAATTCTTCATCTTTTTTCCCACATTCTGTTTCCAACTCTGACCTCCATGATGCATCTTATGCAGATCCTAGTCTATACCATTTGGGCTCTCACCTCAGCTCAAGCACATCATCTCTTTGTTGGTCCCTGAAGAAGTCTCCTGGTGGTTTCCAGGTCTCTAGCCTAGAAGGAGGACCTGATCCAATAGTGGCTACCTATTGACCTGGGCCCAGGTGATGTGTGCAAGAAAGCAAGAAAGCAAAGGGATATGAAAGTTTTAATTTATTTCACCTAGGGCTTCTTTCCACTTTTTCCCTGGACCAAGGTGGTTTTGATTTTCTTTTTCTCTAATTCTAATGGATTCAAACTTGGGGAAATCAAGTTCATAGGAAGAAAAGGAGTTTTCTGGTGACTCTTTTCTTTTTCTAGGAAAGACACCACTCTTTATTTGGAAATTCTGCCTGATTCTGAGGACAGACTCCAACTGTGCTGTTTATTCACTCTCCTTAGCAGTGCTGTCCCAACATGGGGACACACAGGACCCTTCAGCAGGTCTCAAGTTTAATAGGAGCTGTGCTGTGATACAAAGTATGCTGGTTTTGCAGGGTCAGAGAAAGTCAAGCTTCATCCTGCTGTACTTCTTTCAATTTCTGTGCACTGGGGCAAGCCATGTAAGTCCCCATCTATGCTGTGACTATTATGCATGCAAGCTGTAGATTTGGACATTACAAAATGCATATACACCCCAGCACTAATAGATGTCCTAAAAGGATAGCTCTGAGGACTAGAAGGCTCATTCTTGTCCATGATGAGGAATAAATAGCCTTGCCCATACTGTAGTAGGCTGCTTCAGAGTGTTGGGGGCATTAGCCTTTCTCCCTGAGGCAGGAGATGACAGCTCTGGTGCTTCCTTCTCTGCTTTTGCAGAGGGTTGGGGATCTTAGACATCTGTGCCAGCCCCATCACCACTCAGGGGTAGGGGTGTACTGTCTCCTTTAACCACTACCAGCATGTCCTTCTGTTCTGGATCATTTGCAGAGCACTTGCTTCCTTGTATGAACTCTCAACAAGAATGTCCAAAGGGTTACCACACAGTGCTGTGGCCTTTCAGGCACTGACTGGAGGGGGTGCCAGACAGTCAAGCAGGGACAATGTGGAGGACAGTAGAGGGTGTAGGCAAGATCTGGTTACCCAAGAGGTGGCACCACCTGTGGTGTGGGAGCCCCCAGGCAAGTGTGGGGATGGCAGAGGAGCAGAGTGGGGCAGGAGTAAGAAATGAGAGCATTTCCTCCTTTACGGTAGTAATCTGATGCTGCTGGGAGGCTGACAGAAGCAAGAGAGGGCTAGAAGAGATTGTGTTGTACCATGGGGAATGTATTGTGAGGAATTCAGTCTGATTTTGGGTAGATCCTTTCTCCTACAGGGCGTCTGAGGGCTGGAAGGAAGGAGTGCATGTGAGGTTTGATCTCCCTTAAGCCTCAGTGATCCTACAGGGCTCCCAGTTCCTCCCATTCCTGCCCCCCTGTCCCTTATGCTCTCTGTGTGCTGGCACCTATTTAATATCAATAGACATAAATGATTTCTTATTGAATGTCATTTGCAAATCACTAGTTTCCTGCTCCAAACAGCACTTAATGTCAATTACTTTTTTATATCAATTGAAAATCACTAGTTTGCAGTTCCAAGCCTCTCTTAATGCCAATTACTGCTTGGAGTGCTGGCGACACTCATTCGAAGCTGGATTTCTAAGCAGTAACTTGCTCTTATGGGCTCCATCTGGTTCCATTTTCCTGGGGAGAGCTGCCATGTCTTGTGTTAACCCTTACACCGTCTCACACACAGGGGACAGAACTCTGTCAGCGTGGGTTGGCCAGGAGACGGCTCTTGGAGGCCCAAACAATCAGGGCCACTTTGATAGCCCAGGCAAACACTGAGATACTTAGGAAGTGAGGGAGGTGCTGAAGCCATGAGCATCCCAGGGCATCCCACCTCTACCACAGGGCCCATATCTCCAGGACAAGCACTACCACCCCACCTTTCTCTCCAGCCCAGACCTACTATCCATTTCCATGGAGATTTATGTTGGAGGCTGCCTAAAGGCAAATTTATGGTATAGGCAGAGGAGAGAGGCTGAGCTGCTCAGCCTGGTGTAGCCCAGATCTCAGCTTGGAGCTCCAAGTCCGACATACCAGTGCAGTGGGACAAAGCTGAGTGAGGTGCCAAATCACCTCTTGCCAGCTACCTTTGTACATTTGGGCTAAGTACTTAACCTCTCTTCTCCCTGAGGTGTACAGGGGGATCTTTTTATGTTGCCCCAAAGCTTTAGTTTAAGGATTACATAGAAACTGTGCCTAAACTATCTAGTGAATTACCTCGCCCAAAGGAGGTGGTGCAGGAATGCTCTGGGAGTGGTAGGAATAGGAGCAAGCAGTGTTGGCTCTTTCAGGGCTTGAGGCTTTCTGGACTGCAGGGACACTGAGGACCAGAGAGGAGGCTTGGTGGGCTTGTAAGAGTTGGGGAGGCCCTGGCACAAGTATTAATGCACCCAGAGCTAGGGGTCTGATCCTTACACTGCTTGTGAGCTAATGACAACAGCCTAGACCGGAAGCCATTTCCCTAGGGAGAGGAGGGAGATGGAATAGAAGAAGAATAAAAAGGGAGGGAGGAGAAGGGGAAGAGAAATTGAGGAAGACAGGAAAAGGAGGATATGAATGTTTTCCTTCATCTGACACATTGCTGTATCCCATCTGAGGTGTGTCTGTCTTGGTGTTGGCAGACAGATGAATGATGATAAGTTTCAGGGACAAAGATCTAATTTTCATCCTCAGAAAGAAGTGACACATTGGGGACAGTGACCCAATTGGAAATGTCATGTTTTATTAATATGCAAATGTATTTGCTATTATTAGCACACAGTGGGCCAGGGAATGTGCAAAGATGTTAACAAATGGTAAGGGCAGCCCTCTCTCCAAGGGCCACATGTTCTGCTGGTTCCAATAATGTTTCCTGCTCTGAGAAGTCTGTTACCCAGCCATCCAGAATGGTTATTCTGATTTGCCACCAAACATTTTTAATAGCCAGGTATAATAGTGGGCCTGAGGCTAAGCAGGAATTTCTGGTCATGGGGACAGGAGGGAGGAGAGAGCTATTCACTGAATCTTACTAAGTGACAACACTTGAGCTGGCTGCCTTGTGACATTAGCTCATTTAATCCTTCCAGAAACTGAAAAGGCAAGCATGATTATTACCATTTGCAAGTAGAAACTGGAAGCTCAGAAAGATCGTCTCAGTGCTTTTCAAACTTTAATGTCCATCCAAGTTACCTGAGGATCACATTCCAGTGAACATTTTGAATCAGTAGTTCTAGATCAGGGCTCGACTCTGATCTCTGACAAGTGTCCAGACAGTACAGATGTTGATGGTCTGGAGATCACACTCAGAGTACTGGGGAGTTGAGTGATCTGCCTCAGCCACACAGTGGCCTGCAGGGCAGAGCTACAAAGGACTGCAGTTGCTCACATTGGGAAAGCTGGCAGGGTCAGCTGTGGGGGCCCAGATGTGCCTGGCTGAGGTAGTGGACTTTAATCTATTGATAGATTTGGCCCTGGGAGACTGATGAAGCCAGAACTGCCTGGCCAGTCAGCCCAACAATAAAACTGTGACTCCTGATGCATGCATTGGATGGAGACAGCAGCATAGGCATGCTTGGTGGAGACTTCTTGAGGGGGTTGGGCAATAACAGAGCAAGGATAGTTTTAGATAAGGCTGGGGTGAGATGGAGGGAAGAACTGCTCTAGTTTTTAAATTTCCTTTTCAAAGTAATATTTAATTAAATTTTTTGAGGTATACTTTATTTCACGAGAAAGTACCCATTTTAAGAGTATCATTCAGTAATATTGACAGATATACACACAATGTACCTACAAATACAATTGAGATATAGAACATTTCCAGCATTCCAAAAGTCTATTTTGCCTCTTCCTAGGCAATCAAACCAGTGATCTCTTTGTTTCATTCAGTAGCTTCCTTCTTTTTTTTTTTTTTTTGCCATGTAGTATTTCATTGCTTAGTTATAATGCACTTGTTTATCATTTTCTTATTGATGACTATTTAGACTGCTTTTAATTTTGGCTCTTATAAATAAACTTGCTATGATCACTCAAATAAAAGTATTTTAGTGAATATATTTTCATTTTCCTTGGGTAAATCATTAGAAGTGATTGCTGGGTTGCATAAATGAATGCCACATTTTTCTTTTGGAAATTCTTCAATTTCTAATTTTCTAATTTTTTTACAATGCATTCATTTATTCATTCATTTAAGAAATATATTGAGCACCCGCTATTTGTCAGGTACTACTACCTGGAAAGAGAGTCAAACTGTTCAAATAGAAAACAAAAACTGCCTTCACAGAATTTATTAAGGATAAATAGAAAACAAACAAAAATCCAAATACATTAATAATAATGATACCAGATAGTTATAAGTTTTATGTAGAAAATTAAAAGAGTATTCTGTGCTAGTGATTGATTGTGTGGTCAAGGAAGCTCCTTTGAAGGAGGTAACACTTAATCTGAGATCTGAATGATGATAAGGATCCAGCAGTACAGAGATCTTGGGAGGTGGAGGGAGCATTTCAGGGCATGAAAAGAGCTAGAATGCAGGCCCTGGGGCAGAGGAGTTCCATGTTACTAGAGCAGGGCAGGCAGAGGAGGGTGGACAGCTAGATAAGGAAGTTGTCTGCATACTCATCATCCTTTTATTTATGTGTGTGTTCATTTGCTCACTATCTGCCTCACTAGAGTATCAGCCTCTGAGAACAGAATTTTTGCCTGTTGCTTCATCATGGCATTCCTGGTGCTTATTAAAGTTGAATAAAGTTGAAATTTGTTGAATCATTGAATGAATTAATATAGGACTTATTCAGTGTTCAGTGTCCTGTCCTGGGTACTGTGATGTGTATTGCTGTCACAAAATGAAATAAGACACAGTTTTTCCTCTCAGGGAGCTTCCAAGACATTAAGGAAGAGAGACAAGTGATCATTGCATGATTAGTGTCAAAGAAGGAATCACTGGTTGTTGGGGGAATAAAGAGGAGGATACCTTATGGGCACTCAAGGAAGGTGTTCTTCATGAATAGTCCTTGATGGTAGAGGAGTTAGCTAGGTAGAGAGGCTGGAAAAAGTAATGTAAAAAAAAAAAAAAGCAGTGGTTAATGGAATTACATAGATGCCTAGAGTGAGCATTCTGTGTTAGGCAAATTATATGTGGTTCTATGTGGTTATAACTATATAGGTGTAAAAGATGTGGGGGAGTGATGCCAAGACAGCTCAAGATGGGCCTTGAGGACTAGGGAAAGAAATTTGAAATTTATCCTGAGAACCACTGAAGGGTTTATAGTAATGGTGAAAGACATGGTCAAATTAGTGTTTTAGAAAACACAAAAGCCTTGGTTGGTTTTCCATTAAATATGGCAGCATAGGGGTGCCTGGATGGCTCAGTTGGTTAAATGTTGGACTGTAGGTTTTGGCTCAGGTTATGATTTCATGGGTGGTGGGATTGAGTCCTGTGTTGGGCTCTGCGCTCATCAGGGAGTCTGCTTGAGATTCTCTCCCTTTGATCCTTCCCCTACTCACACTCTCTCTCTAAAAATAAATAAATAAACAAATATTAAAAAAATATGACAGCATAGATATTCACACTAAACTCTGTTTCCTTTTCTATCTCTATTAAGACAACAATAAAAGAAAAATGCACAAACACCTACCAGAAAGTTTACAATGAAAAAGTTATTGATAATGAAATACAACATCCAGAATTCTCACACACAGCTGGTAGGAGTGTAAATTAATACAGTTTGGAAAACAATATGATCATATTTACTAAAGCTGAATGTATACATATCCCATGACACAACATTTCCACTCTTGTGCATATACCTAACAGAAATGCACATATATATTTACCAAAAAAAATTCAAAAATATTTATATTAGCAATAACCCTCAAGTTAGAAACTACCAAGTGTCCATCAAAAGTGGATAAATAAATCATGGCATTTTAGATAGTGGAAAACTGTGCAGCCATGAGAATATAGCATCTATATTTTATATTATGGATTAATGTCACAGATAAAATGTTGAGTGAAAAAAGCCAGACACAAAAGAATACATGCTATGTAATTCCATTTGTATAAAGTTCAAAAACAGAAATGAAAATTCATCTATGCTGTTAGAAGTCAAGATAGTTGATACTGTTGTAGGGAGGGAAATTGAGACTGGAAGGAAGCATAAAGAGGTCTTCTGGGATCTTGATAATATTCCGTATTGTGATGTGGGTACTGGTTACACGATCGTGTTCTGTTTTTGAATATTGATTAAGATATACTCTTATAATATATGTAATTATCTGTTTTCATATTCTGCTTTAATAAGAAACATTTTAAAAAGGCATAAACCAACAAGGACAAAAACAAAAATTTAGGGAGCTGGAAAGCAGATGGTGAGTGGCAAATGATATAACTCAACTGAGAAAACTGAATTTTTCACTGGCAAAAGTAAAAATCAAAAAGCAACCTGGTTTATATACTAGGATTCCTGAGAGGCCAAAGAATTTACAGCATAAGGCACATTTGGAAATTTATAATACTAGGAGAAATGGTTGCAAATCAATTTAAAAAGTATATAGACTCCCAGACTTCCTCCCCAAGTGTCTGAGTTGGTGCAAATTCTCCTGTAACCCTGGCAGAAACGTGAGGTTTTGTCTTTGAAGAGGATAAAACAGAGGGCCTCAGGGCGCCTGGGTGGCTCAGTGGGTTTAAGCCTCTGCCTTCGGCTCAGGTCACGATCTCAGTGTTCTGGGATTGAGCCCCACATCTAGCTCTCTGCTCAGCAGGGAGCCTGCTTCCCCCTCTCTCTCTGTCTGCCTCTCTGCCTACTTGTGATCTCTCTCTCTCTCTCTCTATGTATTAAAAATAAATAAATAAAATTAAAAAAAAAACAGAGGGCCTCTGGACTGGACAGCAGGTACAACTGAGTATAGGTGTGATATGGACAACGAGAACATGAAAATGATTGTATGTCTTTGTCACTACTGAGTTCCCACAACATTGACAGCCCAGCCTCTACCTACCCTCCAGGCAGGTAGTGGAAGAACATTCTCCTCAGAATCTGACTATCCCAAGAGAAATAAAAAGCCTAAGGATACTAATAATGGGTTTTAATGCAGGATGTGTTCAAGTCAGATTCTTTATAGGGAAAATAGTCAGGAAGACTCTGACACAGAGAGCACCCATCCACTTTTCTCTATGCCATTATTAATCAAAGATCTCAAGATATTTGAAGACAGAATGCAATATGAAAGGCAGAATCAAAATATATAAACTGAGAAATAGAAAAAAACAAAATAAAACAAAGCAAACTCAACTTGAATGAAATAGACAATACAGGGAGAAGAAAACTTAACAAAAAAAATGTGACTATTACTAGAGAGGTAAGGGTGGATTTGTGTCCATGAAAGAACAGGACCCTATTTTTAAAAGGAATATATAAAGTAGAAAAGAACTCTGAACATTATTGGAGAAAATGATAAGCAAATCAGAGAATTAATCTAGGAAGTCCAAGTTAAGAACAGAATTTTCAGAAAGAACAGAAAGTATAGGGGGGAGAAAAGCATCAGATTATTCCATAAAGTTTTCTAGAGTTGAGTGGCATGAATTTCCAAACTGGAAAGGTCTTCATGATAGCAAAAAATGGAAGTCCAACATTTTAGAAGTCTGAAATAAAGATACTAAAAGCTTATAAAAAACAAGACAAATACTATTCATGCAAAAAATATACATAATGCATCAGACAGCTCAACAACATACTAGGAACTAGAAAGCAATAGAACAATAACTTCAAAATTCTGAGAAAACTGGTTTCAAACCTAAAATTCTATACCCAGCTAAACTGTCAGACAAGTGTGTGGGTAAAAACAAAAAAAATTAATCAAAATATTATATCCATGAGCTCACTCTCAGAAAGTTACTGGGATTTCATTAGTAACAAAATGAAGAACTGAACCAAGAAAGATGCTTGTGTGAAAATCACTTGGTGAGCTTTTGAAAAATGAGTCTTGGAACTTCCCCTTCAGATCCTCGACTTCAATTGTCCTGGAGTGGAGCCTGAAGCCTAATTATAAGACCTGTGTAGGTGATTTTAATATATAACCAAGGTTGAGAGCCTCCTCAATAAGGAGTATATAACATCACCTGTAGAGGCTTTATGCCTGAATAAAATGAATAAATCAAATCAAACCTCAACAACAGTGGTTTACAAATGTTAGTGTGGATCAGAGTTTCTGGTTCAGCAGGTCTGTGCTGGGGCCTGAGAGTTTGCATTTCACAAGTCCCCAGGTGCAGCTAATGCTGCCATATGGGACAATGTTTGTTAAACTTTTCATGGTCATTGGGGTTATCTGAGGCACTTAAAAACACTGATGCTTGCTTGAGTCCCATCCCAAGATTCCAATTTAACTGATCTGAGTGTGAATTTTAATCAGGATTTTAAAAAGCTCTCCAAGTGATTCCTATCACTCAGTGCAGGCTGAAGAGCACCACTCTGAATCTATCTACCAGTGTACAAGAAATATGAAGAATAGCAAAACAGGGTGCTTGGTGGCTCAGTTGGTTAAATGACTGCCTTCGGCTCGGGTCATGATCCCGGAGTCCTGGGATCGTGTCCCATATCGGGCTCCCAGCTCCACGGGGAGTCTGCTTCTCCCTCTGACCTCTCCCCTCTCATGATCTCTCTTGCTCTCTCTCTCTCAAATAAATAAATAAAATCTAAAAAAAAAAAGAAGAGCAAAACAAAGTAAATGATACTCAGAAGAACTAAACAGCCAAATTTAGAATGAGACATTTTACAAGACAAATGCCTGGGTTTCTCCAGCCAATCAAGGACACTGAGATAGTGGGAGTAGGAACTCGTATGGAATAAGATTTAAAAGACAAGGCGATTCAATGTTTGGGTCTCATTTGGATTCTAACTCAACCAAAAAACTTGAAAGCCATATTGAAGACAAGCATAAAATTTGGATATATACTCATTATCAGGTGATATATAAGAAATTATTAATTTTGCTAGGTTTGATGAGAGCATAGTGGTTACTTCTATGCATTTTTAAAATTCAAGTGTAATAGTGTTAGATTAGTCTCAGGTGTACAATATTGTGATTTAACAATTCTATACCTTTCTCAGTGCTCATCAAGTGTACTCTTAATCCCCTTTATCTATTTCACCCAACCCCCCACCCAACTTCTTGTTCTATATGTGGCAACCACCAGTTATTCAATCTCTGTATTTGAGTCTGTTTTCTCTTTGTGTCTTTATCTTTGTTCATTTTTTATTTCTTAAATTCCACATATGAGTGAAATCATATGGTATTTTTCTTTCTCTGAATGACTTGTTTCACTTACCATAATAATTTCTAGATCCAACCATGTTGTTGGAAATGGCAAGATTTCATTCTTATTTATGGTTGAGTAATATTCCATTGTGTGTGGGGGGGGGCATGGGGTTATATGCTTTAAAAGTACTTATAATAAGTTAGAGATGTATATTGAAACATATATAGATGAAATGATATGATGTCTGAGGATCTCTAAAATATTCTCACAAAAATATATGTATGTGGATTTGTTATACAATTCTCTTGAATTATGCCCATTTGAAAATTTCCATGATAAAAAGTTAAGACAAAAATAAGATAAAAAAGGAGCTATCAGACATAAAAGAAAGCACCAGTAGAGATTCTTTATGATGATATACTTTGACACATTCAGAGGAGATTTATAACAGAGCAAGAGTACAAAGAAAACAAAGTGAATATAATGACAAAGTAATTACTAACCCCAGGGAAAGTGAAGTTTTGTACACAAAATAAAAAGTAATCATAGTATACTATATGGCTCAGTTGTGAAGAACATTTACCCAGTCATTATAATGTAAGACAAATACAGATCTAACTAAAATTAAAAGGGGCCCAAATTGAACCAAATCAAGGATAGGAAGAATCCACATATAGGGCAGGAATTGGCAGCAATGAACATCATCTTCCATAGTAAGCAGTCAATTGATGATGACCAAACTGAAAAATTGAGAAATAGAAATGTGAGCATGGTAATTAGCCATATAAATCTAAGTGCCAAAAAAATCATAAGGTAGAACCCAATGATAATGCATTAATAAGCTGTCTCTAAAAAATGAGTACTATAAGGTGAGTGGGGTCACATTATTGAGAGGTTAATGAAATATTCTGTGTTATCCTATGTACCTAGCTGGTAATTTGGAGATTAGAAAGCCAAGTACCAATTGTGTTACAGCCAAATTCATATGACTTCAAAGCCTACATTTCAGTGTTTTGTTTTAGTTTCCCATTGGAGGAGGAAAATGGGGGAGTACAGAAGGCTGTTGTACTCTTTAAACCTTAAATATGAAATTTAAAAATTAAAAAAACTTACATATAACATTTAAAAACTTTAAAAACCTTTCATATGAAATTCAACAGAAAAATAAAAACCTTTAAATTTGCTTTTAAATTTAAAAACCTAAAAGCAAAGACTGGTAGGCTGAACAACAGATTAGTGATGACAGAATAGAGGCAGGGAGATCAGTAGGAACCACTGTGACCATGGGGGAGAAGGCATGGAGGTGCAAGCTAGGCATTTCCTCAGAATGGAGGTGAAGTGATATGGATTTCTATGCTGCGGCAGACACCCAGGATGTGTAGTGTGGACAGCCATCCCACCTGGGACATCTGACTTCCAGATCTATCCCTTCAGCAATGCTGAAAAATTGTGGTGGTACTAATATATAATTACCATTGTGGAACACTTGGATACGTTCTTTACTGGAAGTCAGTCTTGAAGATGTCACTCCAAGAGGTCTTGATTTACCTTCCCTGAGGATGTTGAAGCTGAGGCTGGATTGGTCCCAGACGGAGTTATTTCAGATGGGTCTCCTGTACTTACCGTTGGCTTCTAAACCTACCACCAACTGAAGGCTTTGTGTTTTTCTATAATTTGGAAAAGCTAGATAGCAGACTGACTTTTGGCTTTCCTTTCAATTCACCATCCACATGTTTGACTTAGGTCTTAAATACTATACACAGTGATTTTCCAAGACCAGAGTTTCTCTTCCTGGGCCTGACTGTACATGTCACAGAAGCCAGACTATGTTTTGAAACTTGTCAAAGGTAATTCCCATAATGGAAATGGCCTGGCCTGAGCTTCTGGCATTTCCTAAGTTCTGGGAGCTGCATGACACATTGATTTTTTGCTATGGGGTTGCGGATGAGTTTTCAGATTGAATATGCATGTTTTGTGATGACAGTTGCCACTCAGGTTTCTCTGAGGAAGTTTATGAGACAGTGGTTCTCATAAACTTGCTGAAATAGGGAAGTTGCTTATTGTTGCTTGCTGCTGAAATAGGGAAGACCCAATAGCACTATTCAGGGGTCAAACCAAACCAAACCTTCCTTCATGAGGAGACCATTGACCAGGAAGCCATATTATCCTTATAGGGGGTTACACTTGTCTGCACTAATTATTTGTGGGTCCAGGATTTTTTTAAATCAGGCTATATTGCCCTGGGTAGCCCTTGAAACCAGCAGGACATGTCCATACCCCAAATGCCACAGTGTTTGGTTTCTCAGGTGTGTTTTAATTTTCCTTTCCCATTACTTCCAAGGTCCATGTACATTTAGCTTTCAAAGACACTCAAGATCCACTCAGCAGGTACGCCAGCATCCTGGCTGGAGTGCCTTCTTCTCTTCCACTTGGGTATGCAGCCCTCTTCAGCAGAGAGATTCAGATGGTGTATTGAAATCATTTACTAAATAAAACAACTCAAGTCAGCAAATGTTAATGGAAGACCCACAACATGTAGGTGCTGCTCTGGACTCTGGGAATACAAAGGAGACCTAGAAATGGCAAGGTCTCTGCCCTCAGGTAGTTTATTTTCTAATGATGGGACAGACACAAACAAGTATGCAAATGATATATAATATAATTATATATGAGATGGTGACAAGACCTATAAAGAAATGGGATAGTCAGGGTTTGATTTTAGAAGGTGACTTCTGAGCTGAAATTTGGATAAAGTGAGGAATATTTACTATATGACAAAGAACATTCCATGCAGAGGATAAAGCAGGCCACTACGAGTGGAACAGTACTGTGAGATGATTTAGAGAGGTAGACAGGGAATGTCCATCTGGGGTCCAATAGACCATGGGGAAGACTGTGGAAAAAATTCTTCCTGTGTGGAAAATTAATTATATAGCAAAAGTGGAAATAAGCAGGCCAACCAAGATGTAAAGGTAAGAGATAAGGTAGAAAAAATATTGCACTTAGAGTATATTTTTGAAGGTGGAAGTGACAGGATTAGCAGATGGATTAGATGCATATATATAATGTAAGGGATAGTAGTCACAAGATTGACTCTAGGATTTTGTCTTGAGTTTGAATGTTGACAAAATGGGGGAAGACAAAGAGGCCAGGTGCTGGTGGGGGTGGGTATTGAGACATCTGCTAGATGTCCAGAGAGGTCAAGTATGCAATTGATAAATGAATTTGGTCTTCAAAAGTGAGAATATGAACCAATATATGAATTTTGTAGTTGTCAGAGTATACCTGATAATGAAAGTCATAGGTCTGGCTGCAAACACCTCAGGAGACAATGTAGACAAGGAAGGAAGGAATGAGGTCCAATGTTTGAGTCCTGGGCACTCTTAGCTCAGGGATCCAGAGGAAATAATCCTAGAAAGGAGACTTAAAAGGAACAGGGTAGGAGGGATCCATTCTGAGATTCATTCATGCAAGCTAAAAAGGAGTTAGTATAATAAACACCAAAGCATGACACAATCTGGAGTAAAATTCTGAGGAAGGGGAAAGATCAGAGGGATTTGAAAAATGAAAATATGAAAAATGAAAAAATGAAAAATGAAAAATATGAGTATTTTTAAAAAGGTTTTTGGAAGCTTTGTTGACAGGGTCCAGCTGTTGATGGCATATGGAATAATGTTAAAAGGTGACAAGAAGAAGCACAACTTCTCAATTCCTGGTTTGCCATGATTTTGTTAAAAAGCAGAACCTACAGAATGGAAAGGATAGGTGCAACATGGTGAAGAGGCAGGGGACTCAGCCTCAGAACAAGACAAATTAGGGCCCAGAATACAAACATCAAGAGCATCATAAATTTACTTTTATAGAAACACAATAATCTATGATAAAACTTAGAGCAATGGAGGGTTTCCAGAAGATGCCAATAGACTTATATAATATCCATTTTTGAAGGGAGGGTAGAAATAGATTTTAGAAAAATTTCAGATCAGAGAGTTCAATGATTTCTAGTGAAATTAAATAAATGGCCATGATAACCTAGTAAATGTAATGGTGATTATTAGGAACCAACAGACTTCTTGAAGTTGAGGAATGCTTGATTAATGTTTCTTTTTCTGAATGCTTATCTCAGGCTGGCAGGCCAGGGTATTCGAGGAAACTTCAAGTGTGGCTTATCATCTCGAAAGTGGGATAACATAAAGCATTATTCAGGATAATGAGAGATGTGGATTGATCAACAGCATAGTGAATGGAAACTGCTGTTTTTTTTTTAACTCAAATTCCTGGGAAAGGCACTGATCCATGCAAAAGTGAGCACTCTTCATTCCTCCTGCTCTAAGAATTGTTGGTTGCTGAAATAAGGAAGACCATTGGTGACCAGGTTGCAGTTGGGGGAGAGACTGAGAAAAACCAAAACACAAAATCTGCCTCCAGAAGCAGTCAAGTTTCAGTTCAAGAATGAGAAATTACTAGGAGCAATAAATGAAGCAGGAACTCAAAGCCATAAAGGAGAGCTAGTATGGAAGCTGCAGAACCCTAAGGGACTGAACTGGCACCTCAGGGCAGGTGCTTAATGTAAAGATGGACATTAAGACTCAAGGCCTTGTGAAAGCTGGAACTGGGTTCTAAGCAACAACGTACATGGAAAATGACTGTCTCATCTAGGGTTGTAATATAGAAAGAGCCACCCATTGTAAGCTATGGCAGAAAATGTCACCCTTGAGAAAATGAAACTGAAGCCTCTGTCACACAAAGGTCTGGGGCTCCAATTCCTGCTGTCTATGCGATAGAGTTTTAAAAAAGCAAGAATTGTAGAATTTGGCCTCATGACACTACAGGGATATGGCAGAAGCCAATTCTTTGTCCTCCATTGGAACAGTTTTACATCTCAGTGCACATTCTGGATTCCTAGAAAAGATTACTCTTGTTGAATATGAGCTCACAGACAAAAATTCAGATTAAATGAAAGAGTCAGTATTATGAAAGAAATGGTAGTTTTACTCCTGAGGAATTAGAAGCAATAGAGCAAGTGTTTGTAATGTTAAATGAGACAAAGGAAAGGAGAGAGCCTCTAAGCACGGGAAGACTGCTTATGAAAATGAACAGGCAACTAAAGAAAGGGATCACATAATAATTCTAAAAATTAAATATATGGTTATTAAAATTAAAGAAAACAGTACTGTCAATAGATAAATAATACAGTAGTGTAAGTGTAACTGAAGAGTTAGTGAATAGGAAGAAAGAGCTAATATAATTTATCAGAATTCTATATGGAAAGAAAGTGAAAAAGATAATATGATAGGAAGAGAAACTTGAGTAGATCTAATAAAAATTCTTGAAGCAATAATTAGTGAGCCTGAGGGAGTGACAGCATCTGAAGAAGACAGACACAAGTCTTAATACTGAAGAAGCACATTAAGTCTTTTTTACTCCACTATTTTTAGATTTTATTTATATTCAAGTTAGTTAACATGAAGTGTACTCTTAGTTTCAGGGGTAGAATTTAGTGATTCATCAGTTGCATATAACACCCAGTGCTCATTAAATCACGTGCCCTACTTAAAGCCCATCGCCTGATTATCCCTCCCACTTCCCCTCCAGCAACCCTCAATTTGTTCCTTATAGATAAGAGTCTCATGGCTTGCCTCCCTCTCTGTTTTTATCTCATTTTATTATTTATTTATTTTTGTTATTTTTATTTTTTCCTTCCCTTCTCCTATGTTCATCTGTTTTATTTCTTAAATTATACATGAGTGAAATCATATGGTATTTGTCTTTCTCCAAATGACTTATTTTGCTTAGCATCATATCCTCTAGTTTCATCCACATCATTGCAAATTGCAAAATTTCATTCTTTTAGATGGCTAACATTCCATTATAAATATATCCATTCATCCATCCATGGACACCTGGGTTCCTTCCATATTTTGGCTATTGAGTATATTGCTGCTGTAAACATTGGGGCACATGTACCCTTTAAATCACTATATTTGTATCTTTTGGATAAATACCTCATAGTGCAATTGCTGGGTTGTAGGGTAGTTCTAGTTTTAACTTTTTGAGGAATCTCCATACTGTTTTCCACACTGGCTGTGTCAGTTTGCATTCCCACCAACAGTATAAGAGGGTTTCCCTTTCTCTGCATCCTCATGAACATATGTTGCTTTCTAAGTTGTTAGTTTTAGCCATTCTGACCAGTGTGAGATGGTATCTCATTGTAGTTTTGATTTGTATTTCTGTGATGCCAAGTAATGTGGGGCGTTTTTTCATTGTCTGTTGGCCATTTGTATGTATTTTGAGAAATGTCTGTTCCTGTCTTTTGCCCATTTGTTGACTGGAATTTTTTTGTTTTCTGGGTGTTGACTTTGATAAATTCTTCATAGATTTTGGGTACTAACCTTTTTACTGATATGTCATTTGCAAATATCTTCTCCCATTCCATAGTTTGCCTTTCAGTTTTATTGACTGTTTCCTTTGCTGTATAGAAGCTTTTTATCTTAATGAAGTCTCAATGAGTTCATTTTTGCTTTTATCCCCCCTTGCCTCTGGAGATGTGTCTAGATGTTTCTGTAGCCAAGGTCAAAGAGGTTGCTGCCTATATTCTGCTCTAGGATTTTGATGGATTCCAATCTCACATTTAGCTCTTTCATCCATTTTGAGTTTATTTTTGTGAAGGGTGTAAGAAAGTTGATCCATTTTCATACTTCTGCATGTTGCTGTCCAGTTTTCCCAACAAATTTGTTGAAAGACTGTCTTTTTCCCATTGGATATTATTTCATGCTTTGTTGTAGATTAGTGGACCATAGAACTGAGGGTCCATTTCTGGGCTCTGTATTCTGTTTTGGTTCTGTATGTCTGTTTTCATACCAGTACCATACTGTCTTGATTACAGCACTGTAATACAGCTTGATGTCCAGAATTGTGATACCTTCAGCTTTGGTTTTCTTTTTCAACATTACTTTGGCTATTTGGGGTCTTTTCTGGTTCCATATAAATTTTAGAAAATTTGTTCCAGCTGTGTGAAAAATGCTGGTGTTATTTTGATAGAGATTGCATCAAATGTGTAGATCACCATGAGTAGTATAGACATTTTAATAGTATTTGTTCTTCTAATCCAAGAGCATGGGATGTTTTTCCATTTCTTTGTGTTTTCCTCAATTTCTTTTATAAGTGTTCTATAGTTTTCAGAGTACAAATATTTTACTTCTTTGGTTAGGTTTATTCCTAGGTATCTTATGGTTTTTGGTACAATCGTAAATGGGATCAATTCCTTGATTTCTCTTTCTGCTGCTTCATTATTGATATATAGAAATGCAATAGACCCCCGTGTAATGATTTTATATCCTGAGACTTTTGCTGAATTCCTGTGTCAGTTCTAGCAATTTTTTGGTAGAATCTTCTGGGTTTTCTACCTAGAATAGTATGTCATCTGTGAAGAGTAAAAGTTTGACTGAAGAAGAACATTAAGTCTTAAGCAGGAAAAAAAAAAGAAACTTTTCTAGAAATGTCAGGGTGAACCTGGAACAGGAAATTAAAAAAAGGAAAATCCTAAAAATTACCAAAAATGAAAGACATTAACAGAAAGAAAAATTATTTTTCAGATTGGCAGTCGCTTCTTACCAGATACACAAGTCTCCAGAAGACAGTGGAATAATATATATAAGATGCAGACATATAAGAAGTGGTCAAGGTAATGATAATGCTATACCCAACAAACTGTCATCTAGGAATAGATAAAGGTTTTCAAGCCTGCAAAGACTATGACAATTTATTACTCATATATCTTTTCTGATAGAACTAATTGAGGATGTTCTTTAGCATGAAGATTGTTGAACTTAGAAGGAATTATTTAGATTTTTTAAAAAGCAACATATAGTGTACAGAATAATTATATATGTAAATCTAATTCAGACTGACAATAAATAATAATAATAGTGATTTATCCCAATGAATTTAAAAGATTATAACGTATTAGACAAAAATAATATAGATGATGAAAGTGACACATTTAGAGGGAAAGGAAAGCAAGCTGATTTTGTTTTCAGGAGGGAGAAAGCAAAGTAGAATTACTGCAATATGTGTGAGAAAAATATAAGTTAAACACATATGTTAAAATTTTAAGGTACTGTTAATGGTAGTAAAACCTGTCAATAAAGGGATGTGTTCTTTAAGTCAGGATTAAACTGAAAGAAAAGTGATGCAGTCATGTTTATTCACAATTTCTCATTGAGCAAAGAGCATGACTCACTGGTAGCTGGACCTGCAGAGAACCAGCTTTAGGAATTGACCTTTGGTAAATAATGCAGCCCAGGCACAGCAGCCCTGCAGGTAAGGAGCTCACCCTTCTTTGCTCTCCAGTCTCCTGTGGGGCCTCCCATCCATGAGCCAAACTGGAAGCCAAATCATGGGTCTATATAGGTCACCTTCCAGGGTGCGATCAGCGTGTAGGACGGTGGAGGATAGTTCTCGTGGAACAAATGGAAGAAACCAAGCACAATTAATGAATCCTTGTATGTAAATCCTATTTTTCCTAATAGATTCAAAGATCCTCATCAGTTAGCCCATTGATTCAGAAAATTTAATAGAGACTAAGTGATGGTGACCTGCAAGAGACAGAGAGGCTGTGTTTCCTTCCTACAAAAGTAAGAACTGGTGGGTGGTCACTGGGTGGGCATCCCTGCTCTGCCAAGTCTTCTAGGGACCCAGATGTTTTCTGTCTTGTTGCTCACAATTCCTTCCAGGTTTAGGGCCTATCTTCATTGCCAAAGGCTAAGCTGCCCCCCTTATCACCGTATCCCCATTCTTGCCCAAGAGAAGTAGAAGAGAGAGTAGAAGGCAAACAACTTCTTTTTAAGAGAATGCTCTGGAGGTTGCACACCTCCATGCTTCTTGCATACCCCCAGGGCCACATGATGGCACATAAGTAATGGGGTCACACTTAGCTTAAAATGCAGGCAGGAATGCAGTTCCTACCTGGTAGTTATGGGAAGGTTCTATTCCTGAAAGAATCAGAGGAAGGATGGATATCTAGGTATAATTTGCCATTTCTTAATTTTGTTCTTTGGTGTCCCACATGGCATCTGGCATGCAGGTAAATGTACCTGGAATGGAAAGGAGTAGGAAGAAGGCACTGGGCCTGGCATAGGACCCATATAGGTTCAGATCCAAGCTCTGCTAACCACTGGCAGAGCTAATGTCCTAAAGGGAGTTACTTAGTATATGGCAGAAAGCAATCAAACTCCTCAGTGCAAAAAGTGTGATGATTCAGAGGCTGGCAGAGAGATCACTGGTCCAAGGGTGATCAGGTCTAAATCTGGTCCCAGTTGTGTTGCTTGTTAAGTGTGTGGCTTCAGGCAAGTCAGAAATGCATGCAAGTTAATAATCCCTGTCTTCTCATCTGTGCCAGGTCTGGCATACTCCAGGCTGGTGGTAAATGTCTGTTGCTGAAAGCCGATGTTAACCCAGAGCATGCTTGAACAATATGGTGGCCTGATGTGTGACAAAAAGTATTTGCCAGGCACAATTAAGTGGGATGAAGACTACAGAAGGGGCAACTAACCTAGTTAACAAAATACTGTTTGTCTAAGGGCTTTATGGAAATTAATTGTTGTTACATAAATGCTGAGCTAGTTGAAAATAGGTCTTATCAATTTATCAAAACAGGCCCTTCAGGACCTGTACTTCAAAACACTCTCTTGTAGTCAGTTTCAGTAACTGTGATCTTTATATGGCTAGTGCTTGATTTCCCTTTTGTTTTTTAATGCAGTAGTTCCATTTCAGGTTTGCAACCCAGCCCAACACCTCACCTGTTAATCTGAGTGCAAGAGTCCTGACTGTGACTGTGGAAAGTTCTAGAAACGACCACTGTGACTCTGAGTTGTGCAGAACTTCTCTTAGTGTCAAAACTACATGGCACTGCCCTGTGCCTTTGTCACTGCTGTGGTGACTACCATAGGTTTAGAACTGCCTTCCCCCATGCCTCCCCAGTCCTGTGTCTTATGGAATCAGTTTACATTAGGTAGGATAAATTATACTTAACATTATATATAATTTAAATATACAATTTAAAGTATCCCCTACCTCTCAAATGCTTTGATGCTCTGCTCTTCAGAAGTGCACACACTGGATGGATAATTCTGGTTAACTCCCATCCAACCCTGAGTGAAAGACCGGGCAGCTTATCTTGTTCTTTTGTTTGAATATTAAAATGGAAGTCTCATTTTTTTGCAGTACCGATGGCTGTACCTACTTGTCATTGTCCCTCACTGTCCCTGAACAGTAGCTCCTTGGAGTTATCGTATCTGGGCCAGGTGTGAGCTTTGCACCCTGCAAGAGCTGTTTCTGTGTGTTGAATGAATGAGTCAGTGCACTGAAGCACAGTGTTCCAGCCCTATTGAGGCTCTGGTCTTCAGTGCCAGAGTGACAGAGTGGAAATCTGGGCACTGCTAGCTCTGGCCCTGCCCTGGATGAATCATTTCTACAGAGTGCCCCAGTTCTGAAAGCCATTGTACAAATGAGTCTTGACTGCCTCTGAATAATAGGATGGCAGGACTGGGTCAGAGCTGGAGACGAGCTGCTCAGTCCACCTTTTCTGAGGGGCTAATGGGGGTACTGGAGAAGATGTGGAGGCCTGGGACTTGAATCCACTCCTAATTACCAGTTTTGAGTTTCTTGCACCACAGCTCATTCTTCCCTTTCCTCTGGAGGAAAAATGCCTTGAAATATCAATGTAAGAGCAGTTCTTCGATACTGGTACTGTGGGACACAGCATACATCTACAAATGAAACCACTCCCTTCTGCTTATCCATTGGTTCCATTTGTTCCTGGGTACAGATGGCTTCCCTCCTCACACACAAAGGGTCAGTAATGTGACAAGTAGCTTGTGCCATCTGGCTAAACTGTACCAACTTCCTGCCTTTCTGGTTATGTTCCAAATGCTAGCAGCCCTACTAAGCAGGAAGTGAGAGAAAGAAATGCCATGGTGGAGAAACCCATGGGTTCAGCAGGAGGAATCAGCTGAGGTCAGCACAGGAGGGCCCTGCCTTTCCAGGCCTCAGATTTGGGGGACATGGAGAGTGGAAAGGGGAAGGAGAAGCTATTCCAGTGAGACTTTTCCTTTGGTTCTAGAAGAAGCACCCTCTCCAGAGGCATCAACTTAAATATTGTCTTGGGGAATAAGAATCTTGATTTGGGCATACTGTGACCGTGAACCATCTCAGAGTTCTGTAATTAAGGAAAAACATGGAAACGGTTCTATATGCTAATTGTCCATGTCTGCTTCCAGGAATCCTAGGTTGGCTCAGGCTACTTGTTCCAGGTGGTCCATGCACTGAGCCAGGGAACTCTGGAGAAGCCCTGATCTGGGGCTACTGGTAAAATCAGGTAGACATGTGTCCTTTGGACTTGCAGGTAAATATGCTTATAAGTGGTTGGATCTTGGGGTCTAAACTCCAAGAGAAGCTCCTGAGCCAGATTTCCGGCTCTAACTTATGTCTACCTACTTGCCATTCCCTGTGTCTCCTTCTTGCCTTTCTGTCCAGTGGGAGAGCATGATTTGCTGGCTCAGACTACAGGTCTATGTTGGCATCCTCACTCTGTGGGCACTGCAGAACCTGAACAATAAGATTTATCAAAGAAAGGATGTGATTTATCTGTAGAGTGGTTGATATGGACAGATGGGAGGAAGTCTATAAGGGAACTTGCTCATCCTGACTGGATTCCCAGGCACTGGGTAGGCAGAGCCTGAAATGCTGGCAGTCCTTCCTGTCTGGCACATTGGTGCCCAGGGAATCATACCCGGGCTGTTTGCACAGCCTCCCCTGAGCCAGCAACCATGGGCTGCCATAGAAATACCTCCTGGCATGCCAAAACCTAAACCAGGGCCTTTTGTGTTTGTATCCTGAGAAGCCTAGGACCTAGCAAAGGTGCCTAGGTGCTTCTCAGGCATCATAACTCAAGGGCACTAGTGCTGGCTTTGTATGGGGCTGACTGCCTGCTAAAATGTGGTGAGCCCAGGAACATGTGCTTCTTTTAGGAGCACCCCACACACCTGGCTTCGTGTGACCATACAGAACTTCCTTGGGAGAGTGAAGCTCAGTGTGTAAACCTGAATCAGGTTTGTGGGACTGCTTTGGAGAGCCTAGGTCAGAGTTGAGTATTAAGGAGGCATGTCTTAGCCACATCCAACCATAAGGTATTTATGAGGAGTCAACAGAGGCATGGGTAAGGCTAACAATGAAGCACTAAGCAGGGACAACATGGATATGGTTATATATTGATGCTCTTTTCCAAAGTGTAAAGAGTGGCAGGGGATTATCTAGGCTTAGTCAGGGAGCAAAGGGGCAGATGTCTACAAAGAGAACAGTATAAAGAAAGATTTGGAGAAGCAACATCACTGTGTTGGTATTGCTGGGATGTGATATCTGACAGATGAAGAGACATGAAATATGGGGCTGGACAGAGTACACTGCGCAGGGAGAGACTTCATCCCATGCTAAAAGGTCATGCTTCCATTTGTTGGAATGTCGAGTTATTGGAGGGCTCTTAATTCCAGGTGGTATCATACTCGGATTTACATTTTAAACAGAACACTCCATTAATCTCAAATCCCAAATCCTCCCTGAAAATGCCAGTGCATGCTGATACCTCCCTTCCTGACTACTTATTTATCTATGCCAGACATATAGAAATATATAATAATTGTTTGTCCCTGTGCTTTTTCTGCAGAAATATGGTAGACTTCTGGGAAGGAAGGAGTCAAATGTTGCTTGTGTTTCTCTTGGGCTCTTCATTCAGTAGGCATCTAATAGTTGACTCAGATATCGAATGCTCTTTAAATCCACCATAATTACGCACATTTTTTTGAAAGCCAATTCTTTAGGGATGCAAAACCCTGAAATATACCAGAGGAGAAACAAGTAGCTTAATTGGCACAGTTCCCAATCTGAGCACTGCCTTTGTAATTAAATGTAAATTATGATTCATTCTGAGGACAATCAATTACACTACTTTCATAAACTTTTAATTTCATTATTGAAAGTCAAGATTACTCTAATAAGTTTTCCATTAACTCAGAACTTGATTTGTTACTCGAGTCTTCCCAAACCCACATAACCCACTTTGTGTCCTTTTGCTCAAAAGGAATGTGAGCAAAAAAAAGTTGGAAGAATGCCTGTCTGTACTCATGCTGTCCTTGAGGCCAGGGTACTCCCATATGGACCCAGAAAACATCCAGGTTTTCTGCTGTTCCTGCTCCTCTTACTTTCAGAGCTGGTGTAGAAAAGATAATCTTCAGGTCTTGAAGCCTCAGTTTCCTCATCTGCTATATGAATGAAGGAAGTATCTTATTTAATAAGATAATGGATATGAAGGCAAATGCCTGACTCTGGGTCTCACAAACAGATATTCAGTAGACATTAGTGTCCTTCCCCTAACTTCTAGCTGATCCCTTCTATTCCAATTGGGACAGTCTGTATTTTATGACCCATGAACCCAGAGTTTAAAGATCCTGAGTCCTGTGGAGCAGTAAGTATGGGAATCACACACCATCTCTGAGCACCAGTTTGTCCACCAGAGAACATGTTATATATTCTTCCACTGACTTCAGAGTCTATTCCAAGGAATTTGTTTCCCAGCTTATTGTGATTTCTAACATTTACTTTGGGTGAATTTCCTTGGTGTGTGTGCCTCAGTGTGTGTGCGTGCATGTGAATATTTTGTGCATATTGACACCTGCCTCTGGAAAAAGTCTAGGGTGCACACCAATGCACAACAGAGCCAGAATTATCTCTTGTGGTGTCACTGGAAGTGGTTAGCTTATTGCCTGTCACATGTTCAAACTGGAGTCACTATCTTCCACATCTGGAGATGCTGTCCACCCTTCATTTGTCCAAGACCCCATCTGTTGGACGATGTCACAGTAACATTCTGTGGTCTGTAGAGCCAAGAAACCCACATGCTCCTTGGCCAGAACGGAGGGTTGAAGACCTGGAGACTTTTGCAGAGTAACGGTGATATAAAGGAAAGTCTCTGTGAAACTCTGGGCTTGACTGTAGCAGAACCCACCACTCCATGTTACATTAAACAAGATGGGCTATCCTCCTCTGCTTCAGGCTCTTTTCTTCAGTGACTTCAAGCCCAGACATTTCTAACCCTCCTTGAGACTCCCCAGGAATCCCTGACTTATGCTGCTCTGGACTCAACTATGGAGAGTGGTAGACCAGATGCTCTTTCATGGCTGAGACCTGGCTAATCCACAAGTCTGCTTGTTCACTGGGGTCCAAGAATGGATATGTTCCCAGAAGTTTTACCTGCTAAAAAATGAGCCATTCTTGATGGCTACATCAACCTTCCAAACATTAGACACCGAGAGTGGTCTTTAATTTTTTTTTAATAGTCGTCTTTCATTGGGTGTTAATTATTAATTAGAATATGAAAGGATTAGGTTTATTTCCAGGTATCTTATGATTCTTGGCACTATAGTAAATGGAATCAATTCTCTAATTTCCCTTTCCATATTTTCATTGGAAGCAAGAAAGCAACTGATTTCTGTGCATTGATTTTATATGGATAAAAGACCTCAATGTGAGGCAGGAATCTATCAAAATCCTAGAGGAGAACATAGGCAGTAACCTCTTCAACATCAGCCATAGCAACTTCTTTCAAGGCATGTCTCCAAAGGCAAAGGAAACAAAAGTGGAAATGAACTTTTGGGGCTTCATCCAGATAAAAGACTTCTGCACAGCGAAGGAAACAGTCAACAAAACAAAAAGGCAACCCACAGAATGGGAGAAGATATTCGCAAATGACACTACAGACAAAGGTCTGATATCTAAGACCTCTAAAGAATTCCTCAAACTCAACACTCACAAAACAGATAATCACATCAAAAAATGGGCAGAAGACGTAAACAAACACTTCTTCAAAGAAAATATACAAATGGCTAACAGACACATGAAAAAATGTTCATCATCATTAGCCATCAAGGAGATTCAAATCAAAATCACATTGAGATACCATCTTACACCAGTTAGAATGGCCAAAATCAACAAGACATTAAACAACAAGTGTTGTAGAGGATGTGGAGAAAGGGGAACCCTCTTATACTGTTTGTGGGAATGCATGTTAGTGCAGCCACTTTGGAAAACAGTGTAGAGATTCCTGAAGAAATTAAAAATAGAGTTATCCTATGACCCTGCCATTGCACTACTGGGTATTTACCCCAAAGTTACAGATGCAGTGCAAAGAAGGGCCATATGTGCCCCAGTGTTCATAGCAGCAATGGCCATAATTGCTAAACTGTGGAAAGAGCCAACATGCCTTTCAAAAGATGAATGGATAAAGAAGATATGGTCCATATATACAATGGAATATTATGCCTTCATCAGAAAGGATGAATACCCAACTTTTTTTGTATCAACATGGATGGGACTGGAGGACATTATGTTGAGTGAAATAAGTCAAGCAGAGAGAATCAGTTATATGATTTCACTTATGTGTGGAGCATAAGGAAAAACATGGAGGACATTAGGAGAAGGAAAGGAAAGGTTAATTGGGGGAAATCAGAGGGGGAGATGAACCATGAGAGACTGTAGACTCTGAGAAACTGAGGGTTTTGGAGGGGATGGGGGTCAGGTGAGCCTGGTGGTAGGTATTGACGAGGGCACATATAGCATGGAGCACTGGGTGTGGTACATGAACATTGAATCTTGTAACACTGAAAAAAAAAAGAATATGAAAGGATTCAGTGATGCTAGGCATACAAGGTCATAGTCAAGAATACAGAGTGTATCCTCCACAGTGGACCCTCTTCTGTGGTATTTGCATAGCTGCTCACGTTTGAGTTCCTTGTAAGAAAGACAGTAGTTGAAAAGTATGTCCGCTGCCAGCACCATAGAAACCCCAGCTGATGCTCCCTTTCTTCACTTTCACATACATGCTATGATACTGGGAGTAACCTCTACCCTCCAGGCAAACTTTGGGCCCCTTCTTTGGAGCTTCCTACATTTATTCATGCCCCAGGGGTGTCTGGAAAGCCTTTGGCTAGAAGAATAATTGCTTTCCTGACTCTCAAGACTAGGACAGAGAGAAGACCCTGACTTATCCTTTCTCTTGGGCCTTTATATTTTTAGTTTTAAGAGAATAAGTGTGTCTTTTATATTTTTTCTCCCTAGTCTAAACCCTTGGGCATTGAATACTTTAAGGTGGCTAATCAGTACTTGCATTTTCTTTCCCTGTACCCTGTAAGGTAAAGACAAGAAGCTCAAATGCCTTAAAGGTTGGCCAAACAAATAACATACATATGTAAATGACGCAGATGCTTTAAAACAATAGATAGTAGTAAGACCTGTTTCCAATAAGTGTGTGCTTATCTTACCTAAAAGGTATTCATATATTAAAAAATCACTGTGTCAGGGCACCTGGGTGTCTCTGTTGGCTGAGCATCTGACTCTTGATTTCAGCTCAGGTCTTGATCTCAGGATCATGAGTTTGAGCCCCACATTGGGCTCCATGATGAACGTGGAGCCTACTTTAAAAAAACTACTGTGTTGCCTAAACACCTCTGTGCACTGGATTCAACTGGTCAACTGTTGCTTAAGCAATCTGTTTATCCTTCTAGTAAAATAACATTTGAATACCTCAGGATGGCTCTTCCTTTTCCCTAAATTTCCTTTTGGGAAGCTCATCGCTTCCTATACTATATATAGCAGTGAAATCAAAATACAACAGGGCTTAAGGTCCATGTCTGCCAACAGGGTTGTAGGTAGAGTTGCCATTTCATTTTATTACACATCTTGTTTCCTCTCCAACATGGTATGATAATACTTTTCTTACCTTTATTTCAGCTCTTGAAAATGTTATCTTCTTGCTCTACTTTTTCACCAGAAGTCACTGCTCATTCCTTTGCAAGAAGGAAGCTGTCTCCAACTTCTGCAAAAACTGTTTTTTAGAGGATATTAGTGAGTCCCCCATAATCAAACGCATTGTGCTCCTGCAAAAACTTATGGTCACCTCATCTTTGGGTAATTCTCTCCTGTCTGCATACCAGGACCCATGTACTGTCCAGTTTCCTTGGCTCCTCTGACAATCCCTTGCCATCTCTATCCCTAAGTGTTCATCCTTTGCTGTTCTTTCTCATGGTCTCATCTTCAATTTGGGCAAGAAAGCCTGAGAGAAGCAAATCAGTGAGCCCTGACCAATGTTGGTGGTCCCAAGGAAAGGAATTGTTGAAGACTTTCCATAAAAGTGGGATAAGAATTAAAAATTTATTTTGAGAATGACTATTATACCAGACTCCTTCTCTCCACCCAAGGGATATTTGTTTAATGCTGATAAAATGGATGAGGTGCTTTCCCAGATATTGAGCTTGAGACCATCACGCCATGCTGTTGGGAAGCAAAGACAAAAAAAAAAAAAAGACACAGTCATTCAGTGCCTTCTTGTTGCTCACAAACTGGAGGGAAACAAGCAATGTGATAAGCATCTGTTGGTAGCAGATGCAGGGTGTTATAGTATGGTTTCCCTTACGTATCTGATTGGCTTTGGGAATGGAGCTGCAAGAACTGAGGAGCCGTGCCAATTACATGCTCCTGTTAGGCCAAAATGGATGTGGTATTTCTGGGGACAGTGATAGATGAACATGTAAACAATGTTTGCTCTTATTAAAAATAAAATTTGGTTCACACAAAGGTGAACCAAATAGGAATGGTGGAAGCAGTAAAGGCCAGCAAGGTGTTTTAGGGCCCTCTGTGTAGGGTCTGTAAATACAGTGGAGAAATTATGTGGAGGAATGATGAGGGGCTTTTCCAGACTACTATTCCCTTTTTTTGCTAAAGTCTCTTTTATCTAGACTTCTTTATCTCCTGATTTGTGTTTAACATTGAACTCTTGACTTTCACATAGAGATCTTGATGCTAACCCCAACTTTCCTACACCTGCCCAGTTGCCCTGCTCTTGGCTTTGTTCTCTGGATCAGGATATCCATACCCTTATGCAAAACATACTGAAGTCTATTCTTCACCAGAGGCCATGCTTGATGCTGAATACGTACAAAAAAAAAAAAGGCTATCAAAAGAGTCCTTCCTTTTTTTTTTTAAGATTTTATTTATTTATTTGACACAGAGAGAGAGACAGACAGAGAGAGAGGGAAGCAAACTCCCTGCTGAGCAGAGAACCCGATGCAGGGCTTGATTCTAGGACCCTGAGATCATGACCTGAGCTGAAGACAGAGGCTTAACCTACTGAGCCACCCAGGCACCCCAGGGTCCTTGCTTTCAAGGAGCTTATTCTTTAGTGGTAGATATTTATAGCAAGTGAACATGAGGTAGGAACTTTTTTTAAAAGTGTGTGAATATTTTAGGAATTAAGACAAGTGAGTATATGCTGGGTTATTTGCAGAAGACTTCATGGATAAACATGACATTGGCTGACTCATAAAAGCCTGGGGAGAATCTGTGTGGCTTGATAGGAAGGATCAGGCACTCTGAGAAGAGGAAATATCTACTCATGGCCTGGAAGGAAAAGGACGTTTGGAGTTAGGAGAGCAGCCTCATCTGTATGATGGATGAATTAGCCATCATCCTAGCCAAAAAGCTTAGTATCTCAATGGCATTTTAAAATTTTCCACATAACCAAGCAAAAAGAGAGTTGTTTTCATCTACTTCATGGCACCTCTGATGGGCCTGGTCTTAAAGGGTATGTGGCAATTATTTGGGGTAATTGTAGAAGAGGTCACCCCAATGGGGGAGGGTCCCTTTTCCAAGATCCATGATCAGTTGAGATCATAGATGGTCTAGAAAATGGACTTGTGATGTGGACATCATTCTTATTTATGTACCTCAAACTGACAGGAAGTCACCTGCAAAGCCAGAGTGCAGGCATCTTGGGGATGTCAATACTCAGACAGACATGACATCCCCTTTCCTCCTGCACAGTAGGTGCATAGAAGTGATATAGGAAGGGAAACTGTGCAGACGTTTTAGGGCCAGAACTTACGTATTGTTGTGAATTGACAGGGTGGCAGTTTGGAATTTGGGCATAAAACAGCATTGTCTGCTTTTGCTCTTTTTGGAACTATAGTCTTAGTGAGTAGACTCTCTTCAGAGCATGCCAGTCACACATTTAGGTTAGAGGGAGCAAATGGCCATAGTAAATCAGGCTCTGGGGTGATGAAGGTGAAGGAACATCTTTGGTTTTTCATAATGAGCCTCTACCGACCACACTTGAATTTATATTAATGAGGTCACTTTTGGAAAGCCCCCAAGGATGGGACTGCTTGCCACGGGAGCCAATCATAAGTTTAGAGGGTTGGAACTCTCAGCACAGCTCCCCTCACCCCCACCCCAGGGAATAGAGAAAGGCTCTAAACTATGAGTTCATTGCTAATAGTCAATGATTTAATCAATCATGCCTACATAATGAAGTATGCATAAAAATTCTAATCAAAGGAATTCCGAGATCTTTTGGGTTGGTGAACATGTCCATATGTTGGGATAGTGGTGCATCCAGAAGCTCTTCCCACAAACCTTGTCATATGCATCTCTTCCATATGACTAGATCCTTTTATAGTAAATTGATAACAGTAAATATACTGTTTCCCTGGGTTCTGAGAGACATTCTAGCAAATTATGGAACCTGAGGAGGGGGTCATGGGAACCCTTGATTTATAGCTAGTTGGCCAGAGCACAGGTAACAACCAAGACTCGTGATTCACATATGAAGTGGGGTGCAGTCTTATAGAACTGAGTCCTTAATCTGAGGGGTCAGCTCTAACTGCATTTAGATTAGTGTCTGCAGGTGATTAGTGTCAGAATTGAGTTAAACTGTGGGATACCCAGACTGAGCACCAGTCAGTTCTGCTAAGAATTGGAGAATTGCTTGATGGAAAATCCATACCTTTGGTGTCAGAATGGTTGTGAAGAGAATAGAAGAAAGAAATAATATTTCTTTCAGTATCCTAGAAAAAGAAATGGTAATTAAGAAAGTGGTAAACAAAGAAACTATCAAAATAGAGTTGAGAATAGGGATGCCTGGGTGGCTCAGCTGGTAAAGTGTCTGCCTTCAGCTCAGGTCATGATCCCAGGGTCATGGGATCGAGTCCCATGTTGGGGTCCTTACTCAGCAGGAAGCCTGCTTCTCTCTCTGCCTGCTGCTTTCCCTGCTTTATGCTATCTCTCTCTCTGACAAATAAATAAATCTTTAAAAAAATAGAGTTGAGTATAAAATAATAGTTGACTGTAAAATTAATTCCATATGTAGACTAAAGATGTTGATTTTCTTTAGAAAACAATAGAACAATATTGTATATTGTCAAAAATTTGTGTGACCATGAGAAAATGATGAATAAATTCTGAATTATAAGAAGAAAATATTGACAAAGAAAATGGAATCAATCCAACAAAGGCAGAAAGAAAAATGGAAAAATTACAACAAAAAGCCCTTATTGAATAGAAAATATAAATGACAAGAATAAAACCAAATACATGGATTATCATTATTAATATGAATAAAGTAAATTCCCTATTAAAAGATAAAGACTATAAGCCTGAAATTTACTAGAAACATACCTATAACAAAATAACATGACAAAAGTTAGAAATGATAAATTAGAAAAATTGCAGCAGGGAAACATTAACAGAAATTAATGTGGTATAACTATATTAATATCAGACGAAAATGATTTGAATTCCTAAGTGTGAAGTAGATATCCCTACTCTCTCTGGGCATTTGAGGATTTGAGCAGTGAGCCAGGCTGTAACTCCCAAAACTGCTAACAGCAACTCACAGAAGCAACCAAGAAACACCATCTCCTACCCCAGGGTAAAAGTCATAACTCTACAAAAAGAAATGAGAGTTAACAATTTATGCATTAAAAGTATAGCTTCAAGACACAACAAAACCAGTTAGAAATATAAACTATAAACCATAATTATAAGGCATGACAATATATTTTACATAGAAATAAACAGACAAAAATAATGAAGGCAGTTGAGGATTTAAAAAATATAATAAGTTTTGTCATGTTTGTGTTTGTATGAATAGACTGTGGGCATATATAGATTTGTATCCTATAAAAATGTACACTCTTTTCTAAATCCATAGGCCATTCACAAAATTGCACATGTTGTGAAACTGAGCACTAAAAATCTCAGTTATCAAAAGTCGGAACTCATTCAGACCATCTTGTTTTATTACAATTCAGTAAGATTAGAAATTAACTGCAGAAAATGTGTAAAATATATCAAGTCTTGTGTTAAGGAAGATATCAAAACTAAAATTACAAACCAATCTCAGACTATATCTCATATAAAAAAATTTCTGGATATAACTAAAGAATAACTCAGTAAAAAAGATAAAACCTTATTTGCATTTATAAGAAAAAAATACTGAAATAGGTCAACTTAAGATTTGAGATATGTAAATCTTTATACATAGATATAGATACATAGGACAATGGAACAGAATAGAGAGTCCAGAAATAAATCCACATATATACACAGACAATTAATCTTGAACAAGGGAGCCAAGAATGCACAAGGAAAGGACAATCTCTTCAATAAATGATGTTGGGAAAACTGGATATCCACATGCAAAAAATGAAATTGGACCCCTGTCTTATACCACACAGAAAAATTAACCTGGATATGAATTAAAAAGTTAAATGTAATACCTGTAACTTACTTCTAGAAGAAAATATGGAGAAAAAGTTCCTTGAGATTGGTCTTGGCAATGGTTTTGTGCTTTTTTTTTTTTGAATTTACACCAAAAACACAAGTAGCAAAAGCAAAAATAAACAAGTAAGTCCACATCAAACTAAAAAGCTTCTGCACAGCAAAGAAACAATCAAGAAAATAAAAGGCTTCTATGGAATGGAAGAAAATATTTGCAAAATGTATCTGATAAGTGGCTAATGTCCAAAATATATAAGGAACACATGAAACTTAATAGCAAGAACAAAACAAAACAAAAAACCCCAAACCAAAAACAAAAGCAAAAACCCCCACAAATAACTTGAAATGGACAAAGAATCTCAATAGACATTTCTCCAGGGAAGACATACAAATGGCCAACAGATACATGAAAAGATATTCAACAGCACTCATTGTCAGCAAAATGCAAATCAAAACCACAACATCAACTTATGTCTCTCAGAATGGCTAAAATCAACAACATGAGAAACAACTGTATTGACAAGGATAAGGATGTGGAGAAAGAGGAACCCTCATGCACTGTCGGTGAGAATGCAAACTGGTGCAACCAGCGTGGAAAACAGTATGGAGGTTCCTCAAAAAATTAAAAATAGAAGCACAATGATCTAGGGTGCCCTGGTAGCTCTGTGAGTTAAGTTTGGCTCAGGTCATGATCCCAGGGTTGGATTGAGTCCTGCATTGCACTCCCTGCTCAGTGGGGAACCTGCTTCTTCCTTTCCCCCCACCCTCACTCTGGATCTCTCTCTTTCAAATAAATAAAATCTTAAAAAAAAAGAAATACAGTGATCCGAGAATCCCATTTCTGTGTATATATCCAAAGGTAATGAGACAGGCATCTCCAAGAGATCTCAGCACTCCCATATTCTTTGCCGCTGAGACATGGGAATACCCTAAATATCTGTTGGTGGATGAACGTATAAAGTAATATAGTTTATATATACAATGGAGTATTATTCAACCTTAAAAAGGAAGGAAATTCTATCATTGGCAACATGGATGGAGCTGGAGGACATTATGCTAAATGAAATAAACCAGACACAGAAAGATAAACTCTGCATGATCTCACTTAATATGTGGAATTTAAAAGGTGAACTCATAGCATTAAAGAGTAGAACAGTGGCATCTAGGGGTTGGGGGTTAGGGGAATGAGGAATGTTAGTTAAAGGTACAAACTTTCAGTTATAATAAGATGAACTCTGATGTTCTGATGTACAGTATAATGACTATCGTTAATAATACTGTATTGCATACTTGATATTTTCTGAGAGTATATCTTAAGTGTTTTCACATACAAACACAAATGTTTATGTTAGATGATGGTTGGGTTAATTAGCTTAATTTTTGTAATTCTTTTATAATATTTTAATCATGTCAATTTATCATCACATCGTACGTCTTATACCTCAAATATATGAAAGTTTCATTTGTCAACTACACCTCAATAGAACTGAAAAAAAAGAAAATATGGATAAAATAAATGGTTTTCTAGGAATATTTAACAACCAAAAATGAATTTAGAAACAATAGAAAAATCAGCAATAGAAAATTCCAAAGGAATACGAAAACAGAACTCTAAAAAAGTCAACATGTCTGGACAGGTTTATAGGGAATTTAAAAACCAAACCTTGAGTAAAAAGACAAAATGTATATTAAAAAAAAGTCTCAGAGCATAGAGCATAGAAAATATTAAGAAGTTTCTCTATTCTATGAGGCTGAAAACTCCCTCAATGAGGGCAGTGAAAAACCAAACCCAAAACCAAAGCCCAAACATTTTAGGACATAGAGGCCTCAGTCCCCAGTACTGTATAAACAAACTATATCCAGCACTGCATTAAAAGTATAACACATCATAATTGGGAAATACATAAGATGATACATGGTATTCTTGGTTTGGTATTTATGACGGTGTCTGGCACATAAGTGATAAATTAAAGCCCATTATTAGTATTCTCGTTATTAATGGGTTCTTTTATGTAGAGAAAACTTTTTAGATAATGCACCACGTTAACCATTAGCAGAGAAACAAGTCATTTGATCACCTTTATTTTTTTAATTTTTTAAAAAAGATTTTATTTATTTATTTGACAGAGAGAGAGAGAGAGAGATCTCAAGTAGGCAGAGAGGCAGGCAGAGAGAGAGGGGGAAGCAGGCTCCCTGCTGAGCAGAGAGCCTGATTTGGGGCTCTATCCCAGGGCCCTGAGGTCATGACCTGAGTCGAAGGCAGAGGCTTAACCTACTGGACACCCAGGTGCCCCGATCACCTTTATTTTTGATAAAATTTGATAATTTGATAAAATTCAATTCTCATTTCTGATTAAAAAAACATTTAGTAGGTTTGGGATAGGAATGGAATTTTTCAATAAAAGACACTTAACGGAAAAATACAGCAAGGATTACTTGTATGGTACTACATTGTCATTAAGGACAAGAATGGGACCAGAATTCCCACTATTATCATTGTGTTGGACATGGCCAAACAACAAGTTAAAAACCCACTGAGCCACCCAGGTACCCCTATATATATAGATCATCTAAGAACAAATAAGGAAAATGTAAATAATTGAAAAGAGAAATGGGGAAAGGATATCAACAGAAATGCACAGATAAAGAACAATATATGAAAAGATGCCTAACCTCAAGGGGAATGTACATTTAAGCCATAACACTATATTTTGTGTTGTTCTGTTTTGCAAAAATTAAGAAGACTAATAAAATCCATTGTTGGCCAGAATGTGGAGAAACAGGCATTGTTATATGCAGCTATGGTGAAGCTTCTAAGGAATGAAGTTGTTAATCTGTTCAAATGTAAATGCATATACCCTTTGATGAAGAAATTTCACTTCTAGGACTTTAGCCTTAAAAAAAAAAGAAAACTTTTATATACATATAAAGACATGTGCACAAAGATGCTTATTCCAGAATTTTTTATAAAGGGAAAATTTGAAGCAATGTAATATCTACTCTGGAGTATGATGCAGCCATTAAAGAGAATGATGTAGACCCATGTGTGATGAGGGAACAGAAGACTGTCTGAGGACAAAGCAAAAGCTGACACCCTGCAACCTTACCCTACCCCCACTCCTGGGTGGGACATATGTGACTTTCTTTAGGATTCTCCCAACTATCTTAATGTTAATACCTTGCTAAGAAGGGAAAAACAATCTTGACAATGGCAAGGCTTCTGGTATCTGGTATCTTGTAGGTCCTCTTTAGCATTTGAGTTCTGTTGAAACCTCCCTTTTTCCTTATCTCCCCCAACCCCATCCTAAATAACCTGCCACCCCTCACAACCCAGGGGCAGCAACTGCTTCTTGCCCAACTCTTCCTGTCCTGTCCCCATGCTTTAATAAATTACATATATACAATGGAATATTATACCTTTTTGGACCAGAGACGTCTTAAGAATTCTTGACTGTCAACTCCGGACCTCACTCACATTCTAAAACTTCATCATGTGGACTGACAATATTTCTCAAATATTGTTAAACACAAAAAAGGAAAATGCATAATTTAGTTCTGTTGTTTTGAAATTTTAAAATGGGATTTAAAATGATAAGTCTTCATACAAAGAGGTGTGTGTGTGTGCACAGAAAAGAGTCTGGAAGTTTTTATCCTGCCTAGCTGGCAGGGATGAGCCCTCTGTTGGAATGCATTTATGCCCAGGCTGTTGTGAGGCTAGTATGAGTTAATCCCTGAGAAGCACCAACCACTAGAGCCCATTATTATTGCAGAGGACAAGTTCTTTTTGGGGTTGAGGGTGAGCTCAAAGTGCAACGTGTTATTAAGCTGCACTCTTCAATTCATTGACCTTGAGCTCTGACACATCGTCTTAGAAAACCTCCTATAAATCCCTTCCACCCAGCAACTAGAGGCCCAGGTGTGGAGGCTGTGGGGCATGAGGCCACTGGGGCTGCACTTTCACTGGGAAAGCTCCAGGAAGGTGGGGAATGAAGATGCAGTTCATCAGCCCTGTCACGTTTGCTAGGGCAAGTTATTAATGTGTAAGCTGTTCAACCATGTTGTATTAATTGTGTCTCCAGCCAGTGCCCAAAGTGACAAGATTAGCAGAGAGCATAGTTATTCATCAGTGAATTGTCATGGCTTAATTGTCTTTTAAATGCATCAGAATGTAGCAGAGGTTGAAGAAGGGAGGGACAGCTCCAGTTAGCTTCCCTGAGAACAAGCACATAGAAAATGAGTAGTCTCCAAGCAAATAGTGAATCCCAAATGAGACTGTATTAGCATTGTAAAAGGAGATTTTAAAATGGAGCAAGCAAGCCTAGCTAAGAGAGTCTGTTTTAAAAATAGGGTCGGGAGGTCATAAGGGAAGGGGAATTGATGCAAGTCCTCATAGAGGAAACCTTGGACTTTTTAAAAAACTTTTTGCCAGCTGCAAACCCTCAGCCTGGACAACTTCTTCATCACCATGACACCTGAATCATGAACGTCCCTCACTAAGAAAAAGAGACAATATAGTTTAACAACCCTCAATCCCTTATTTGCATATTAATCCAACCAATCCAGTTAATCCAGTTTCAATCCCTGTTGTGCATAGAGGACCTGACTGAGAACTGCACTCATGACCTTTCCCCTTTACTCTGCCACCTCTTTGTCTCTTTTGGAATGCAATTTGGCTTTCTACCTGAATCTGTGTCTTCTCAATTGCAATTCTAATTGCCCAAATAAATGCCTGCTTGCTAAAATATTCAGTGAATTCTTTTTTGGTTGACAGCATGCATTGCTCTTCCCATCTTTGCCATGTCCTTCCTCTAACCCTGGCAAGTGTTTATTAATAATCATAGTAGCTACCATCAGTTGAAGGCTAACCATATGCCAGTTTAGAACAGCATCTTATTTGAATTTTGGAATAACCCAGTGAAAGGATTATTGTGTTATTTTATTTCGCCCATTTTACAGATGATTGACACTGAAGTTCAGAAAAGTTAGATGACTAGTCCACATGTTCTGTGGCACATAAGTTGTAAAACTGGGAATAAAACCTAGTACAAAACTCTGTGTGTGCCTGTGTGTGTTTGTGTGTGTGTTCAGGAATGTGCAGACATATTGCCCCATGTCTGAAATTCTTTCTGTCTTATAAGACTTAGTTTATGTATGACTATCAGACATGTCAGGATGTTTCAGACAACCTGTCCCTGATAGCTGCATCCTAAAGGAGGGACCTTTTTTATCTAAAGTTGTACAATTTAGTAGAACTCACTCTTGCACCCAGTTTCCCATCAGTTTGCTGACATGTGGGTTCAAAGCAGCCATCAAGTTATTCAGGGATTGAAATATCCACATTGTCCCCTCAAAATGGCAATCCCAGCTGGAGACCTGTCCCTGCTTCACCCTAAAATCTCTGATGCATGTGGCTTCACAACCAGCCACTTAAGGAACTGTGTACCCTTTTCTGCTTGAGAGTTTTCCCCGGTTTTCTTGACCTGAAGCTAAAATCTTTTCCCTGAAACCTTTGGATTGTTCTTCTTTGCCTAAGTCTCGGTTCACTGCTTCTGGAAATGTATCGTCTCTAATCATTTTCCTGGACCAAAGAAACTGGTAGCTTCTAGCTAAACTTTCTGAAATAAAAATCTCTGCACTTCTTGTTTCTAGGTAAATGCAGGAGGGCATTGGGATTCCCTCTTGGTGGGAAGGGATCTTACTGGAAGAAAGATACAGGGACTAACACTAGCTCGCTTGTTGATTTCAGTTCCAAAACAGAAGAGAAACAGGTGGCCACATTATACTGAAACCAACTCCATATCACTCCCTGTGTATATGAATTTTACCATGTGACCTTTGCAGTTCCTCCAGCTAAATAGGCAGAGTCTGTTTATCCACCACTTGATCTTGTTGGCCTGGATGTTATTAGATTTGTTGCAAACAGAGGCATAAAGAAGTGCTTATGTGACTAGGTTTTTGTATCCTGGTGCTGCTGCCTCTGCCATGAGAGCATGCGTGGATGGGACATCTGTGGATTGGTGGACACACAGAATGGAGCCTCCATGGTCACCCAGACCGGGCCGCTCTAACTCATCTGCAGCCAGTGCTGGGCCCTGGACATGTGGCTGAACAACTTAGCCACTCCACACCTGACTGCTTCAGGCATGGGAAGAAAAAACACTTCCCTTATCTAGCAGGACATTTAAACTTTTTTTTGCAAAATCTGAAAAAACAAATAAGTATCTATTATAGAAATTTGTATTTGTCTTCATTTTTAAATATTTTATTTTTTATTCATTTTCTCAAATTGTATTGATTTAATAAAAATGAAGCCTATTCATTATGAAGAATGAGAATAATACCAAAAAAGGAAGTTTTTAAAACTACCCCAGATTCAACTGCTCAGTAACAAATTTCTCAGTGTCAGGTGGCCTTCTCTTCAGATATCTCTCTAACCACATTGATTCTAAAAGTTGTGAGTATAGATAAAGAAATATCTTTCTTTTTTTTTCAAGATTTTCTTTATTTATTTGACCAAGAGAGAGAGAGATCACAAGTAGGCGGAGAGGCAAGCAGGAGGGAGTGGGGGATTGGTGGGGGGGAATCAGGCTCCCTGCTGAGCAGAGAGCCCGATGTGGGGCTTGATCCCAGGACCCTGAGATCATGACCTAAGCTGAAGGCAGAGGCTTTAACCCACTGAGCCACCCAGGCACCCAAAGAAATATCTTTCAATAAAAATATTAGTGACATCTACTATTTTCAATATAGGATATTTTATTAAATTTTACTTCAGTATAAGTGAAGAATATGGGTGATATTTAAATGAAAGGAACTGGGATCTTCAAATAAATGTTGCTTTCCACCAAAGGTATTTTATAAAAGAGCTCCGTGAGATCAGGAATACGAAAACCATTAAGCAGTTGGAGCCTTTATGTTTTAACTCCATGCCTCAACTTCAGAAAATGTTAATTATTCTCTATGAAAAATGGTGGGGAAATCTGCATTCTTATACTTTCTGCCATCATTTCTCTGGATTTGTGTTGGTGATGTTTGTAGGATGAATGGCATTTGCATTCTATTATGTAGCACTATCCCCACTGTTGTTTAATCTTCTACATTAAGCGGATTTTATACTCAGGAGTCCTTTTCATTACAACACCTCTCACTCCCTGGCTGGGCTTTTACTTTGGTATAACCGCTTGCCTGACTGGATTTTATCACAGATTGGCTCTCTCCTCCCCTGTTTCCTATCAAGGTCTTGGAGATGTTGGATTCTGAAATTCCTGCCAGCCCAAGATTTTTTGTGACCTTGGGTATCAAAGGGAAACTTGCCTTGGAACTTTTTAGTCTATACCCTATTGGTGGCTTCTTTCCCCCATCATTTATCTGCTATTGTGTGGTATAATACGCATGATATGAAATGTATCATTTTCACCATTTGTTCTCTGGTTTTAGGTGTTGCCTGGGTCTATTTTTCCCTTCTTTTTTCATGCTAGTGGGCTGCGATTTTCTTTTACTTTCTCATGGATACAGCCCATTTTTGGTAGTTTTACCCGTAGCTGTTATCCCTGAGAGCCAGCATGACTGGGTATAATACTCATGAGTAACATTTTACTGCTCTTGCAACTTTCTCTCCATCCCACTGCCTTTTAACTCTGGAGGCTGCTGTGGAACAGCCTGAGACCAGTCTGAGAGATCCACCTCTGGCCCTGGCCATCTTTTTCCCTTGCGTCAAATGCCTGAATGCTTCAAATGAGCCTCAGTCCATCATGTTTATTGACTTAGCCAGGAAGTATTTCAATGGCATTCATTCTGTATTAATATTTCCTGGCATGGGGTTCACCTTTTAGATTGATTTCAGTCCATGTTTGTTCAAGAAAACTTCCATTATATTTTAAAAAGATACCTTGTCCCTTTTGTGGGGTTTCCTCTTCAGGGATACCAGTTCATCATTTCTTGTCTCTCCTTTGCATGCCCTCCATTTCTGTTGTTCTTCCCCTGATCAGTTTAATGTGTAGGTCACCTAGAACCCACCCTCCTCTGTGGTCATAAAGGACTATCTAGCTTGTTTTCAAGGTAGTTTTGTTAAAAACATTGCTTTGGTACTTAATTTTTAAAAAGTTCTCTTTAAAACATTCTCTGAAAAAAACAAAAACAAAAACAAAAAACAACAAAAAAAAAAACATTCTCTGGGGGGCTCCTGGGTGGCTAAGTGGGTTAAGGCCTCTGCCTTCAGCTCAGGTCATGATCTCAGGGTCCTGGAATTGAGCCCCTCATCGGGCTCTCTGCTCCGCAGGGAGGCAGCCTCCCCCTTCCTCTGCCTGCCTCTGCCTACTTGTGATCTCTCTTTCTCTGTCAAATAAATAAAATCTTAAAAAAATAAAACATTTTCTGGGGCACCTGGGTGGCTCAGTTAGTTGAGCAACTGCCTTCGGCTCGGGTCATGATCCTTGAGTTCCGGGATCGAGTCCCACATTGGGCTCCCAGCTCCACGGGGAGTCTGCTTCTTCCTCTAACCTTCTCTCCTCTCATGCTCTCTCTCACTTTCTCTGTCTCTCAAATAAATAAATAAAATCTTTAAAAAAAAATAAAACATTTTCTGCATTTTAATCCTATCTTTTAACTTATTCATATTTTTTAAAAGATTTTATTTATTTATTTGACAGATCACAAGTAGGCAGAGAGGCAGGCAGAGAAAGTGGGGGAAGGAGGCTCCCCACTGAGCAGAGAGCCTCACGTGGGGCTCGATCCCATGACCCTGAGATCATGACCTGAACCCAAGGCAGAAGCTTTAACCCACTGAGCCACTCAGGAGCCCCTAACTCATTCATATGTTTATGTGTTTTTTTCTGGTGTGAAGAATATTCTCACGGGAATATTCTCTTTGTCTTCAGGCTTTATTTTTACTTAGACCACTTTCTTCATCTGTCCTTAGCACACTATGCGCTTTCCTCCCTTTTCATAACTCCTGAGGTACATTTGTTTGGTTGCTATGTCATTTCTGTCTCTCTGCCTCACCCTTTTGCTCTAATATCATTGGGCAAATTTTCCTTGACAGTCTTTCTGCTTATTCTGACATGAACTGTCTTCCTCTCAGAGTCTCAGTTTCAGGGCTGAATTATGTTTTATATACTTTTGTTCTTCTGTCCCGTTCCCATGGTGCCATACTCTTGGCGGCATTCAGTAGGCAGCCTTCAGTTAAAAGGAACCTCAGACTTCTTCTTGCCTCTCTGAGAGTCAGAAGGGAGACAGGCGGGCTTCCTTCCCCTATCTATGGTTGACCTTTATACTTTCCATGTTGGTTTATTTACCCCATGATCACCTCTCCAAATTTAGGGGCATGAGACAACTCGTGAAATTTTTAAAAGTTCTTTGTCCAGTTTGGCCTCTGGTTGTAGGGAAGAGTAAGTGATAAATGAGCTAAAATGAGCTAACACACTCAAAAATTTTTAACCTGGTTTCCCTTTTTCAAGCTATGGAGTGATGTACTTTTCCCTTCTTTGGAAGCAGCAAAATTTTGCTGACTTCTGCCCTTTTATTGGAAAGAAGATCTATGATCTGGCTTCCCTCTCCCGTCCTTATCCCATTTTATTTGACATCAGAGCCTCCAGCAGTCAGAACTGGGCCACACAGTGTATATTTAGAAGTACTGCCATCCTTCCAGGACTGCATCCTCTTGCATTGACATATCAGTTGGAGCCATACTCCCCACACAGGTAAGGAACTGGATTTTTTTTTTCTTGCAAGATAAGAGACACAGCATCTTCATTTTGCATTATATAAAACCGCAGTTAGGAAATTAAATTCCACGTGAGGAGGAAAGATGTTGAGGTCACTTTTGATCATATGAAAATGCAGCATGAGAGACAAAAAAGGCAGAGGCCTGGGCTCACACAACTCCTTGAGTGCAGATCCTAAAGCAACCATGTCCTCTGTCCCTCATCCCAGAGGCCAGAAGATAGGAGGTTTATTAGGCCCCAAACAGAGCAAAAGCCCTGTGTGGGGGGCATAGTGAAAGAGACCATCTGCTTGTAAGGGTGTGTTTTTTGTTATCAGTATAAGTTGTTAAATTTAAGAAAAATATTGTGATGGTGAAATCAAAATTCACTAAAAAAAAATATATATATATATATATATAATTATTTATTTATTTAATTTTTTTCTTTAAAATATATATATTTTAAATTTTTATTTAAATTCCAGTTCACTGGGGTGCCTGGTTGGCTCAGTCAGTTAAGCGTCTGCCTTCTGCTCCAGTCATGATCCTGGGATCCTGGAGTCAAGCCCCACATTTGGCTCCCTGCTCAGTGGGCAGTCTGCTTCTCCTTCTCCCTCTGCTCCTCTCCAAGGCATGTGCTCTTCTCTCCCCACCTAAATAAATGAATAAAGTCCTTAAAAAAATTCCAGTTAACATACAGTATAATATTAGTTTCAGATATACAATTTAGTGATTCAACACTTCCATACAACTACTGGTGCTTATCACACGTGCCCTCCTTAATCCCCATCATCTACTTCACTCATCCTCCCACCCACCTCCCCTCTGGTAGCCATTACTGTGTTCTCTACAGGTAAGAATCTGTTTCTTGGTTGCCTCCCTCTTTGTCACCACTAACTTGTTCTCCTTGACACTGACACTATGCCCCTCCTTCTCCCAAATGCACACATGGGATGATAGAGGAGGTTGTAGAAAGTCCAAAGGTGGAACTTGGGCCCCTCCTCTGGTTTGAACTGTACCTGCACACAGAGCAAGTTCCAAGGGAATCAGACACCTACCTGAACCAGGAAGCAAATAATAGCAAATCAACAATGACCCATGATAACCCACATCAATTATTGATTTTCTACTGGGAGTCAGGAACCATATTATTTGTTTTTCAGGCATTATTTCATATATGCTGACCCCATGATGTAGATAAGGACATAGAAGAAAAAAAAAGTTAGAGCATGTATGCAAAGTGATACAACTAGAAAAGACCAGCATTAGAATTTTTCCCTGTGTCTGTGTCTGATGTCCAACATATATTAACTTTTCCTTCTTTTCATCTGGCCCCAAAAGATATGAAAAGGACCTAGAACTTTTTGAGATAATCCAAATCAACCCCCTCAATACTGGATAAACATAGGGTCCCTAAGACCCTCTAAAAGTGAATAGATGGACAAAATTATAGAAAATAGGAAAAGATACCATAATTCAAATACAAATTTCTACTTTAAGAGTGAATAAATAGGAGTGCCTGGGTGGCTCAGTTGGTTAAACATCTGTCTTTGGCTCAGGTCATGATCCCATGATCCTGGGATTAAACATGCTTCTCACTCTCCCTCTGCCCATCCCCTGAGCTTGTGCTCCCTCTCTCACTCTGTTCCCCTCTCAAATAAATGGATAAAATATTTTTAAAAAAGAGTTAATGGAGAATATTCTCAGATGCCAAGGCATCATCCCTTCCACAAAACAAAACAAAATGACAAGTAAAAGAACATGTTGGAAATCTCCAGTTGAGAGGCCACTGCACCATGAAAAAGCAAATATTTTTAGATGAAAACACAATTGTAGATGACCCTTGAATATCACGGGTGTCAACTGCATGGGTACACTTGTACATGGACTTTTTTCAATAAATATATTGGAAAAATTTTTAGAGACTTGCAACAGTTTGAAAAAACTTGTGGGGAGAATCACATAGTTTAGAAATTGTGAAAAAATTAATAAAAGGTATTATTGTAATAATAGATATATAATACATATACAAAATATGTGCTAATCAAATGTTTATGTTATTGTAAAGCTTCCAGTCAACAGTGAGCTTTTAGTAGTTAAGTTTTTGAGGGAGTCTAAAGTAGGTGAATTTCCACTGTGCATGGGTTGGTACCCTTAATCCCTGCATTGTTTGAGGGCTAACTGCAGTTTATTTGAAAATGTATTTTAAACAGTGAACACTAAAGTAGATATAAGAACAAAACCAAACCAGCTAATCAGGAGACAAATTACTGAAATTCTTCCAGGATTAAGGAGAAAAGGTTATGATAATGTTGATGAGACAGGTGGGAGTCCTGTGGGATGCACGTGGGTGATTATGCTTGTAATAACTCAGTATTAGATGAACATTTCCCCTGAGCTGAATAAAGACATCTATGTTGAGATCAAAAGGCATCACCAAGAGCAAAACTAAATCAATCAAGAGATCCACATGGAGATATATTTTAATGCAACATCTGGATCAAGCTGGGGGAGGATTGTCCTCAAAGGGAAGATGCAGCAGTGATACTAAAGTGTACCTAGGTGAGTCCTGATGCCTGCTTGGGAAGTGTCTGAAACCCTCAGAATTGTGTAGCACCTCATTAAAGATTGAGGCACCTGTCCCAGACCTACTGAAACACATTTTCCAAGAGTGGGATACAGGGATCTCTTTACCTAACAAGCTTTCCGGGATATTCTAAAGTGTAGCTGGGTTTGGGAACCATCCCTGGCTGGATGCAATATGATAAAGGGCACATAAACTGGCCAGTTTGACCACCAATACCCACTAACCAAAGCTTTCTTATACATTAACAAAAACAGTTAGTGAATGTTTGGGAACATGGGAAAACAAGGGAAAAATGGGAAACAAGGTCCATTCAGGAAGAATATCCCAGAATTATCTCAGCTAAAATGTGCAAAACCTGTGTGATCCAAACAGGTGCATAAGTGACAAACAGTGGCACATAGTGAGTTTCAGGTTGGGAAAATTTAAATTTGTTTTTCAGATGGGATGGATAGAAGAATTAACCACGTTCAATGTGAAGTATCTGGTAAAGACAAGATTCTCAGGGATTCATGAAAATACCGTTATTAATTCCTTGTCTGTCTGCTAAGGGGAGGTATGGCAAGAGTGATAAGGGACAGCATATTTAAACCCTGGGGTAGAGGGAAGCTCTGAGTCCCTGACTGCAGCAGTAGGACCAATGGAACCAGCATTGGACAGAAAGGCCACGGTCTTAAGCTCCCGTCCTGATTCTACCACTCACTAGTGACCTTGGGGAAAAAATCTCACTATCTCTCACTTGCTGTGGGGCTTTTTGAATAGTGCATAATTTTTCTAATTACACAATCAAGAAAAATTCAAACTAAAAACAAACAAATGAACAAATAAAACGGTCCTGAAAAATACAGAATGTTACCATATGCCTGTCATTCATATTTGATTGTGTGTTTTCTCAATCATTCCTGCAGTTCTTTTTTTTTTTTTTTTAAAGATTTATTTATTTATTTATTAGAGACAGAGACTGAGAATGAGAGGGGAGAAGGTCAGAGAGAGAAGCAGACTTCCCACAGAGCCGGGAGTCCGATATGGGACTCGATCCCAGGACTCCAGGATCATGACCTGAGTCAAAGGCAGTCGCTCAACAACTGAGCCACCCAGGCGCCCCATTCCTGCAGTTCTTATAGGAAGCTATGGTGACACTGCTTGACTACTGTCCTTTACACTTGGCAATGGACTGTGACCCTTTGCAGGTTAATAAACTGCTGCAAAAAGGTTTGTAGGCCCTCATGCATGGTTGCTTTATCATTTATCTGACTGCCTTCCTATTATTAGATATTTTGGCTGTTCCATTTTTTCATTATTCAAAATGACTTTGCAGTAAATATTCTTGGACTTACAAAAGTTGCTGCTTTCCCAATATTTTTCTGTCTATGATAAGTACCAAGAAGTTGAACTGGTGTCATAGGGTAAGCTTATTTTTAATAATATACTAATAAATATGTGCTACCTGACTACAAATATGAATGGTCAAGCCTGCTCACCTCTGCCTCTTAATCTATAGTATGAGATTCTATGACATGAGCCCCTTGTTCAGAACTTTCACAGCCACTCTTTCGACCAGCATGTAACTAGCACTGTGGTTCTCACAGGCCTAGGTCCTGCCTACTCTGAGTTGACATTCAAGGTTCCTGGCCTGTGGAAAGGCCCATTCTGATGGGAAGATAGATAAGGAGAGAGACAAACTCCTGTGCCTGGGGAGGATTTTGGGGCTTAGGAGCCTGCAAACTGCCTTAACTCTGAATAATCTTTGAAGGTGAATGTAACTTGGCAAGGATGCTCTCTGACAGTGGACCTGTCCCAGCTAGAGGCTCATTCCAGTTGAAGTCAGGTAGGATGCTCAATGTCTGACTGGTCCAGAGCCTGGGCAACATTGGGCTGGGGAGGGACAAATGCGTCCCTTTTAAGTGCCCTGTGAACAAGTTCTAAACAGGTTACAGGTCCCTCAGAAACTCCCCACCCCAGCCTGTGGGGTGTTTCCCCATACTGTGCTGGGGGCCAGCTAGAACTGCCTTGTAACAGGCTAGCATCCATCTCTCTGGGACCTCAAAACTCATGGTCAAATCCTTCTGAGAAGGTGTAGGAGACTGGCTTCCCCAGCCTGCCAACACATAGCTTCTTCCTGCTTCCCCAAGTGCCATATCTTATGTTACCAGCCAAGCCCTCAAGCCTAGGCCAACCCAGTGGGGAGTGGGGTGAACCCACAGGCTTATGCCACCCCCCCCCAACCTGGGGCAGGGAGGCAGACATTCTTTCTGCTTTGTGCCGGGTGAGGTCACCCTTCCCTGGAGTAAGGGCAACAGAGCTCCTCTGTAAGTCATCAGGAGGAAGGGGATATTCCCCAAGAGGCTTTGAAGTGAGGCAAATTCCTAGTGACCCTTAACCCCATCTTCTCAGGGCAGAGCTTCTCTGGAGGTATTAGCTATCAGGGACCTTTGTTGGGGAGACATAGGATACTCAGCACACCTAGGGGAGCAGAGGATGAGGTATATGCTTCCCAAGTATGCAGGACACTAAGGTGAAGGAAGGGGTCAAGGCCATCCAGGCAGGTGGAAAGTGTAATGTGGGAACTATACAGAAAGGGTACAGTGAAGGGTGAGGGGGAAAGCAGGGGACTGGGGCTTGAGCTGACCTAGAAAGAATGGATATACTGGGACATGAGGAAAGGATAGGGATATGTATCATGTTTCCTGAGATCTAACAGGGGCAGGAAAGGGTCTGACAAGGAGGGAAGAGTCCAGCTGTAAGGCTGGTGAGGATTTCTTCAAAGAGGAGTGTTGATCAGCACACAGGGACCCAAGAGACTGCCCCATGGGTCTGCTGTGGCAGGATTGGAAGGATGGCTGGGCAGTTTTCAAAAAGTTGACAGAGCCAGACAGGAAGATGCCTGGGTTCCTCAGCTAGGGTCTCTTAGGCATGACTAGTGCATGACTTTTTCCTCATTTGATAATCAACTAAAACACAAAGGCATCCGTCTTCCTCTAGAAGAGGCTGGAATGTTTTACACAATTTTCCATCCAGTTCCCATGGCCCTCAGACTCCTGAGAGCCCCTGGCTTCTGCAACGTGTTTGTGCTCCATGGTTTGATAGTATAGGGACTCTTCCCCACTCCCTTCAGGTCCTAGGGGGCTCCCACCTCTAAGGCAATTAGTTTACAAACATACCTAGTCCTGAAAGGTAAGACATCTTTTTCTCCAAAGCAGCTCTTAGCAGGAGTTCCCAAGATAGAGTTGCTCCTGTCTGCCACAAGGAAATTCCCTAGGCAGGCAGCAGCAGAGCCAAAACATGTACCAAGAGAAATGCTCTAGTGAAATCTTCAGAATGCTTTTTCATAAGCTTTCAGAATGTTAATATTCTAGAACCAAAGAGAGAAAATCTGACAACCCCAAATTTCCTGTTACCTTTTTAGCATTTCCATTCCTATTGTGGCAGTGAGGCAGAGCAGTGAACCTGGACTAAGGACTTGAACCAGACACATAGCATGTCCAAAACACTTGTGTCAGTGCACTTACACCTGGACAGGTGTCAGCAGCATTGTCCTTCGTTTTCCCTATTCCCTGTAGAACTCTCTATCCCTGATGGCATGGAGTGTAGGGTTCAGAAGCACAGCACTGTGATAGATAATTTCCCTTGAGGGTGTGGATGGCTCAGTCCCTACATGCCACAAGAAAAGGCTGCCCACTAATGAGTCAGTTGAGACGGGAGCACTGATTTATGTGAATGTGTGAAGGTCAAGGGGGCTCAGAGCATAGTTGAGGTCCTGCAACTCAACCCAAACCCTTGGCCTGCCAGCCTCTTGAGTCTCTGAGGGCAGCACACTCTTCCTCTGCTCTTGCCAGATAGCTTCTCTCCTCTCCAAAAATATACATGCATGTCTTTGTTCCTGCCCATTCAGCTGCCTTGTTCATTCATTCACTCAATAAATACTAATTGAGCATCAAAAAATTTCAACTTTGTTCTGAGGATTCAGCAGAGAGAAAAATAGGCAAAACTCTTTGCCCTCGTGGGGCTTATCTTCTCCTGGGTGAGAGATAATAACATAAGATAAACAAGTAGGAGGTATTATGTTTCATTATGATAAGTCCGAAGGACAGAAATCCAGTAGGGGACTGGAAGAGAGGCTTTTGAACTGTCTTCTTGGCCCCTTTATCCCTCTCCAAGCTGACCCACCCTTTAAGGCTAGGCCACTCCCACTCACTTTGCAGCTGTTGAAGACCCCTCTGAAGTCTCTTTCTGAACCTGTTCTTCAAGGTTTCATCTCTGCCCAGTTAATGCCAGGAGATGTTACATTCTTCAAGGGCTATGGCTTGTTGATTATACATGTCCATAAAGAATCAAATAGCACGTGCCCAGTGGACCTCAGTGGGAGCTTATGCCTGACTATGACAACCAGTGTGAATCTGTGTACAAGTCCCAGGGTCCTGGCCCATGGAGGTTACATGGATGCTCCATTTCATGAATGGCAGTAGCCTGTAAAGAAGAACGCTGCAAAGGGAACTTGCCTATCAGGGAACGGACTTGGGCATTGCTTTTATATATATATATTTTTAAAGATTTTATTTATTTATTTGAGAGACAGAGAAAGTGAGGAGAGAACATGAGAGGAGAGAAGGTTAGAGGAAGAAGCAGCCTCCCCGGGGAGCTGGGAGCCCGATGTGGGACTCGATTCCGGAACTCAAGGATCACGACCTGAGCCGAAGGCAGTTGGTCAACCAACTGAGCTACCCAGGCACCCGGCATTGCTTTCATATTTCATTGTTTCTCGCTATGATTAAATAGGGACTACCTACATTTTTAGAAACTCGAAGAAGTGAAGAGGGACAAGCCCAAGATTGCAAAACTATTGAGCAGAAACCCAGTATCTGAAGGTCAGCCCAACTGATCTCATTCTTTAAGTCTAGAGGTAGCTCTGAAATCAAATTACCTATGTGCCGATTCTGCCTAAATCCAACCCTGTTCTAGCAGAATTTGAGCAAATTTTATATATTAAAACCAGCAACAATTGCTGCATGACTTATAATAGGGCTAACAAATGAACAACAACAACAACAACATCAAAGAAGGCATGAGAAGGGCAGGCAGGATCATGCTGAAGATGGTTGGATATATTGAGATCTGGAGTTGAACTCCAATTATGCTGAAACAGAGCTGTCAGGGGAAAGGCAATTAAATGTATACTTTCTCACACTCCAGGGCAGAATTGGACCCATTAAAGACACTTGGGAAGAGGTTCTCCTTTCAACCCCTTGTAACCGGGTGGTGATGGTCAGGAGGGCTGGGTGGCTTCGGGCACAGCTCAGAGAGAGAAGACCCTTCTGATTATGCTATGGGATGTTATAAGAACTCTGTGGGTGTGAGCAGTTATAAGCTTTTTTGAAAAATATTTTAGTGGCATATACAAAGAGTTTTAAAAAGCTCTTATCTTTTGCCTCAGTAATTACTTTAGTAGGAATTTACCCTTAAACTCTCTTTAGGAATCTAGGCAAAGATACCACATAAGATGTTCTTTAAACAATATGTAAAATATGGAAAAATGGAAGCAAACTAACTGCCCAGCGTCCAGCGTATGGTGAAACACAACCATGAGCAGCATATTATTAAGACATGAAAATTACGTGTACAAAGACTTTTTAGTCATGAGGAAATACTTACAATATATTGTAAAGTGAAAAAAGAGCCCTGAGTCACTTCCTCAGTGAAGTCTTCCCTGACCTCTCAGACTAGGTCATCGTCCCCTATACCTCTCTCTCTTAGCATATATCATAATCGTAATTCTATTTTATTTATTATATGCACAAACATGTTTCTCAGCATGCATTTGAATGAAAGCCTGGAAGGATAGCAATCAAGTTTGTTGTGCTTATTCACTAATTCTCAGGGCCAGAGATAGTGTTTGGCACATGGCAGCCATTCCATATATACGTTGAATTATAAGGAATTATGCAATATGTGACTCTTTATGCCTGGCTTCTTGCACTTAGCATGTTTTCCTGATTCCTCCATGTTATAGCAGGTATCAGTACTTCACTTCACACTGCTGAAAAATATTCTATTGTGTGGATATACCATTTTGTTTATCCATTTATCACTAGCTAGACATTTAGGTTGTTTCCACTTTTTGGCAACTATAAATAATGCTGCTATAAGCATTTGTATACAAGTTTTTTGTGAGGACCTATGTTTTTATTTCTCTTGAACATATATCCAGGAATGGAATTTCTGAGTAACTCTGCATTTAACAATTTGAAGAATTGCCAAAATATTTTCCAAGCCACTTTACCATTTGACATTCCCACCAGCACTGTGTGAGAACTGAAATTTTTCTGTATCCTCGCCAACATTTGCTGTTGTCTTTTTTATTTTAACTGTCTACTGGTTATGAAGAAGTATCTCATGGTGGTTTTGACTTGCATTTCCATAATAAATAATAATGTTGACCATCATTTCATGTGATTATTGGCCATTTGTGTATCTTCTTTAGAGAACTATCTACTCAAATCTTTTTTCCTTTTTAAATTGGATTATTTATCTGTTCATTATTGAATTATAAGGGTTCTTTACCTATTCCACCTACAAGTCCCTTATTAAATATATGATTTGCAAATATTTTTTCCTATTCTATGGATTATCTTTTCCCTTTCCTGATGGTATGATTTGTGGTTTAAAAAATTTTAATTTCAAGGAATTCCAACTTGTTTGCATTTCTTTTTTTTGCTTGTGCTATTGATATTTTATCTAAGTAATGACTGCCTATTTTAAGATAACCAGAATTACCCTATGTTTCCTTCTAAGGAGTTTTATAGTTTTAGCTCTTACCTTTAGGTCTATTATCCATTTTTTTAAGTTAATTTTTGTTTTTGATGTAAGGATATCCAGTTGTCCCAACACTATTTGTTGAAGAGAATATTCTTTCCTCATTTAATCATCTCAGCACCCTTGGCAAAAAAAATCAATCGACCATAAATATGATGGTTTATTTCGGGCTTTCAACTCTATTCCATTAATCCTTATGTTCTTCCTTATGATAGTACTGCATTGTCTTGATTATTATAGTCCTGCAATAAGTTTTGAAATCAGCAAACATGAGTCATCCAGCTGTTTTCTTTCCCAAGATTGTTTTGGCTAATCTGGGTTCCTCCATTTCCATATAAAATTTAGGATTAGGTTGTCGATTCTTACATAAAAGTGAGGTGAGAGTTTGAGAGGGAGGACATCACATAGTTGAAAATCTACAACTCACTTTGAAGAATATGCCACCTCAACAAAAATAAGTATTCTAAATTCATGAATGTGGGATGTCTTTCCATTTATTTAGATTTTCTTTAATTCCTTTCAAATTTTGTAGTTTTAATGACAAGTCTTGCATTTCTGTTAACTTTTTAAAGTATTTATTGTCTTCAATGTCATTGTAAATGTGATTATTTTCTTAATTTCATCTTCAGATTTTTTTATTACTGTATAGAAATGCAATGATTGCTGTATATTAATCTTGTAGCCTGACATATTAAAAAAACTTATTTATTAGTTCTAATAGCTTTTTAATTCTCTTCAGTTTCCTACATAAAACACTATATCATCTGCAAATAAAAGTAGTTTTATTTCTTTCTTTCTAATACATATGGTTTTCATTTCCTTTTCTTGCCTAATTGCTACTTCGTCTTGGTGTATAATCCTCTTTATATTTTTGGATTTGATTTCATAATATTTTTGTTGAAGATATTAAAACATATATTCAAAAGAGACATTGGTCTGAGTTTTTTTTTCTTGTAATGTCTCTGGTTTTGGTATCAAAATGATACCAAATATGATATGATGCTACTATTAGTAATATATTGGTAATAGTAACATCATAGTATGAATTGAGAAATGTTCTCTCTTCTATATTTTGGAAGAGTTTGTGATGTAGTTTTATTATTCTTTCTTTAAACATTTTTTAAAATTTACCAGTGAAGCCATTTGGGCCTGAGATTTTACTTGTGCATAGTTTTAAAATTGCTAATTCAATTTCTTTGTTTATTATAGGAATACTATCCATTTCTTCTCAAGTTAGCTTTTGGGATTATGTCTTTCTTGGATATTATCCATTTCATCTAGGTATATATCTTCTTGATATGCAGTTGTTTATAGCATTAATTTTCAATCTTTTAAAATTTCTGTAAAGTCTTGATTTTAGTTGTTTGAATCTTTATATATATATATATATTCATTTATTTAATTATTTATTTATTGTGAGAGTGTGCATGTACAGAGTTGGGGAAGGACAGAGTGAGAAGGAGAGAGAGAGAATCTTAAGCAGGTTTGATGTGGTGCTCAATCTCATGACTCTGAAATCATGACCTGACCCAAAGTCAGGAGTAGAACACTTAGATGAATGAGCCACCCAAGCACTCCAAAATCTTGAGATTTTTTTTAAAGAACCAACTTTTGGAGGGGGGCAAGATGACAGAGAAGTAGGAGATCCTGTTGCAAACTGTCCCCAAAAGTGTGCTGGATATCTACCAGAACACGCTCAACACGCATGAAATCACCCTGAGGAGCAAGATTTCTCACTTCTGGATCTCTCCAAGAGCAGAAGACAGCAGTGGAGAGGTAAAGCGAAGTGGGAGAATTCAAATCGATATCAGAGGATAAACAAAAGGGGTAGGGAGGCACCAGAAGCAATCCAAGGACAGTAATACCCCAAGGGAAAGTGCCCGGTGGTAGGGGACCAGCATTAATGTAGAGTCTGGTTAAAAAATGGTTAAAAACTGGTTAAAAACACTTAAAAAGAGCAAAAGGCCTCAGCAATCAGGCAACAAAAAGAAATAAAAGGCATCCAAATTGGCAAAGAAGAAGTCAAACTTTCACTCTTTGCAGATGATATGATACTTTATGTGGAAAACCCAAAAGACTCCACTCCAAGACTGCTAGAACTCATACAGGAAT
>CM052810.1:74293127-74346607 GCA_028533885.1 Nasua narica | reverse complement strand
CAAAGAGGTCATGGATCTGTACTCATGGAACTACAGAACGCTCATGAAAGAAATTGAAGAAGACATAAAAGGGTGGAAAAGAATTCAATGCTCATGGATCAGAAAATAAACATTGTTAAAATGTCTGTACTGCCTAGAGCAATCTGTACTTTCAATGCCATGCTGATCAAAATTCCACCAGCATTTTTCAAAGGACTGGAACAAACAATCCTAAAAATTGTATGGAACCAGAAAAGACCCCGAATTGCTAAGGAAATGTTGAAAAAGAAAAACAAGCTGGGGGCATCACATTGCCTGATTTCAAGCTTTACTACAAAGCTGTGATCACCAAGACAGCATGGTACTGGCACAAAAACAGACACATAGACCAGTGGAACTGAATAGAGAGCCCAGAGATGGACCCGCAACTCTATGGTCAAATCATCTTTGAGAAAATAGGCAAAAATATCCAGTGGAAAAAAGACAGTCTCTTCAATAAATGGTGCTGGGAAAATTGGACAGCTATATGTAGAAGAATGAAACTTGACCATTCTCTTACACCATACACGAAAATAAACTCAAAAGGGATAAAAGACCTCAAGAGATTAGGGAATTTTCAAGTCTTTCTTGAATCTTCCCACTGCCCTGTATATCTCCTTTCTGAACCCCAGAAATGTGTTTAAATTTTCCAAAGTCTCCATGAACATCTTTTTCCCCAGATCATCCTTTTAAATTTTTGGTCAAACTCTTATTTGCTCCAACAGATATCACTGCCTCAGTGTTTAAATAATTGCCACTAACTTTTTTTAAACAAATACCCTGGGGATAGGGTTCTTTGGACAGAATGGGTTCTGAGTCAGGTCAAATAATGATAGACCCTATAAATTGGGCTTCTTTGGGGAGCTACTGGGCACATCATCGTGACAAATCTCTACAGATGAAGCTGTCTGAGACTCCTTATACACTTTAGCTGTTACTATTATGCTGAATTTTACAGCTACTATTATTGTAAGACTGTTGGTTTTCAAGATGAATGTGTAGCTGGAGACAAGGAGATGGGAGTAGGGCAAGTTATAACATCATAAAACTCACTGCTCTTATTGGGAGTCAGCCATTTTTCTTGAACAGACACTTCTTGAATTGATGTAAGCCTTTGGTTAATTTCCAGAGTTCTGAAAAAGTTGATTTTGCCAGTGTTCCTTTTTTTTTTTTAGGATTTATTTTGACAGAGGGAGAGAAAGAGAGCAAGCACATGGGCAGAAGGGAGGGGTAGAGGGAAGGAATCTCAAACAAATTCCCTACTGAGTGTGGAACCTGACACAGGGCTCCATCTCATGATCCCAAGATCACAACCTGAGCCAAAATCAAGAATCATTTGACTGAGTTGTTTGACTCACTCAACTGACTGAGCCGCCCAGGCACCCCTGATTTTTGCCATTGTTCTTATTGCTTATAAAGAAGTGGATTTTTGGAAGTTCTCTGCATTTCCGGAAGTTCACTATATCAATTTTATATAAGTGTTACTGGATATCAAGATATATTCTAGACAAGTCTTCCAAGTCTCTGAAGTTAAGCACCTACTCCCACTAAAGAAGAGTCAGGATTCTATCTTTTTCTGCTCCAAGAGGCAGATGATTAGCTGCTTAGACTTAAGGGTCTTGTCTATTCAAACAGAAGTCCCCTGTGAGCACTTGGTCCTCCGGTAGAAGATAAGTTTTGGTTTAATTTGACATTTTGAAACCCTGACTGGACTTTTGTTAAAGGGTAAGAAAGAGCATGGCTGAGCTAATGAAGGAGAACAAGTAGGAGGAAGAGGAGGAGAAGGGAGAAGTAGAGGAGGAGGAGAAACAAGAGAAAGAAACCATATACCTATATTCAATTCTGGTAATTATTTATGGAAGGTAAGTTATGGAAGGATTAGATGACACAAAGCACAAAAAAAATTCTTGAAGAAGGCTTATGATTGGTCCTAATATGAAATCCAAGACTATAGTCAAGAATTTTTGGGGACTCAGGTGAAGAAAGTCATCCTACACAAGCCTTCTTGGTTATTATTCTTTACACAGAGAGTTTTAGGGGAAATTAATAAGGTATGATAATCAAAGCAAAGATAATTCCCTTCATCCATGTGATTGAAGGGAAGCCTCCAATATCTTTATATCTCATGTTGCTTTACTGTACTGAGCAGCAGCTAGACTCCATGTTAGATGAGGACTCAGATTTGGTGGCCGGTATCCTATAGGAAGTCTGAAAAACATATGATCATTGAAGCTGCAGTGTAGTCAGGGTTAGAGCAGAAGAGTGTACTAAGGGAATATGGGGAATGTGGGGCAGGACACTGGGTCTAGGGCAGGGGACATGCCTTAGAAGGAGCTTTGTATTGGAAACCTGAAGGCCAAGGAGGGGTTACTGAGATGGAGCTGGGTGGGACTGGGGATAAGTGTGGTAAACACATTGAGACAGGGAGCAGTGTGTGCCTGGACTGTTTAAGGCATGTGAATGCCACAGGGTGACTTGTCATAGGGTTTGACAAGGAGCTTGGAAGCCAATATGTGCCATGCTAGGGAGTCACATACCAGAGGAGCAACATAGCCAATGTATACTTATGGATCATTAATCTAGAGCCAAGGCAAAGGAGAGACTAGAGGTGGGATGGATGAGACCAAGAGTGTCTTGAAAGGATGTCACTGTGGTAGTCTAGGTGATCAATTACACAGGATTGGACTAGGTGATGGTTGTGGGATACTGGCAGTGGGCTGATGGTTTAGTGTTGAAGGAGGGACCATGGAGCAGTGACCTACTGGATGTAGGTATGAAGTAAAGGGAGTAATATAGCTTGATGTCTAGACTTCCAGCTTGGACATCTGGGTGTGGTACCAAGTATCAAGAATGAAGAATGAAGAATAATAACTGGTGAATGAAGAATGAAGAAGAGAAGTATGGCTGGTGGGACCACCAACAAACACATTCATTCAACTCCTCTTCAGTGGCCCTGAAGATACTATGGCACACCCAGGGACCAATGTCTCATGCATGGAGGAGGGAGACAAGCACACAGATGGTGACTACACAAGGCTATGGGTGCCATGAAATGGAGACTGTGGACATCAGAGAAAAGCCATGTAATGGTCTGTATGTGCAAAAGGCTCAGAGGAGAGAGTCTTTGTAAGTATGGCTGGAATGAAGATTGGGAACAACGAATGGAGTTGTGGGCAGACAGAGATTCAGCCAGACCAGCAAGCAGAGTAGGAAGGTCCTGCAAGCCAGTAGCTGTGCTGACCTTTGTCCTGAGGGGAATGCTGAGCACTGGAGGAGCTGAGAATGGGCATGGCTTGAGTTTAGCAGGACATTTAGGCAGGAATGTCCAGTGGGCCCTTGGGATATGGGGTGCAATGTGAAGGAGTAACACTCAGTTGAAGATAGAGATCTGTGATTTATTTGCCCACAATTACTGGGATCCAAAGAACGGAAGGTAGGCGGTACGTATTGAGGAAAACTGTACAGTGGGAGGGTCAGCAAGGTGAAGACTTTATCCCAAAATAATTCATGACAGTCAGGCCTAAGTTCCCCAGCCTGCTGATGAAGAGATACGAGGTGTGTGAGGTCTTTACATGTGCTCTACCTTTTGCCTCTGACATAGTCTCTCTGCACACCTTTCCCAGTCACCTGGGCCTTTATAGCTCCTAACTTCCTTTAACATCTAGCCTTGGAAGCTTGCCGTGAACTTGGGCCTCAGCTGGATACGGAGCTTTTGTATCAGGGCTTCCTGCAAGCCCTCAGAACACACCTCCCTCTCTTGCCTTGGCTTTGTCTATTTTAGGGCTGGTCCCCAGGCCATTACCTCCAGCCCACAGGGCTATTTTGCCTGAGCACAGTACATGCAGAGCAGATGACCAGGGAATGTCTGACTTGGATATTTGCTATCTACATAGCACTAGAAACATATAAACTGTCAAATACTTTTACTTTCTTTCATGTCTCGATTGCAGAATTCCTGTTAAATGCATTTTTTAAAGTATGGGTGCAATTTATATTTTAAATATATAAAGTAAAGGAATGGGAAGGGACCCTGATTGAGTAACTTTTATGATGCAGGCACTGTTTTAGGTACTTGTCTTAATGCCTTGATCCAGGATCTACTACATAATTTGCATAGTATAATGCAAAATGATGAGCAGAGTCCCTTGCTCAGAAGTTATTAATAATTTCAAAACAGTAGAGCATTAACCCCCTCGGGAGGCTGTTATGAGCACCCAGCTTGTAAGACAGCATAGGTTGCAGGCTCATAAAGCCAGCTCTGGCTTAACCCTATAACAACCCTGCAACAGAACATAACTGACTTTATTTTACGGACTCAGAGAGGTGAGTAACTGACCAAAGTTGTTTAGCAAATGAACTACGTAGCTAGGAATCAAACCTAAAGATTCTAATTCCAAACCCATCAATTTTCTCAAAACTCTGTGTGATAAATATTTTTATTGTATTAGTTTGAAACATATGAAATTGTCATTTTTGAAGATTAAGAAATAGTGGGTTATTGGTAATTTCACATAGTCCAATCTAATACATTTCCTTTACTGACACTCATCTTTGTCTTTTATGTAAGTCTAGATGGTCCATGTAGATTACCTGAAGCCCACATCATGAAGCCCACAAGGACTCCAGCCTGGTCATTCTGGCTGTGGAATAATTTAGCCCCTCCTTGTCCCACCACATGAATGGTGGTAGTCCCTCAGCCATGGACTATGATCTCAGAATTATGTATGATTGTTAGGGGTGCAGAAGACTGTCCTTATCTCTGTTAGATCCCCAGTGCATGTTCAGGGTGGCTTATGAGGATTTGTCCCATCTGGGCTCAGCTGAAAGCTGACCAGAATTGCTGATTCTGGCAAGAATACAGTTCCACAAAGAGTCTGACATACATAGGTGCTCAGAAAATGTTTGTTGAATGTTTCTGATCAGTGAATTAAAGCCCTCAGGGAAAGAATCAGGTGAGATGTCCATTTTATATACTGCTGAAATATCTGTAAATTTGCAATACAGAAATTACAGAGGGCAATTTGTCAATATGTGCCTGTGGCCTAGAAGTGTTAAGTTTCTACCCATTCATCACAGTTATGAGAAATTAAATTGAAATGAGGACAAATTTATTTATTTATTTATTTATTTATTTATTTATTTATTTATTTATTTAATTTTATTTTTTCAGTGTTCCAAGATTCATTGTTCATGCACCACACCCATTGCTCCATGCATGAGGACAAAATTTTAACAATGTTCCTGTGTCTTGGAGTGCTGTTTGTAATAATGAAAATAGGGAACAAAGCACATGCACTTTTATAGGTGATCAGCCATGGAAATGAGGCTGCATCCATTTGATGGAACATTTTGCAACCTACCTTATATAGCTATTTGAGAAGACAGGAAAATGCTTATAAAATGTTTTAAGAAAAAAGCAGAATGGAATAGTATGTGAAGAACTAAGGAGCATTATCATGTAAAAAGGAAATCTTAACATTTTTGAGAGTTCAGCCTCAAGAGTATTTGTTAAAGATCAGTAGTACCAGTGACTTGGCATTGGGATTGTGGGTGATGTTCAAGGACATGGGCTCTGATCATGTTCCTCCCAAGAGCCTCCTCTGGTACCACATTTTACTCTCTTGGCAGACTCTCTCTTTTCTTGATCTTGAGTTCCTGAGGCCCTATTGGTAGGCCTTGGACTCTCCTTGGGCCTGAGTCTCCTTTGCTCAGGTGGAGGATGTGGCATGACCTCCCGACCCAGGTACCTGGCTCTGGCTAGCACATCTGGGTCCAACTCACAGATGCACTGACGCCAGGCCCAAGCCATCTATGTCCAGAGTTGTCCCTGGATCTCACCAACTTTTGAATAATACCATACTCCAAGTTTGTTGTTTCATAGTGCTGCCCGAGCAAATTTCAGCCAATCTGATTCCACAGCTCTGTCCTGCACTGATGGGGATGGATGTAGCAGGAGTGCCCTGGTGGAGATAAGGCATTGAGAGGGAATTGGTGATCTAAGGAGAAAGTGGATGTGTTCAGATGGAAAATGTTGAACTTGGTATGGTTTTGAAGCAGAAAAAAAATGTTTTGTCATCAGATTTTAATGACATAAATAGAATGTAGCCACATGGAGTAATGGAGAAAGCATGAACTTGCCAACTATATGACCTAAGGGCAATAAATGAAGTGCTCTAAGACCCAATTTCCTCATCTTTAAATGGTGGTAATAATTCCCAACATTCAGTGTTTCTGTAATGGATAGAAATAGCATTGTGAAGAGACATGAACCAGTGGTCTTCTGGATGAATTATATTGGTGGTTATCCCTCATGCAGGACCCCAGGGCCTCTGGCTGACTCCTGTGCCAATACTCAAGCCCCCAAGGTTATGGGCACCGAGAATGGGACATCCCTGTAACTCCTACAGCAAAGCTCAAAGGCTTTCAAATAGGTTAGGTGATCCCTTCTCCCTTCTAATTCCTCAGCAAATAGAACACATGTCTCAGTTTACTTGTCTAAGTTCATACCTATTATCCCAGTAAAGTTATCCATAGCACCTTTGCTCATTCTAAAAGTGTCCTAGCTTGGACAATAAAGAATATGGTCACACTACCAGTAAATATGCAAGATGGTCCCCTTCTGAAGCATGGCTGGTGATGAATCCAGCCATATCTGCAACAAATAAAGCTCACTTTGGTGGAGAGAATCTGGGGGCTGTCTGCATCCTGGGAGCTTGTGCCTCTGCTTTAACTGCTGTTTATTGTTTGTGTTTCTTACCTTACCCCTTGAACAATGAACATCATAAGCAGGATCAAGCAGGACATCACAAGCAGTCTACCCTGGAAGTGAAAGAGAGCCCCTCTGGGTATTTTGGTTGAGTGGAGATAGCAGGAGGTGCAGTGGTGGTTGCGGGTTATATTCACAGTCAGCTGTGGCTCTAGAGGTGGATCTGCCATGAAAGGAAATTTGGCTCATGTGGCTGTTTGCAGCTCTGTATTGGGGGGCAGCTCAGGCCTCTGCTGGCCTGTGCAGTGTGGGGCACCCCTGCTGGTCCTGGGAGGCCGACACATGTCCTATCAAGGGAAGGAGATGCCATGGGGGGCTCAGGTCTGAATTTCAGATAGAAAGAAGTGGGGAGAAAGAAGGAATCTATCATTCTGGACACCTTAATGGGGTTCCCTCAGGCAGAACCATTTTTAGGTCTTAGAAACTAGAAAAAGGGTGGAGGAAATTGAGAGGCTGCTCAATCTTCAATCATAGAAGAGACAGGGAAGATGTTGGGTCTCCAAGGGCAGAGACCTGAACAGGGTACATAGATAGGAGCAACCTGAGTGCCAATAAAGAAACTGCAGGTGGAGGAGCTGTGGGAAAGGGAGGCAGGGACAGACTAGGGTCAAGAGGTCCTGTGGAGGACACTTCTATAGAGAGCTTTGGCTCTGATCCCTGCCATAAACCTCACGAAAAGAATGAGGGGACAAGGACAAGTCATGCCTGTTGCATCAGGGACACATTGAAATGGACTTTGGGCAAGAACACCTATAGCTCTGGCACATTTTATGAAGGTGCTGGAACAACCCTGCAACCTGACTAGAGTACCTCCTTCCAGGCTCATGGACAGAGTTTCTGCTTAAGCATGGAGCCTGTGTCATCTGGGTTGTCCTCACCCACTGATATACATGTGGAGCCAGATAGAACTCAGTTTTGGCTATGGGTTCATGGAGGGGTGAATTTTTGGAGAAGGAGAAAATAAAGATGAGAAAATGAGTAAACACAGAGATAATGTCCCATCCTTCTCCTCATGAGGAATGTTATTCTAGTCATGCTCTTGCTGAAAAGAAGGTCCTTTCCAGCCAGGACCAGAGTACATGAGGTCTTGACTTGCCCCAGTGTAGTGCTTCCTCTGACATATGAGGGTGTTTGCAAATGTAGTATCTTTACAAGTGTCTTGGCATCATTAAACCCATTAGAAGAACATGGTCTGACATTCTGCCTCCTCCAGACAGCCTCCTGGGTTTATGGGTATGTTCAAAGCATTGGCATCCCACAGGTGTCTAAGCCATAAGTTGGGACCTCCCCCTCTCTCTAGATCCCATCAGTCAAAGCATGTACTTATCCATTCCACATACCAGCAAGTTCTGCTTGGTTGAGGTTCTTGCCATACAATACCCCCAGCTCATATGGGCACATAGGTCTCCAATCCACTCCATGCATGGCTTCCAGAGTGATATTTGCAAAACTTACTGCTGACTAACTTACAGCCCTGTTGAAGAATCTGTCAGGGCTTGATGGATCAGCTCCCAGATTCTTAGTGTGGGGAATAAGCCCCTTGTCCTACACCCCAGCATCTAATTCAGTGTTGTGGCCCTGCACAGCAAGGTTCCACAAATGTTTTCTGTACACATCAACGGGTAAGCTGGTTGGCTCCCTGTGGTATCTGTAGGCATCAGTAAATGCACATTTATTTATGTAAACACTCATTGCCTTCAGTTTGCCTCCCTGCCAAGCATCTTTCCTAATTAGGTTAATTGGGATTGCACCTCTGTGGCTGCTGACCGGGCCTCACCCCTGCAGAGCCAGCTCCCGTGGAGCTCCAGGGAACTCCATTCTCTGAGGAGATGGGAGAGGATGCTTGCTAACAGGCTCTGGAAGAAAACACAGCCAATTCCCAGGGCTGCTTTAGAATGGTCTGCTGAGTTAGCATAATAAGTACAGATGCGAAGATACACCCGCATTCCACTCTTGATAACTGAGAACTATGGGAACACAGAGGCGTAGTCCTTATCTAGGCCTGCACCATGGAAATGTCTGGGAAGGCTTCTTGGAGGAGGGGAGGTCTAAATAAACATACCTTGAATAAACAAAGGGCCCTAAGTAATCAAGAAAGGGGGAGTAAACAAGGGTTTTGTGATCAATGAGCAAGATGAGCTCTGAAATGTAAGTGCACTCACTATGGTGGGGCCATGCTGACCACTGCAGCGGGGGGGGAAGAGTCCTTGGGAGCATGGGCATCTGGTATTGGTATAATTGTTCTGAAATGCCCTGAGAGGCATTTGTATGTTGCACTTACATTTCTCAGGGCACTATGCTCATCACAGTGTGTAGCAAAAGCCACTGGAGGGACAGGAAGTCACATCCTGACTCAGAAGGGCTGGTCTTATACTTCCTCAAGAATGAGCCATGTAGTTATGTGGCACATTTTATGCTATTTAAAATAATTTGTTTATTAAACCAGTAATATTTCATATGACAGGAAGTCTGACAATACAGACAGTAAAAGAATATAAAAATACCTATCATCTGAAACTCTCAAATCACTGATGTAAAGAGTATGTGTGAGTTAGAGGTGAAAAATAGCAATTTGTTGTTGCTTTAATTTGTATTCCTTTGATTATTGGGGAGTTTCCTTTGATTATTGGGGAGTTTAAGCTTTTTTATTGTTTCTTATTGCACATTTACATTTCTTCTTTTAGAAACTAATCATTTGCTTCTTGTCTTTTTTGTTTTGTTTTTGATTTGCAAAAACTCTATATGTGGAAAGGCGAACAATTTGAATTTAGCAAATATTTCCCTAAATGATCTTTGTCTTTTAACTTTATGATTTTGCATTTTTACTACTCAGAACTGTTTACTCTCAGTACCGTTGGATCTATCATTCTTTACCTTTATGGTTTTGTTTTTGGTATTATGTTTAAAAACATATACTCCACTCCAATTTATATAGTCATTTAGGTATCTGTCAAGTAATTCTACAGTTTTACTTTTACATTTAATTCTTTAGGTTGTCTGTAATTTGTTCAGTGCATGACACAAGAGTGAAATCTAACCTAATTCATTTTCCCAAATGATCAGTTCCTCATTTATTTGAAATGCCACCATTCTCATGTACTAATTAGTCTTATTTATACTTGAATTATTCTCATAACTTACATTCTCTTCTAATGATTTGACTGTTTTGCCTCCATCAACACCAAAATGTTTTAACTATTTAAGTTTCTTGCTGTGTTTTAGTATTTGGCAAGACTTGTTTCTTTTGAATATTCTACTTAAATTTTTTTTCTTTCTTCTTTGTTCATAGATGAAATTTAGAATTATTTGTTGAGTTCTGAAAATTCCTCATTGCTGGTTATCTATCTAATTTCTATTCTTTTCTCCTGGTAGTATGAGTGTATATATGACCAAAAAAGATGTGATATTTTCCCTGCTGGGGCTCCAAGAGAAAAATGTTTTCCTGATAAAAAGGAACTCACTCATCTGGTATATATCATTTTCCTTTTCATCCTGCTTGGAATGTGGCTGAGAGGTCTGGAGCACAGCAGCTACCTTGTGCAGTTGATATAACAGAAGAGGTTAAAAAAGATAATGGAAAGATAAATGAAACAGGGTATCTTTTGCCATCATGCTGCTGCCCATACCAGTATTTGATTCTGTATCTCTGAACTTTCTGTTGAAAAAGAAAAAACAAATCCATTTTTGGATAAATTACTATAGTTGGATTTCCATTAAATGCAATCTCAATCCTAGTAGTACAAATTCTATTTGGACTTTAATTGAATTTTTTTTACATTGACTGGTTATTGGAACACTGCAATATTAAGACATTCTATCCAGTCTTATCATATGTATTGCAGAACTTAAATTCAGTCACTTACTGTCATCATTATACCACAGTGTCTGTTCACTCATGTTGTTCAGGCCATATTCATAAAGAACCCCCTTTCTATCCTCTCCTTACCTAGGTTCTGACTACTTACCTCTTCCTGAAATACTACCTATAATATTGTCCACCATGAGCTCTCTATTTTCTAAGTTCCTGTGGTATGGTTCCACTTGATCAACCATGGTTGGGAGCAGGAGATGGAGTGTTTTTAAAAAACAACAGTCTCAAAGGTTCTGGTTCAAGATGGTGACAAGATCTCCACAGATACACCAGATCTATAGCTATGTATGAATAATTTCCTCTCAGGTGGGGGAACTAAACCAAAACCTGACAAACCACCTCCTTCACATTGGGCAAACTAGAGGGAAACTACATGGAAACAGGTAGGGAAGATTGAGTCATAATCCTACCATAAACCCTATCCCAGGCATTATGACTCACAATTGGGAGAGAACTCAACACCAAGAGCTACTCCCTGAGAAGCAAAAAGTTTATTCCCCATACCAAGCACCCAGCTATTAAGACCAGCACCTAAGAGACAAGCCAACCAAACATCTCTTTTTGAAGATCAACTGGGATCCCATGCATGAGACCCATGAGGCTGCAGTGAACTAAGAAATAGCTCTTAAAGTGCTTACACAGAGATTCACCCGTCCCAGGTCAGTATGCAGAGGCATCCCTTTGAGAAGTGTCCAGGATTTATGTGAAAGGGACTCATTTGTTAATTTTAAAGTATTGGTCTGAGGGGCTGGGGTCTTCTGGGATACTCTCTGGGGACTCAATGCCATCTTCCTGCTCTCCCTCTGTCTTGCTAAAGCTGGTAAGCACCATTTTCTTTCTTTTTTTCTTTCCTTTCCTTTCCTTTCCTTTCCTTTCCTTTCCTTTCCTTTCCTTTCCTTTCCTTTCCTTTCCTTTCCTTTTTTTTTCTTTTCTTTTCTTTTCTTTTCTTTTCTTTTCTTTTCTTTTCTTTTCTTTCTTTCTTTCCCCACTCTTTCTCTCTCTCTTTTCTTTTTTTGGCAGGTACCATCTTTGGAATCCCCCTCTGCCTCATTCTTGCCAATGGGCATCATCTTTATTTTATCTATCTGTTAGACTCCAGATTGCCAGTAAATCATAGATGGGAGTTTCTAAACATGTCTGGTGCCCTAGGGTTTTTTTTATTATTCCTGGGGACCCTGCTATTGCACCTGCAACCCAAGGGATACGCCTTGATCTCCTGGCTCCAGGATTTGCATTCCTGGGTCTCATGGGACTATAATATTGGAGAGATAGTTCGTGGCAGACTATCACTCCAGACACTGCACAGAGAGCAGACTGAAACACACCTTTCAATCTTTCTGAAAAAGAAGTCTATTGGTTGTTCAAGAGCTTTGGCCTCAGGGACAGGCTTCAGGTTTTGCACAAATAGGGGCATATGTCAGGGCCCTTAAGGAATGGAAGTGAGTGGATGCAATCTTTGTGCTATCCATTAGCTTTGCTCCAGTTTGCTGATATCTTCCAGAAACAAACTCTGGTACTTTGGCTTTTGCAGTTGCTTCTAGGGGACACTTCTACATTACCTGCCTTTGGTTTCCAACAAGGCTTATGCTTATGGGTCCCATAGGACTATAATTGAAAGAGAAAGAAATCTTAAATAGCTACCACCCTCAGAGCACAGCAAGAGACACCCAGCACATGAACTTAGTCTTTCTCTGAAAGAGGTCTATTAGCTTAGCTTCATAACTGTAGCCAAGAGGCAGGTTTCTAATTAAACACATATCTAAGGGCTGACTGTAAATGTTTCCTGAGACATTGAGGGTGAAAGTATCCTCATGCTTTCCCTCTGTTATGCTCTGGAGCACCATTATCTCTCAGAAGGGAAGTTTTATGTGTCTGGCACCCTAATTTTTATGTCTGGTTTTTGTGGCTGCTGCCCAAAGGATACCCCTTGATCACCTGGCTCTGGTGACCAGGGAAGCTTGTTATCGGGTCCCACAAGAGACATTAGTAGAAGGCTACCACACCCAAGGCACTGCACAGACAGCAGATGGAAACATATCCTCAAACTTTCTGAGAAACCTTCTTGCTTGTGCTAGAGATCCAAACTTAAGGGCATGCTTCCCATTTGGCACATGTCTAAAAGCTATGGAGGTGCACTCAGCGAATAAAGGCTGGGAGGTCATTGCCCTTTCTCTTGGCCCCATTACAACTCACTGGTATCTTCCAGTTGGAGCTTATACATTCATACATTCATCTGGAGCTCTGATTTTTTTTAAAGATTTATTTAATAATTTGAGAAAAATGGAGAGAGAGAGAAAGAAAGAGAGAGGGAAAGAGGTGGGAGGGAGGGAGAGAGGAGGAGGGAAAGAATCTCAGGAAGACTTCCTGCTGAACGGGGAACCTGATACGGGGTTTGATCTCAAGAACCTGAGATCATGACCTGAGCTGAAATCAAGAATCAGACACTCAACTGAGTGAGCCACCCAGGCAACCCATGGAGCCCTGGTTTTTATGATCATTGTCCAGGGAACATCTCCTGGCTCTGGTTGCCAGCAATGTTTATGCTTATGATCTCACAGGATGACATATATTTACATTTTTAAAAAGCTTCTACCTGAGGGTCTGGATTCCAATCAGCTTGAGTTTAGGTACTGACTGAGATTATCCCTTTTGGGACACTGTTCTTGGCACATCCTCAACTACTGGGAACTATTGAAAATAGAATAGGCTGCTTGGACAATCACAGAGACAAGCAAGAGCAAGACATGGTTGAATGATAAGATTTACCTACAACACAAGGGCAACCTGTAAATACTGGGAGAGGTGACTGTTTCATCTAATGTGTAGAAACAAACACAGCGAGTCAAGCAAAGTGAAAAAAAAACAACAACAACAACCCAAAATATGTTCCAAACAAAAGAGTAAGATAAAAGCTCAAGGGGATGAAAAAAAACCAAAAACAAAAGCCTTAATGAGGTGGAGATAAGTAACTTACCTGATAAAAAGTTCAAAGTGATGGCCATAAAGATGCTCACCAAACTGGAGAAAGCAGATGAACACAGTGATAACTACAACAAAGAGATATAAAATACAAGAAAATATCAAGCAGAAGTTACAGAGCTACAGAATATAATAACTGAACTGAAAAAAAAAAAAAAAACAACCCTAGGGGGGTTTAACAGCAGTCTTTATGAAGCAGAAGAAAGGATCAGTGATATTGAAGACAGGGTAGAAGAACTCACTCAGAGCAGCAAAAAGAAAAATAAAAAGAACAAAGAAAACAAGACTGAGGCTAGCTTATGGGACCTAGGGGACAGTATTAATTAGACTAACATTTGCCATATAGGGGTCCTAGAAGGAGAGGAGAAGGAAAATAGGGCAGGAAATTTATTGGAAGAAATAATAGTTGAAAACTTTCCTAACCTGGAGAAGGAAACAGACATTCAGAGTCAGGAATCCTGAAAATGAACCCAAAGAGATCCACACCAAGACACGTTATAATTAAATTGTCAAAATTTAAAGACAAAGAGAGAATCAAAATCAGCAGGAAAACATCTTGTTACATGAGCCTGGTGGTGGGTATTGAGAAGGGCATGTATTGCAGGGAGCACTGGGTTTGATGCATGAAGAATCAATGTTGTAACACTGAAAAAATAAAATAAACATATTTGGGGAAAAAAAAGAGAACATCCATTAGACTAGAAGCAGATTTTTCAGCAGAAACTTTTCAGGTCAGAAAAGAGTGGCACTGTACATACAAAGTGCCAAAAGACCAAAAATATGCTAACTGGGGATGTTATCATTCAGAATTCAAGGAGAGATAGAGTCTTTCAACAAGCAAAGGCTAAAGGAGTTCTTCATCACTGAATCAATCTTACAAGAAATGATAAAGGGACTTCTTTTAGCCAGAAAGGATGTTAATTATTAACAAAAAATATATGAAAAATAAATTTCACTGGTAAAGGTAAATATATAGTAAGGTGTGGATTGATCACTTAGTTATTCACATAGAACTATATGAAGGCTAAAAGACCAAAGTAGAGCTTTTTGCACAGCAAAGGAAACAGTCAACAAAACTAAGAGGCAAAAACTCTGGAATGGGAAAAGATATTTGCAAATGACATTTCAGATAAAAGTCTGCTATCCAAGATCTATTAAGAATTTATCAAACTCAACACCCTTCCCCAAAAAAATTCAGCGAACAGAAGACACGAACAGATACTTCTCCAAAGAAGGCACACAAATGGCTGACGCATGAAAAAAATGTTCAACATCCCTTGAGGGAAATACAAATTAAAACCACAATGAGATACCACCTTACACCAGTTAGAATGACCAAAATCAACAAGACAGGAAACAAGTGTTGGCAAGGATGTAGAGAAAGGGGGACCCTCTTACACTGCTGGTAGGAATGTAAGTTGGTGCAGCCACTTTGGAAAACAGTATGGAGATTTCTCAAGCCATTAAAAATAGAGCTACCTGGGGTGCCTGAGCAGCTCAGTGGGTTAAAGCCTCTGCCTTCAGCTCAGGTCATGATCTCAGAGTCCTGGGATCGAGGCCCGCATCGGGCTCTCTGCTCAGTGGGGAGCCTGCTTCCTCCCCTCTTTCTGCCTGCCTCTCTGCCTACTTGTGATCTCTCTCTGTCAAATAAATAAATAAAAATCTTTAAAAAAATAAAAAAATAGAGCTACCTACAACTCAGCAATTGCACTACCAAGTATTTACCCCAAAGATACAGATGTAGTAAAAAGAAGGGACACATACACCCTAATGTTTATAGCAGCAATGTTCCCAATACCCAAACTCTGGAAAGAGCCAAGATGTGCTTCAACAGATGAATGGATAAAGAAGCTATAATAAGAGACAAAGAATGGCATTGCATAATGATAAAAGGGTCAATGCAATAACAGGATATAACACTTGTAAATATACATGCACTCAACATAGGGCACCTATCTATGTGAGGTAAATGTTAAGAGACCTAAAGGGAGAAATAGATAGCAATATAACAATAATAGAGGTCTTTAATACCTAATTTCCATTAGTGGATAAATCATCCAGATAGAAAATCAATAAGAAAACATCAACCTTCAATGATGTGCTTGATTAGTTGTACTAACAGAGGTATACAGAATATTCCCTCCAAAAGCAACAGCATACACATTCTTCTAAGCACACATCAGACATTCTCCAGGTTAAATCATCTGTCAGGCTATAAAATAAGTCTCAACAAATTTGAGAAGGTTGAAATTATGCTGAACATCTTGATCACGGTGGTATGAAACTAGAAATTAATTACAAGAAGAAAACTGGGAAATTGATAAATATGTGGGGATTATTAAGCAATATGCTACTGAACAACCAGTGGCTCAATGAAGAAATCAAACGAGAAAAAAATACCTTGAGACAAATGGAAATGGAAATACAACATAGCAAAACTTACTGGATGCAGCAAAAGCAGTTCAAAGAGGGAAATTCACAGTGATAAATGCTTACCTCAGGAATCAAGAAAAATCTCAAATAAATAACCAATTTTACATACCAAGGAACTAGGAGAAGAACAAATCCTGAAGTTGATAAAAGGAAGGAAATGACATAGATCAAAGAAGAAATAAGTAAATTATAGACTAAAAGGCAAGAGAAAAGCTCAAGTAAACCAAGAGCTTCTTCTCTGAAAAGATAGTGAAAATTGACCAACTAGCTACTCACCAAGAAAAAAAGAGGGAATGAAATTTCATTTCATCAGAAATGAAACAAAAGACATTGCAACTGATACCACAGAAATACAAAGGATCATAAAAGACTACGATGAACAATTACTTGCCAACAACTTGAACAATCTAGAAGAAATGGATAAATTTCTAGAAATATACAACCTTCCAAGACTGAACCATAAAGAAATAAAGAATTTGAGAAGGAAGGGAAGGGTGAATTTGGGGAAATCGGAGGGGGCGATGAACCAGGAGAGACTGTGGACTCTGAGCAACAAACTGAGGCTTTTGGAGGGGGGGTGGGTGGGTGGGCGAGCCTGGTGGTGGGTATTGAGAAGGGCACGTATTGCATGGAGCGCTGGGTGTGGTGCATGAACAATCAATCTTGTAACACTGAAAAAATAAAATAAACATATTCGGGGAAAAAAATAGAATTTGAGTGGACTATTAGTAATGAGACTGAATGTAAAAACCTCCCAACAAAGAAAAGTCTAGGACTAGATGGCTTCACTGGTGAATTCTAAAAAAAAATCCGAAGAAGAATTAATACGAGTCCTTCTTAAATTCCTCAAAAAAAAAAAAAAAATAGAACAGGAAGGACTACTTCCAAACCCCTTTAAAAACCTAGCAATACCCTCTTGATAAAAGACATTGAAGAAAACACAAATAAATGGGAAGATATTCTGTGATTGGAAAAAAAATGATAGTGTTAAAATGTTTATTATACACAAAACAATCTATCATTTCAATACAATCTCTATCAAAATTCCAATGGCATATTTCACAGAAATAGAACAAAGACCCTTAAAATTTTTATGGAAGCACAAAAGACCTGAAATAGCCAAAGCAATCTTGAGAAGAAGAACAAAGCTGGAGGCATTGTGGTCCCTGATTTCAAACTATATTACAAAGTTATTGTAATCAAAACAGTGTGATATTTACATATAATCAAGAACTATAAATCAATGGAAAAGAATAGAAAGCTCAGCAATAAACCTATGCTTATATGGTCAATTAATTTACAACAATGGAGCCCAAAACATACAATAGAGAAAAGAGGGTCTCCTCAATACATGACTTTGGGAAAACTGTACAGCCACATGTCAAAGAGTGAAACTGGGCAGCGATCTCACACTCTACACAAACATTAACTCATAATGGATTAAGAACTTGAACATAGGACCCGAAATCATAGAACTTCTAGAAAGAAAACATGGGCAATTAGCTTTTTCACGTTGGTCTTGGCAATGACTTTTTGGATTTGACACCAAAAGCAAACACACACACAAAAAAGCTAAAGTAAACAAGTGGGATTATATCAGACTAAAAGGCTTCTCCACAGCAAAGGAAAACATACAAAAATGAACACCAACCTACTGAAGAGGAGAAAAGGAGAAAATATTTGCAAATTATATATCTGATAAGGGATTAATGTCTAAAATATACAAAGAACTCATACAACTTAATAGGAAATAAACAAACAACATGATTGGAAATGTGCCAAAGAAATGAACAGACATTTCTCTAAAGTAGATATGTAGGTGGCCAACAGACTGTTCTGAAGAGAAGATTTATGGCAGACGTACTCTCGGTTTTGAAGGGGAAAAAAAGCCACTTTACTGATATTATAAAAATTTAATAGAAACAGAAAGAAGAAAAGTGAGTGCATAAGTGAGGGCAATAGTAAGCATAAATGCATAAGTGAGGGGCAATAGTAAGCAGTGAAGGAGAATAAGACAGAATTACATCAAATCGGGTACTTAGAACATCCACCATCATTAGCTGGGAAAGCCCCATGGAGACAGCCAGGCTGGTGTTCCTATTGAGAGGCCTGGGCAGAGTGTCCTATGCTCAAGTGAGACTTCTAACTGACCATCCCCATAAGGGCCATATTTATTTTTATGTAGGGCAAATGGTGGCATCTGAAGTTAAAGATTTGTTTGCTGTCTACTTGCAGTTTGGAGCAAGCTACATTCCTATGTTATTATGTCTTTATGAGCCTGGGCTAGATATGCTTGCCTCCCCTTCCAGATCCCATTGTGGGGGACCAGCCCAGCCTGGAGCCAGAGGGTATTCAAAGCAAAATTTGTAGCTCTTGGCACCCAGTCCAGAAGGGCCAATTCTGAGCTGGAGGCCAGCTAATATCAACTAGTGAAGCTCAGAGGTCATTTACACAGTACAAGTCTCACAAACAACATTCTCTAGCCTGCCTGCATTGATGCAGGTTGGGGTGGTCAGTTATTCAGGACAAACCACAGAAACCTCCATCCATACAATACACAGATACACGAAAAGATGCTCAACATCACTAATCATCAGGGAAATGCAAATCAAAACCACAAAAAGATTAGAATGGTAGTATCAGAAAGAAAAAGAATAAAATTGTTGGCTAGGCTGTGGAGACCAGGAAACCTTTGTGCACTCTTGGTGGGAATGTAAAGTGGTACAGTCACTATGGAAAACAATATGGAGGTTTATAAAAAAATTAAAAATAGAAATACCAGGTGATTTAGCAATTTCACTTCTGGGTACTTAACTGAAGAAAATGAAATACTAACTAGAAAATATATCTGCATCCCCATGTTTATAACAGCATTATTTACAACAGCCAAGATATGGAAATGACCTACTTATCCATTGATGGATGAATGAAGACAATGAGATATCTAACCAATGCAATATTATTCAGTCATAGGAAAGAATGAAATCTTGTGGTTTGTAACAACATGGATGGATCTTAAGGGCATTATGCTAAGTACGACAGAGAAAGACAAATACCATATGATCTCACTACATGTGCAATCTAAAACAAAACCAGGTCAAATACAAAACACCCAAGCTCATTGATATAGAGAACAGATTGGTGGCTGCCACAGGCAGGGGGTTGAAGGGAAGGTGAAATGGTAAAGGGGATCAAAAAGTACGAACCTGTAGTTATGAAATAAGTCATGGTGATGTAATGGACAGCATGGTAACTATAGTTAATAGTACTGTATTGCATATTTGAAAGTTGCTAAGAGAGTAAATCTTGAAAGTTCTCTCATGAGAAAATTCTGTAACTATGTATGTATGTATGTATGAAGGATGTTAACTAGACTTATTATGATGATCGTTTTACAATATATAAAATATTGATTTATTTGTTATACACCTGAGACTAATACAACATTGTATGTTGATTATATCTATACAATAGAAAACAAACAATAACAAATCTGAAAGTTAAAAACACCCCTGGAAACAAAAAAGGAAAAAAAAAAAGGAAAAACAGACTCAATAAGCTTAACAGGGTAAAAGTCTCCTGATTTGAAAGTCTAACCTTAAATAAAGGGAAAAAGAACAGGCACTTTTCTGAGTGTATGGTGTATTCCAGGTTCTGTGGTTTAGGGCTACATTTAGGGCTATTCACGGAGACTGTTTCCTTTCCTTTCTTCCAGATCCTGGTGGAATCCCATTTCCTTCCTTGCTGCTGCCTTGGGGCAGAGCTGGGACATTGCTATGACCCAGGAGGGGAGTAAAAGTAAAGGCCAGGAGGTCACTGCCCCATGGCGGTCCTTCTCCTTCTGTCTGCAGCTGTCACCCCTGCTGGTGGTGGCTGCTCCATCTGCCTTGGGCCTGAAGCCCCCCAACTGACCACAACACAGGTCGTGTGAGTGAGTTAGTGGCCCACCACCACAGTGTATCACAGCCTGTCCTCCCTGATATGGACATCTTATCCTCTTAGACCCTCTGACATAGATTTAACAATTCCCATTCTGTCCACGACAAATCCAGGGCTTAGAGAGGTAAAGCAACATTCACACTGTCATCCGTGAAAGAATGCCTGCATCCATCCTGGTTTGCCAAACTGGAAGGTCACAAAAGTTCAGTTAAAGCCATCTGCTCTTGTCTTACCCTTTGGTCCTCTCTAGAGTTTTACTGCATTTACATCCTGTCTTCTAAATTAGATATAGGTGCACTGCCTCTGTTTCTATGGTTCCCAGTGCCACAACCCGGGGCACACAGCGGGATTAGGGGATGCTTGCTGCATTCATAAAGCCACTCTCCTTCATTAAGTCTACACTGAGGGCCACCCTGGGCCTGGTGAAGCTAGCTACTGGGGACATAGGGACCTTGCCCTGCACCCCTTTTCTGATGGCTGGACCTAAAGCTTGGGGCTACAGACAGGGCTGCCCAGGACAGTGCAGTTCCTCTGGCCCACAGCAGATGTGGGAGAGATGGATTTTCTGTGCTGTTTAAGGCAGACTTGAGGGTGTGGCTCTTTCCTTGGGCCCATGCTTGTGCTAGCTCTGTGTTGGCTCTGCAGATCTACCAGGCTTGTTCCCTGTCAGGTGCCCTCTTATACTCCTAGGCCCCTTGCCTGGGCTGCAGTGAGGGGTATGGATGTTTGGGTCTTGGGTGGAGGACAGCATCAGTCACATGTGTGTGGGAAAGGATGTGGCCCTGGTAGATGGCCCGGCATGGTGGCATGGTGGAGTGTTTCCACTCACTCTGTGCTTGGGGGTTTGCCCAATGTCTGTGGCTCTGGGGCTCTAGATAGCCCTTCATGAACACAATGTCAAACTAGTAAGGCCATTGCTAGGTCTGGGTATTATCAGTGTGCCTTTGAATTATTTGGAAGTACTTGTTCTACTACCAAGGGTGATCTAAAGGAGAGAAGTCTCTTTGTAACATCCCTTGGACACCGGTGGGAAGTGAGTACTAGAGCACATGGGCAGGTGGTTGTGCATGAGTGTGTGCAGACAAATGAGTAGACGTGCACACACCTCCTTCATCTGCTTGAGCACATGTCTTTGTTATGTCTGTTTCTGAGTGCACACAAACATGTCTATATTTGTATCTCTGTCTGTGTACTTGACTACCACATCCCCTGCAGGTCTACCAAGAGACAGGCGTGTGCTGGCTTTATAGACACCTGCCCATGTGCAGTGCATGGATGATGCAAGGGAATGGTCTGCAGGATCTCTCACTCTCATGGGCCCCTTCCAAGATACTGGGGAGGCCCTTGCAGTGTGTCCCCAAGGTCAAAGTGTTCATTAAAATTTCTACTATATTCTCTGAATACTTTTATCTCTTTCTGCTCCAACCTTCTATGTCTCCTAAATTGGGCATATGCTCAACTTGGATTAAGTACAGTATTTGCATGCGGATTACAACCACCTCCACATGACTGTTACTGCTATCCCTCCACCTGCAGAAATGGCCTCTGAAAACATTCCCACCATGCTCTATACCAGGCACTTGGCATGACAGTAGGGTACAGGTCAGAGAGAGCACTGCAGTGTGATGTCTTATGGCCCCAGCCCCAGAAATGTGGGGGTCAAAATTCTTCCAATCACCATCAGGTGGGCAGATTTCTCACTGATACTCATTTTAAAAAAGTTATTTCCTACTACAGATATAATTGATAACACAGTATAAAACATTTCTATATTCTTTTTCTTAAAGAAGTTCGGTCAAATTGAGTACACTTCATGAAATCTGGATCTTTGTATACATAAACAATGAAATGAACTAATAGATAGATAAATATCGCCCATCCAGGCATGTGAACCTCTAGATAGAACACCCACACCCTACATTAACTTAGCTCTTCTGACAGTCCCACTCCTCTCCAGCTGCCTGATTCCCCAGCTATGTTTTTTGTATATCATGTTGTTGCCCATCATGGAGATGCTCATTGATTTATTAATTTGACAAATATTTCTCATGTACCAGACTACCTTCAAGGCAGAAGGGTTACAAGAGAGTAAAGGACAAGATAGATCTCTTACCTCATGGTGTCCCCATTCTACGACAGTGGGGATAATAAAAAATAAAGGAATGAGTGAAAAAGTTCATTCAAGGCAGAGAGAAATGCTATAAGGTAAAAAAAAAAAAAGTAATATAAAGTCAGGTAGCCGGGCAGACCTCCCTGAGTGGTGACATTCAAATCATTCCTTGGGTGGCAGCAAGGAGGCAGGAGCACTCTGTGTCAGAAACTAAACAGCAGCTAGGAGGCTCCTGGCAGTACAGGCCTGGTGTGCTGGAGGGACAGTGAGGTCATGCATGAGGGGCTGTCAACACAGCCCCCCAGAGTGTGGAAGCATTCTGTTGACACGGTGGGGCCCCAGATGGTCTCAGCAGGGAACACACATAACTCACACTGTACAGAGGTTAGCAGGCCAAGTCAGGAGGATGGTGTGGGGTCTTGGGAAGATGGGACTGACCTAGAGCAAGTTTCAGGAGACATAGGGAAGAGGACTCAGTGAACCCTGGGCTTGAGGTAGGGCTGCTAGGACCAGCCCTAGCTGAGTTGGAAGTGGTTGGTGAGGAAAAGGGGAATCAAGAGTCACATCTAGGATTTTGGCTTAAACTAGTGATTGGATGATGTGTTGAAGAACAATGGGGAGGATGGAAAGGAAGCAGAGTTCTGTTCATATGATGCTGTGCATGAGGCTTCTACTGGACATCCAGAGGAGATGTCATAAAGGAGCCCATAGATGCATCTGGAGGCATGGGAGTTCTGATCAGAGGAGGGAGGAAGAGGAGGATAACAAGTAGTTTAGAGATACACAAGATAAAAAGATGCAAAACGTGATATAGAAATGATCAGGAGGGTTATTCCAGGGTCCTGCAGGGGACAACATGTCTGCAGCCCTGAGGCAGGGCTACTTCTGGGAGGTAGCATGGGACCCTCCCTCCTCTGCTGGAGGGGACATTCTCTAGCAGAGAGTGGCTGGAAGAGTACATGCATCCCATAGAGGTAGGCTCATGGTCAGATGAGTTGTTGGCCTTTGGACATGAGCATCCTCTGGGCTCTCAGCCTCAGAGCCAACCACTGAACTCTCACATTCAGCAGCTGGTCAACTTGAACAGAAAAGTGCAGCCAAAGACTTTGTTGGAGAGTGTGGGCAGGAGGATTTGCTACACTGTGGACCTGGCTTCTGATTCCTTGAGCAGCCTGCATGAATGGAAGCATGGGGAGACTGAGGTGGAGATGAGCTCTCCTGGGAGCTCTGCATGGGGCGGACGCCAGGCAAAGAGGGACTCCAGATGTGTTTCTAGGCAAGCGCTACAGACCTCCAGGGCCTTGAGCAGGCTGTTCCTCACGCTGCCTGGGGTGATTAAAATGCATATTGTGATTAAAGCAGGCTTGATGTGAATTTCACAGCTCCTGCCACTTTCTCTTCCTGTCTTCCTTGCTAATCTTTGTGCTTTCCAATTACACTGCATATGTTCTGCCGCTGAGCGTGAGAATCCATCTTCCTTGGGAGAGCTTACTAATTACCTTCTACAGCAGAGTGGTGCTATGGATTTTGTTGGAGCAGAAGGGGCCAAGGACAGCAACGACCCAGGCTCCACCAGGAGAGATAATGCTGTTGAGTGATCAATAGTATCAAGTTTCAATTATTTATGACTGTGTGTTAGTTAGGGACAGTCTCGGCTTTGCCAAGGCATACATACAGCTTTTGTGAAAAATACAGGTGTGATGCTGTTCTGGGGAAATGGAACTGGCTGTCTGTGTGCATTAAGAGCCTGGGAAGAGGCTGGGGGCTGGTGAGGTCCTGATAGGCTCTGCAGGTGTGCACACTCTCATCTCTACATCATGCACTGAGGGCAACAGTCCTTCACCTCGCCAGGCATGAGCTTAACTGTCTAACTGAGCGATGTGCAGGGTACGGCCCACAAATGTGGTGGTGTGTGAAGGGTGAGCTCATACAGCTCTCAGACCAGCAGAGCAACTACACTGGGGGATGGTGGTCTGATCAGGGAAGAAGAGGAGGGGAGCCCATTGGAATGGTGCTCATGGGATCATGCATTCTTTCTTTCTCACATGTACCTGGATGAGCTACTATGTGCTAGGAACCCTTCTAGATATTGGGGGCATAGTAGTGGGCAAGTGAAACCACGTATGTACACACATACACCTTAGTGACGAGTACTACGAATGAAAAAGAAAAATGAAACAGAGTAAAGGAGATAAACAAATATGTGTGTTTGTGGGAGTTTTTTTTTTTTTTTAACCAAGAAAGGCCCCTTTAATAAGTTAAAATTTATCAGCAGTCAGAAGCTAGGGAGGCAGCCACAGAAATGCCTGGGACAGGGTATTCTAGCAAAGAGAAGAGCAAGTGCAAAGGCCCTGGGGCAAGGGCAGGTTCAGTGTGTTCCAGGCTGCAGGAAATTGATAGCTATTAAGGGGAAATGCAGTTTGGGATGAAGGATTTGGGAGTTGATCATGCCTGAGAAAGCTGTGCCTATAGGGAAGCTTGGCTTCCAGCTCCCTTAGGAACCCCAGCTCATGCCCTGCTTCCTAACACCTCCCTCTCTTTAGGGGAGGGTAGTCACACTTATTAATCACCTATGATGTGCTGTTTGTGTATCTCCTAGGTCAGCATTACAACTTCCAATTTGCACAGGACAAAATGGAGGCCTCGGAAGTTTGAATGAATTGTCTCCCAGCAAGGATGGGGGATGACCCAGGTAACACCTACACCTCTCTCCATGCTGCCCACCAGGACCTCTCACTGCACACCTAGGCCACACCTGCAGCCCTCCCTATGCTGCCCAGTAGGACTTCTCATTGCACTTACCCAAGGACTTGCTCCTTTAAGAAATACTCTCTCAGCAGAGGGTGAGCTTGATACATCGGTGTTCAGTGGAAACAGCATCAACTCTCCCAGGAAACTGCTATGCAGCATCTTCCTTGGGGTGGGAGGAAGGGTGCAGTCCATTAAAATAGAATCTCTGGTCTCATGAGTTGTGAAGGAAAGTTAGAAATTTCTCTAAGCTGTCTCTCTATTCCCTAATGAGCCAGAGAAGATCAGGGCCACTCTGGCCTCCCTGGGGCCCTCTTAGCCCTGCCTTCCTGGAGGGAGGTGTGGAGTCCTTCATCTGGTGATAGAAAAGCAGAGCATGCTTACCTTACTCGTTCCTAGCATACCCCACCCACCTTCAGCTGGCAGTGCCCACCTTCCCAGGGATTGCCAGTGTCCTGTGGCTCTCCTTCCTCTCAACCGTGCTGAAATGTGCACCATATCCATTTCCTAATGGAGGGAGATGTCCATTGTCACAAATTCCCAATCCTTGTCAAACCTCTCCTGAGTGCTCTAGAAAGGATGGCTTGGCTCTTCTTCAGGATTTTAGTTCCCCAGTCAACACACAGTCCTGTTTAAACCCCCAACCCTCTTGGATTTACCCTACCCTTGCAGGGCTTTTTTCAAGGAGAATGTTCCAGAACTTCTTTCTTAGAATTGCTCAGGCTAGAACAGTACTCCAGAGACTTTCTTGTTTAGAGTTTTAAGTCACCAGGTAACAAAACACATGGCATATAAAATGTCTATTGTTCACAATAAATAATGTTTATGTGTTTTCGGCATTTCCCTGAAGAGTCAAAAGGGTGAATTTGCCAGCTGCTTATTGTAAGTTGGTGGGTGCCCAGTGTCCTCCCATGCCTGAGATCACTGTGGTTTTCTGTGTCTTCTGCAGAAAGTTGTGGCCCACTCCTGTCCAGGATGCAGGGTTGTTCCTGGGCCTGGGAAGAAGTCAAGGTTCTGCCCTCAGAGACCTTTGAGGAAGTCCAGATTTCATGAAGTGTGTCCCTCACCAAGGAAAGTAAAGGCCAGAGGAGATGGGCCTTCCCTGTCTGTGTGAGTATAATTATCTGAGGTTGGGCTCTAGCTGGGACTGTTTCTTAGGAAGGACACACCTCACTCTGCCAGGCACCATATGGAAAGGCGCTCAGCACTCACATCTCAGACATAGTGCATGGCAACTGAATTCCAAGGGCCCTAAAACATTTCTGGCAGGATAAAGTCTCAAAGATGCTAGGTGTCTGATACCCTTTAGTGTTGTGGAGGTGCTGGATACAGAGAGGTGGGTGGGTTAGCTCCCTGCCACCAAGGAGCCTCAGGCTGTAGTGGAGACCACCAGATACTTGTTGTGCTTACCAGTAAGCTTCTCAGGTCCTAAGTCAAGGGAAAAGTGGGGTCTGTGGAGATATTCATCCCAGATTGCATAAGTTTCTGGGAGAATCAGCTATCACTGAGCAAAGTATTGAAGGATGTGTGAGTCAGCCAGGAGGGGACAGACAGAGAGAAAGCTAACTGGAAGGAATAGAACATGTAGAGGCTGGAGCACAGAGCAGAATGCTGTAGTTGCCAAATGGTCAGGAGCTTGGCATGGGGGGACCAGGGAGTGCTGGTGCCAAGCAGATGGCCTCCACTCTTCCTCCACACTGTGGGCTTAGGCCTTGTATTCAAGGAAAGGCATCTGCTAACACTCACAGACTGGTTTACCAGGATCAGGAGACTCATCCTGTGTGGGCCCCTGGCCACAACAGCAGCCTTCTCCGAGAACCCTGGCATTGCACACTCTGTCAGGATCCCCTTCACGTTACCTCTGCCCTAAAGCTGCACAGCCACTAAGTTTCTAAGTCTCAACTCATGTTTTTATTCCATTACATTATGGAGAGTCATAGTTAATGGGAAGCCTAATGTACAATGGGTTTATCATGTAATCATCAGGATTTAGTGTCTCCTGCTTAGTTTGGAGGATTATTAATCAAAGTGTCACAGATGGTTCCATGCACAGACGTACTCCTGGAATCAGCGGAGGCTTTCATACAGAGATGTCCTGCAATGTCTGAAAATGTCACAGTGATGAGGGTGGTTGACTAGCTTTCGAGCATAGCATCTTCTCCAGAGGGTGGTGCTGACACTGTTGAGTGCTGCAGTCACACACAGGGCTTAGGGACATCTCATCAGGTGGTGGCACACATCCCTGCAGGGCTTGAGGTTGAAATGGCTCTACTGGCAGCATAACTATTATTTTTTTAAAAAAGATTTATTTTTTATTTATTTGAGACAGAGAGAGAGAGAGCATGAGAGGGGAGAGGTCAGAAGGAGATGCAGGCTTCCCGCGGAGCAGGGAGCCCAATATGGGACTTGATCCTGGGACTCCGAGATCATGACCTGAGCCGAAGGCAGTTGCTCAATCAACTGAGCCCCGCGGAGCAGGGAGCCCAATATGGGACTTGATCCTGGGACTCCGAGATCATGACCTGAGCCGAAGGCAGTTGCTCAATCAACTGAGCCACCCAGGCACCCAACTATTATTTTTTTAATGGAAAATAATTTAATGAGGGTTTATTCACAGGACACGGTCAAAGGAATTAATAAGAGCTGATGAGGCATGCAGGGAGCATTAACAATTGTGGGAAGTCATTCCCACCCACAGGCCAATGGGGGGAGATGGCCTCCCCGAGCTCAGTGAGAGCCACAGGGGCTGGGGCGGGGGAAGCTGGTGGGGCTGCGGCCGCAGAAGGCCACTGCCTCTGCTATCACTATTAATATTTGCTTTCTTTTCTGTTACCATTCAAAAATTGTAGTAAAATATATATAACATAAAATTTACCATCTTAATCATGTTTAAGTGTATAGTTAGTGGCACTAAGCCCATTCACATTGTTATGTGAATATCACTCCATCCATCTCCAGAACATTTTCAATTTGCAAAACTGAGACTGTGCCCACTGAACGATAGCTCTCCATTCCGCCCCTGGCCACCAGCATTCTGCTTGTTTCCGTGAATTGGACTACTCCGGGTACCTCATGTAAGTGGAATCATGCAGTGTTTGTCTTTTGGTGAGTGACTGATTTCACTTGGCCTCATGTCCTCGAGGTTCACTCTGGCTGTAGCACTCATCAGAGAGCCTTTCCTTTTCAAGGCTGAAGCGTACTCCATTGTGTGTGTAGTGTAGAATACACTACATTTTGTATAGTCATTCATCTGTTCAGGCACATTTGGGCTGCTTCCATGTTTTAGTCATTGTGAATGATGCTGCTATGAACATGAATGCACCTATACCTCGTGAGACCCTGTTTTCCATCTTTTGGTATCTTATGGTAATTCCTTGCTTAATTTTTTGAGAACCTGATTGGAAGTATTTCTATTTGTTTGTTTGTTTGTTTTGTTTTTTGTTTGTTTGTTTATTTGACAGAGAGAGAGAGAGAGATCACAAGTAGACAGAGAGACAGGCAGAGAGAGGGGGGGAAGCAGGCTCCCTGCTGAGCAGAGAGCCTGATGTGGGACTCAATCCCAGGACCCTTAGATCATGACCTGAGCCAAAAGCAGAGGCTTTAACCCACTGAGCCACCCAGGTTCCCTGGAAGTATTATTTTTAATGGCTGAAATGATTATCCTCCTTTTTCTCCTGGATTTCATTGTTTTCATTTGGAACTGGGACTAAAAAGTCCATACTTAGTACAGTTTGAGAGGACCTGCTCTATAATGAACTGCAGAGTATGGTATGAATCTTAGCCACGATTAGTTATTTCTTTCATCTTTCCTACTCTCTTGGGAATTTTTGGTAGGTTCTCAGCATTGTGCTGTACAGGTTCCTGTTTCCAACTGTTGGCTCAGAGGTGGATACCAGGTTAAGCTGGGCTCTAATTTCATGCAAAGCTTTAAAACAGTTTGGCATTAAGGTGGAGAGCAATGCTGAGGGGTAGCATCTACCAGCCTTGATTCCCAAATTGCCCATGAGATAATCACATCGACTGAATGAGAAACTTGACTGTCACATATGTTCCTGGGTGAAAGTAGTCTGTGGGTCTCAGAAGCATGGAGGTGGTAGTGGGAGTCCCCCTGGGGCTGTGTCTATGCTCTCTGCTCTGGCTTTCTTCCCCTCTTCTTCTACTTTTCTGCTGGTCAGTGGCCAGGGCCCCTTCTGCTTCTCTCCACTTCCAGTGCATCCCAAGACCCTCACTTCTGGCTCCTAAATCTGCCTTAAATTCACCCTGCCTCTCCACCTCCACCACCAAGACCTTATCCAGAACCCATTTTCAACCAGGTTCCCACAAGTATGGAATCTGGCTAGAGCCTCCTCCTCCAACCATTCTTCACCCAGGGACCCCTAGAATCTTCTTAAGCTGCCAACTTGGCTCAATGATGATCACCTTCTCAACACTCCCAAAGCCCAGCCTAGCTCTCTCACTCCCAGCCCTGTAGGTTGTAGGGATCCTCCTTCCCGACATCCCCAGACACGCCTGGTTGTTCAATCCTTTAACATGGCTCATTCTTTTCCCTGGAACACTTTGCTCAGTCCTCAGCCTGAGCTGAGAAGCTCTTCTTCTACAGAGCCTTCCAGAAAGGGGGCAGGAAGGTTTCCTCTGCTTCTCCGGCACTCTGAATTCAAATGTTACTCCAGCATATATTACAATCTTCTGCAATTTCCTATTTTTTTTCATCTCCTGAATGAAAGTCCCAAAGGTCAGGGCTCCGCCTCCTCCACCATGACAGGTCCTGTTGTATGGAAATACTTCCAGGAAAAATGAACGAAGGAGAGGACACATCCAGGGTTTTGAATATAACTATGTACCTCAAAGTGGGCTTTGCCCAGACCTTGGCATGGTCCTACTCCCTAGACACAATGTCCCACCCAATCACTCTTGCTGCCATCCCCTGATGTTGGATGACATCTGTTTCTCCGAGGCTTACCCAGGATCATTGCTGCATTTCCCCAGTTGACTTGTTCAGCTGGGCCCACTTTACGAATTGTCTGAACAGTTGAGATCCTGAGATCAAAACAAATGATGTATAATTTAATGGTTTCTCTAGACATCCTGTTTTTGTAATTATGAGTGTTTTTTGCTAACCACTCTTGCACATTAGCACACCTGGATTTTCTCTACTATTTAGAAAATAAAATTGTATTTTAAACATACTGGGGTGTGTGTGTATATTTGTGCATTCTTACCTGCCCTTATGTGCTGTAAGAAGTAGCTGTTCACTGATCTCCATGGAAGCCTGTCAGAGGTGTGACATTCACCAGGTCTATGTCTGTGATGTTCTCTGCATCTTTTATGACCCATAGACCCTTAGTATAAAGCACTAGAGCAGGAAACATTAGCCAGCAACTCTAACGATGGAGGCCTTGTGATCCCTTGGCTTGGCACATAACAACCTTGCTCATCTAACCAGTGGCCACATAGCCCCCACATCCCTTAGTTTCTCCCCTGTTCTTTCCAAGTGTCTTGCACATCTCCTTTACTCACACAATGCTCACATTGCCCTCCTGTCTTTCTAAATGTCTGACTGGCAGGTATGGGTGTCTTTGAGTGGGGACATTAGCCTGATTGGCTCTGGGTCCCCAAGACCAGATCTGCCACCAGCAGGCACACAGATGTTTATAAAAGAATGAGTACATGAGGAAGTGAATGAGGACCACAAGAAATGATACTGGCCTCTTAGGGACCATCTTTAGGCTATTTGGTAGAGAGATAGAGACCTGCCCTAGCAGTTGTGTGAGGTGTCAGCTCTTTCTTGATTGTTATAATACTAACTTTGTATGATTGATAAAAATTTATAACCCACCTCACTAAACAAAAGTGGGGGAATCGGAGGTGGTGTTCAAAATATATATAATTCTACCACATGTAAAAACTCAAGGAAGGAAATGGGGCTGGAGGAAAATTTAGGGTGGGCTCTATACCCTAGTCTCTACACAAATGTGTACCATGCTTTCTTGTGCCATTGCCAGGTGTGGGTCTCACTTGGCTCCTTGATTCTCCATGGATCAGAACAAAGAAAGAAACCCGATAATTCACAAGGTAAGAGAAACCAAGCTCTGTGGGTCCCGAGCCTGAAAGTTGGCTCCCAGGTGCTTAAAGAGGGACCTGTTGTGGGGATAGGAGCCAAGAGGCCAACAGAGAGTGCAAGGGAGTGGCAGCTGCTATGGGCCTGTGGAATCCACCTGATCCCAGGTGAGATGGGAATAATCCAGAGCCCAGGGACAATCAACAGAGCCTCTGGGGGGCCTTGATGGTCCAATGGAAAGGAGGCTTTGGTATACTCTGTGTTTGGTGAACATCAAATATGGTGGTGGATCACAGATGTGCTGCTAAGAGAGATATAAAACCCAGCAACCTATAAGCATGAGAGAAGCTCTATCACCACTCTTAGGGTATAGAATTGTCATTAAGCAGCCACCTTGCTCTTCCAAACCTCTTAACTGATCTTCTGTTTGGGGTAAAGTGACAGTATCAGGCACATTGGACCTGGTGTGGAAATCTAGGCTTATAGTTTGAAAGACATTAGCTTGCTTTACTCACAGGCCAGAGGAAAGTTGACAGGCCAGAGTGTCTGGAACCTTTCCCTGTAGCTTTAAGATGTGTTCATCCTGTATCTGCTGAGTGTGGCAGTGCAGTACTGAGTACCTTGGGTCTGGGTCTGGAAGATCAGATTGGAACTCGGGTACTTCTAGGAACTCTTCCTCTAATACTTTGCACTAAGATTCTGAACCAGGCCCTGGGTGGAAAGCAGAATAGTGTGGGGTGGAAAGAGCATTCTGGGACCAACCTGAGGCCTCCATGGGGGGCTTAGATACATGCTGGGATGTGGTTGCAGGCCTTACAAGGAAATGTTGAGATGGGACCTGTGCATAATATGTACTCAACAAGGAGCCTCCCTCTCCCTTGGGCTCTAGCACTTCACTCACTCATGCACCGACTTTTGGTAGGGTGTTTAGTGGGTCTGTAGTGCTGTTTTGGATTACTGAATCTAAGATGAGTGTTTGTAGAATACATGGGCAGTTACAGGGCCTACAGTTAGGGTAAACCACTGGAATTTGTGAGACACAGCTTCAAATTTAATACAGAATCCTGATTGTATTTCCACATATCATGCTGAGCCCTATGTGCCCATGGGAAGAGTTAGCACTGTCCCTGTTCTTTCTTCACCTCAGTGTCTAACTTGGGCACAGCTGTGAGCAAAAAGCCCCTTCCTCAAGTGCAGGGCCACACTCCACAGGTAGCAGCCTGGAGAGGGAAATAACAAGATCCACCATCAGTATCCCATCATGATGAAAATCTAGTGAGGAAAACACTCCCCTCTTCTCTACCCCGGGTCATTTAAGTACCTGCTGGATAGTATTCTCTGCTCTATGATGGAAGGTAGGTAGAGAACATGTGCACCTCTGCATCATGGGTGGGGCCCAGAGGCCACAGCTCTTGGAAGTAGCCAGAAGCCTGGAAAAGGCTTCCTTAGGTGAGCCACTCAGCAGGTCACTCTCAGTGCTTCCCTTCTAATGCCCAGGGCCAGCCCTGCCCAGTACCCCCAGCCCCACACCCCTTGGAGTGCTGCTATTCAATATTCCTGCAGACATGGGATGCTCACTTGTGACCCGGTGTCCTTCCCTTGCTTCAGCCCTGTGGCACTGCAGCCATGGCCACCAGGATGCAGGACTGATAATGACCCTGATTCTGCTGCTTTGTCGAAGCAGCTTTGGCATGGGGTTCTCACAGGCCCATATCTTTTTTTCCCCTTTTTTTCTTCCAATTTTATTTTATTTTTTCAGTTTTCCAAGATTTATTGTTCAGGTACCACACCCAGTGCTCCATGCAATACGTGCCCTCCTCAATATCCACCACCAGGCTCACCCAACTCCCCACCCCCTCCCCTCCAACACCCTCAGTTTGTTGCTCAGAGTCCACAGTCTCTCATGGTTCACCTCCCCCCTCCGATTTCCCCTAATTCACCCTTCCTTTCCTTCTCCCAATGTCCTCTATGTTTTTCCTTATGCTCCACATGTAAGTGAAACCATCTGATAATTGACTCTCTCTGCTTGACTTATTTCACTCCGCATAATCTCTTCCAGTCCCATCCATGTTGATACAAAAGTTGGGTACTCATCCTTTCTGATGGAGGCATAATATTCCATTATATATATGTATATATACATATATATATATATTGTACATATATGTGTATATATACAATGTATATATTATCCATTCATCTCACAGGCCCATATCTTGACATTACCTGCCCTTGCAGTGTCCCAAGAAGAACATACTGTGTTGGCTCTTGTTTTGGAATCATAAAAACTGTATTTGCAGGTTTCAGCCAGTCAGTGGCAGTGTTCTGACATGATGAAATGGATTGATGACTTTGTGAGATTTGATGCCACACAGACACATTGGTCAGATCTGCACCATTTAATTTGCTGGATGTGAGTTTACAGAGAGTTTTAAAAAATTATTTTCTTTTCCATTTTTTCAGCTTTACTGGGGTGCAATTGATAAACAGAAGCAGTATGTTTAGTGTTCAACTTGATCCTCTGATACAGGTGTACATGGTGAAATGATCTCCACGGCCAAGCTGATTAACCCAACCACCACCTCACGTAGCCACCATTTTCTTCCAGTTTGTGTGTGTGGTAAGAACACCCAAAATATACCCTCTTAGAAAATTTCAAATACACAGTACAGTCCAGTTAACTATAATCACATTGTTATCACATCCTGTTAACTAAATCACAACTTATTTATCTATAATTGAACTGCATGCCTCCTTTAACTATAATGTTCCTGCCTGCTTCTCTGCTTGGAAGATCTTATTAACCCTTTGTGACCCATGGCATAAGCATCTCCTCCAAGAAGCCTTCCCAACCCCACAAGCTCCCCTAGGCTTGACCAGTGATGCGTGATGAAGGGCCTGCAGGGGCAGAACCCCTCTTAGATGAAGGGTTCCCCTGCTGTGGTAGATGAGGAATGGATACCCAGAAGTAGGAGCCAGAGATGTTAAGACCTGTCACTGTCATAGATGTCCCAGTCCCTGTCTACTCACTCATACACCTCTGATGACAACTTGTGGGAGCCCATGTTGGCTGGGTTGTTCCTCAAAGATTCCTCCCTCTCCCTTGGGCTCTAGCACTTCATTCACTCATGCACCGACTTTTGGTAGGGTGTTGAGTGGGTCTGTAGTGCTATTTTACACTTGATCTTAGCCAAAAGGCCGAGAAGCGATTGTAGTGCTATTTTAGATCACTGAATCCCCTTGGTCCCAGGGCCTCTCCCAGCTCAGGATTCCTAGGAAGGAGTGGGACGGCCCTTTAAGATGAATGTTTGTAGAATTGTGAAGACAGACCCCCAAGTCTTCTTGGGACACTGCTACCCCTACATCCTGAGGCTATGGAGAGGTAAAGTAGCCTCACCGGGAAAGAGCCCAAGAAGTAGCTGGCAGCAGCCCTGTGGGAACATGGACTGGGCCAGGCGGGGAGGCCACTTCTCTCCTGGAAAGATCTGCTTATTGAGACTTGACTGTGATTTAGAAACCACCCAGGTTATGAGCCATAGAAGGTGGTAAGGGAGTGTGTTCTGGGCAGGGGAACAACTTGAGCAAAAACAATATGGCTTCCTGAGGATAAGCAAGAATAAACGAGGTTTGTTGTGGAGAATGACCTATGTCCTGCTATGGAAGGTGGGATAACAATGCAACATTATGGAAAACAATCAGGAAGCTGCATCATAGGAAGACAATGACCCCACACATGTGCACACATGCATATGCATACATACACACAGAGATGCATCTTTTTCCCCAAATATGTTTATTTTATTTTTTCAGTGTTACAAGATTGATTGTTCATGTACCACACCCAGTGCTCCATGCAATATGTGCCCTTCTCAATACCCACCACCAGGCTTGCCCAACCCCCCACCCCCGCCCCTCCAAAACCCTCAGTTTGTTTCTCAGAGTCCACAGTCTTTCATGGTTCATCGCTCCCTCGGATTTCCCCCCATTCACCCTTCCCTTCCTTCTCACAATGCCCTCCATGATTTTCTTTATGAGATGCATCTTTTGGAACAAGTGTTTACATGTGAATAGAAAGGTCCAGAAGTCTGTGCAGCCAGCTGGGATATCTGGGGAGGGAAAAGGAACACGTATGGACTTCTGCATTGTTTGTATTTTGTATAAGCAGAGATTACACTTGTATTTTTTTAAGATTTATTTATTTATCTTAGAGAGAGGGAAACTGCAAGCATGGGGTTGGGGGAGGAGAGGGAGGGGAAGAGATAGAATCTCCTTGCTGTGTGTTGTGCTTGGAGCCCAAAGCAAGTCTCAATTTCATGACCCTGAGATCATGAACTGAGCCTAAATCAAGAGTTGGATGTTCAACCAACTGAGCCACCCAGGCACCTTAGAGATTACACTTGTATTTTTAAAAGAAAGTATGAAGGCAAAGTATGACTTTTCAAATAGCATTGGTCTAGACAACTAAGTAAAGCTCCTGACCTTACAGATGCCCTTGTTGATGTTCTCTACTGCACATTTAGGTTTCCAGTCATTCCCACTTTGGAGGCCTGCCCTTCCCACCTGTGAGGAATTTCCTGCTCAGAGCCTTCAGGTGATTGGAGGTGGGAGAAGGAGGACTGGCTACATGAGAGCTGGACCAGATGGCCATAAGCCTGCCTCCACTAATGGTCTGGGGCACACTACCTACAAAGTTTTTCTTGTGGCTATGATTTCATCCTCCTGACCCACTGTCTCAGTGCAGTATGGGCATTTCCGTCACCCAAATGGGGAAATGAGAGCAAGCAGGAGTGGCCATTTCATGGCCATGTGCCCAGCTGCCTCCTGGTCTGTTCTAATAGTCCACTGCCTTATCTGATACATGGAACAGCCCTGATCCAGCCTTTACCTCTGGCCCAACCCCACTGCAGACCAGGAGGGTGCCAGGGGAAGAGTCTACATCTGGAAGCATGGATTATTCCTTTTGATCCTGGGTTAGCCACTTACAAGCTGTGAGTCATTGAGAGGACATCATTTCTCAGACCCTCTGTTTTATCTTCTATTTGTATAGATAGTAATATATTCCTTACAGGACTATGATAGAATGAAATAAGACTGTGTAAGTAAAATGCCCAGATTGGTCTATGCCTAATAGGTGAATTGTAAATATTGAACACTTTTCCCAACATCCACACCACCCCCATTCCAACTTTGACATGAATTTGGAATGTGAGTATTCTATAAGTACCTGCTCAAACAAGATTTAGTTTTTCTCTCAGCTCCATGTGGCAAATCAGATTAGATATGGCATGGTAGCCAACTTTGTGAAAGGGGCCCCCACCTTCCCAGTCTTATCACTAAGCTTCACTATGTCTAATCTTGCCTTGTCATTGAGAGATGGCAGTGCCTCTCCACTTGCCCAGTGCTGGCTGAAGTGTTGGGCTCCCTCCCCTGAGCCCTGAAGGCAGAAGGGCCAGTCCTTTGGGGCTTGTTCTACACCTGCAATCAGGCTGAACACAGATCCCTCAGATTCTTGGAGCCCACTGCATCCTGGGAATGCTACCTCTCTTCCCAGTGCTAACTAGAGGAAATGAAATGCTGTCAGATCATCCTGGGCACATTCCCAGGGATAGATGAAGTGCCAGCCCAGAGGTCTTGTTTCTTATCAGCCTACATGGTCAAGAAACAGTGATGCAGGCCTGGTCAGTTTACCTGGCATGGCCTGTGAGCTGAAAGAAAAAGGAGTGTCCAGAAACAAGGCTTTTTCCTTACCTGCTATAGCCTCTGCCTGCAGCTTTTCAGAAGATGCAGAACCTGCCAGATGTACTGTTTGGAGGAGGGCATAGGCCGCTGCCGGCCTCTCTTTGGTTGCCTGAGAGTCTGCTTATCTCAGTGTTCACACCATTCCCCACCTAGGTCAATGAAACACACAGATTTATTTTAATGTAATATATATGGACCCAATACATCTTTAATGTAAACACACTCCATGTCAGTGCTCTAATGGAAGACATAGGACTGGTAATGAACATAACTGCCGTGGATGCTGACCTCAGAAGCCCACGGTCCAGTGGGGGCAGACAGCATTGATTAGGTAATCAAGACAAGTGCAAACCTGATTGCAAACAGTGATAAATACTGCAGAGGATACACCTCAGAGCTTATTGCTGGGGCTGACCTGGTCCCGGGAAGTCAGCCTCCCTGGGAATACCACACTTAAGCTCAGAGCTAAAGCACTGATGTGGTAGGTGTTGACTAAGCAAATATGAGTGCTAGTAACAGAGGTGGTCTTATACTATACTGACCACCCCCCAGTGTCTCTTCTCAGTGATTTACGAGGGTGACTTTTTGAGGCTCCCCAAAGCCTGTGGCATGAGAACTGACAATCCCCAGCTTACAGGGGGAAGGGCTGATGTATGGAGAATATTAGGGTGGGGACTGGACCTACCACTGGGCTCTGCTGCCACCCAGGGTGAGTGAGGAGGGGGAGGAATGGCAGTGCCTGAGACAGAGGGACAAGCAAGGGGAGGAAACCCTTAAGGAACATTTGCAACTTAAAACCTTGCAATAAACAAATCCAGTTAAGCAAATACTTGAGGTAGCCCTGAGCTTGACCAAGCCAAAGAAATTGGGGGAAGCGCATCTACTACTACTCCCCTGGAGCTGAGGATATTCACCCTTAAATTGGGCATGTGGCATAGAAAAAATGGGTTGCTGATTGGATGAGGTAGTTGAAGAGGGTGGTGGTGCTCCCTGCCTCCTGCTGCCACTCCTGTCACAGGAGAGGGGGCTCTGTGATCTGGGCATCTTCCTACCCCTTGGCGGGAGGTGGATGGAGCTGAAGGGCTCTTAAGTTGCCTCCTGGACTTAGCTTGGCTCTCAGTTTGACAGAGAGAGTGAGATTATCCACAGGCACCTACCTCACAATCAAGACTCAGCCTCCTGCATTCACTAGCATGTCCTGAGATAGAAGCTTTCACAGATAAAAAGTGATCATTAGGGACTAAAGGACAGAGAGACAAGAGATGCTGGAGAAAACACAGCCCAGTGCAGATGGGATGAGACCCTTACCAAATGATAAAAAAGCCCTTGACAGGTTGTGTATTATATCATACTGCATCAACAGTAGGGTGTACATTTTTTTTTTGCCATTTCAGCATTTTTGCAATCAGATGTGAGGCATTCTATGATTGATAGTGTCTTATACCATGGTCCCAGGAGGTGACAGCTGTGATGTAGTTGTTCGTTGCTCACATATACACAGAATTGGTCATAGCTGAGGTAACCCCACATCCCATTTTGCTGGGAACAGTCCTGGCTTATGTCAGTTGCCCCGTGTTAATTATTGATAGCTTCCCTTTTATCTGTAGAACATGTTACAATGGGGTGATAAATTGCATAGTCTCTCCATCTATTTTAATTGTATTATGTGCATTGTTGGTACTATGTATCTATCAAGGCTAGGTACCATTAAAAAAGTCTTCACAAAGATAATATGATACAGCAATGAAACAAAATTATTGTACACATAGGAGTGCAAATAGCACAGGGTTGTAAGTTCGATATTAGTGATGCACATGCTTATCATTGCACATCATTGAAAGAATGACAATAATTTCACATTTTCTTGCAGAGTCATAATTCAGTAGCTTATGGAATCTGAAAAAAGAAAGCCCCCCCCAAGTGATGCATCCTGGGTTATTTTGATTGGGCATGTGTAAAAGGACACAGTAAACAATGAAGCTGAAGGCTGGAGAAATTGCCAGGAGACATTTTTGGTAAATGAGCTTGATGCTAATCCACTGTGTTACACTGAAAAACCACCTCAAGGAGAATGCATATCTGTGTTTTCTGGTAAGTGCCTTCTTACTAGAAGGCATAACTATATGGAGAGCTGAACAACGGTCAGCAAAATAATAATGGGGAAAGCGTTCTTGTATAATTAGTTAGTAGTACATAATTTATTGGTCTCACAGCCTTTGTGATGAAATATGGCGGGAGCCAAGAGACTCCTCACCTGTTAGAGCTGGTGGATATTCAGGTAAGAAATCATTATTTTCCAGTGTCCTCACTTCAGGCTTTCACTGTCTGACAGAGGGAAGGGCTCTGGAGGTCATCTGCCCAGGCTCCTATCAATACCCTTTTACTTACTACCCTCCCTGTGTCTGGCTGGGGGCAAGTCCCTTGCCCTCTCTCAGCTGCAGTACCCTTTTCTGAGCCATGGAGGTGAGAACCACCCTGCCTAATAGTATTCTACAAAGAATAAACAAGATGATGCTGTGAGCTGCCTAGCGCAGACCCTGGTGCATGGAGAGCACATGGGATTAGCTCGTATGATTATGCTGCTGCTGTTAGCCTTCTCTGCCTCCCACATTGTAAACTCCAGCAATGATGCCTCATGATACCTGCCATCACATTGGGCCATAGGGCCTCCGGCTACAGGTGAGTTCCCTGAAGACACCATAGTTTTCTCATAGCAGAGTCAATCTGATGAATGAATGAATAAACAAACAATGGAACCTGATTCATAATACTATACTAATTTCCTCATACAAAGTCCCTTTGAGAGAGACTATGAAGGCAAATATATTTGAATGCATGATGACTGCAAGGGGAGTGATTCACAAAGAAGGTGCAAGGATGTCAGCTAGATAGGAGTGGAGTTACATGGGTAAGACTGGCTGGATTGTGGAACCCTGAAGAGATGCTGCCCTTCTTTACACCTCCTCCATGGTGCCTCCTGCCACCCTCCCTGTGCTTCTCAGGTGAGAACATGGTTCTTGCTATATCCAAAGTGAGGATCTGGGGAAGGCAGCTAATTGTGAGGGAGACAGCCAGAGGCTTTGGGGACAAGCCAGAGGACCTTTGGTCACCCAGCTGTACAGGTAGCCAGACAACAATGATGATGAATAGGACCCTCCAGCTTGGAGCCACCTGCTTAAGACAGGCCATTTGTCTTTAAAGGGGATATTCTTTCTCAGCTGTTAACAAGCAGAAGCATCTCTCTGTAGCTGGGCATGATTTCCACTGCCAAGTTGACATGGATCAGCATCCCACACCACACTGTGAGACTCTGCCATTTCTCCCAGTGCCCTTCTGTTGGCCATCTCTACCTTCACTACCAGCCGCAATGTTTCTAACAGCTTTTCTTTCTTCCTGTCTGAGACCTGGTGAATTGGGTTCTCGTCCTACTTCTGACTCCAAATGACCTTGTAAACTTTGACAAATGACAAAATGTGTCTGAGCCTCTGCTCATATTTATTAAAACGAGTCACTCTCCACAATGTTTTCCAAGGCATGTTTTGGCCTTTTATTGGAAAAACAGAGAATAAATAGCTTCTATGGGCCATAGAGCAAGATCAGCATTCAGATTAGAATTCCAGAATTTTCACTTACATCTTCACATCAATTCCTTTTTAAAAATTTTTATTATGTTATATTAGTCACCATACAATACAATATTAGTTTTTTAAATTTAATTTTATTTTTTCAGTGTTCCAAGATTCATTGTTCATGCACCACACCCAGTGCTCCGTGCAATACATGCTTTCCTCAATACCCATCACCAGGCTTATCCAACCCCCCAACCCCTTCCAAAACCCTCAGTTTGTTTCTCAGAGTCCACAGTCTCTCATGGCTCATTTCCCCCTCTGATTTCCTCCAAGTCACCCTTCCTTTCCTTCTCCCCATATCCTCCATGTTTTTCCTTATGCTCCACAAGTAAATGAGACCATATGATAATTGGCTCTCTCCAGTTGACTTATTTCACTCAGCATAATCTCTTCCAGTTCCATCCATGTTGATACAAAAGTTGGGTATTCATCCTTTCTGATGGATTTCTGATGGGTATTCCGTTGAATATATGGACCATATCTTCTTTATCCATTCATCTGTGTTTTTTTTAAACATTTATTTATTTATTTGATATATATAGAGAGAGATCACAAATATTTAGAGAGGCAGGCAGAGAGAGAGGGGGAAGCAGGCTTCCTGCTGAGCAGAGAGGCCAATGCGGGGCTCGATCCCAGGACCCTGAGATCATGACCAAAGGCAGAAGCTTTAACCCACTGAGCCACACAGGCGCCCCTCCATTCATATGTTGAAGGGCATCTTGGCTCTTTCCACAGTTTGGCGATTGTGGCCATTGCTGCTATGAACATTGGGGTACATGTGGCCCTTCTTTTCACTAAATCTGTATCTTTGGGGTAAATATACAGTAGTGCAATTGCAGGGTCATGGGGTAGCTCTATTTTTAATTTCTTGAGGAATATCCACACTGTTTTCCAAAGTGGTTGCACCAACTTGCATTCCTACCAACAGTGTAAGAGATTTCCCTTTCTCCACATCCTCTCCAACATTTGTTGTTTCCTGTATTGTTGATTTTGGTCATCTAACTGGTGTAAGATGATATCTCAATGTGGTTTTGACTTGAATCTCCCTGATGGCTAATGATGATGAACATTTTCTCATGTGTCTGTCAGCCATTTGTATGTCTTCTTTGGAGAAGTGTCTGTTCACGTCTTTTTGATGTAGTGTTTCAAGATTCATTGTTTGCTTATAATACCCAGTGCTCCATGCAATATGTGCCCTCTCAATACACACTACTAGGCTCACCCAACCCCCAACTACCCTCCCCTCCAAAACCCTGTTTGTTTCTCAGAGTCCACAGTCTCTCATGGTTCGTGTCCCCCTCTGATTTCCCCCATTTCCCCCCTCCTTTCCTTCTCCCAATGTCCTCCATGTTTTTCCTTATGCTCCACACGTAAATGCAACCATATAATTGAGTCTCTCTGCTTGACTTATTTCACTCAGTATAATCTCCTCCAGTCCCATCTATGTTGATGTAAAAGTTGAATATTCATCCTTTCTTCCATCTGAGTAATATTCCATTGTATATATGGACCACGTATTTTCAATTCTTATAGCCCTGCTTCACCCCAGAGTCACATGGGAAATGCTTATGAATGTATGTATTTCTGACTGTAATGACTTTGAGGAAACATGGATTCCCTCAGAGTGGAGGGTTCAAAGAACCAAAGAGGGGTGGAGGGAGTATCTGGTCACCTTACTCTCCTGAATCCCACCTTGCTAGGATTTCCTGGGTTCCCTTATTCTAAAACCTGGGACATAAGCATACTGGGTTTCCTGAGAAGAACCATGGGAAGTTGGATATGACTCGGGCTGGATGAGACAGACTTAGTTGGGGTCAGGAAATCTGGGGTCTATTTTTGGCTGGGCTGCCAATGCCCTTTCTTACTTTGTTCCAGACGCTTGGCCTTCCTGGATGTTCAGCATTTGTAGGAGGAGGGACTCCATGATTCAGGACTCCATGATTCAGGTCCTTTTGAATAAACCATCCTATGGCTTCATGTGGGAATTTGGACATGTTCTGTGGATGTGGCTGTATCAGTCAAGGTCCAGGCAGGGAAACAGAAACCAAGCATATATGGTATTTCAAATGGAGGGGATTTAACACAGGAAACTGCTTACATAGGCATGGGAAGCTTAAATGAATGGAAAGAATAGGATGAGGTAACTCAGAAATGAATAAGTGCAGAATGCAACCACCATCCCTTAGGGCTAGAGGGACAAAAGGGAAGGGTGCCGAGGTGGGGCAGGTATGAGTCTGGAGAGAGGGCTACTAGAGCTGGTGTTTGGACAACAGAGACTGAATGCAGTTCATGCTTGGACCTCTGAAGGAAACCTGGACACCATACAAGGAGGTGGCCTGAGGAGTCACAAGGCTGATGCCTGAGCTGTGCAGTGTAGTGGAATGGAGTGTAGCTACCACTGTTGGTACAGAGATACCGACAGGAGCTGGGAACAGGAAGAGGGTCTTTCTTTCTCCAATGGCCTCACAGTTTCCTATCAGTTCCCTTCACTGGCAGGACCAAAGAGGAAGTCTTCTGGGGAAGGAATAGAGTAATGGGGTCTGCAGTCTCCCTGACCAAAATCAAAGAGCAGAATACAGAAGGGTGGGTTTGGAGCTGGGAGTCAATAGGGTACAAAACACCACACAGAGGCTAAGCTCTGACTGTTTGGTAGCCATCCGCCAACATCCCTGTCCACTCTCCCACCTTCTACTTCCCAATTGTGTTCCAGAGGCCATTTCAGAAGATAAGCGCAACCGTGTCCTGCTTTCTATTCCCGGAAACCCAGAAAATCTGCTGACCACCCTTGGCTCAGAATAAACCAAAAGGGTGAGTCTGGGACATGTGCAGCAGGACCTGCTCTGAGGCAGAGCTCACCAACCATCCCAAGGTCAAGACTACCTTACTATATAGGTGATAGAGTGCATTGAGTGCATATGTCTTTTTTAAACAGTTGTACCTCAAGATCTATATTTAGAATGTTGTGCCTGGACCAGAAAGGACACTGAAGGGCTCGAGCAATGACAAAGAGATGAGATGAGCAGTCCTTTGTAATCAGGCCCATTCTCTGGTTGCCATTTCTCTGCCTCTCTGCAGGTTCCTGGAAAGCAGCTGACCCACTGGATTATTGATTATTGTTGTGCTGAGCAGAAATGAGTTCCAGAGAGTCCTGGTCAGCAGTGCAAGCAGTTGCAGGAGGTAGACATGAAGGGACAGGGTAATGTTACATCCTCTGGCATGCTATGCCCAAAGGTATCACATTCTGCTCAGGAATCCCCAGGAAGGATTGGGAACTTGGGATGTGGTGAGGATTCCCCAGGGCCCCTTTTCTCCCTGGGCTCCCAGTGTCTCCCTCAGCTGCACATTTTTCAGGCAGATCCTCATGGTGTCATGCCTGGTGCCTCTCCCTCTGACTTGGCACCAGAACCCTGACTATGTTCAAGGGGCAGAGTGAAGATTGAGGTGATGTCTTCCCTTATACTACCTTAAATATTAGGAAGATAGAGGCCATCTTCTGTCCCAAAGACAATGTGCCTGAGGAGTGCCTGATGAGGCCAGCGACTGGGACAGGAATTGTTAGGTTGAAAATCAGGACTGAATTAGTGACTTGATAAATTTTAAGTACAACATATAGACATATATTTTCATTGTGATACAGTTGTGACCCAGTGCCTCAATATCATGTGTGTGAATGTGTGTGCGTGTGTGTATCTCATATATATGTGTGTGTACAAAACATGGATTATGTAGATAATATGTATATCCCTGTATATAAAACTGCTTTGTATCAGTCCAGGTTCCCCGGAAAACTCAGCTTTGGAACTACTAGTGCTTTATTATAGGTGAGGTAGGAGAGAGACAGGGAAGGAAGTATAGTCCCAGGCTGGCTATGGCTTCATCTGCAAACACAAGGGCTCTTTGCCATGCATGATGTCACTGGAGAGGCTCTATGGAGCCACCTCAATCCACAGAAGTCTGATGCAAGGAAAAGGGAGAGGACTTGATCTGTTGGCTCCTTCCCTCTCCTGTCTCTCATCAGTTGGCTTAGGAATGCCTGCCTTTCCAAGCAAAGCCTCTATGGCTCTGATTGAGTTGCACAAGAAAGCTATGACAACTGTACTCCCACTGAAGTAGATGTGTTGCAAGTTTTGTTCAGAGTCTGAATTTCACTTCTGTAAGTACTTGAGAAAGCCAGTGTCATTAGAAAAGGGGCAGCAGAAGCAGCAAAGATCCTCCACTGCGTAAGAGGCAGGACTTGGAGGTTCAAATGGGACTAAACAGACCTGAAGAAGTATAGAAAGTGGGTCCAGATTATGTGCATTTATAATCTTGTTAGGTATATAATATTTATACACACAAGGCTTGCAAAAAATTTTCACAAACTAATTTTATCACTCCATTGCAATACACTTTCATAATTTCTACTCTATTCTCTTACGAAAGCTCCATTTGCAACCCACTAAACCACTAAGCCACCCATTTAAACTGGACCTAGACATGGTCTTAATCTTTGGCTCACATCAGTGGCAGGAAAATGTTGCTAGGGGCAACATGGAAAGTCACCATTCATATTGTATGTTGGTTTTTAATTGAAAATTTTGAGATAGATGAACATTCACATGCAGAGAGATGTAATACAGACATATCTCAACTTCCCAAATGGTAACATTTTGCAAAACTGTAGAACAATATCACAACCAAGATGGCAACACTGAAATAACACACCTATCTTATCCAGATCTTTTGGGTTTTACTTCTACTCATTTACGTGCACATATGTGTATTGAGCTCCACACAGTGTTACTGCCTGTGCAGGTTCATGAATCCACCACCACAGCTGAGACACAGAAGAGTTCCAAGACCACAAGGATCCTCCTGCTGCCTTTTTAGAACCACACCCACACCCACACACCCCTCTCCCACTCCTTTCCCTTTAGCCACTTATCTGCTCTCCATTTCTAAAATGTTCCTATGTGTTATTTGCCATCTATACATCCTCTTAATATTTGTTCATGTCTTTTACTCATGTTTTAATTAGATTGTTTCTTTTATGGTTCAATTTTGAGAGTTCATTATACATTCTAGATATTAGTCTTTTGTCAGTATGTGGTTTGTCACTTTTTCTTCCTATTCTGTGATTAGTCTTTCCATCCTCTTAACAGAGTCTTGATAGAGCAAAGGTTTTATTTTGCTAATGTATGATTCACCATTTTTTCCTTCTATAGACAGTGTGTTTGCTATTAAATCTAAGAATTCTTTTCCCAGTCCTAAATCCTCAAGGCTTTCCCCTATTTTTTTTCTCCCAAAAGTTTTGTAGTTTTGCATTTTACATTTAAGTATATGATCTGTCTTGAGTAACTTCTTATAAAAAGATTTCCTGAGCTGGCCACCTTCTGTAGCTTTCATGCCTGCTCTGTCGTCTCACCTGCCTCCATATATCTTAGTGGAAAAGGGGGAACCTCAGGCCCAGCGGGAAAGGACAGCATCTCCTTTAGTCCTTTATTTTCAATAGGTATCTTAGCTGATATCTCCTGCTACTGTGCGAGGTTGCCTGATATCTCTGACGTGATGCTGCTTTGGTCTGGGAGAGAATCAACTACCTGGGCTGCCTTCTGTCAGTAGGCTGGGAGTTTTGGGTGTCTTCCTCTGTTGGGTGGGGTTTGTAAGACATGCTGATTCTGTGCTGTTTCTTCATCCTTGAGGTCTTAGATCAGCTGCTTTCCTCTTCCACCTTTCAGGGTTCCTCTTAGTTGTCTCCTATATAATTTTTATGGGGTTTATAGTTCTATATAGTTCAGGGAGGAAAAAGAAATAGGAGTCCCTGCAGAGTCCATTATGCTTTTAAGACACTATATCACCCAGAACCCACCCTCTGTCCCTTTTCCATGTGTGATTTTGTAACCTGGAGCAATGAGTCCTGCAATCAAGAGACTTAGATGGCTGGAACCTTCCCCTAGAGAGGCACACTCCTCAGTATCCACTTCTGTGAAGCCATGGAGAAGAGTGGATGAGGCAAGTATTCCCAGAGAGCATAACTGGGTCCTGAGGACAGGGAGCCATCAATATCACCATTGGGTGTACTATGGACTGTACCACTGTGCATGTCCTAGTCTCCCCTTCAACACTGGAGATTTTTTACTAAAGTAATTGTTTTCTACATCACTGGATTGGGTTGTTAGGCAACCATTGGGTTGAGATGCAATCTTTTAGGTTAAATTACCTGCACCACTAGGAGTCACAGCTAGACACAATGAAAGTGCACATAAGTCCTAGGGACCTGGATTTTGACCTGCATGCAGTACTCCGATGAGATTTCAGAGATCTTCTTACGGGAGTAAAATGTATATATGGGAGAAAAGGAATGATGGTAGCTTACAGGCTGGAAGTTTGATGAAGGAACTAGTTTTCTCTTATCACTTGCCAGTGAAATCATAATTCTCTCCAGCAGTGATGTGCTGAGCCCCAGAGAATGACCGAAGACTGATCTAAGCCAGTCATAGCAACCCTATTCTTCTTTGTGAGTGATTGGTCTAGGCTTGATTGTGTGACCTGGGTCTGACCAGTGAAACCTGAAATGATGTATGCTAAGTGTGTCTGAGATTAAAGCTCTGCCTCTGGCCCCTACTGCTTCCTGCTCAGGATGCTGTTGTGTGATAGTGTGATGCCTGAAGCAGTGGCAGCTACTGATAACCATGAGGGAAAACATAACCAACTCAAATGACAAATAAGAAAATTGAAAAAGCCTAGATTTTTTTATCACATCACTGGATTTCTAAAATAACCCGGAATTATTCTTAAATAAGCAACAATTATTCTTATGGTTTAATTCATTTTCAGCAGGATTTTCTCTTTCTTGCTAACAAAACCTCCTAAATAATACAGATCATCACTAGTCTCTGGTCTACTTACCACCTAGGCTCCTGCTTCTAGCATTTTGATGTAGCTATTTATCAAACATAAGCAGAACCTGTTTTCTTTCTGTCTCCCTAGGATAGTTCTTAGCTGCCTACAAAAAGAATGTGTTATGACAAAGTGATTTCACATGTTTTAATATTTTGTTTAGAAAGCTTTCAGTAGTTCACAGCCATATGTGTTAGAGCCTAAGGGGCCTGGAGAACGTCTCCTTCCACTTGTTATTTTATAGATGAAGATCCAGGGCCCTTGAGGGGGATTTGACCAGTGCAAGGGGAATCAGCAAAACAAAGCCAAGACAGGATGGGAGCCCAAGCTGTGTGTATTCCAGGTAAGGGTTCTTCCTGCTGTACATCCTGTCCTGGGGGATATAGGCCATCTGACTCCACCATGTGCTCATTGAAATTGCATCCATTATGGGACTCTTTTTCACCTAATGTTTTGCTTGAAATCAAAACATTGGCCAAAGTTCTCCCTTTAGTATGTTACCTTGGGACTCTGGGGAATATCAGAAGCAAAGGCAGAAAATAATCAGCCTGAATCTTTACAGCTAATTAGTTTGCCAGGAAACCAATCCCAGGGCCAGAAGCAATTATTTTTTACCATTTCATATTCCTGCCAGCTGAAAGATCCTTTTCAACAGGAGCCTCCTACCATACAAAAGCAGAAGGGCCAGTGCAGAAGTCATTAGTGAAAAGGGGATACACTCATTTCCCAGAGTGGAAACACTCCTCAACAGTGGCCCAGGAGTGAATGATCCTGTCCATAGACAACTTCTCTTCTTTGCCAGCACACTTCCAGGAAGCAGATTTGGCTCCCCCAGCACTGCTGAGAAGAGATTCTATGCAGTGTAGGAACTATGCGGCTGCTAGACCTGGATCTCTTAGCTCTGAGTTGCTGTGTGATCCAGGGTGTGATTACCCATGTGAGATGAAGGGATGGGATATGACTGCCAGAGTTGCAGCAGCACGTGATCCTAACTTTCCCTGAGAAGGGAGATGACTAGAGTCATAGCCTCTTCTGGTCATCTAGCTGCTAGGTCCCCAAACTGACTGAACATCAGGATAACCTGGGAGGCTTCTTAAATTCAGATTCCTGGGTCTCATTCCAGATTCAGAACCTTCGGTAGAGAGTAGAAATCTGTAGTTTATGGTCCAGATAACCATTTTTTGGAAGCACTCACTTAGGACAAGTCCTCTCCTAGTGAAATAATGTCCTCAGTAGCCTCCCTCAGGATTTTGACCTGTGTGCCTCAGGACATATGGACATATGCACATCAGCTTCGCCTGGAGTTCTGGGAGCTTTTGGTCCACCTCATGGAGGTTTACTGGGGAGACAGGGGTCCAGACCACACCTCCCCTATATCTTGGGGCTGGACTCTAGCTCTCAGTGCCAGCCAGAGGCACAGCAGGACCATCCTCAGGAGTGCTTCTCCCATGTGTTGAGTTTACACATATTGGGTTAGATGGGATTTTTTTGAGGACTTCCTATTCATTGCCTCATTCAATCTTCAACATGCCTTGGTATGTATATTCCATCATTACTCATTTTGTAGGTGAAGGATTGAGGTGCAGAGAGGTAAAGCCACCCACTTAGTTAACTCAGAAAGGGGCAGTACTTGGGGTCTGAACCCTGATAATGGGGCTTCCTAACTACGTGATAGTACTACTTTCAGAAGGTGCTGGGCCTCATCCAGCTGATTCTCTTGGTATAGGCCAAGTAGGAAGATGATGAGTGAGCTTGTTTTGAGCATACCTAGGGTCCAGGAGCAGGGGAAAACATGGCTTGGTGAGGGGAGAGTGGCCACTAGTAAGACTGATAAGACAGGGGCTGTGGGGGGAAGTCCAGGCTCGTGGATATGAGCATCACCTTGGGGGTGATGGAGGGCACACAAACTTAGCCTGTGTGTGGATGAGGCTTGGGAAAGACCACCACCATATGTGTGGAATTACAGACAGTGGTGGGCATGGTCAGAGGAGGGGACTCTCAGGGTCTATGATCCAGGGACACATGGTTTCTGGTATAAAAATGGAAGTAGAGGGAGGATAGAAAAAAGGTGGCAGATTCAACTGATAATAAAAAGACCTGATTAAAAAGATCCAAGTTACACATGCTATTGTCCTGAATTCATTTGAGGACTTGAGGAGTCAGCACAAGTACCCAAGTTCCATGAGGCCAGCTGAGGCAACCTGCCTTGGTTCCACACCTCTGTGGACAGCAATGAGGAGACCTGCACCCTCTGATCTGTAAGCTTTATCGCAGTCAGCCTCTCTGGGTGCCAACTCATCCCCTGATGCTCCTTCTCCTGCCTGTTACTCTGTCCACCACTTATGAGTTCCTGGTGATTTCTGTACCTATCCATGTGGTATTAACCTTGGGCTCTCAGTCCCATGACTTCCTGTACTAGTGACTTGGCCTTATTGCTCTAGCCACTCAGCCCAAGGTTGTCCCCAGACCATGCCCAAATGTCTGTGTAGTTATTGTATTAATGGTGCAACCTTCCTGCTACCCTTTATAAAATGGTAACTTCCCTTCCTGGCATGCTCATCCTACCTGGTTTATTTATCTCTTAAATTATTTGTCATCACCTGAAATACATATTTTAATCTTTTATTTGAACAATTTTTGTATTTTTTGTCTCCCTTCATTGTAATGTAAGCTCTATGAAGTCAGTGAATTTTCTATGTTCTCAGATCTAAGGATAGAGGCTGTCATATAGTAAAAACTCAATTATCATATATATATGACATTAAATATATGAATATACATGAATGTATCATAATTAAAATATATTTCATAGTGTATAAAATATATCATATATGTATATGAATGACATGGTTATCTTGGGTTACCCTTGGAATTATCATTATTCTTTATAATCTTATTTTTCTGTATTTCCGAAAACTTCTATAATGAAAATGTATTACCTTAGTTATGAAAATGTTATATCTAATAAATAATTTTTAAGGAGGTAGACTGGATAGAAATTAAGACCTGGGCAGCTATATCTTTAGTTTTTTAAAAATTAGATATGGATTGCAGGAATTCAAATGTGTGTGAGTGGGGAAAGTAAGATGATCCACCCAGTAAGACCAAGATAGGTGATGAAGAGCTGTCTTGGGTAAAGACAGTTGACAGGATTAGGAGATGGTGGGAAGACTGATGAGCCAAGACTGGATATCATGATTTTGAATTTCCCTATCAGCCTGGCAGCCTGGGTGGAGAAGTGGGGAAGGTAGATGGTGAGATCAATCAGGGAAGTGTTTAGGAGTGAAGGTGCTTTAAGACAAGTTTCCAAGGTGTCTGAGGGTGCTGACAGTGCATGAGGCCACCTTAAATAGGGAAAGAAGTGAAGTTAGGAAGATTATAGTCTTGGAAAAAGTACAGAAGTCTCCCATACCCTAGATTCTGTCATTACCAATCACTGAAACCATCTACAATCAACTTCAAAATCCCTTGCTTCCACCCCTGGGTCTCTCCTTCAAATGTCTTGCAACCCCAGTGGAATCTACAATCTTTTTACTGTCCTTTACCCTCCTGACAGCTTCTTTTCCTTCTCTCTTTCCCAGCCCCTGAGATAGGGAGTGGGAAATGGTAGAAGGGTAAGTTAAAAATACAGGATATTCTCCTACCAAAATTTAGCAGCTTTTTCATTAAGCATTTCTTTGCTTCTTTTCTTTTTTTTTTTAAAGATTTTATTTATTTATTTGACAGAGAGGTGAGAGATCACAAATAGGCAGAGAGGCAGGCAGAGAGAGAGGGAAGCAGGCTCCCTGCTGAGCAGAGAGTTGGATAAGGTGCTCGATCCCAGGACCCTGAGATCATGATCTGAGCCAAAGGCAGAGGCTTTAACCCACTGAGCCTCCCAGGCAACTCTCTCTCTTTTTTTTTTTAAATTATATTTCAGAGCTTTGAGAAAGTTCTGACAGTTTTTGCCAACTTAATCATGGTGAGGGATGGAACTTTGGAATTCCTCACTCCACCATTTTCGGATGACATCTACGTATGACAGATTTTCAATGAAGGTGCAGAAGAAATACAAGGGAAGGGGAGCCTTTCATGAAATGATGCTGAAACAGTTGGGCACCCATAAGCCAATAACTTGACCTAAACCTCACACCTTACACAAAAATGGATCATATGTTATTGTAAAATGTAAAACTATACAACTTTTACAAAATAATGTAAGAAAAATCTTTTAGAATCCAAGGCAAGGATAGAGTTCTTAGATTTGACATCAAAACCATGGTCCATAAGAGGAACATTTGAATAAATTGGAACTCATTGAAATTAATATTTTGTTCTGACAAAGACCCTCTTAGGAAGATGAAAAGATAAGCTACATAGTGAGAAAATATATCTGAAAACCTTTGACAAAGGACTATTATCTAGAATATATAAAGAACTCTTAAATCTCATCAGTTGAAAAGGAAATAATACAATTTGAAAATGGATAAAAGTCATGAACAGACATTTCCCCAAAGTTAGACAGATGGGAAATAAGCACATGAGAGTAAGTTCATCATTAACCAGTAGGGAAATGCTAATTAAAAGTGATGATACATTGTCACTGCACACCTATCAGAATGACTATAACAAAAAGAGTGACAACACCACATGCTGGGAGGATGTGGAGAAGTCTGATCTCTCATACGTTGCTGGTGGGAGTGCAAAATGATAAATTTTTCTGGAATATAGTTAACAGTGCTTGTAATACTTAACATGCAGCTATCTCATGACTCTGCATTGCACTTCTGGCATTTCTACCAGGGAAATGAAAATTTATATTCACATGAAATGAATGGATAAATATGAATGTACATATCAGCTATATTCATAATAGCCCCTAACTGGAAAAATCTATATATTCTTAAATGGGTGAGTGGTTCAACAACCTATGGTACTCACATACCATGGGATACTACTTAAGAAAGAAAAAGGAACAAATTATTGATACATGTAACACCTTGGATAGGTCTCTAAGAAATTATGCTGAGTGAGAAATGCCAGTTTCAACAACTTCTATATTGTACGACTCTATTTATATAATATTCTTGAAATGGCAGCATTTTATTAATAAAGAATGGATTAGTTGGTTCCAGGGGTTAGGGACAACATTGGGAGTGGGGTAGATGGGAGGTGGGTGTGATTATAAAAGCACAAGATACAAAGATCCTTATAATGATGGAATGTTGTTTGGTGGTGGATACTAAAAACTACACTTGGTAGAACTGCATAGAACTAAATATACACATGCACACAAATAAGTACAAGAACAACTGGATTAATCTGAACAAGATTGGTGAGTTGTATTAAAATCAATATCCTGGTTGTGATACTCTACTACAGTTTTGAAAGATATTACTACTGGGGGAAAATGGGTACATGGCATCTCCATATTATTTCTTACATATTTGCAAATTTGCGATATTTCAAAATTAAAAAATATAGCAAATGAGAAGTACATTGGATAATTTTACTTTTGCTCTCAAATTTCATCAGTGGGTTGCTAGCTATGCAGGTGCACCGCTCAAAACTCCCTCAAGGGGGCGAGCTGCCAGAGGTGCAGATAGGTGATAGTCTCCAGCTACACTGCCTTCAAGCACACCTGCAACTTGCTGGTTAGTGCCTGGCAACAGTGGTGCTCTGATGTTTCGCCATTCTGATCAGAGCAGGATTCTTCTTTGGACAGCCTTGTGGTTGGCAAAGATTTTCTCCGAGCTGCGCTTTTGTCTGAAGATCTTTCCATAGGTCCAGGTTGAAGTATTTCCCTGTCTCCTCTTGGTCCCTCTCACTCTCCTCTTTATCATCCACAGATATTGTACCCAATAAACTGTTTGGACTTCAATCTAGTGCCTGCTTTCTAGAGGACCCCACACAAATCACTTTCAGTTTGTCCCAGGGTGTTTGTAGACAGTCCACAAAATATCAGGAAGGCCACAGTCTCATCTGTTCTCCACAACCAGAATTTTCTCTGCCCTCTGAGCCTTTTCTTGGTCCCTAGAATTAAGCACCTTCCACTACAGGAGGCTTGTATCTGTCATTTCCTTCTCCTGGGAAGTGCTCCTTTTCTCTCAAGTAACTCCCACTGATTTCTGATCTCTCAGGCTCTGTTCTTTTCCTACCCTGGCCACTGCTTGTCTGTATAATTGTTTGATGACTGACTCTGCCACTGCCCCCAAAGGCAGGACATTGTCTTGGCTGTTTTGTTGATTATTCAATTTAAAGCCTCACCCCAGTGCTGGCTTATGGTTGGAACTTGGTGATTTGTCAAATGCATGGTCAAACTGGGTTAACTG
>CM052810.1:74274434-74292627 GCA_028533885.1 Nasua narica | reverse complement strand
ATGCTAAGCGAAATAAGTCAGTCAGAGAAAGACAATTATCACATGATCGCTCTGATATGAAGAATTTGAGAGGCAGGGCAGGGGGTTATGGGGGGGTGGGGAAGAGAAATGAAACAAGATGGGATGGGGAAGGAGACAAACCATAAGAGACTCCTAAACTCACGAAACAAACTAAGGGTTGCTGGGAGGTTGGGGGGGGGATAGGGATATGGACATTGGTGAGGGTATGTGCTATGGCAAATGCTGTGAAATGTGTAAACCTGATGATTCACAGACCTATACCCTCGGGTAAATAATACATTATATGTTAATAAAAAATTAAAAAAAAAGAATAAAACATTTAGAAATAAACTTAACCAATGTGAAAGATTTGTACCCCGAATATTATAAAATACTGCTGAAAGAAATTAAAGACATAAATAAGTGGAAAGTCATCATACATTCATGGATCATAATATTTAATATTGTTAAGATGTCACTAGTACTCAAAGTAATAGTATTTAATATTACTATTACACAATCCCTTTTAAAATCCCAATGGCATTTTCTTGAAATATAATTCACATATAGTATTATATTTTTTATAGTAGTTTCAAGTGTAGAACATAATGATTCAACAATTCTGTAGATTACTTAGTGCTCATCACGATAATTATACTTTTAATCTTCTTGATCTATTTCACCCATCCTCCCACCCACCACCCCTTTAGAAACCATGAGTTCATTTTCTGTACAAGAGTCTCGTTTGTTTGTTTGTCTCTTTTTTTTTTTTTTGGTTTGTTTATTTACTTAGCTTCTTAGATCCCACATAGGAGTGAAATCATATGATATTTGTCTTCCTCTGACTTTCTTTACTTACTTACCCTCTGGGTTCTTCCATGTTGTTGCAAATGGCAAGATCTCATTCTTTTTTATAGCTGATAATATGCCGTGGTGTATATATATATACACATATACGTATATATATACGTATATGTGTATATATATATACACGCACACATATACATTGCACATATATATATACACACACACACATATATATATACACACACACATACACAACTTTATTCATTTATGGATACACATGAGTTGCTTCTATATTTGGCTACTATAAATAATACTGCAATAAACATAGCGGTGCATATATCTTTTCAAATTAGTGTTCTTATTTTCTTTGGGTGAAAAGCCAGTGGTAGAATTACTGTATCATATGATAATTCTATTTTTAATTTTTTAAGAAACCTCCATACTGCACTCCACAGTTTCTGCATGAATTTGCATTCCAAACAACAGTGAACAATGACGTTTTTTGAAGAAACAGAAAAACCCATTGTGAAATTCATACGCAATTTCAAGGAAGCCTGAAGAGCCAAAACAATCTTGAAAAAAAAGAATAATATCTCATACTTCTTGATTTCAAAACTGACTACAAGGCTACATTAATCAAAACAACAGGGTATTGGCATAAAGACAGACAAATGGAATAGAATAGCCCAGAAATAAACTCACAGTGAACAGATCTTTAACCATAGAGGCCAAGATGATTCAATGAGGAAAGGAAAGTCTTTCAACAAATGGTGCTGAGAAAACTAGATATTCACATGCAAAACAATGACAGTCAATCAGAATATAACAAAGACCTAAATATAAGAGCTAAAAACTATGAAATTCTTAAGGCTAACATAGAGAGAAAGTTTCATGATATTGGATTTGACAATGATTTCTTCAATGTGACACCATAAGCACAGGCAACTGAAAGAAAAAAATCAATAAAATGATTTTCTCAAAATTAATAACTGTGTATCAACACACAGAAAAAGCGACCCACAGGATGGGAGAAAATACTTGCAAACCATGTATCTGATAAGGGATTATCATTCAGAATGCATAAAGAACCTCAAAAATTTAATAATAAAACAAACAAAACTATTTAAAAATGGGCAAACAATGGGACCCCTGGGGGGCTCAGTTGGTTTAAGTGTTTGGATTCAGCTCCAGTCATAATCCCAGAGTCCTGGTATAGAGTCCCACATCAGGATCCCGGTTCAGTGGGGAGCCTGCTTCTCCCTCTCCTTCTGCTGCCCCACCCCGCTTGTGCTCTCTCACTTTCTCTGTCAAATAAGTAAATAAAATATTGTAATAATTAATTAATTGATTGATTGATTAAAAATGGCAATGACTTGAATACAAATTTCTCCAAACAAGATATGCAAATGGACAAAAAGCATATGAAGATGTTTGACCTCACTAGTCATTAGAGAAATAAAAATCCAAATTACAAGGTGATACCCCTCCATTAGGATGCATATTATAAACAAACAAAAAACACAGAAAATAACAATATTGCTAAGGATGTAGGGAAATGAGAACCCTTGTACATTGCTGGTGGAAATATAAAAATGGTGCAGTCACTGTGGAAGGCAGTTTGACAGTTCTTAAAAAAATTTAAGTAGAATTACAATGTGATCCAGCAATTCCACTCTTAAATATAAACTCAAAGGAATGGAAAGCAAGACTTTGAACAAATATTTACACATTGCAGCATTATTCACAATAGCCACAAAGTGGAAACAACCCAGTCCATAGACAGATAACTGGATAAACTAAATGTAGTATATGAATCTGCTTCTTTGGGGTAAATACCCAGTAGTGCAATTGCAGTGTCATAGGGTAGTTCTATTTTTAATTTCTTGAGGACTCTCCACACTGCTTTCCAAAGTCGCTGCACTAACTTGCATTCCTACCAACACTGGAGGAGGGTTCCCCTTTCTCCACATCCTCTCCAGCATTTGTGGTTAACTGTCTTGTTGATTTTGGCCATTCTAACTGGTGTAAGGTGATATCTCAGTGTGGTTTTGATTTGAATCTCTCTGACGGCTAAAGATGATGAACATTTTTTCATGTGTATGTTAGTCATTTGTATGTCTTCTTTGGAGAAGTATCTGTTCATGTCTTCTGCCCATTTTTTGAGTGATTATCTGTTTTGCGAGTGCTGAGTTTGAGGAGTTCTATATAGATCTAAGATATCAGACCTTTGTCTGTAGTGTCATTTGCGAATATCTTCTCCCATTCTGTGGGTTGCCTGTTTGTTTTGTTGACTGTTTCCTTCACCTTTATCTTAATGAAGTCCCAAAAGTTTATTTTTGCTTTTGTTTCCTTTGCCTTTGGAGACATGTCCTGAAAGAAGTTGCTGTGGCTAATGTCATAGAGGTTACTGCCTATGTTCTTCTCTAGGTTTTTGATAGATTCCTGCCTCATGTTGAGGTCTTTTATCCATTTCGAGTTTATCTTTGTGTATGGTGTAAAAGAATGGTCAAGTTTCATTCTTCTACATATAGCTGTCCAGTTTTCCCAGCACTATTTATTGAATAGACTGTCTTCTTCCCACTGGATTTTTTTGCCTGTTTTGTCAAAGATGATTTGACCATAGAGTTGTGGGTCCATCTCTGGGCTCTCTATTCTGTACCACTGGTCTATGTGCAAAGAAGGGCCACATGTACCCCAATGTTCATAGCATCACCAAACTGTGGAAAGAACCAAGATGCCCTTCAACAGATGAATGGATAAAGAAGATATGGTCCATACATACAATGGAATATTATGCCTCCATCAGAAAGGATGAATACCCAACTTTTGTATCAATATGGACAGGACTAGAAGAGATTATGCGGAGTGAAATAAGTCAAGCAGAGAAAGTCAATTATCTTATGGTCTCACTTACGTGTGGGGTATAAAGAAAATCATGGAGGGCATTGAGAGAAGAAAGGGAAGGGTGAAAATGGGGGGAAATCGGAGGGAGCGATGAACCACAAGATACTGTGGACTCTAAGCAACAATCTGAATAGTTTGGAGGGGAGGGGTGGGAGGTTGCTTGAGCCTGGTAGTGGGTATTGAGAAGGGCGTGCCCTTCCACAACCTGGCATGTATTACATGGAGCACTGGGTGTGATGCATGAACCAATGCATGAACCAATGATGCATGAACCAATCTTGTAACACTGAAAAAATAAAATAAACATATTTGGGGGGAAAAATAAATGTAGTACATGCATATAATGGAATATAACTCTGACTTAAAAGGGAAGAAAATTATGACACATGCTATAACATGAATGAAGCTTGATGACATTAAGCTAAGTGAAATAAACCAGTCACAAAAAGACAATCTACATACAATATGATTCCACTTAGATGAGATATTTAGCATAGTCTAATTCTTAGAATATAGAATGGTGGTTGGCAAGGGTGAGAGGGAAGGAGGAATGGGAAATTAGTGTTTAATCTGTACAGATTTTAGTTTAGGAAGATGAAAGTGTTGTGGAGATGGATAGTGGTTCTGATTGTACAACAGTGTGAATATACTTAATGCCATTTACTATGGAATGAATTGTGTCCTCCCCAAAATTCATATATTAGAACCCTAATCCCAATGTGATGGTATTTGGGAGGTAATTCATAATTAGGTTTAAATGAGGCCATAATGATGGAGCTCCCTTGATGAAAGCAGTATCTTTACAAGAAGAGAAGAGAGACTAGAGATCCCTCACTCTATCTTTCTCTCTCGTTACCATGTGAGGATGCTGCATGAAGGTGGCTGCAAACCAAGATGCACTCTCCTTGGGGAACCAGAGTGACTGGCACCTTGATCTCAGACTTCCCAGTTTCCAGAACTGTGAAAAATAAATGTCAATTGTTTAAGACACCCAGTCTATGGTATTCTGTTACAGTAACCCAAGCAGACAAACACATCACTGAAATGAACACTTAGAAATGGTTAAAATGATATGCTTTGGGTTGTGTGTATTTTCCCACAATAAAAAATAAAATCAAAATATGTGAAGCACCTGGAATTCTGATGTACTTTTATAAATTGCTACTACCACTTTGGAAAATACTTTGATGGTTTTTAAACGGTTTTTGATGGAAGGAAAGGAAGAGTGAATTGGGAGAAAATGGAGAGTGAGATGAAACATGAGAGACTATGGACTCTGAGAAACAAACTGAGGGGTAGGGGGTTGGGTGAGCCTGGTGGTGGGTATTGAGGAGGGCACGAATTGCATGGAGCACTGGGTGGTGCAGGAACAATGAATCTTGGAAAACTGAAAAAATAAAATAAAAATTAAAAAGAAATAAAATAAATACATAGATGATAGATGATAGATAGATAGATAGATAGATAGATAGATAGATAGATAGATAAAGCCACACACCTACCTTATGATCCAGCTAGTCCATTCCCAGGTAGTTATCTGAGAAAAGAAGAAAGAATATGTCTTTATATATGAATATTCTTAGCAACTTTATTTTTAATAGACAAAAATGGGTAATAATCCAAAAGCCCATGAACAGGTGACTAGATTAAAAAAAAATCAAGATAGTTTCATATGGTGAAATATTGTTTGGCAATAAGCAGGAATGAATTAATGATACATACAATGATATGGCTATATCTCAAAATAACTATTTTGAGGGGTTTCTGGTGGCTTAGTCATTAAATGTCTGCCTTAGGCTCAGATTATGATCCCAGAGTCTAGGATTGAGCCCTATGTCAGGCTCCCTGCTCAGTGGAAGTCCTGCTTCTCCCTCTCCCAGTCCCTCTGCTTATGTTCCTGCTCCCACTGTCTCTTTCTCTATTGAATAAGTAAATAAAATCTTTTAAAAAAATAAAAATAATTATTTTGAGTGAAATAAGCCAAATCAAAAGAGAATATGTCATAATATCTCTTCTATTAAAACTGTAAAAGATGAAATTAATCAATAGTGACAGAAAATAGGTAAATGGTTGCCTGTAGAAGGGGTGAATCCAAGGATTACAATAAAGTCAAGAGGAACTTTTGGGGGTAATGGATATCGTCACTCTCTTGACTACAGTGATGGTTTCACTAGTGTATGCATAAGTCAAAACAAATACAGTCGTGCACTTTACATATATTCAGTTTACTGCATGTCAATTATACCCCAAAAGACCTAGTAAAATGTTACCACAACCGAGTTAATCTGTTTCTACTTACACTACAAGTCCCATGCTGTTCCTCCAACCCACCAGGTACACTTTTGCTTCAGGCCTTTTGCATATGATTCACATGATTGATTTTTTTTCAGATATTTACTCAAATTTCACCTTCTCAATGAATCCTCTTATATATTTCCTATTCTAGTTGTAAGAAATTATCACAATCTTAGTGACTTAAAACATCACAAATGTATTCTCTTACAGTTCTGAAGCTCAGAAATCCACAAGTCTTAGAGGACTAAAGTCAAGGTGTCAGCAGGGCTCCAGGCATGAATCACCCCTTGCTTTTCCAGCTTCCTGAGGCTGCTTGACTCTTGGCCACATCTCTTCAACCTCTGCTTCCATCATCACATTGCTCCCATCTCCCCCATTAGTCCTCTTTGCCTCCATTTTACAAAGGAACCCTGTGCATTAGGGCTCATTTGGAGAATCAAGGATAAAGTCTTCATCTCAAGGTTTGCAGGGTCTTCTTTGCCACATAAAGTAACATACTCACAGGTTTCAGGAATTAAGAGGTAAATATTTTAGGGGACCATTATCCAGCCTCCTGTACCTTCCTGTTCACCCTATCTAGAATTTTAATGTGTTCACAAACACCTCCTAAATCCCCTACCATCTTTGCTTTTTCTTTTTGACATTTTTAATATCAAAAATACCATGTATTTTACCTATATATTATGCACCTTTTCCAGTTAACCGTAAACACCATGGAAGTGATGGTTGTTTCATCCTCTGCTGTATTTCCTAACATTTGTAAAAGAGTGGAGTTCAGTAAATGTCCCCTGAATAAGAGAATAACCCTCACACTCTCAGTGACTCTCACACATGCCTTGCTTCTCTTATTTCCTCTATTTACTCAAAATATCAAGGAGTGGGTACTCTTACTACTTAAATTAAAATAAACAAATTTGGGGAGAAAAAAAAAGAAAAGAAAAAGAAAATAAATAAATAAATAAAAAATCTATATGGTGACACTAGTCATTCATCGAGAGACTATTGAAGATTTCAAAAGTGAGATGATTGAGCTGTACCCCAAATCATGATCCTTTTGTACCAACATTATGAGGACAGTCATGTGATATCTTGGAAAAGGTGAGGTCTGGTTCATTATGGTGCCATCCATTTCAGGAGCTGCTAGAATTAACTCCAACTGTCACCTCAAATGCCCCCTCATACTCCTATGTGGCCAGAAGCTCTTAGAGGGCAAGACTTTATCTTTGCTTTTCTTGAACCTTTTCTTTCCTCCTAAGAGTTCAATGAATACTTGATGAGTGGAATCAAATTCAATTGAATAAATCCCTTTGCTCATTATTCATTATAAGAGGATGGAGTGTGTCTTAAATTTTTAATGCTGTCCTTTTAAGTGAATTTAACACTTTATTAGAACTCTTAAATTTTGCCAACATAAGACCCCTTGTGTTTCAAATGATGCTTTTTTGAATTTTTCCCTAACAGTTTGAACCATACTATTGAGATTGAAGATAATAGTTCTACCAAAATATGATTTTAAAAAGGCTAGTAACCAAAGTGACTAGCGTTTACAAAGGATTTAGAGAAGATGTTCTCCTACCTTCATCATGGTCAAGTGCAAATTTATTTTTAAAAAAAGGCCTACTGGGGAAAGATACTGAAATGGAAACAAAAGCAGATTTTCAGGATGAAAAAATGACATCTGAAGTTTAGTATCTATTGAGTATTTATATGTGCCATGCCTTCTGCAAACCTCTGCACACATAATCTCTCTCTGCCATTAAGAAACCAGTGGTTCAGAGTGGTGATGTAAGTGGCTTGCTGGATCCCAAGCTATGCTATTTCCATCATCTCACAGAGACACCTTGGAACACAGTGAAGGACTATGAATATGTTTTATTAGTAGTGATAATGATGATAATGAAAAAAATGGTAATTATGAACACAGTCCCCACTGTTTCATAATTACAGTGAAACAAATTTCACTGTAAAATGAAATTTTACAAAAAAATTTTACAAAAAAATTTTACAAAAAAATTATTTGCCTTCCTGTTTCCACTGAGTCACACCACTGAATCAATGTTCCCTCTAGGTTTTTAACACCTTATTCACTTATTTATTAATTCATTCATTCAATAGAATTATTCCTTCATGACGCACACTATGAATTTTAACGGTCATTCCCCTAGAAAATCTGCCCTCCCAGAAGAATTATTTTCAGAAGAACTCTGAGCTAATATTTCTGTTAGGTCCTCCCATCACCTTTGATTTATTATCTCTACTCTTATTCCATGCACTGCAGATACTACTTTTTATAGGAATGCTAGAATTAATATGAAAGTAGAATGATATCTACAAATCACTCATGAACAGGAAGACTGACCCTATCCTTTCCTGTCTCCTCAGAATATCACTAATTATCAGTAGTGGAAAATGTTAGGTTTAGTGGTAAACTAATCCCAAACCCAGAAGCTCTGGGACAATTTTGGAGCATTACCATATAATCCACCTGCCTTTCAGTTCCAGCCCTGATTCATCCCTTTCCTAACAACCATGTCCATGCCCACCTCAAAAGTAGCAGAAAACACTATTCCCTCACTGTCAACCTTGCTTTTCTGTGAACCAGATCTTTCCAAAGGTATCCAGAAACACATATAGTAATTGATCAACACTCACTACACCCAATAGCTCCAGGAACAAAAGTCTGATATAAGTAGGAGGGAGAAGATAGGCTCAAGATATCAGAATCAGAAAATTATCAAGTCCAAGGAGATCATTCAGGTTGAAGAAGAGTCTCAAAGTGTTAAAGAACAAGATAGGGAAGAAAGGAGCAAAGCCTAACAGTCAAATTGCCTATTAGAAGGCAAATGAGAAGGTCTTAGGATATCTCATCAAAGAGGAAGTATTCTGCTCCCTTCTCCTTCATACTACCTGAAGGAAGTGGTGATCTTCATGTTAGGCACTAGACAACTGTGAAGAGCTTAGGGACCCATAGGTAAGACCCACACCTGGCTGAGACAGAGACAAGGAGTTCCCTGTCTCAAGACTTTAGGAAATTAAGTGGTTTTGCTTCAGGGCTATCTCTCTTGAGATATTCATTGATATCATGAGAGAAGCAAGGACTCTGGAGTCAGCCAGACCTTATTTCAAGTGTTGATTATTATACCAATTTGGACAACGTATCTGTTTCTCCACAGTTCAGTTCACTTTCTTCATTTGTTAAAAAGGGTACATTTTAGTACTTCATTCCCAAAATACAGAAGTACTTAGTCTGAGAAAAGGTGGCAATCCATAAATGCAAAAGAAGACTATGCTAATGATGACAAAGATATTATTACAAGTAAGTAAAAATGCCAGAAATATTAATTGAGAGCTAGTGTTTCAAATGGTAGGTTAAAGCCTGGTCCTTCTGGTGCATCTGTGTCCCTAGGTTCCATTCTTTGGATAAACCCCGCTGTCTGAGGAAACTGGACACTTTTCTGTTCCTGGGAGCCTGATACCACCCAAGTTGAGCAAGAACACACATGGCCCTGGTGGTGGGTATTGAGGAAGACATCTATTGCATGGAGCACTGGGTGTGGTGCATGAACAATTAATCTTGTAACACTGAAAAAATAAAATAAAAGTATTTGGGGGAAAAAATATGAGGAAGCAACAAGCCAAAAAAAAAAAAAAAAGAACACACATGGCAAATTCAGATACTACAAGACACTGAGTAGAGGCCTTTCCCACACCTGTCATAGGCAGAGGAGCCCTCCTTTTTACTCACCTAAAGCAACCTGTCCACACCTTCCCAGGGTTTTGACCAGTTGCTCTCTTCACCAACTCCCTCTGCCTCCCAAGAACCCATCGGTTATTCAAAACCCAACCACCTCCACGAATATATCTTGGACTTTCCAGCCCTACAGCCTTACTTTTGGTTTCTTTTTTTTTTTTAAGATTTTATTTATTTATTTGACAGAGAGAGAGAGATCACAAGCAGGCAGAGAGGCAGGCAGAGAGAGAAGGGGAAGCAGGCTCTCCGCTGAGCAGAGAATCCGATGCGGGGCTCGATCCCAGGACGCTGAGATCATGACCCAAGACGAAGGCAGAGGCTTTAACCCACTGAGCCACCCAGGCGCCCCTTACTTTTGGTTTCTGAAAGCACTGATGGTATACAACACATGCAGTGACAAGAGCATCCTGCCACATTGAACCATTTAACTATTCCATGTCCATTTCCTTGCTAATTAGATTTTTGTAACAAATTATATTGTTTCTAAGACAAAAATAATAGACGTCCATATTACAAACTTTTGAAAGCAGAAAAACAAAGAAGAAATTAAAAGTCACTCTAACCCTGTCACCCAGAAATTACTGCTAATATTCCATTGTATATTTCTCCGTTCTACATTCTCTGTGTTGGGGTGTGATTATCCAACTAATTCTCCACATAAATTTTGTAGCATGTTTGGCTTCTTGTAATATGGTCTTTAGAATCTAGCATAGTGCTATGTACCTAGCAATAAACTCTAGTTATTATCAATATTAATAAAAATTCAGAGGCAAAATATGTTGGTAAAAAGAGAAAAAGCACTGAGATCAGCCATATCTGGGTTCAAACCTCAGATTTGACTCTTGTGATCTTGAGTAATGTTAAGTCAACTTTTTTGAGCTTACCTTCACTGAGTATCTTCACTAGTAAAATGAAAGTAAGAATTTCTTTAATGTTAGTTGTGAAACTTAAAAGAAAAATATACACTGCTTACCCTGTAGTAATCAAACTGCACCAGCCATATCCACAACAAAACAACCAAACAGGCTGAGTGGTCAAAAGAAGACTTCTCAGAGGAAGTGGATCTTAAAAGATGAGTCAGATTTTACTAGAAGTGATGGAAGATAAAGGGAACTGGCCCCCAAGAGAACAAAACACCTGAGACAGTAGACTGATAAGGGCCATCCCCAATAAGCTGGTGGCTTTGGAGGCAGTGTTTCTCAGCCTTGGAAAGCAATGGAGTCATCTGGAGGGGAGAGGCTCTAAAAATTCAGATGTTCAGACCATATCACAGACCCACTGAACCAGAAGTTTGGGCATGGGACCAAGGAATTACCACTTTATCCTTATCCAAGGAATTACCCCTTTCTTTGCTGAGAAGTGACTGGCGTAATGTATTATCACTGCCCTTAGCCTCCAACATCAAAAAAAAAAAAAAAAAAACCCTGGCTCCTGGGTGCCCATGATGATACACCATGCTCAGTGAAGTAGTACTAGGTCTGCCCACAGTGGAGCCCATGACCACCTTCAACAGTCAGCACTACTTGGCCCTATGGATATTGTCACACCACAATCCCAGGTACTGCCCATCAACCAGGACAGTGGAATGTCCAGAGATCTATGTTAGATTTCTGTCAGATGCTTCCATATTTACAAGAGTCCAACTCCCTCCATCAGGCATGGTAGAACTAACCCAACATGTACCATATGAAGTGTGGTTAAGGTCAACAGTAATGGGGTACCTTGGTAACTCATTTGATTAAGCGATGCCTTTGGCTCAGCTCATGATCCCAGGGTCCTGGGATCAAGCCCCACATCGGGCTCTCTCCCTCTCCTGCTCCCACTCCCCCTGATTGTGCTTTTTCTCTCTGTCAAATAAGTAAATAAAATCTTTTTTAAAAAAATGTTAACAGTACCCAACAGTTAAAATGTAAGACCACCTTGAAGTTTCTCCACATGATCTCAAGGCCTGCATTCATTTGGGGAAAAATCAGTGGGCAGAACAGTGCCCACCAATGCATAACAGCCCATCTTCAACATTTAACCTTCTGACAAAGTGTTAAGCCTCTTCCTCCTCTTTTTAGCCTTGGCAGAGAGGGGGCTTTGCTTACTGTCCCCATGGCCTCCCCACTCTACCAGGTGTCCAGGACTTAGGGAAAGCCTGTGTTTGGGGCTCCATAGCTCATTAGTCATCACAGCCTAGAATAGATAATGTGCCTGGAGTGGGCTCCCCCAGACCACACTCCTCCCTGAAGTCACCTATGCTGGGGCATCCATCTGACTGGATAAAAGGAAGTGGCCACTTCCCCACAGACAACAGCTTGTCAAGCACATGGTTGATATCCAAGGCCTAGCTCATCCAGCTGGTGAAGGTACAATGAAGTGCTTTTAGATTCAGTTTATTGTTTAAATGGACAGCACAAGGCAGGATGGCTAAAGGTGCCAGTTCCCCATGTCCTTCTCCCTCACACTGTAATGGAAGGGGTGGATGGCTGAAAGTGAATGGAGATTCCCACTGAGGAGCCCATTAGGCTGCAGCTAAGTCTGCAGCTACACCCTGTGGGAGTGGGAATCAGAATCTAGGAGGCCATAAGAAGTTTCATGACAGTCTGGTGGGGGCAGGAATGTGCGTGGGAGATGAACTCCAAGCAGACCTCCTTCCTTCTGTGTTCCCAGGTCACAAGGCATCCTCCTAAGACTCTAAGAAGCTGTGGTTCAAGCCTTTGGCTATGTGGTCTATGTGGATAGTGTGAGATCACTGGCACAGCATGACAGAGCCATCCCTGCAAGCCCCGCATACCTCCACAGAGCACTCTGCCTGTTCCCCAGGAACAGTTCTCACCTCCTGCTGGCAGAAACTCTTGGCTTCATGTCCTGAAAGGGGCAGAGATATGCACCAGAAAGGAAGGAACTCTGAGGGCCCAGAGATCTAAGATGCTGATTCTGGATCCAGTGTATAGGAGGGAGTAGAAGAGACAGGGACAGCATTGAGGGCTGTCTCATTCATCCAGACAGAGGTGAAGGGTGCCAGAACCAGAGTGGGCAGCAGGGTGGATAGCCAGGCATGGATTCTAGAGATATCTGGAGGCAGGTTGCAAGTGTGCCTCTTAATCTTGGTGGCATGTGGAGGAAATGAGAGACAAGAAGCCAGATCCATGCCCGGGCTTCAGCTTGGGTGCTTCCATTTGTGACCAAGGCGATGCTGGTAGGAGCACATTCCAGAAGTTCACAACTGGCTTTGACCTATACGGTGTGCACCCAAGTTCAGGGCCCTGACAACAGTAGCCAGGGGTATGTGAACCAGCATAGGATTTTGACATCCAAAGGCTCAGAAGCTACCCATTCAACAAGGATATATAGACAGCCACAGTGCAGTGAGGTGAAGGTGGCAGAAGGGAACAAATAGACAAGGAGCCACAATTAAGAAAGAGGAGCGCATGGCCTATGTGAGCAGACAGGAGGGGCACCGAGCCAGGGGGAAGTGCCTCCTGTAAGCTCAACTTTGAAGGAAAAATAAAATGTATGCCAATGGTGGGATCAGGTAGGGAAGGGTGTTTGAGGGACATAGCCACTGGTCAGAAGCCAGGAGGTAGGTGTGACACGATGTTGTGCTCAGGAACTCATGAGGGATGAGAAAGAGAAGAGAGATCCATGCTGAGAGAACACACAGGACCAAATGCTGCTCAAAGAGAGTGGGCTCAATGCTGTCACCATGCGGCTGCCTAGTTCCTAGGCATCTCCACTCCCCAGACAGGCAGAACCCACCATTTGGGGAGACATTACCTGCTCTTTCCCAACGCAGCAGTCATGCAGTACTTAGGCTATGGGGACCCTGAGCCTAGAAATATTCTCAAGAAGGAAGTGATGCTGTAATGATGGTACTGAGTAGACATCTGTGTGCTCTGGCTGCATGGCAGAAATGTTAGTGCTGTGCCTCATGGGAAAACTATTTCTGATCATGAATTTGAACAATGGAGAAGGGGGAAGGAAATGCATTCAATGTCAACTAAGCATTGGCAAGTGGCTTTTTTTTCATCCAATAAACCGAAACAGGATTCTTAGGAACATATAAACTTAAAAAAGAAAAAAATGATTCTTATCTGTTTCAATGGCACAGAACGTAGTGGATCTAGACAAAATCTTTCCCCTGCCTTTTATTTTCCTTTAAATCACATCATGGTTTTCTTACAGCACAGTGTTCAACATAACTGTGTTAAAGCTTCCTCTGGACACAAGTTTGTCCAGATTGGCTATGACCTCCATTCTGCACAGAGCCTGGACCTAAGAAAGATTATTATAGTTTCCAATGCTGGGTTTGGTTCTTAAAATTTCAAGAAATAATGGGCTATCAAGGAGACCTTATCTACTTTATATTTGCATTTTAACAATAAGATCCTAGAGAATTTGCAGGACTTTTCTTGCTTGCCAAGCATACATCAGGATTTCCCACCCCATACTTTCAATACTGTGGTTACAAATTCACATTGATTTATTACAAATCATGTATGTGCTAAGGGATTTCACTTTGTCCTCCATACAACAGTTATGTTCTTCTTTTACTTTTTTATCATAAAATGAATGAATATTCATTACTTTTGGAAATACAAATAAGTATGAAGAAAAGTAGAAACATATACCAAAAAAATATATTAAAACAAAATCCATTGCCTTTCAGTTCTATCACCCAAGTTGAGGACCATTCCTCCTACATGCTTAGGTGGCCCCATGACCCCCCTCCCACATCCAGTACTGTCTTCCCACAGCTTCTTCTGCATTTCCCAAAGCACAGACCTACCACATGGTACAACCTCTTCTTTTCTCTCTTAAGGATTCCCAATGCCCAGCATGCTTTTTTTCTGACTCATTCTTAGTTTGTACTGAAGGCAGAGTTTATGAGAATGTTGAAGAGACATCACCAGTGAGACTGCTTGTAAGACCTACACAAGAGGGTCCACACTCTTAGGCAGCAAGTATTGGGCAAATATCTGCCTCTCATGATTTCTATGAAGCTTATGGACAGCTGTCTGCCCTTACCCTCCTCATAGCCTGAGTTAGCCTCTGTCAGCCAGCCCATGAGGACTGTGTCCAAGGCTGCAGACTATCAGAGCCCCATTTGGATGCCAAGCTACATAGAACACAGAAAAACAAAGCCAAGAGGGGGAAAAGTGGGGTTTTTTCCCCTTTCCACTCTCACTAAATCTTATCTACTGTCACCTATATTTATAGGAAAATAGAATGAAAAAATAAGATCATTATCCACCTGATCTGCAGTAGAAAAAAAATAAGCCAAATGCTACTGTTGACAAAGAAATGTTCAAAGCCAGAATTGTTCATATGTTTTCTATTGACCAAATCAAAAGATACACCAACCAACTTTAAAATGGTGTCATGTGGTTTAATAGAAAAATCACAGGCTTTTACACTGGACAAATCTAGCTCAAAGGCATCAGGAAATTACCTTCATTTCACCATGCTTCAGTATTCTTATCTATAAATTGAATACAAAAATACTTAATCCAGAGTATTAAATGGAAAAAAAACCATGCAAAGAACATAGCACAGTCCTGCCACATTGTAGGCATTTCATAAATGCTCCCTCCTGAAAAGGAGCCCACCTGCTTTTTGCACACTCATAGCCTGGTTGGCCTATATAACCCACTCAAGGCCCTCTGTGCTTATCATCAGCATCTCTGAGTCCACACTGAGGATCTATGCCCTCCATCTGTAGAGTGGTGTCTGCAGTGGGAGTTCTGTGCCCTCCATCAGCACTGTGGTGTGCACGTTGTGGGTGCTTGCTCTTGATCCATTAGCACTGTGGTGTCTATACTGGCTGTGCTTATGAATCCATCCATTCATTCATTTTGATGGTGAGGCCACAGGTTGCTCACTTAGGTACAAGCCCTGTTCTAGGAGTCGGGAATATAAAGGCAAATGAAACATAGCTCCTTCCCTCAAAGACAAGCTCCTTGTCAAGGAATGTCAGTGACTCTGCCTGGGTGGTCCAGTGCTGAGCCTTGTGCTAAGTCTATGCATTTGCTGTGGGTGGGCTTTGTAAGTAGGGTTCTGAAAACAGCTCTTCCCTTTTTTCTATACTGCTCTTACTTTAGGAAATCTAGAAACTATGGAAAACCAAATATCTAACTGGAGTGTAACCAGATATCACTTTTCTCTAAATACTAGTATAGATAAGCCAGAGAAAGGCAGATAAGCCAAAACTTGAGAAACATCATGGAAAATTAACCTCCAGTTAAGAAAATTCATCTGTGCACTTTTTCTGAGAATGGGCAAGTGTTTAATAGCAGAGTTCCTGCCTCATCTTGCTCAACACCACCTTTAAGCAGGAGCGACATTGATCTAATCCATCAATTGGAAACATTCCAGCTGCTGTTGAAAACTGAGATTTTTAGTGATGTTGCAAAAGCATAGTCTTGTCATTTAACAATCACAACCTTAGGAATGCTTTTTCTCTTCTTAATTATGTAGAAATAAGATTGTGTCACTCAATACCAAATAAATAGTGAGAATGAGCTCATTTCATATTCAGATGCCCCAGTAGATACATGTAAGTGCAGAGATTTGAAAAGACCTTCGTTCTCTCCCTGGTCCCCCCCCCCGTTCGTGTTTCTTAATTATTGACCCAAACATGTGATAGCACTATTTCTGGGATGAAACAATTTCTAAGGAAATATTTAATACTGGTTATCACAAAACATTTCTGGTGGAGGAGCAACTTATTCAGAGCCCTCAGGAAGGGCTAGACATTGTGAAGGCTCCAACTTTAGGATGTCTACTGAATCTGACATAAGTATCTACCCATCTGCAAAAGAAGATTCTAGTGCCATTAAAAAGTCAATTGAACTCGTCTCCTACCCCTAAAATGTAGTGATTAACACAGTGTCTAGAATGGAGCAGATGCTCAAGGGATCAATATTATCTCTGACTAATGTCAAAAGTTTATACCTTGAGCTAGATGCTTTTATAATTATTATTATTATCATTATGAAAGATTTCCTATATGTAAAAGAATATAATAAGCTTAAGTTATAAAAATCAAAATTATTTTATTGACTTCCACCCAGCTCCTTTGATGCCTTGTTCTAATCATATACCTATCCCTTTCCTACAGTTTATGTTTATGATTCCTTCTATTTTCATCGAAGTTGGGAAACACATGTAAGTTTCCCTAAGTAATATATTGTTAAGTATTAAGCACTTAAGAATTTTCTATAAATGGTCTGTTTCTCTGTGACTTGCCCTTTCCAACCAACAGCAAGTGTTTGAGATTTGTTCCACTAATGCACGTAGCTATAGTCCATTCATTTTCTCTGCTGTTAGCAGTGAACTGTATGAGCACACCATTTATGCATGGACATTTGCATCATTTCCAGATTTTTGGTATCTCAAAAACTTCTGCTGGTAACCATTTTTTTGCATGTCACCTGATGCAAGTACATCAGATTTTCCTTAGAAGAAAAGCTTTCTAGTAAGCATAAAATTGTGTGATAATAATATGTACATATATATCTTCAACTTTGCAAGATCATGCCAATTGTTTTCCAAAGGCACTGTGCTAACATCCACCAGAAATAGATGAGTGAATTTTGCTTCATATGTTTACCAAAAGTTAGTGTTCCTCTTTATTTTTTATTTTCCAATCTAATAGATGCCAAATACAACCAGATTTCAATTTATATTTTCTTGCTTACTAATAAAATTGAGCACTTTTTATATATATCCTGATCTTTCATATTGCTTTGCTCATGTCTTTTTGTCCATCATTTTATTGGATTGTTAGGATTTTTCTTTAAAATAATTGGGTCTAGGGGTGCCTATGTGGCTCAGTCAGTTAAGCGTCTAACTTCAGCTCAGGTCATGATCCAGGGTACTGGGATCGAGATGCATATCGGGCTCGCAGCTCAATGGAAAGAATGCTTCTCCCTGTCCCTTTGTCTGCTGCTCCCCCTGCTTGCGCACTCTCTTTCTCTGTCAAATAAATACATAAAATATTTTTTTTTAATTTGGTTTTTGTGTCAGGCTCTTTGCTGAGCATGGAGTCTGCTTAAGACTCTCCCTCTCTTTTTAGTTTCCAGAGGAATCTCCATACTGTTTTCCAAAGTGGCTGCACTAACTTGCATTCCCACCAACAGTGGAGGAGGGTTCCCCTTTCTCCACATCCTCTCCAGCATTTGTTGTTTACCGTCTTGTTAATTTTGTCCATTCTAACTGATGTAAGGTGGTATCTCAGTGTGATTTTTTTGTTTTTTTCCCCAAATGTGTTTATTTTATTTTTTCAGTGTTACAAGATTGATTGTTCATGCACCATACCCAGTGCTCCATGCAATATGTGCCCTTCTCAATACCCACCACCAAGCTCACCCAACCCCCGACTCCCCTCCCCTCCAAACCACTCAGTTTGCTGCTCAGAGTCCACAGTCTCTCCTGGCTCATTGCCCCCTC
>CM052810.1:74255397-74273934 GCA_028533885.1 Nasua narica | reverse complement strand
CCAACCTCCCAGCAACCCTTAGTTTGTTTCGTGAGTTTAGGAGTCTCTTATGGTTTGTCTCCTTCCCCATCCCATCTTGTTTCATTTCTCTTCCCCACCCCCCCATAACCCCCTGCCCTGCCTCTCAAATTCTTCATATCAGAGCGATCATGTGATAATTGTCTTTCTCTGACTGACTTATTTCGCTTAGCATAATACCATCTAGTTCCATCCACGTCGTTGCAAATGGCAAGATTTCGTTTCTCTTGATGGCTGCATAGTATTCCATTGAATATATATACCACATCTTCTTGATCCATTCATCTGTTGATGGACATCTAGGTTCTTTTAAATGTTTTATTCTTTTTGATGCTATTGTAAATGGAATTTCTTTTCTTCCTTTCCTTTCCTTTCCTTTCCTTTCCTTTCCTTTCCTTTCCTTTCCTTTCCTTTCCTTTCCTTTCCTTTCCTTTCCTTTCCTTTCCTTTCCTTTCTTTTCTCTTTTCTTTTCTTTCTTTCTTTCGAGAGTGGGAGAGAATCTTAAGCAGGCTGCTCCACACCTAGCCCAACATGGGGCTTAATCTCACAACCCTGAGATCATACCCTGAGCTGAAATTAGGAGTCAGATGTTTAACTGACTGAGCCACCCAGGTGCCCCAGTGGAATTGTTTTCTTAATTTCCTTTTCAGATTGTTGATAGTGTATAGAAACCTCACTAATTTTTTTAAATTTAATTTTATATTTTCAGTGTTCCAAGATTCACTGTTCATACACCAAACCCAGTGCTCTATGCAATACATGCTCTCCTCAATACCCATCACCAGGCTCACCCAACCCCCCCACCTGCTCCCCTCCAAAACCCTCAGTTTGTTTCTAATCTGATCTTATATCCTTAACTTTGCTAAATTCACTTACTAGTTCCTAAATTTTTTGGTTGTTTTTGTTGTTTTGTTGTTGTTGTTGTAGATATCTTTAAGTTTTTTACATATAAGACCTTGTCATGTGTGAACAGACATACTTTCTTTCTTTCCAATTTGGATGCTTGCTTGCTTGCTTTCTCTCTCTCTCTCTCTCTCTCTTTCTCTCTTTCCCTTCCTTCCTTCCTTCCTTCCTTCCTTCCTTCCTTCCTTCCTTCCTTCCTTCCTTCCTCCCGCCCTCCCTCCCTCCCTCCCTCCCTCCCTCCCTCCCTCTTCTTTCCTTCCTCTCTCTCTCCCAATTGTTCTGGCTTGAACTTCCAACACTGTATTGAATAGAAGTGGCAAAAGCGGACATCTTTGTCTTGTTTCTGATTTTAGGGGAAAAGCATTCAGTCTTTAATCACTGAAAATAATGTTAGTTGTGGTTTTTCATATATAGTCTTTAATATGTTGTATAAGTTTTCTTCCATTACTATTTTGCTATGTATTTTTATCAAGAATGGTGTTAAATATTGTTAATTGCTTTCTTGCATCAATTGAGATAATCATGTGTTTTTCTGCTTTTATTCTATTAAATGTTTTATTATATCAATTGATTTTTATATGTTGACCTATCCTTGAATAAATTCCTTGTGGCCATAATATAAAATCCTTTAATATTCTCCATATCCTTTAACATTTTTAGCCATTACCATAAATAGGTAGTGGTATCCCCTTGTATTTTTAATTTGTATTTTCCTAATGACTTCTTAGGTAAACATGTTTTCTCATGCTTGTCATTTTTTATGTTATATGGTGAATTATCTGTTAACATTTTTATCCATTTAAAAATTGAGGTTTTGTCTTTTTATTTTTTAACTTATTATTTTTTTCAGTGTTCCAAAATTCATTTTTCATGCACCACACCCAGTGCTCCATGCAATATGTGCCCTCCTTAATACCCACCACCAGGCTCACCTAACCCCCATCCCTTTCCCCTCCAAAACCCTCAGTTTGTTTCTCAGAGTCCACAGTCTCTCATGGTTTGTCTCCCCCTCTGATTTCCTCCAGTTCACTTTTCCTTTCCTTCTCCTAATGTCCTCTATGTTTTTCCTTATGCTTCACATGTAAGTGAAACCATATAATTGACTCTCTCTGATTGACTTATTTCACTTAGCATACTCTCCTCCAGTCCCGTCCATGTTGATACAAAAGTTGGATATTCAACCTTTCTGATGGAGGCATAATATTCCATTGTATACATGGACCATATCTTCTTTATCCATTCATCTGTTGAAGGGCATCTTGGCTCTTTCCACAGTTTGGCGATTGCCAAAATCACATTGCTGCTATGAATATTGGGGTACATATGAATACCAAGTGTTCTTTATATCTTTGTATCTTCTGGATACATGTTTTTATCAGGTATATGCTTTAAAAATATGTGCCTCAGTCTTTAACTTGTCTTCATTTTCTTAATAATATATTTAGGAGAGCAAGAGATTTTAATTTTGATAACTTAATTACTTATCAATTTGTTATTTTATGGAATATACTTTTGATATCATATCTAAAAACAAGACTTGAGGCACCTGGGGGACTTGGTCCAGCATCTGACTCTTGATTTCAGCTTAGGTCATGATCTGTGCTGGGCATGGCGCTTGCTTGGGATTCTCTTTCTCCCTCTCCCTCTGTCCCCCTCTTTCACACACATTCTTCTCTCACTCTTAAAAAAGAAAAAAAATAATAGGCTTCTAGTTATGGTATGAGAAAGTCAAGGAAACAAAAAAACAGAGCATAAAAAATACAGTCAGTGATTGTAATAGCAATGCAGTGGGAAAAATTGTAGCCATGTTTGTGTTCGACACAGCATATTATATAAATTAGTCAAATCACTAAATTGTACACCTGATACTAATGTAACATTATGTGTCAACTATATTAAAATTTAAAAAATAAATTTAAAATATATGTAAATATGAACAATAATTCAAAATAAAATAAAAATTAAAAATAGTCAGTTGAGTGTCTTACTCTTGGTTTTGGCTAAGGTCATGACCTCAGGTCCTGGGCTCAGCCCCAGGTTGCGTTCCATGCTCAGTGCAGAGTCTGCTTCTCTTCCTCTCCCTTTGCCCTTTCCCCCACACACTCCCTCTCTCAAATAAATAAATAAATCTTAAAAAATATTTGCCTAATGCAAATTCACAAATATTTTCCTTTTATGTTCACTTATAGATGCTTTAGTTTTAGATTTTATTTGATTATTATTTTTTCTTATATCAGTTTTTTATTGAGATGTAATTGACATGTAACTTTATATTAGTTCCAAATTAGATCTATACCTCTCTTTGAGTTAGTTTTTATATATATGGATCAAAGTATTTTATTTTATTTTGTTTTATTTATTACTATTTTGCATATGGATGACCAGTTTTTCCAACATTATTTGTTGAAAAGTCTATCCTTTCTTCCACTAAATTTCTTTTGCACTTTTGTCAAACATAAGTTGTCCATATGTGTGTGGATGTATTTCTATGTTATGTTATTTTCTTTTGATCTACTTGTGCATTTATATGCCAATTATAATCAAAGTAGTGTACTATTGGCATAATTTGTAGCACTGGCACCTCTCTCATTTCTGATATTGGTAATTTGTTTTTTATCTTCTTTTTTTGATCAGTCCGGATTGGATTGCCAATGTCATGGATCTTCTCAATAAACTAGCTTTTGGTTTCATTGATTTTTCTCTTTTTTTATTTCTTTATTTCATTGCTTTTACCTGGTATTTAACGTTTACTGCCTTCTGCTTCCTTTGTGTGTAATTTCCTCTTCTTTTCCTAATTTTAAAGTAAACACAGAAATCATTGATTTGGAGCCTTTCCTGTGTTTGAATATAAGCATTTAGCACAATAAATTTCTCAGTAAATATTGCTTTAATGATATCCTGCAATTTTTATATTGTGTTTTTATTTATAAAACATGTTGTTTTTCATTTATATTTAGCTCACAATATAAATTTCCTTTCTGATTTCTTCTTTGACACATATGTTATTGTGAAATTTTCTGTTAAGCTTATAAATATTTGGAAATTTTTTTCTAATTTCTTTCTGTTATTGATATCAAATTTATTCCCATTGTGGTCAGAGAATACATTTTATATGACTTGAATCCTTTTAAATTTATGAGGATTATTTATGATTCTGAATATTGTGTTTATAGATTTATCTATGAACACTTGTAAAGAATATGTAGTCTGCTCTGGTTTAAGAATATGTAAAAATATGTCTTTTGGATGTAGATTAGATCATATTTCTTGATAATGTTTTAATATACTGTATGTTTTTCTTTATCTAGTTGTTCTTTAAATCACAGAAAAAGGGTACTGAAATCCTTAACTCTAAGGTAGGTTTTCTATTCCCCCTTGTCTTTCTGTCAGTTTTTGTATTTTTAGATGCATAACTGTTTAAGTTTATTATATACACAATTAATTGACTTTTATCACCATGAATTTACCTTTATTCCTGGTAGTATACTTTGCTACAAAATCTACTTGATGTAATATTTAAATAGATACAACAGATATTTTCCTAGTGTCAATGTGGTATATCTTTTCCCATACTTTTGCTTTTAGCATAATGATCTTTTTATACTTAAAGTGTGTTTCTTACAGTCTGCATATGGTTGGTTCTTCCTTTATAACCCAGTCTGACAATTTCCACTTTTTATTTACACTATTTGGACAAATAACATCAATGTAATTAGTGGTATGGCTAGGTTTATGTCTGTCATTTTGCTACGTATTTTTTTATCTGTCCCATCTGTTCTTTTTTCCCCCATTTATCTTCTTTTTCTGCATTTTAAAATTATTTGAATGATTTTTTACTCATTTTATTTCTTCCCTTGGTTTATTAACTGTAACTCTTTGTGGTAGTTTTATGGTTTTTAAAATACATTCTTAAAATAATCTACTTTCAGGTAAAAATAATAGACAAAATAATAGTATAATATAATAGTATATAATAATATGTGATATATTATGATAGCAACATAATCATTCTGTAATAATATGATATTATAATAGATGCATAATAATAAAAATCTCTAGCATATAACACTTGACTTTCAATATTATACACTTTATGTAAGTAGGAGAAATTATAGCCATTACTCATCTCAACTTTTGAGCTATTAATTCACACACGTTCCTTATACATGTGGTATAAGCCACAATGCATGTTATTATTTTTATTTATACAGAAATTTAAGTGATAAGAAATTTTATCTTTCCTCTGCATGCCATTACTTCTTATGTCCATATGTCCATGTGATATCACTTGCCTTCTGACTGAAAGACTTCCTCAACATTCTTATTTTATTGTCCACAAATAAGTTTATTTTACTTTTTTAGTGTTACAAAATTAATTATTGATGCACCACACTCAGTGCTCCATGCAATATGTGCCCTTCTTAATATCCACCACCAGGCTCGCCCAACCACCCAGCCCCTCCCCTGCAAAATCCTCATTTTGTTGCTCAGAGTCCACAGTCTCTCATGGTTCATTGCCCCCTCTGATTTTTCCCCATTCACCCTTCCTTTCCTTCTCACAATGCCCTCCATATTTTTCCTTATGCTCCACATGAATGTGAAATAATATAATTGACTCTCTCTGCTTGACTTATTTCATTCCGCATAATCTCTTTAGTCCTGTCCATGTTGATACAAAAGTTGGGTATTCATCCTTTCTGATGGAAGCATAATATTCCATAATATATATGGACCATATCTTCTTTATCCATTCATTTGTTGAAAGGCATCTTGGTTCTTTCCACAGTTTGGCAATTGTGGTCATTGCTGCTATGAACATTGGGGTACATGTGCCCTTCTTTATACTGCATCTGCTTCTTTGGGGTAAATATTGAGTACTGCAATTGCAGGGTCATAGGGTAGCTCTATTTTTAATTTCTTGAGGTAACTCCATACTGTTTTCCAAAGTGGCTGCACCAACTGGCAATCCCATCAACAGTGGAGGAGGGTTCCCCTTTCTCCACATCTTCTCCGCATTTACTGTTTACTGTCTTGTTGATTTTGGCCATTCTAACTAGTGTAAGGTGGTATCTCAGTGTGGTTTTGATTTGAATCTCTCTGAGAGCTAAAGATGAACATTTTTTCATGTGTCTGTTAGCCCTTGGTATGTCTTCTCTGGAGAAATGTCTGTTCATGACTTCTGCCCATTTTTTGATATGATTATCTGTTTTGCAAGTGCTGAGTTTGAGGAGTTCTTTATAGATCTTAGATATCAGCCCTTTGTCTATAGTGTCAATTGCGGATATCTTCTCCCACTCTACGGGTTGCCTGTTTGTTTTGTTGACTGTTTCCTTCGCTGTGCAGAAGCTTTTTATCTTGATGAAGTCCCAAAAGTTCATTTTTGCTTTTGTTTCTTTTGCCTTTGGAGACATGTCCTGAAAGGAGTTGCTGTGGCTTATGTCATAGAGGTTACTGCCTATGTTTTTCTCTAGGGTTTTGGTAGATTCCTGCCTCATGTTGAGGTCTTTTATCCATTTCGAGTTTATCTTCATGTATGGTGTAAGAGAATGGTCAAGTTTCATTGTTCTACATATAGCTGTCCAGTTTTGACAGCACCATTTATTGAAGAGACTGTCTTTTTTCCACTGGATATTTTTGCCTGTTTTGGTAAAGATGATTTGACCATAGAGTTGCGGGTCCATATCTGGGCTCTCTATTCTGTTCTTCTGGTCTATGTGTCTGTTTTTGTGCCAGTACCAAGCTGTCTTGGTGATCACAGCTTTGTAGTAAAGCTTGAAATCTGGCAATGTGATGCCCCCAGCTTTGTTTTTCTTTTTTTTTCTCCCCATATAAGTTTATTTTAATTTTTCAGTGTTACAAGATTGATTGTTCATGCACGACACCCAGTGCTCCATGCAATATGTGCCCTTCTCAATACCCATCACCGGGCTCACCCACCCCCCACCTCCTCCCCTCCAAAACCCTCAGTTTGTTAGTCAGAGTCCACATTCTCTCCTGGCTCATCATCCCCTCCAATTTCCCCCCATTCACCCTTCCCTTCCTTCTCACAATGCTCTCCATGATTTTCTTTATACTCCACACGTAAGTGAGACCATAAGATAATTGACTCTCTCCACTTGACTTATTTCACTCCACATAATCTCTTCTAGTCCTGTCCATGTTGATACAAGAGTTGGATATTCATCCTTTCTGATGGAGGCATAATATTTCACGTGTATAGATGTACCACATCTTCCTTATCCACTCATCTGTTGAAGGGCATTTTGGTTCTTTCCACAGTTAGGCTATTGTGGCCATTGCTGCTAAGAACATTGGGGTACATGTGGTTCTTCTTTGTACTGCATCTGCTTCTTTGGGATAAACACCGAGGAGTGCAATTGCAGGGTCATAGGGTAGCTGTATATTTAATTTCCTGAGGGATCTCCATACTGTTTTCCAAAGTGGCTGCATCAACTTGCATTCCCACCAACAGTGGAGGAGGGTTCCCCTTTCTCCACATCCTCTCCAGCATTTGTTCTTTACCATCTTGTTGATTTTGGCCATCTAACTGGTGAAAGGTGGTATCTCAGTGTGGTTTTGATTTGAATCTCTCTGACGGCTAAAGATGATGAACATTTTTTCATGTGTCTGTTAGCCATTTGTATGTCTTCTTTGGAGAAGTGTCTGTTCATGACTTCTGCCCATTTTTTGATGTCATTATCTCTTTTGAGTTTTGAGTAAGTGTTGAGTTTGAGGAGTTCTTTATAGATCTTAGATATCAGACCTTTGTCTGTAGTGTCATTTGCGAATATCTTCTCCCATTCTGTGGGTTGCCTGTTTGTTTTGTGGACTGTTTCCTTTGCTGTGCAGAAACTTTATATCTTGATGAAGTCCCAAAAGTTCATTTTCACTTTTGTTTCCTTTGCCTTTGGAGGCATGTCTTTAAAGAAGTTGCTGTGGCTGATGTCAAAGAGGTTACTGTCTATGTTCTTCTTTAGGGTTTTGATAGACTCCTGCCTCACGTTGAGTTGTTTTATCCATTTCGAGTTTATCTTCGCGTATGGTGTAAGAGAATGGTCAAGTTTCATTGTTCTACATATACCTGTCCAATTTTCCCAGCACCATTTATTGAAGAGACTTTCTTTTTTCCACTGTATATTTTTGCCTGTTTTTTCAAAGATTATTTGTTTTTCTTTTTCAACATTTCCTTAGCAATTCGGGGTCTTTTCTGGTTCCATACAAATTTTAGGATTGTTTATTCCAGCTCTTTGAAGAAAGCTGGTGGAATTTTGATTGGGATGGCATTGAAAGTATAGATTGTTCTGGGCAGTATAGACATATTAACAATGTTTATTCTTCTGACCCATGAGCATGGAATACTTTTCCACCTTTTTGTGTCTTCTTCAATTTCTTTCATGAGTGTTCTGTGGTTCCTCAGTACAAATCCTTTACTTCTTTAGTTAGGTTTATTCCCAGGTATCTCATGGTTCTTGGTGCTACAGTAAATGGAATTGATTCTCTAATTTCCCTTTCCATATTTTCATTGTTAGTATATAGGAAAGCAACTGGTTTCTCTGCATTGATTTTGTAGCCTCTACATTTCTAAATTGCTATATGAGTTCTAGTAGTTTGGTGGTGGAGTCTTTGGGGCTTTTCATATAAAGTATCATGTCATCTGAGAAGAGAGAGTATGACTTCTTCATTGTCAATTTGAATACTTTTTTTTTTCTTTTTGTTTTCTGATTGGTGTCGCTAGGATTTCTAGCTATGTTGAACAAGAATGGCGAGAGTTGGCATCCTTGTTGTGTTCCTGGTCTCAAAGGGAAGGCTGTCAGCTTCTCCCCATTGAGAATGATATCTGCTGTGGGTTTTTCATAGATAGATTTTATGATGTTGCAGAATGTCCCTTTTATCCCTATCCTTTGAAGAGTTTTAATCAGGAAAAGATGCTGAAGTTTGTCAAGTGCTTTTTCTGCATCAATTGAGAGGACCATGTGATTCTTCTATCTTCTCTTATCGATTTGTTCTATAACTGGATTGATTTGTGAATGTTGAACCATCCTTGCATCCCAGGGATAAATCCCACCTGGTCATAATGAATAATCTTTTGAATGTTTTGTTGGATCCTATTAGCTAGTATCTTGTTGATTATCTTGGCATCCATATTCATCAGGGATATTGGTCTGAAATTCTCCTTTTTGATGGGGTCTTTGCCTGGTTTGGAGCTCAGGGTAATGCTGGCTTCATAGAAAGGGTCTGGAAGTTTTCCTTATGTTTATATTTTTCGAAACAGTCTCAGGAGAATAGGTATTATTTTTTCCTGGAAAGTTTGGTAGAATTCCCCAGTGAATCCGTCAGGTCCTGAACTCTTGTTTTTTGGGGGGTTTTTGATCACTGCTTCAATCTTGTTACCAGATATTGGTCTATTCAGGTTGTCAATTTCCTCCTGTTTCAGTCTTAGAAGATTATGGGTTTCCAGGAATGCATCCATTTCTTACAGATTGTTAAACTTATTGGCATATAGCTGTTGATAATAATTTTTGATGATTGTTTCTATTTCCTTGGATTAGTCATGATCTCTCCCCTTTCATTCATAATTTTGTTAATTAGGGTCCTCTCTCTTTCCTTCTGGATTAGTTTGGCCAGTGGGTTATTGATCTTATTGATTATTAAAGAAAGCAACTTCTGGATCCATTGATGCATTCTACTTTTTCTCTAGTTTCTAACTCATTGATCTCTGCTCTAATCTTGATTATTTCCCTTCTTGTTTGTGGTGTTGGCTTAATTTGTTGTTGATTTTCCAGTTCCTTATGGTGTAAAGTGTGCTGTTGCATTCAAGATTTTTGATTTTTTTTTGAGTGAGTCCCCCCTATCCTGTTCCTTCTTTCAAAAAGCACCCAGCACTGGGGGCTCACAAACAGAGCATAGTAATGAAAGGTGCCCTGGAACCTTGGCTCAGCCTCTCAGGCATCACAGGGAGGGACCCCAGCACAAGGGTTGGGTCATCTGTGGTGGGGGGTGGAGCGGGGACCTGGGGCACGCTGGATAACCCTGGCAACGCAATGTCGGGCCTCGCAGAGGTGCAAGTAGGCACTGCAGGGCGGGAGGGGGGCATGACTAAATGCCTCCACGACGACCCAAGGCTGTTCCCGAAGGCGCTTCTAGATGGGCTGCAACTCTCAGTGCTTGAGTCCCGGACCTGCGTCCCTCCATAGGCTCAGCCGTTTCTCTGCAGCCGTCCCCTCTCCCTGCCTCAGCCCTCTGGTAGGGCTTCTCCTTCGACATTCTTATAATGTGGTGTAGTTATGAATTCTTTGAATTAGTCCTAATTTTCACTTTATTTTTTAGGAATATTTTTCCTCTGTGTATGAGGAAAAATATTCTTTGATAGATTTTTCTTTTGGTACTTTAAATGTTATTCCACTGACTATTTGCTTACATTGTTTCCCATGAGAAGTCAACTGTTACCCTTATATTTGTTCCTAATGTGAGTGCTTTCACCTCTTCTGGTTGCTTTTATTTTTTTTAATTATTAATGGGTTTTAATGATTTGACTATGATGAGCCTTGGAGTAGTTTTATTTCATGTTTCTTGTTCTTGTTCAGTAAGTTTCTTGGATCTATTATTTACATATTTAAATGAACTTGGAAACATTTCAGCCATTTTTGTTTCAAATATTTGTCTACCTTCTTCTTCATGGTCTTTAAATAAATGAATATTAGATATTTTAAAGTTGTCCCACATCTCACTAATGTTATTTTCAGTTTTTGTTCTCCGTGTGTTTCATTTTGGATAGTTTCCATAAATCTTCAAGTTTAGTAATTTTTTTTCTTTTACTATATCTAATCATTCTTTAGGGCTATCCAAAGTCTTTTCCACCTCAGGCACTATAGTTTTAATCTCTAGAATTTCGCTTGCACTTTTTTGTATTTTCCCTATCACATCCGCCATTTTAATATATAGAGAAATAACAATTTAAGTATATTTATCTATTATTTTTAATATTTGTGTCAGTTCTGGCTTGAATTTCTTGATCAAGTACTGTCCTCATTAAGCATTATGTTTTCCTATTTCTTCATATGCAGATTTTTTTTTTTTTTTTTTTTGGAATGACAAACATTGTGAACTTTACCTTGTTGGGTACCAGATATTTTTTGTATTCCTGTAAATATTTTTGAACCTTATTTTAGAGGCAGTTATTTGGAAACACTTTATTCCTTTCAGGTCTTAATTCTATAAATTGTTAGATGCATCAGGAATAGTGCTCCATATATCACTTATTATTCATCACTATTTAGGCAAAATATTCCTGAGTAGTCTAAGCAATAGTCCATGAATCATAAACTTTTCCACCCTCACTAGTGGGAATAAGTTATTGTTAGTTGTTTGTGATTCCTGGGTATTTTCTTTTATTTTTCAGATGTTTTTCCCTATCTGAGGTAGTTTATTTACATGTAGGTGTTGATCAGTATTTTTGTGAATACTTGAAGGGGACCCTCTGTAAGTCTATGAACCTTTCTCTATGAACACCCCTCTCTTTCATACACTGTCATGCAAGCTCCAGCTGCCTTGGTCTTTCTGGGCTCTCAGTTCTATCTTGTCAATTGAGGGAAATGATTAAGGTCTTTTTGGGTTCCTCTTCTCTGTGCTCCAATCCAGAAAATCTTTCAAGCAATAAGTTGAAGGATTTATATAGTATACCTAGTTTGTTCCCATCTCCTAGGGATAACTATCTTTTATTGTCTGATGTTGAGTTAAAAAATATTTAATATATCTTGTTTGTTCTTGCTTCAGGTGGAAAGGTAAATCATGTCCTTGTGATTCCATCTTTGGCAGATATGGATGTCATAATGGATATCTCTGACAACATTCTTAGTTAACAAAAATATTCTAGTTATGTGCTTTCTACATCCCAAGAAGTGAGCTTAAAGATTCACATTAATAACTCATTTGATCCCTAAGATTTCTCTGTAAGTCAGGCTTCAACCCAGCTCTAACACATTAACTGTATAATAATGAGGAAATTATTTCACCTTTATGAGTTCTGTTTTTAATTTACAAAATCATAATTAATAATAATAATAATTATGTGTTATTATTTCCACAAAATTGTTGAGTAATAGTGATTGAGATAATAAAAGTTGAACATTTAGCTTGTCGGTTGATTTGTAGAAAATATTCAATATGGGGAAATCAGAGCATAGCATTGTTTAGTAACTTGTTGAAGATAATACAGCTGTTAAATGTCAGAGCTTCAGTGGAAGCCCAACACTATTTCACCGAGGAATGCTGTGGTTCCTCTTCAGGCAAAACAGGGTGACATTATGGAGGAAAGGATGTCTGCTGCTTCCTGACGGCGCATGAGAGAAGGATGAAGCACAGACATGTCAGCTGTAAGAGAAAGGGAGCAGGGGATGACAGCAGAGAAGACTGTCGCCCCAAACAACTCCTCAGTCCTGTATTTATTGGATACAAGATAATAACTAACAAAGGAGCAGAAAACTGCTATATATTAACCATATGCCTTGTAGATAAACAAGAAGGAATATGAGTTATACATTGATTACAAATCTCATAGATAAGTAAGGAGAGTAGATTATATATGGTCAAGCAGTATAGAATTTATAGTTGAGCAAGTACAATTAAGAGAATAGTCTTAATTAACCATAGGCTGCCTCTGAGGCCAGGGAGATAACATCAAAAACGAAGCAGAGGGCATTCAACCTTGATCGGGCCAGGTGTTCCCGGCTGCTTCGCTTCCAAGACATAGATCATCCTCTCCCCCGGAGACCTGTTGCTAATGCATGTTTTTCTTAAGGTAACATTTAAGGATGCTTGCCAGACTAATATTATATTTTAAGCAGTACATTGTTTTGAGGGACTGTTACAGATGTGCCTTACCTGGCTAGGGTGACAACCCAGAAAAACGAAAATGTGGTTTTAGCTGTGGGGAGTGGGGGGGGCAGTAGGAGGGAGTAGAGGAAACAAGTTGAATGGATAATTCCAAGTATGCATACCTCCAGAACACTGTGTTTAGTGAGCCTGAGCAAAGGATTCCGATACCACAGAACTTGATAAGCTGTATGCTGTCTTATAATGAGGTTTCATAGTACCTAACAGCAAAATAAAGGCTCTAATAAATCTGAAGTAAGGAGAACTTCTTAACTATATTTTTAGGGACACTTGGGTGGCTTAGTCAGTTAAGCATCTGATTTCAGCTAAGGTCATGATCCCAGTGCCCTGAGATTGAGCTCTGCATTGGGCTCCCTGCTCAGTGGGGAGTCTGCTTCTCCCCCTCCCTTTGTGTCCTCATGCTCTCCCTCTCTCAAATAAATAAATAAATCTAAAAATCTTAAAATTTATTATTATTAATTAATTAAAATATTTTTTGGCATATAAAATATATACATAATTAACATATACATTTTATGAAGTTAGAGGTAATAACACACCCACCCATGAAACTATCACCACAATCTATGCCATAAACCTATCCATCACTGCCAAAAGTTTTTTCCAGCACCTTATTTATTATTATTATTAATTATTATTGTAATTATTATTACTACTGTAAGAACTTTAAGTCTACCTTTTTAGTAAATTTTAAAATATACAATATTATATTGTTAACTATAGATATTATACTGTATAGTAGATTTTTAGGACTTATTTATCTTCTTTAACTGAAACTTTGTACCTTTTGGCTAATACTGTCCCATTTTCTATTTGGCTCCTGCCAACAACCACTCCACATTCTGCTTCTGTAAGTTTGACTATTTTAGATTCATTGTGTAAATAGTATCATGTAGAATTTGTCCTTTTGTATCTGGCTTATTTCACTTAGTTTAACATCCTCCAGGTTCATGTTACAAATGGCAAGAGTTTCTTCTTTATAGAGGCTGAACAATATTCCATTGCATCTATATATCACATTTTCTTTATCTAGTCATCTTCTGATGGACATTTATGTTGCTTCCATGTCTTGGCTACTATAAATGAAACTACAATAACATTGTAGTGCAAATATCCCTTCAAGATTCTGATTTCAAATCTTTTGGATATATACCTAGAAGTAGAGTGCCAGATCATGTGGTAGTTAGATTTTTTTGGTTTTCTTGAGGAAACGCCATACTGTTTTCCATAATGGTTGTACCAGTTTACATTCCAACTAACAATGCACAAGGCTTCACATTCTTTTTTTTTTTTTAAATATATTATTTATTTATTTGACAGAGAGAGAGGGATCACAAGCAGGTGGAGAGGCAGGCAGAGAGAGAGGGGGAAGCAGGCTCCCCGCTGAGCAGACAGTCCGACGCAGGGCTCGATCCTAGGACCCTGAGACCATGACCTGAGCCGAAGGCAGAGGCGTTAACCCACTGAGCCACCCAAGTGCCCCAAGGCTTCACATTCTTACTAACAATTGTATCCTTTGTTTTCTTAAAAAAAAAAAACTCTCCTAGGAGAGTGAGGTGATATTGCATGGTTTTGATTTGAATTTCCCTAATGGTTAGTGATGTTGAGCACCTTTTCATACATCTATTAGCCATTTGTTCATCTTCTTTGGAAACATGTATATTCAGATTCTTTTCCCATTTTCAAATTGGTATTTTTGTTTGTTCACTTGTTTGTTTTTGCTATTGAGTTGTAGAAGTTCCTTACATATTTTAGATATTAACCCTTTATAGATATATAGTTTTCAAATATTTTATGCCATTCCATAGGTTACCTTTTTATTTTTCTGGATTATTTCCTTTGTTGTGCAGAAGCTTTTCAGTTTGACATAATCCTATTTCTTTATTTTTGCTTTTGCTGCTTGAGCATTTTGTGTCACATCTAAGAAATCATTACCATAGCCCATTCCTAGAAGATTTTCCCTATGTTTTCTTCCAGGAGTTTTAGTGTTTTACACATCATGTGTAGGTCTTTAATCCATCCTGAGCTGATTTTGTGTATGGTATGATATAAGGATCCAATTTAATTCTTTTGCATGTGGGTACCCATTTCCCCAGTACCATTTATTGAAGGGATTATCCATTTCCCATTGTCTATTCTTTGCACTCTTGTCAAATGTTAGTTGGCCCATATATGTGTAAGTTTACTTCTGGGCCCTACTCTGTTTTATTTGTCTATGTGTTTGTGTTTGATTACTGTATTACACTGGTTTAATTACTGTAGCTTTGTAATTTATTTGAAATTAAGAAGTGTGATGCCTTTAGCTCTGTTTGTCTTGCTCAAAATTTCTTTGGCTATTTGGGGTCTCTTGTGGTTCCAAATACATTTTAAGATTGTTTTTCTATTTCTCTTTTTTAATTCTTTATTTAAAATAAATTTAATTAACATATAGTATATTATTAATTTCAGAGGTAGAGTTAGTGATTCATCAGTTGCATACACCAGTGCTCATTACATACATCAAGTACCCTTTTTAATGCCCATCACCCATTATCCTTCCTGCCCACCTGCTCTTCAGTGACCTGTTTGTTTTCTAGAGTTCAACATCTTTTATGGTTTGCTTCCCTCTCTATGTTCAGCTTATTTTTCCTTTCCTTCCCCTATATTCATCAGTTTTCTTAAATTCCACATATGAGTGAAATCATATGGTATTTGTCTTTCTCTGACTCATTTTGCTTAGCATAATACCTTCTAGTTCCATCCATGTCATGGCAAATGGCAAAATTTTCATTCTTTTTGATGGCTGAGTAATATTCCATTGTATATATCTACATCTATTTTTATATTTAATTAATACTACTAATAAATTATTAATATCTATACATGTCTTCTTTATATTTAATTAATATTAATTAATTCTTCTCATTCATCTGTCGATGGACAGTTGGGTTCTTTCTATATTTTGGCTATCATGGACATTGTTGCTATAAACATTGGGGTGCATGTGCCCTTTCAAATCACTATGTTTGTATTCTTTGGATAAATACCTGGTAGTGCAATTGCTGAGTCATAGGGTAGCTCTATTTTTAACTTTTTGAAGAACCTCCATACTGTTTTCCAGAGTGGCTGTACCAGTTTGCATTCTTACCAGCCGCGTAAGAATGTTCCCCTTTTTCCACAATCTCTCCATATCTGTTGTTTCTTAAGTTGTTCGTTTTAGATTCCTTTTCTATTTCTGTAGAAAAATAGCATTGGAATTTTGATATGTATTACATTGAATCTGTACATCACTAAAGATGTTATGGACATTTTAACAACATTAATTATCTAATCCATAAACATAGGATGTCTTTCCATTTATTCATGTCTGCTTTTATTCATTTGTATGCAAATCTTTTATTTTCTTAGTTAAGTTTATTCCTAAGTATTTTTTTTTTTTTAGTTTATTCCAAGTATATTATTCTCTTTGGTATTATTGTAAATGGAATTTTTTTCTTAATTTACTTTTTGGTTAATATGTTGGTAGTATATAGAAATGCAACTGATTTTTTGTATGTTGATTGTGATATCTTGCAACTTTGTTGAATTTGTTATTGAAACAGTTGAACTGTGTTATTGTTAATATTTTTTAGAACTGCCCTTTTTTTTAAAAAAAGATTTTATTCATTTATTTGACAGAGAGAGAGATCACAAGTCCACAGAGGTAGGCAGAGAGAGGGAAAAGCAGACTCCCCACTGAGCAGAGAGCCCGATGTGGGGCTTGATCCCAGGACCCTGAGATCATGATCCGAGCTGAAGGCGGAGGCTTTAACCCACTGAGCCACTCAGGTGCCCCAGAACTGCCCGTTTTAGAGCATGCCCTGGACTTAAAATATATTTTGAAGCTAAATTTTTGCATGGTTTCATGATGATTTGGTATGGTGTGATGAGGAAGAGTAAGGACTCTGGAGTATTTCTTGCTCAAAATTGCTTTGGCTATTTGGGATCTCTTGTGGTTCCATATACATTTTAAGATTATTTGGATGTCTAGGAATATGATAGGACTTTGACAATGAGAGAAAAATTACCACTAGAAGAACTATTCTCACATTTACTCCTTCTTTAACAATAGCAGCTCCTATTTGAGGTCACCAGGGAAGTATGAAAGGAAGATTAGCTTGATTCACACTTGTTAATGATGGAAAAAAATGGGGAGTGAGAGAAGGACACATGGGAGAAATAGTTAAAGAGATAGGAGAAGCAGAAAATAAATGATAGAGTTACACAAACCAATGGAAAAGATAATTTTAAGGAAAATGGAATTACTAGTGGCAGGCAGAATAATGGCACTCAAAGATGTCCACATCCTAACCTCTAGAACCTGTGAGTGCATTACCTTACATGGTTAAAAGTACTTTGAAGATGTGATTAAATTAGAGGCCTTGACATGAGGAGATAATGTCCTGACTTATTTAGGTAGATCCATGTAGTCACAAGGGTCCTTAATCATTGGAAAGGCCGGCAGATGAGGAGGTCAAAATGATGCAATGTGAGGAACATTTGAGTACCTCACTCCCCTGTTGCTGGATTTGAAAATGAAAGAAGGGGTCATGAACCATAGGATACAGATAATATCTAGAAGCGAAAAGAAACAAATTAATTCTGTCATAGTACTTCTATAAAGAAGCAACTCTGGAGACACCTTGATTTTATCCCAGTGAGACCCATGGCAGACTTTTGATCCCCAGAACTGTGAGATAGTAAATTTATGTTGTTTTAAGCCACTAAGTTTTGATCATTGTCTCTAATAAGAAAAAGCCTGAAAAAACACTTCTTGCATTTAAACATTAAGAAGTAATTGGTGATTTTAATTAGAGGAGTGTCACTAAATTGTTGGGGAAAGAAACCAGATTTGGGGAAGGACATTGGAGATGGGGCATTGGTTAGAAGAGGATTCCAGATCAAGGGGGCAGACTTTGCAGGGTTGGAGACACTTCAGCAAATTAAAAGAAAAATAACAAAATTAGTGTCATTCTTAAATGTTTTGTGAATTTACTATGCAAATCTGGAGTAAAAGAATCCTGTAGTACAGAATCAGATGTTGTTTTAGGTTGGAATGTTCTGTATATATCTATGAGGTCCATGTGGTCCAATGGGTCATTCAAAGCTCTTGTTTCTTTATTGATTTTCTGTTTAGATGATCTGTCAGCTACTGAGAGTGGCGTGTTAAGATCTCCTAGTATAAAGGTATTCATGTCAATATGACTCTTTATTTTGATTAACAGTTGGTTTATGTAGTTGATTGCTCCTATATTGGGGGCATAAATGTTTACAATTGTTAGATCTTCTTGGAGGATAGACCCTTTAAGGATGATGTAGTGTCCTTCTGTATCTCTGACTACAGACTTTAGCTTAAAATCTAATTTATTTGATATGAGAATCACTACCCCAGCTTTCTTTTGAGGTCCATTGGCATGAAAGATGGTTCTCCATCCTTTCACTTTCAGTCTGGATGTATCTTTTGGTTCCAAATGTGTCTCTTGTAGACAGCAAATGGACGAGTCCTGTCATTTTATCCATTCTGCAACCCTGTGCCGTTTTATGGGAGTATTTAGCCCGTTCACGTTCTTCTCGAGCACACATGGAACTTTCTCCAGAATAGACCACATACTGGGCCACAAATCAGGTCTCAACCGATACCAAAAGATAGAGATGATTCCCTGCATTTTCTCAGACCACAATGCTTTAAAACTGGAACTCAATCAC
>CM052810.1:74244502-74255297 GCA_028533885.1 Nasua narica | reverse complement strand
AAATTATGAATGAAAGGGGAGAGATGACAACTAATCCAAAGGAAATAGAAACAATCATCAAAAATGATTATCAACAGCTATATGCCAATAAGCTAAACAACCTAGAAGAAATGGATGCATTCCTGGAAACCCATAATCTTCCAAGACTGAAACAGGAAGACATTGACAACCTGAATAGACCAATATCTAGTAATGAGATGGAAGCAGTGATCAAAAGCCTCCCAAAAGCAAGAGTCCAGGGCCTGACGGATTCCCTGGGGAATTCTACCAAACATTCAAGGAAAAAATAATGCCTATTCTCCTGAAATTGTTTCAAAAAGTGGAAACAGAAGGAAAACTTCCAGACTCTTTCTATGAAGCCAGCGTTACCCTGATCCCCACACCAGGTAACGACCCCATCAAAAAGGAGAATTTCAGACCAATATCCCTGATGAATATGGATGCCAAGATTCTCAACAAGATCCTAGCTAATAGGATCCAACAGCATATTCAAAAGATTATTCATCATGACCAGGTGGGATTTATCCCTGGGATGCAAGGGTGGTTCAACATTCGCAAATCAATCCATGTGATAGAACAAATCAACAAGAGAAGAGAGAAGGACCACATGATCCTGTCAATAGATGCAGAAAAAGCATTTGACAAAATTCAGCATCCGTTCCTGATTAAAACACTTCAAAGTATAGGGATAGAAGGAACAATTCTCAACATCATAACCCTCAGGAAATTAAATATACAGCTACCCTATGACCCTGCAATTGCACTACTCGGTGTTTACCCCAAAGAAGGTGATGTAGTACAAAGAAGGGCCACATGTACCCCAATGTTCATAGCTGCAATGGCCACAATAGGCAAACTGTGGAAAGAACCAAAATGCCCTTCAACAGACAAATGAATAAGGAAGATGTGGCACATCTATACAATGGAATATTATGCCTCCATCAGAAAGGATGAATATCCAACTTTTGTATCAACATGGACAGGACTAGAAGATATTATGCAGAGTGAAATAAGTCAAGCAGAGAGAGTCAATTATCTTATGGTCTCACTTATGTGTGTAGTATAAAGAAAATCATGGAGGGCATCGTGAGAAGGAAGAGAAGGGCGAATGGGGGGAAATCGGAGGGGGTGATGAACCAGGAGAGACTGTGGACTCTGAGCAACAAACTGAGGGTTTTGGAGGGGAGGGGTGGGGGGGTGGGTGAGCCTGGTGGTGGGTATTGAGAAGGGCACGTACTGCATGGAGCAATGGGTGTGGTGCATGAACAATCAATCTTGTAACACTGAAAAATTAAAATAAACATGTTTGGGGAGAAAAAAAAAAGAATCAGATGTTGGGAACTGAAATATCTCCATTAAAATAGAATAGAAAGAATGAGAAAAGTGGAATAGCTGAAATCATGCTCCTGGAACAGCTGTTAAACATGGATGCTCCCAGGTACCTGTCCTTACCCTGTAGCCTAGTTGGGACCTTCCGTATATGTTCTGGACTTATCCTTACCACTGCATTTCCCTCATCACTGTAGAATTAATGACCTGCTTGTGTTTCTGGCTTCCCCCCTGGCCTGTGCATCTTGGAAGATGGGGCTATTCAGCAGTCACTATTGTGTTCTTCTAGCCAACATGATGCCTGACACGCTTGCTGTACAAGCTTTATAATATTCGTTACATCAGCGATTGAATGGGAAGTGCCCATAATTTTGTCTCTTTTAGCATCTTCCTGCTCTTCTCTGCCAGCCTTGACCTTGTTTGTTCTCCCAGCCTTACTCATGTCTCTCTTGCTCAAAACCTTTTGGCTAGAGCCCATGTAGTGATTTCAGATAGGCAAAGACTTGTGTGTTGATGGTCAGGTTTCCACATGGATATGGATGAATGCATGCTCACTTCTGCATCCAGTGCTAGCTAGTGCAGTGATCCTGGGCTCTGCAACATGGGGTGGTGGAAGGAGCATTGGACCTAAGGCCAGCTGGACCCTCTCAGAACCCCAGCTCTGCCTTTAATCGGGTGGGTGTCCTGGGCAGATTAGATAACCACAAGAAACCTCCTCTTCCTCAGCAGATGGGATGCTTCACTTGAGGATATAGGACTATGGCAAAGATTAGAAATAATGTATGTAAGGATATCCCAAGTTTGTACCTGGCACACAGTAGTTATCCAATAAATTAGGGATTTCTGTTTTGTATAGATGGGATGTCCACTAGTTTAAGACTTTGGAGGCCACAGAGTTACACTCAAATCCTGCCACTCATGGTCTATGTAACCTTAATAACCTTAAGTGTTTCATTTAACCTCACTGTGCCTCAGTTTCCTCAAATGTAAAGCATGTGTAACAAAATCTCCCTCATGGTATATGTAATTTGTGAATTCACTATGCAATTCTGGAGTAAAAGGAGATCTGCAATATTGCAGAGAATGTGGCTCTTGATAATTCCTTTCTCCTTTCCTTTTCTGTGTTCTGAGACAGAGTCTGACAAACATCTTTGCTCTTTAGAAGTTCGTCATCAACACAGCAGACATGCACGTGGAAGTCACTTCCTTGGTGCATGCTGATATGAAAGCTGCCTCCTGGTTTATCCAGATCATGCTCAACCATGGCCTGTGTGGCACAGATGTATTTGGGGCCTTATTGCATTTAGCAAGTTAATTGTTCATTAAGAGGAAGGGACATTCACAGAGCTGACCTGACATCCTGATAAAATACCAAATGACTTTAAGTGATTTATGGGTACAGACATGACTTCTTGCTGGCTTATGTCAGAATGGGCTGGAGTGATAAGCACACACTTATCTCTGGTCCTTGATGAATGACAGGGAAACCTTGTACCATAAAGGCAACAAAGCCACCCTGTGGGAAGAGGACTGTCACAGAGTGTATTACGAAAGCCCAATCAGCCTCCTTGTGGGAGGACAATTAATGGAATTAAAAGTTAGAATTTTAATTATCATACAAATTAGAAGGAAATTAATCAGCTCATATTTTATGACTTGTCTTGGTGTGGAGCACTGCCAGTTAGGTTTTATGGCAAATCTTTGATTAATTGAGACACAGCATGAAGGTATAAAATGCAGACTCAAACAGTATGTTAATATCCCCCCCCCCTTTCCTCCTGTGCTGCCCCAAGGTTAGACACTGGATAAAGGAGAGATGATATTTGAAGTTGCACACCTATGCATGCAGACATGGGCTTACATTATGGCTTTCCACAGACTGTTCGTTTGCCTTTTCATACTTTTTTAATGTGGACAAGAATCTTTTGCCCCACCTTCTCTTTTTCATGTGGTATTTTTCAACTTCTGTTTTCTGTCAGCCATCTTTGGTTGGGAGACTCCTAAGTATAGCATCACCTGACTCTGTGTAGACCCCAGGATTGAGTGTTACTGCAGAGTCATCAGTCAGAACTCTGCATCTATGTGTCCATCCTCCTAGGCCATCCCAGAGCTCTGGATGGAATTAAATTTTGGCAACTGAATGATGCTTTTCACAGAGTCAGTTCATTGAGTCAATGGCTTCATGTCTGTCAGGTTGGGTCCCTTAAGTCCCTTAAGGGATTTAGAGACAGAAATGGACAGCTGACCAGAGCTGCCTGGGACACACCACACAATGAAACTTGTCACTGTTTTTCTATACACAAAGAAGCTGCGAGTTTGCAGGTGACTATTTCAGGGAGGGAGCTGGGGAGAATGTGGATGGAAAACAGTCTGTATGAGGCCAAGAATGAGTCTTGGATTAAAGACATCACTGGCTGATGTCTTATAAACATATCAACTGTAATGTGTCTGCTTCTGAGCTACTGATCTGTACTGTACCCCTCACTTTACCCCCAAACTATCCCTTTCACATTCTTCACAATCTTCTCCATTTTTGTCAATAGCATTTCAGTCCTCCTATATGCTCAAGAAAATTTGAAGCAATCTGATCTTTCCACAGATCTTGTAGGTCCTATTATAAAAACATATGCAAGAAGCAACCACTTCTCACCACTCCCTTTAGATACATTGCTCTACCCACTGCTATCTGTCACCTGGGTCACCTGGGCTACTGTGGTGAATTCCTACCTCTTCTTCTATCCTTGCATACTATGCCTGCTTCTTCTATCCTTGCATACTTTGGTTGATTTGCAATAATCTGCCAAAATAAACCTGTTAAAATATAATCAAATTATGTCACCACACTGTTTAAAATCCTCTGAGGTCTGGGTCTCATTTGAAGTCAAAGTCTTCATAGTGATCTGAAAAGCAATGTGATCTAACCCCCTTGACCTCTCTGACTTCATGACCTATGTCCTCCTCTCCTCACTTACCTAATTTTTTGCCATTTGCACTTGCTGTGCTCTCCGTCAGGAATGCTCTTCCTTCTGGCAGCCTTGTGGTCCAGCTCCTTTACTTTATTTCAGCCTCAGCTTGAGTGTTTCCTTCCCTGGGAAGCCTTCTTAGCCACTCTGTCCATCAGAGGAGTCTCCCTGCTCCATGCTCACTGAAGCCCATGGCACATGGGTGCTCCAGTAAATGATCATCAACAGGTGGCTCAGGGCTGGGAGAATGGGAGCATTCAGTTTGTAGTGCTTGTTGACTTCAGTGAATTGAATGTTTTTACCATGATCAATTTTAAGCCACCAGATAAACAGGACAGATAGCAGTGGGTGGATCAAAGTGTCTAAAAGGAGTGGTAAGAAGTGGTTGCTTCTTGCATATGTTTTTATAATAGGATCTACAAGTAATGACAACTGCCTTGCAAAACTCCTGAAAATGCAACAACTGGCTTTCACAAGCCTGTACAGATAGTTGCAGGATACTCTGCCTATAGTCCTTTTTCTGTTCCATTTTTTTCCTTACTACCAATTCTTGATATATTATGTATTTTATTCATACATCTTATATATTAGCTATCACTCCCATTAGAATATACTTTTCATGGGGGCAGTAATTTTTTAACTATTCATTGCTGTTTTCTCCAGCTTTTAGTACAGCACCTATTACATAGTAGGTATGCAATAAAATTTTGCTGAATGATAGTATTGATGTAAGAATGAGTACCTAGTATGCATTAGATGCTGATAAGTTTGGGGATACATAATTGAATAAGACAAGGTCTTTGATTTTTGTCTAGTGGTGAAGATAAGCCTCTGTAATATAATGAAATAGGGACTAAAATAGAGATCGTTCCTGGTAGATATAAAAATATAGAACAATCATTGAAATAAGACTCAAATATGAGTTGATTGATTCTGATATGAATGGGAATGTGCATCTATTAAATATTAATAGTATTTGACAAAGTGTCCCTGGAACATCCAACTTCTAATATCCTTTCTCTTCATTAAATTGCAGATACATACTCAAGTTACTGTGTTGCTTTAGGAACTTGTCGAGCATCTCTTAAGCCTCATACCAGTTGCTAGCTGGACTGAAGCACACAGCTTATTAGGTCAAAGTCCACAATGTCCAATTTTACTAGCCAGCCAATCCTGGAGCCACACTCAATAAAAAAATCTTAATGCTCCAGAATGATGTAAAGTGGGAGCAAGTTACTTGTGGCTGCCTGGGAATATCCTGTGGTCCTCTACTTGTGTGGTGTCATGAGTGTCAGGGACTTTAGGAAAGGTTACATCCACTTGTGTGCGTTTTAAAACACAGTGATCTTATTTACTAGCAAATATGGTTGCAAAAAGTCATGACTTCATTAGGTCAGTGTTTACTTCATTTTGAAGAAACATGAGGAGGGAATGAGGAGAAGGGTGATGCCTTTTCCTTCCCTTTATGGATCATTAGTGATTTAATGTGCAATTTATCACAGTGACAGATGTGTTTTAAAATATGACAGGATGAAGGAAATGAACATTTTTTGGCAATGCTGTTACTCTGTTAGACACTACATACGTACAGACTAGCAGTTGACAGAATTCCTGAAATCCTTTAATATATGCTTATAACCTATATGGTAATTTTGAACAGAGTATAGGAATTCCTTGGGTGAGAGTTTTTTGCTGTTTATTCATCATGCTGTGTGAACCAAGTACCTTCTATTTGTCCCTCTATTTGCATTCTCCTCCTTTCCCCACCCTGCTTAGTGTCCTGATAAGTGACCAACATGGAATGCAAAGACAGGTTCCTTATTGCCACACTTTTGGTTGGGTTGGGCCAATGTGAAGGCCAAGGGGAAGTGGGAGGAAGGAGAGAAAGTCAGTGTATCTATTCTCCTGGCTCCCTCTTGCAGAGGTACTGATGCACCTGTCTACCATGGGAAGGAAGTTCTGTAGGTGGCACACTCTACTAATGTGGAAAGTGCCTCTGACTGATATCCTGAAAAGTTTTATGGGTATTTCCTGAAGACTAGAATGGATGCTCCATCCTTCAAGAGAGTATGACATCTGCTGTTTCCAAACTGTGAGCACCATTGGTAGGGACCACCTCAGACCAGCTGTGAGGTTTCTTGTTGGACACAGGTTATGCCTTTACAGAACATAAATATACGTCAAGGTCAGAACTTCTTGGAGGGCTTTTTATTTTGTTTTTACATATTTTCTTTTACTTTTCCTGCTCTGCTTCCTCAAGACAGTTTTCTCTACATTTCCCAGGGGTTTGAAGAAGCAGGGCATGGGAACGATTTGTCTTGCAGTTACCATGAAGGTAAAGCCAAGAGGCTTAAAGCTCCACTTACTACAGTCTACAGCTTGAGTAGGTCCTGGGCCATATCTTCTGAAAAAAACTTCTGCTTTTAAAAGCACCTCCCTTCTCCTTTATTAAGAAGATCTGCAGAAGAGTCCCCTTCCCCTTGGAGTGAAGGAGTTTCAAAAAACAGGGCACAGAGCATTCCAGAACAATGATCTCATCTTGGCAACAATGATTTCTTTAGAAGATCTAGGGATACTTGGGTTAAAAGTATTTGGTATAGATAAAAAATAACAATGAGATAACGTCTTCATCTGTAAATTAGAAAATGTTAAAAAAATTTCATTCCGGTGTGACCAGACAGGCACTCTTACTTATTAGCATGGAGTGGAACACATTTGGAAAGAATTTGACATGAATGCAACTTAGAAGATAATTATACCTTTGGGTCTGCAATTTAACTCCTAAGAAATTATCATCAGTAAAATCTAAAATGGTAGAAAAAAGCACTATGCATAAAGATTTATTTATTCAATAAATATTTATTGAGAGCTACCATCAGTGTATATCTTTCTAAGCGTTGGAAATGCAGCAATGAATTAAGCACAAAAATGTACTATGCATGGATGTACCCCTTCAAGTCAAGAATGGGAGTCATTTGATAAAACAAAAACAAAAACAAGGAATTAGAAGGGATATCATTAAAACATTCTTAAGGTTGTCTCTTTATGGTCAGAATGAAGTAAGTGCTCTGTAGCTTATTTTTCACAGTGGTCACAGCAAAACACATTGGCCAAAATAAAAAAGCAACTGCCTGAGAGCTCATAACAGCAGACAGACAGGGGAGGGGAGTCAAACTCCCAACATGAAAAATGACTGAAAAGGTGGTTGTGAGTTTCCTGTTCTGTTTAGTTGGGTTTTACTCTGTGTCAGTGTCAGTGACCCAAGGACAGGTCAAAGTGGGAGACTACATAGCAAGTACAGTTGGCAAAACTGCAAAGTGGTCTGTTGCTCAAGACAGGATAGGGGAAAAAGTCCCCGTGAGCCAGGGAGTGTGGAGAAAAGCCTCATAGTTTTTCTCTTTTCCCTGATTTTCTTTTTTTCCTTTCCTGGTTCTGCCCTAAGGCCTATCCCAGTCACACTACCATGGGGTTGGCATAGCAACTAAGACACCAAGAGGAAGATCATCTCCCTGGAAGGAGAAACTCAGAAAAGTGTTTCACAAGGAGTGTGTGGGGCATCCCATATATATATTTTCTCTCTCTTTTACCACTTTGTACCTAAAGCAGGCATCGTAATTTAGAACAGCACAAGTGGTTAAACCTCTGAAGGAATTCTGTATTCCTGGACAGAGGAGCCAGGAAAAGGAGCCCCCAGTGATGGAGAGTATAGGAAAAATTTTGAGAGGGGGCATTGGAGAAGATGATCAATCTCTGAGTGAACTGCCTCTAAGCTGAGTTTGTACAGAACACTTCCAAGATAACCCTAGCAAAGTTTCCATAATGGAAGTAGTACCATAGAAACCAAACCCTGGTTCCAATCCAAATCTTGATGGTGTGTGTGAGGGGTGGATCAAGCAGCACAGCAACAGCAGTGAGAACTGAGCTTCAGTTGGAATTAATACTCACAGAAGGTAGAATTTGCAATTCACATGCAGTTGGGTTGACTGCTGGCTTGAAAAGGAGAAAATCAGTGTTCTTCAGAGAATTTCAACATGACCCAGAGTTGCATAACATGGTATTTAGAATTTGCAGGAGATATCACCAGTTCTCAAGGGAAAAATAGAATCAACTGTGGAAAATGTTATGTTGGTTGCTCAAGACCTTAAAAATAAAGCTACCCTACCACCCAGCAATTACACTACTAGGTATTTACCCCAAAGATACAGATGTAGTGATCTGAAGGGGCACCTCCACCTCAAAGTTTATAGCAGCAATGTCCACAATAATGAAACTGTGGAAAGAGCTGAGGTGTCCATCAACAGATGAATGGATAAAGAAGATTTTATATATATATATATAAATATATTTATATATATATATATATATACACACACACATACATACATACATACAATGGAATGTTACTCAGCCATCAGAAAGGATGAATACTTACCATTTACATCTATGTAGATGGAACTGGAAGGTGTGATGCTGAGCAAAATAAGTCAATCAGAGAAAGACGATCATCATATGGTTTCACTCATGTGTGGAATATAAGAAACAAGGCAGAGGACCATTGGGGAAGGGAAGGAAAAGGTAAGTCATCAGAGAGGGAGACAAACCATGATAGATTCTTAACTATCAGAAACAAACTGAGGGTTGCTGGAGGGGAGGTGGGTGAGGGGAAGGGATAATTGGATGATGGGCACTAAGAAGGGCACTTGATATGGTGAGCACTGGATGTTATACGCAACCGATGAACAAATTCAACCTGTGAAACTAATAAAAAGAACTTGAGAAAATCTAAATAAATATTAACTGTGTGAAACAATGTATTTTTAGAGCTTCAAAATCTAACTAGTTCTAAAACTCCTAACAATAATATAATTTGTGGGAGAGCTAAAAAGAGGCAAGTGATAATAATTCTGAATTCCTTAAATTGAGAAGAAATTAAGGATACCGCTAAGATATATATATTTCAATTTCACGAGTTACATATAAAATGGTTGAGTTTATAACCAATAAATTACAAATGATAAAAGATAAGATGAGGGGAAATAGCTAAATCAATATAAAGAGAGTGAAAATCAAAAAGAAAGAAAACAAATGAAATATGAAACAGGACATGAGGAAACCTAAAATACTGTGCAGAAAAAAGGACTCATTTAGATAATACTTTCAGGGAGAATTTTTTGAGAAGAGAATGCTTGAACTGGGATGACACACAGAGAAGGGGAAGGAACCAGCATAAGAATAACATTCAGAAAGAGAGAAAGGGTCTGACCTTGATGTCAGAGTCAGGGCAAAGGGTCTTGACCACAGGAGCAAAAGTTGGAAAGGTGGAAGGAGCCAATCATGTAGGGACATGATAGAAGGACTGGCTTTTACTCCAAGTGCACAGGAAACCTCCATGGGTTTTAAACAAAAGAGTGATATGGTCTGATTTTGATTTTAAAACTGGCTGCCTTTTGAAGATGAATTGTGTGGGAAATGAGTGGGGCCAGGGAGGCTACAGGAACAGTCCCAGAAGAAGTAACCATCATAACTGAAGGCAATGTGCAGGGAGATGGATAAGTCCTGTGCTTAGGGGAGAGAACCAGACAGGACTTTCACTGGACTGATGGGTGTGGATAAGGGATGAGATAGAAATCAGGGACAGACTTTCATTATGCATGTGTTTATGAGAGAGACTGTGAGGTGTGTGGAGGGCAAAAAGGAGGGAGGAAAAAGGAAGAGGGGGCAAGAAAGAGAGATGATGAAGTAGATGGCTCCATTTACTGAAGTAGAGCCGTTTACTTGGGCTGGACATCAGGAAGGTGGAAGAGTATATGTATAAGCATGTATGATGAAAGAACAGATGTGAGTATAAAGCCATGGAACAAAGTGAGGTTACCAATGAAGGGAGTAAAGGGAGAGAAGAGGCTTCAGGACAACTCTCTGGGATGGTAGAAAAGAGAAGCCAAGAGAGTATCCTAAGAGAGTACTATGATTGGTGTGAACAGAAATCAGGAGAGCACAGGGTTGTGAGACAAAGGAAGGAGTATCTCCAGAGGAAAGGAGCCCTGATATGGTTAATGCTATTTGGAAATCCTCTGTGGCAAGGCCAGAGAAGTGTCCTTTGCTTTTGGCAATGTGAAGATCATTGGCGTTCTTGATATGAAGAAAGACTCATTTAGTGGAACAGTGAATAGTGCGGAGGGAAACTAGCTCTACTGGGTAAGTAGAAGGTGTGTTAAAATAAGTTTGTGATGAACTGGGAAGGGCAGAAGGTACTGACTATGTATTGTGCAAAAGATGGTATCATGGGGACCTGAAGAAAGACTTAGTTTTTAGGTGAAAAAGATTTTGCTGGGTCTTCAGGATCAAGAACTCTTGCTTTCTTTTACATATAGCTGTCCAATTTTCCCAGCACCATTTATTGAAGAGACTGTCTTTTTTCCACTGGATATTTTTGCCTGTTTTGTCAAAGATGATTTGACCATAGAGTTGTGGGTCCATCTCTGGGCTCTCTATTCTGTTCCACT
>CM052810.1:74228275-74244002 GCA_028533885.1 Nasua narica | reverse complement strand
GTTGCCCCTCTCTCATTGCCATTGCTATCTGGAGGGCATTCTGGCCTAGAAAGCAGCAAAGCTGTGTGTTAGTGGCTTGTGGAAGCATCCTGAGGATTGTAGCAGTTCTTCAATCAATGCTTACATTGTTCCTTCTGCTCCTTGTTACTGCAGAGGGGGATCTAGCCCAATACAGGATACAGCTGGAGAAGAATATGGGCTCACAATCACTTGTATAAAATAAAGCCCTATTAAAATTTGCTTTATAAAATAATCATTTTAAGGAAGAAGTTTGTCTTCCCTAGAATTCAAACAGCATCCTGCACATTGGTGAAGTTTCTATAATTGTTTCTGTTGATATTTGATGGCATAGTTTCCCTAATATAACAACAGCAACTGTAGTTGAATATGTTTTGTATGTAAGGCACAAATCTAACTGCTTTATATGCATTAACTCACATAATCATTACAACAATTTTATAATCCCATTTTAAAGAGGGGGAAGCTGAGGCATATCAGATTAAGAAAATTTCCCAAGTTGTAGAGGTGGGATTTCGACTTGAGCCTACTGCCAGATACTGTATTCTGAATTATTACATGCACTGCCTCAGTTTTGAATTGCACATTTTTAGGAAACTCACTGGAGAAAACAATAAATGGTCCACCAATTCCATAATAAATTGGGTTTATTCAACAGCAAGAGAGATTTTATATTTTGTGAAAACATGTGGGGTTAGCTGTTTGGGAAGGTAGAGACAAAAGTAAAGAAAAACGGTTTACTGTCATCAATATTCTCCATTCTTGACAGGGATTATTTGGACATCTTGTAAACACATTATTTAAAAATAAAAGTATGTGTGACATTATGTGTTTCATTTTCACATCACCTGGTGTGATGCTTGCTACATACAGATACTCAGAAAATATTTGTTATTTATGATGATGGGGAATATTTAAGCCAGGGATTGGCAAACTTTTTCTGAAAGGGCCATATAGTAAATATTTCAGGTTCTAAGGTCTACACAGTCAGTGTTAAAACTGCTCACTCTGCTGTAGCTTGAAAACAATCATGCACAATAGGTAAACGAATAAGCTGCCTATGTTCCAATAAAGATTTATATACAAAAAGAGATTGAGGTCAGATTTGGGCCACAGGCCATAACCTACTCTTGGCTAATATGGGTAATTACACACACACCCATTATGTATGTATATGTGTATGTATGCACATGATAGATAGCTAATGTTAAAAATGACAAGTCACTGCTACTACCTGGAAATATATTTTGCATGCAAAGAGCCTTATTCTCTGCCTCTGTGTCATTTGTTCAGCCCTCCGTGTGCACCCTCTTTCTCAGTCACTTAGAATATAGCAGAGGGTGTGGGATCCTGTAGCCCATGGATGCATGTGACTGCTTCCTCCTCTTCCAAGGTGTTAACTTTCATTCTTGGTCCCAAATCAGAACATTCAGATAAGGGGTTCCCTTTGACCTCATTTGAAAAAAGTGCTGATCCTTCCTATGGAAGGCATGAAGGAGGACCATAGAGAGAAGGGGTGACTTGAGCAGAGACATCCATACTCAGAGGTTTTCACTGGGGCTGATGTCATTTCATCTGCTCCTAAGAACCAACTATTTGCCACATTATGGAGACTCAAAGGTATTGCTGTGGTTCTTGTCCCCACCTGACTTGCTTTTTCAAAAATGAGACAAATCCATTGGCGACACAAAAGAAACATTGGTGTTGAGACCAGAACATACACATCAATAGAAAAAGAGCCTCTGCATATTTGTATTTGATTTATTTGGCTAGTTTTTTTTAAACTGCTTTAGAAAATCTTTACATATGGTCTGAACTAAGTAAATGTCTGCCTCTCAACCAGACACGAGAATTTTTGCCAATTTTAGCAAGATTTGCTTGAGTCATATTTAACTATGAAATCAGAGTTTCTTTTTTTGTTTTCTTGTTTTTAAGGAAACAATTTGTATGCTTACCTTTTACCCTCTAAATTAGCAACTAGGCATAATTGGAAGGATTCAGACCTGGGTCTGGCTGGGTGTTTTGCCCATAGCCCTTTTGCTGTTGTGGGGTCTCAGAAGGCAGACCTGGAACAGAGAAGGCAGAACATTTCAGGGAGACATTTAATATGACTCTACTACTACTATCATATTTGATCTGACTCTACTACTACTACCACCATGGAGAAGGGGGGCAGAGTAGGAGGTGGAACACAAAAAGAGGGGGAGTGGAGAAGAAATTATTCTTGAAGGTATCATTTATTGAGTACTTATTATGTGGTAGAAACTGAGATAAGTAGTTTATATAAATTACCTCTCTTTTTAATGCTCTAATTTTCACGAATGTCTTGTTAGGTAGTCTTCATTACCCATACTTTAAAGAATGAGAGGTTAATTTGTTTATAAGGTCACAGAGCTACTAACTGACAGAGCTGAAACGGGAAACACACATTGACTACACAGAGAATGCTTTTACTGCCATACCAGCTCAGTTCCCTTTTTTGCTTAGTGCTATTTAACAGCTGAATGAACCCCTTTCTTTGTAAGTATTCAGAAATAGCACCATCATCAGAGATAAGTGGAATTTATCTGCTTTATGGCACATTCAGCACCAAGATTTCATAATTCTAATAGAATATTCTAGGAGAATCCCAGAGAAATGGTATCTCATGGAACAGATTTTGATAGATTGGGCTCCCCTCTGACTTCAGAGAGGGGATTAGTTCCCAGCAACATCAAAGCAAAACAAAGCAAAGCAAACCAAACCAAACCACCTTCCTGGACAGTGGATAGATTAAGGAGCTGTCGGTTCTGAGTAGGGGTCTGAAATGAAAAATTGGAAATCGTTGGAGTATGTTCTTTCCAGACCTACAGCATTGCATGTGTTAGGTACACACAGAGCCTTGGTATATGTCCCCAGATTTCAACTCCAGACTACTGGTATCTTGAACAATTAGCCTTCTGCAATTTGGTGGGATAGCCTTTCATTTAAAAATTATTTTCTATTTTTATTCCTCCCTCTTCAGCATAATACCCTGTGATTTCCATGTGTTAAGGCCTTGACCATGGTTAGCTGACATCTGGACTAGTAGCCCATCCTCTGGGGCAAAGGTGACGGGCTTGGATCCCATGCAGGCCTACCTTCTGAGCAACCATCATTGTAGGAGGGGTACAGAGAGAACTTTCCCTTCAAGGCTTTCTTGATCTTTCTTTTGAAACATTCCTGCCTAACATTAGACTGTTCCACCTTCCCAAAAAGGGGGCCCTGTTCTGGGCTCTTCCAAGGACCTATCTGTGTTCACGAACTGTTCTGTGGAGAGAAGTCTGTAAGCCCTTTCTGCCCTTGGTATGAGTTTGGCTGCTGCTTCTTTTTGACTCTGGCTATGACTGGTCTTCTGGTATCAGCTGGTGTGGGTATGGATGGAATCCTGGAGGGACCTGGATGTCTAGGAAGGATGTGGGACCAGTGCTCTGAGCCCTAACCCTGACCTAGGTGCCCTGCATGGCTATCCTGGGTGTCTCCAGAAATCTCCTGTGATGAGGATACAAAGTTAGACTTTATGGTCAATTTCCTCATTGAATTTGGTCCTCACTACAATCCCATAAAGTTGTTATGATTTCCAGGGTTGAATACATGAGAAATTTGTGAAAATAGATTCAGTGACAGGGTTTGAACCCTGGTCTATGGATATTCAATCAACAGCATGCACTTGTCCATTGTGATGGTGACTCCCTTGGGCATTACCAGTCTTTGGAGAAGAGAGAGCCATCTGATTGTGGCTACAGAATATACAAAGAACAGTGAAATCAGTTGTGAGTGCTTTAGCCTACCCATTGTTTCCTCTCACTTAATGATTTTCTCATGTTCCACCTCTAAGAGGCCATGATTTCTTACCAGTAAAAAAAGCTGGTGGTGGAGAAGACCCTTGGGACCTCAGGAGGTTAGGTTACACAGCAAGCCTCTCTGTTGTTTGTCATGTAATTTAGGTCACTTGACCTCTCTTGGTCTTTAGTTTCTTCTTTGGTGAGGTTAAGGGGTTGAACTAGGAAAAATTTGTGAGGTTATCTTTGGATCTAACGTTTTGTAATTCTGTGCATAAGCTTGTGTTGCTCCTAACTCATTAATGTCATCTTAACAGATATTGAACTATTACCTTTGAATGGTAACTTTGGTGATGGCTTTTGTTTAATGTTACCTGTTTCAGATTTGCAATGTGAGGTTTTTAAAGCATGAGTAACTTGCCCAAGTTCTGAGATGATAGTGGTACTGTCTTAGAAACTCAGGTCAACCTGATTCTATGTCTAGGGATTGATGATGGAATTCCTGCATCAGCAAAAGACTGAAGTAGTTTCAGAGTGAGGAAGATACTTTCCAGACTTCCTAGGATCTTGTAATTGCTTAGTTCGTTCCCCTTTGCACATTCTGTGCAGAAAAAGCATGGGTACACACAGTTTATGACAGTGTCCTGCCTCAATGTCTGAGACAGAACAGAGCAAGTAGGTCGGTAAACTTTGACTTAAGAGACTTGGTATATTAGTGATGTCAACTTCAAACTATGAAGAGATGCAGGTCCTCATTGGCTGTGAGCCCAACCACTGTACTACCAATTTATAGTTGAGGCAAGGGAGTGAATTGCTGTGAATTGCAGTGAATTGCTGGGACAGCAGAGCCATCCCAGAACTGCACATACTTTTCTTCCTCTCCCTGACCATCATCCTCCCTCCTGGCTGATTCTTGTTGCTTACTCCATGGTACACTAATTTGTACTTTCTAAATCTTCTTCTAGTTCAGAGAGCCACATGAAGCATGGTGAATATCACTGTGTTCAATACCACCATGTTCATTTGTCCAGGAAATGCTTGGATTGTTTGTGATATCCCTTTTCTGGTGCCATGGGCAGATTTGCTGAGTTATTTGTCCATGAGCCCACATACACACCTGGCTTGCCTGCAGATATTCATTTCCAATCCAATGGCTTAAAACAACTATACAATCCTTTCTACAGGGATGTTGTCTCCTCCCCTGTGACAGATACAAACAAGAGGCAGACACACATCCTGTGCCCACTCTTCAGGTCTGACATGTTGGATTATAGAGAGATTCTACTCTCTGGAGTTCCTTGAATTTTTGGTAGACTTCTGCTGTGTTGATTGCAACAGAAAAGGAACTGGATGGCAGGCTGAGGCCATCTATTCCAGGCCAAAACTTCATAATGCTGTGGCGAGCATTATGCTCACTATATTTCACAATTGTGAAATTGTACCATGAAAAATCCTTTAGTGCTAAAGAGTTGATGGCCATCAGAACATGCTGCCTTCATGAGAATTGATTATTGCTCTCTGGTGCAGGCATCCCAGAGCAAAGTGGGATGTGGACCAGTGATTTTTCTGCATCATGCTTCTTCTTAAATCACGAAGACTGCTTCCTGATGGTCTGTGCTCTTGAGTGCTCTTAAGGGGCTTCTGTGTTTCATTTGAGTCAATCAAGGACTTTACTTAATATCATTGTTGTTGAAAGACAGCTTATAGTCTCTCTTCCCTTTCCTCTCTCTTCTCGCCCCTGTAAGTTGAGTACCATTTTGCTGAGGGCTTGCAGAAGACAGTGGAAAACAACACTATATAGTAAATTACTCAAAGCCAGCTACATTTATTCTTGATGTACTTTCTATTATCTAGATCCTATCTGTTAATTCCTAGCTTTGATTTTGTCTCCAAATCTTTGGATTTTTGCTGATGTAGCCAGACTTCCTTCCTTGATCCTGGACCTGATGTATGAACCTGACTTTGGTGTCCTGTCTCCCCTTCCTACTCTTTTTCAATCCTTGAGCAGTAGCTGGTGTCCTCCTGGGAAACTGCTTCTCTTTACAACATGATGATGCTGAATGATCACTTTGCTTGGGAACTGAGTTTGTAACCTCATTTTGCAATTTGTGGGTTGGTCTTATTTCTCTTTCCTGTATTCTATTTTTAATGTTATAGAGTATGCATAGTCAAGAAGTGAGGGGGAAGTGAGCTGTGCAATGCATTTGTTTTGATTGGCAGGGTGCTTGCATGTTAGCTTTTGTTGCAAAAGCCCCAGTAAGTGTTGTAATGTGTGCTTTCTAAAACAGAGGCATGTAGAGGTCCTCCTTCAGGTTCCCCACATTCAGAAGCTAGGACTTGATTAGTTGGGACTCTTTTCAGTTGCAAGGAAAAAAAAAAAACACTTGAACTTGCACGAGCACAGTGGGGATATGTTGGCTCATGTTATTGAGGAGTCCACAGAGAGGTTTAGCTTCAGGCATGGCTCAATCCAAAGTAATGCATCTTACTCTGAATTTCTCTATTTCTTGGTCCTTTTATTTTGTGTTGTTTTCATTCTCGTTATGCAGGTGGACTCTTTCAAGTAGTGGGTGAAGATAGCTGTTTGCTTCCTCAAATTTATTTTCCACAATATTCCCAATTTCCCAATTCTGGCAAAAAAATGAATTATTTTTGTGAATGGCTCCATGTGGGCAATTATAATATACACATATATATATGTGTATATATATATATATTGTTTTCAAGAAAATGGAGTACACCTATGGTGGAACATAAAGAGGGGATGTTCCTCACTCAGTCTTTCTTTCTGCTCAACTGGGGCCTTATTCAGTCATTTCTTTTATCAGTAAAATGGTGGATTTATACAGATCTGCAGTTGCCCATGCTCTTTGTCTCTACAGCCACTGAAGTTCCAGAGGGAAGAGTTATCTTTCCCCAGCCACCTGGATATCCTAGTTAACCCAAAGTGTGACTATCATTAGTCACACTTTCTAGGACAGCTTGTATCATCTGTCAGTATCATCAGCACCTTCATTAAGAGGGAGAACTGAATATGATTTTCTTTAACCTAGGGGATAAACAGGCTTAATATCTATGATTTAAAAATGGCTTTGTGTTTAAGGAGTTTGTAATCATACACGTTAGTTACTCCAAAGAAAAGCAAAAACATTAGGGTGGTTGGCTCTCATCAGAAAAAAACAAGCACATTTACACAGAGTGCCAGGAAACCATTTTCATTTGAATCTCAACATTATTTCACAGATGGTCTGTTAGCCTGATGCATTCATTAGAGGTATGATTTTACACAAGGGCCCCTATTGCATTGTGCCATTGTTTAAGTGGTTTCTTCCCCATTCCCTTTAAAAAACATATAAAGATCCTCAAAAATAACCTGCCATAGAGCTAGTTCTTGTTTCTTTGTGTGAGTGTTTTCACATGCATCTTTTTGCTAAGAATAATATACTTACTGCTTTACATTAAACCATGTATAGATTATTTATTACCTTTGTTAAAAAGCCAATTTACTTCTCAGTGTTGGTAAGTGAATCTGAAGCCCTGCCATGCATCATCAGTCCGTGTCTTCAAGGAAAACAAGAGATGATGTGCAGACTGAGGCTCCAAGGCATCTGCAAGAGTAGGCACAGTCATAACTTATATTTTATGCATCTCTCATTTCAATTAGCAAAATATGTCTATTTCTTCCTTTATTCTATGTTAATCTCCCCCTAATAAACAATCTTGTTGCATCCTTCAGTAGGGAGAATACATCTTGGAGATGCATCAATTTGCAATAGCTGTCATCAAGAAAACTAAATCACAGAATAAATAACATGGATGGAATAAGCAGAAAACTGGAGGTCCTTTTATGGTGAGTCACTTTATGGTGTGTATGTGTGTGTGTGTGTGTGTATGTATGTATGTGTGTGTGTGTGTATATATATATATATATATATATATATATATATATATAGTGCTATTTCTAACAAGACATTAACATGGCTAAGAGGGCTGTCAGCTTCTGTAAACCTTGTAATGGTTTGCTATTTGTCTTTGCTACAAGAGAAACAAAGGCTTCTATGCCATTGCATTGGGAGAGCACATCCTAGTGACAATTTCCAAATGTTAAAAAAGATCTTAATGTAACTCACAATTTTTGATGGACAGTGGTCCCATAGAAGGTTTGTCTTCCCAACTGTCTCATTTCCAGTGACTTGTAACTGAAATATTAAACAGAGGAAGACAAATTTCATCTCTGCCTGCTTATGTTATCTTTAAAAGAAAAAAAAATAGGGACAATCAGCAGGTTGAAAAGTGATGATAAAATTGTATTTTCTTTGAATCTAGACACACCTCTTACATTCTTAGTGACCTAAGCCTGGCCAGGTTAGGCCTCCCATCCTCAGGACAAGTATTTAGGGACAAATGATGAGTATTCTAGAAGCTTCAAGAGCAGTCTATTAATCTGAGAATTAAAGAAAAACTGTTAGAAGTTTGAAAAATGCATGTTGAACATGAAGTGGACTGGCATGGCCCAGGAAGTGCCCTCCTCACTTGTTGGCCCTGTGCTTATGGTGGCAAACTAAGGCATGTAAAGTGGCAGCTGTGATGGAGGCACATGTAGGACCACAAGTCAGAACTGAGCTTCTGCCTTCAGGATATTGCCCCCTAGCTGTGAGTTTGCTCAAATAGTCTAGACTCTGGCTTCCTGTTCCTCCTCTGGACAGATTAGGTTAAAAATACCTTATCCTCCTGGTTCACAGATTATAGAAGACCTGAGGAAATGATGGTATCAGAGTGATTTGGAAAGTCAGCGGGGAGGGGGGGGTGGTGGTGTTGGGAAAGTCTAAATTCACAAGCTAATGAAAATTGTGCAGTAGAGAAAAGCATTCAGAAATTTAAGAGCCAAAACAAATGCCACATAGTTGGGCTCCTAAACATCTACCACCTATGTCCTACCTTTCTCTGATCCAGTTCTACTTCCAACATTGTCTGTGGGAAGAAAGCTGAGTTCGTCTTTGGAGACTGTGTCACTTTCTAGTTACTTGTCTCTGAAATGGAGACAATAATAACTTACCTTGTGATATAAAGATCAAGTAAGGTGGGCGCCTGGGTGGCTCAGTTGGTTGGGTGACTGCCTTCGGCTCAGGTCATGATCCCGGAGTCCCGGGATCGAGTCCCATATCGGACTCCCGGCTCTGTGGGAAGTCTGCTTCTCCCTCTGACCTTCTTCCCTCTCATTCTCAGTCTCTCTCTCTCTAATAAATAAATAAAATCTTTAAAAAAAAAAAAAGATCAAGTAAGGTATGCTGAGTGCCCAACACATAGTAGGCACATGCAGATGCTGTGTAAGTTAGTATACTCTAAGCAGAACAAATCACGAATGCATTGGTATAGAGGGCCAGGAAAACATTTTTCTTACTCCAGCTGTGTTTTCTCACTGCTTATACTTGTATCATTCCTTCATTATTTCCTCCCTGTAAGCACCTGAAAGGCCCACCAAGAGTGTCTCTGTGGGAGATCAATCTTATTCTGAATCAGCCTCTGTAATTCCCTTGGATTGTCAGATTCTGGTTAGTGGAGATCGGGGTATTATCCCAGCAGGCTCGCCCAGGGCTTGCTGTACAACAACTGTCATGATTACAGAGGCCACCCAAGCTTAAGCAAGGTCGGATTGCAGTGAAAAGAAGACCTTTGGTCCCTCTTCCTTGAAAGGGTGGTGATGCCAGTCAGGCTGGGAGGGTGCATACACGGCTAAGGTCTTCCAGCCCCTATGTGTGGGAGAATATTCTTAGGGCTGTGTTATTCCCTGAGAACAGCATGGGGATAAGCAGCCAAGATATGGGGTGAGGATTGGGTTCCAAGAACTAGAACTGGCCTTCAGAGACCCAGAATCCCCATGTAGAATAGAGAGGGGTGTAGGTATGTCTATATGTTTGACATATAGAAGAAAGGCATTTGTGGATGCGCAAGGATACAAAGAAGAAATAAAGCAGAAATGATCACATATCTGGAAGTAAGAAAGTAAATGGAATGCATATCAAAAACTACACATAACATTATATTCAGATTTAAACTTGTAGCCTTAAATATCTTCATTATTAAAGACATAATACAAGAACCAAGAACACATATTAAAGGTAAAAGCAAAATATAGAAAAAGTAAAGAAAGGAAGTTGATTTTGAAAAAAAAATTAAATGAAATTTTAAAAGAGGAACAAATAAGTTCTATTTTTACTTGTTATTAAAGGCCAACAAAATAAATAACTCTCATGAGGTCAACTTAAATGAAAAAAGTGATTTTGAATCAGAAAAAGAAAAGTAAAATTGCATATGTGTTTATTTATTTATTTTAATTTAATTTAATTTTATTTTTTCAGTGTTCCAAGATTCATTGTTCATGCATCACACCCAGTGCTCCATGCAATATATTCCCTCCTCAATATCCACCACCAGGCTTATCAAACCCCCCAGTCCACTCCCCTCCCAAACTCTCAATTTGTTTCTCAAAGTCCACAGTCTCTCATGATTCATCTCCCCCTCTGAAAATCACATATTTAAAATAATAAAATTATGAGACTAATTTGTGTAACTCTGGCCAAAAAAAGAGGAAATGGATAATTTCCTTAAAAATATAGAATATCAAAAATTCAAAAAGAAATAGAAAATTTGCATAAAGGCAGTTACCAATGAAGAGATCAGAATGATGACTAGCAGGATACCATTAAGCAGAGACTATATAAAGAGATATTTTTTTTCCAAATATGTTTATTTTATTTTTTCAGTGTTACAAGATTGATTGTTCATGCACCACACCCAGTGCTCCACGCAATACGTGCCCTTCTCAATATCCACCACCAGGCTTGGACAACCCCTCACCCTCTCCCCTCCAAAACCCTCAGTTTGTTGCTCAGAGTCCACAGTCTCTCCTGGTTCATCACCCCCTCCGATTTCCCCCCATTCACCCTTCCCTTCCTTCTCACAATGCCCTCCATGATTTCCTTTATGCTCCACACATAAGTGAGACCATAAGATAATTGACTCTTTCCGCTAGACTTATTTCACTCCGCATAATCTCTTCTAGTCCTGTCCATGTTTTTTTTTTTAATTTTTTATTACCATATAATGTATTATTTGCCCCATGGTACATGTCTGTTAATCATCAGGCTTACACATTTCACAGCATTTGCCATAGCACATACTCTCCCCAGTGTCCATAACCCTACCCCCCCCCCCCCACTTCCCAGCAACCCTTAGTTTGTTTCGTGAGTTTAGGAGACTCTTATGGTTTGTCTCCTTCCTCATCCCATCTTGTTGCATTTCTTCCCCTCCCCCCATGACTCCCTGCCCTTCCTCTCAAATTCTTCATATCAGAGTGATCAAGTGATAATTGTCTTTCTCTGACTGACTTATTTCGCTTAGCATAATACCCTCTAGTTCCATCCACGTCATTGCAAATGGCAAGATTTCATTTCTCTTGATGGCTGCATAGTATTCCATTGTATATATATACCACCTCTTCTTTATCCATTCATCTGTTGATGGACATCTAGGTTCTTTCCATGGTTTGGCTACTGTGGACATTGCTGCTATAAACATTCGTAGTCCTGTCCATGTTGATACAAAAGTTGGATATTCATCCTCTCTGATGGAGGCATAATATTCCATTGTATAGATGTACCACATCTTCCTTATCCACTCATTTATTGAAGGGCCTTTTGGTTCTTTCCACAGTTTGGCGATTGTGGCCATTGCTGCTATGAACACTGGAATACATGGGGCCCTTCTTTGTACTATATCTGCTTCTTTGGGGTAAATACCCAGTAATGCCATTGTTGGGTCATAGGGTAGGTTCTATTTTTAATTTCCTGAGGAATCTCCATACTGTTTTCCAAAGTGGCTGCATCAACTTGCATTCCCACCAACAGTGGAAGAGGGTTCCCTTTTCTCCACATCCTCTCCAGCATTTGTGGTTTACTGTCTTGTTGATTTTGGCCATTCTAACTGGTGTAAGGTGGTATCTCAGTGTGGTTTTGATTTGAATCTCTCTGATGGCTGAAGATGATGAACATTTTTTCATGTGTCTGTTAGCCACTTGTATGTCTTCTTTGGAGAAGTGTTTGTTCATGTCTTCTGCCCATTTTTTGATGTGATTATCTGTTTTGTGAGTGTTGAGTTTGAGGAGTTCTTTATAGATCTTAGATATCAGACCTTTTTACACAGCTGTTTACTTAAGCTTTAAATCATATGTAATTCTAATTATTTGTAGTATGCCACAGTTACTCTCAGGGTGGTCCCCAGACCAGGAAAAGGCATTCTCATGTCCTCCAGCCCTTAGACCCACTGAATCAAAATTCCTTGAGATGGGATGCAGCAACCTGTGGTTTAACAAATCTAACAGGTGATTCTTTTTTTTTTCCCCCAAATATGTTTATTTTATTTTTTCAGTGTTACAAGATTGATTGTTCATGCACCACACCCAGTGCTCCATGCAATACGTGCCCTTCTCAAAACCCACCACCAGGCTTGCCCAACACCCCACCCCACCTCTCCAAACCACTCAGTTTGTTGCTCAGAGTCCACAGTCTCTCCTGGTTCATCACCCCCTCTGATTTCCCCCCATTCACCCTTCCTTTCCTTCTCACAATGACCTCCATGATTTTATTTATACTCTACACATAAGTGAGACCATAAGATAATTGATTCTCTCCACTTGACTTATTTCACTCCCCATAATCTCTTCTAGTCCCATCCATGTTGATACAAAAGTTGGATATTCATCCTTTCTGATTGAGGCGTAATATTCCATTATATAGATGTACCACATCTTCCTTATCCACTCATCTGTTGAAGGGCATTTTGGTTCTTTCCACAGTTTGGCGATTGTGCCCATTGCTGCTATGAACATTGGGGTACATGTGGCCCTTCTTTGTACTACATCTGCTTCTTTAGGGTAAATACCGAGTAGTGCAATTACAGGGTCATAGGGTAGCTCTATTTTTAATTTCTTGAGGAATCTCCGTACTTCTAACAGGTGATTTTGATGCACACTTGAACCTGAGAACCACTACTATACCAGACCACAGAAAAAGTGTGAAAACTCCCTGTGGCTGGTACATTGTTCTCTCTCTCTGCTTATTATCTCTATCTATCTATTATCTATCTATCTATCTATCTATCTATCTATCTATCTATCTATCATCTATCTATCTATCATCTACCTTATCTATCATCTATCTATATATCATCTATCTGTCAATCATCTATCTATCATCTATCTATCTTTCTATCATCTACCTATCATCTTTCTATCTAATCTATCATTTATTATCATCTATATATCTATCACTATATCTATGTATCTATCTTTATCAATCTATCTATCCATCTTTTTATTTTAGGTATGCAGTTTGCACAAGTTCTTAATTCCTAGAAAAATTTAAAAAATATTTATGTATTTATTTGAGAGAGAGAGAGAGAGAGCATGAGCAGGAGGATGGGCTGAGGGAGAAGCTGACTCCCTTCCACTGAGCAGGGAGGACTACACAGGTTGGATCCTGATCCTGGGACTCTGGGATCATGAGATCATGACCTGAGTGGAAAGCAGACACTTAACTGATTAAGCCACCTAGGTGCCCTAGAATTTTTTTTTTTTTTTAATTTAAAGGTGACTCATGCTTATCCACCATCTTTGGTTTGAGTGTTGCATTTTATGAAGTACTTTTTTCAAATCCGTTGAAATGATCATGTGATTTTTTTCTTTATTCTGATAATATGATTTAATTTTACATTAAACTGTTTTATTCTCAGGGTGCCTGGGTGGCTCAGTCAGTTAAGTGGCTGACTCTTGGTTTTGGCTCAGGTCATGATTTCCAGGTGGTGAGATGGAACCAGGCTCTGCACTCAGCAGGGAATCTCCTTCAGGATCCTCTCTTTCCCTCTGCCCCTCCCCCCAATAAATAAATAAATCTTTAATCCCTGGGGCGCTTGGGTGGCTCAATCGGTTAAATATCTGACTCTTGATTTCAGTTCAGGTCATGATCTCAGGGTTGTGAGATAGAGTGCTTCTTTGGACTCTGTGCTAGGCCTGGATTCTGCTTAAGATTCTTTCTCTCCCTTTCTCTCTTCTCCCTTCTACCCACTTGCATGGACACTCTCTCTCTCTCAAAAAAAAAAAAAAAGTTTTATTCTTGCCTTAAAACTTGTTTGATGATGATGCATCATACATTTAAGATACTTTTTTAAATTTAATTTCAATTAGCCAACATACAATACACCATTAGTTTCAGATGTAGTGTTCAGGAATTCATCAGTTGCTTATAACGCCCAATGCTTATCACATCACACGCTCTCTTTAATGGCCATCATCTAATTACCCCATCCCTCTACCCACCTCTGCTCCAGTAACCCTCATTGTCTCATGAAGTTTTATTAATGTTCTGTTTAGGATTTTTGCAGTACATTCATGAATAACATTGATCTCTAATTTTCTTTTTATAAATACATTGGTGAAATTTTTTATAGCAGGGTTATTATGCAGGAGTCATAAAGATGAGTTGGGGAGTGCTTCTATTCTCTTTCTGTAAAGGAGTTTGTGGAATAGTGATATTATTCCTTCCTTATTTGGTAGAATTCACCAGTAAACCACTGGGCCTACAATTTTCTTCATAAAAAGATTTTAATTAGAATTGGATTTCTTAAACAATCATTTGTGTTTTCATATTTTTAATTCAGATCTCCTATTCTTATGTCAGTTTTGATAAATTGTTTTTTAAGTAATTTGTCTACTACATGTAAGTTGACAAATTAGTTATAAAGTTGTTCAAACACCTTTCTATTAATCATTCAAACTGTGACGTATGATTCACTTATCATAAAATTTACCTTTTAAGGTATGCAATTCATTGGTTTTTAATTAAAAAAGTTGTGTAAACATCACCCCAATCTAAGTAAATAAAATTTTCTTCATCTCAAAAAGAAACCCCATGTCCTTTAGCAGTCACTTCCCCTCCTCTTCCTTAAAGTCTAGGAAATCACTAGTCTAATTTCAGCCTCTGTGGATTTTTCAATTTTGAATTTTTATATCAAAGAAATCATACAATATATGATCTTTTGTGATAAATTATTTCACTTAGCCTAGCCTAATACTTTCAAAATTCATCTGTATTGTGGCATGTGTGAATACTTCATTCTGGTACTGAGTAATAATTCACTGTTGAGTATACATCATATTGTTCATTTGTTTATAATTTGGACATTTGTTTCCAGTTTTTGGTTATTATGAGTGATGCTGTTATGACCTTTTTTGTACAGGTTTTTTGTTTTGTTTTGGATATATGTTTACATTTATCTTGAATATATGCTAAAGGATAGATTTACTGAGTAGCATGGTAACACTATTGATATGATCAAATGTACTTTTGGCTATTTGCACATATTCCTTGGATGAATGTGTGTTGAGTTCCATTGCCCAATTTCAAAAAGTGGGTTACTTGAATTTTCGTTATTCAGTTGAAAGGTAAGCAGAATCAATTTCTTTATCAGATATAGAATTCAAAAGTGCATTTTCCCAGTCTGTGAGTTGTTTTTCTTCACTTTTTTAGTGGTACTATTTTCAGCATAAAAGTTTTTAATTTTAATGTACTGAAACATATATTTTTCTTTTGCTGCTTATGTTTTAGTGTTATAGTTAAAAAGGATGACCTGAACTAAGATGATGAAGGTTTACTCCTAAATTTTCTTCATAGAGTTTTAAAATTTTAGCTCTTACATTTAGCTCTGTTATCTATTTAATTCATGTTCGTGTTTAGTGCAAATAGAGAATCCAAACTCATTATTTTTCAAGTGAAAATCCAGTTGTCCCAGCATTATTTGTTTAAGACTATTCTTTCATCCATCGATTTCTTCCTCCCTGCCAAGATTAAATTGAT